>NC_061169.1:33896560-33966560 GCF_022113875.1 Hydra vulgaris | reverse complement strand
ACAAGTCCATTGCTCTAGGCCCTCTATTTTTAGGGAATCAGAATATTAAGGACTAGAGACTAGATAATCGATATTGTGTAAATTGATACAAAAAATTTAAAAAATGGCAGATTATTTGAAGTGGAGTGTAAAAGATGTTTGCGTATACTTAGAACTTAAAGGGCTCCCAGCACTTAGACAAAAAGATCTTAGACAAATATATATATATATATATATATATATATATATATATATATATATATATATATATATATTTTTGTATATACTAATATATATATATAATATATTATATATATATATATATATATATATATATATATATATATATATATATATATATATATATATAATATATTATATATATATATATAAGTATCATATAATATATACATATGTATATATTATATGATACTTATTATTACATTACGCTTTAATATATATATATATATATATATATATATATATATATATATATATATATATATATATATATATATATATATATATATATATATATATATTAAAGATACTTTATTATTACATTACGCTTTAATATATATATATATATATATATATATATATATATATATATATATATTATATATATATATATATATATATAATATATATATATATATATATATATATATATATATATATATATATATATATATATATATATATATATATATATATATATATATATATATATATAAAGCTACATCTATATTACTCTAAGAAACTTGTGTTTTAAAAAACTTTTTCTTGCATATTATGTTTTATGTTATTTAATTAAAGCTCATATTATGACATAATATGAGCTTTAACATAATTTATGTTATTTAATTAAAGCACAGTAAAAGGGAAACTGGAATAATAATCTTAAGAGAGTCAATTCCAATTAATAATTTTTTAATGATTATTATTATTTGTTTAATAAAACAATGATTTAAAATAGTATAAATAGCAAATTAATTTTTTTTTATAAATAGTAAGTAATATATAAACAATTATTGAAGGAAAGCATTTTTTTGTTTAAATTTGCTGCATTACTATGCTATTGTGAGTTTCTAATATATATTTCCAAAATAATTTGTATTTTATATATATACTTCATATATAAAGTCTACAAGTCTACAAAAAATTAAACTTTAGTTATATTCTTTATTATATTGCCGTACATATTTAAATATTAAAGAAATGAAATGACACTGAGATTTGGTAAATTTCTTGATAAAGAACTGCATCAAACAAAAAGCTTTTTATGCAAATTGATGCAATTGGCTGTATGTAGCAAAGTCGAAATTTATAGAATATTAACAAAATTGTTTTATATTAAGTGTTATTGCTTCATTTATAACTTAATTATTGCTTCAATCTTAACAAAAACAGGTAAAATAATATATTATTTAAAATAGTGAAATAGCTTATTATTTATATAAATAATATAGAGACTTGAAACAACATGAACATGTGACCATACATATATACTGCAAGATGGCTGCACCTATATTACTCTTAGAAACTTGTGTTTTAAATAACTTTTTTTATGTGAATATTTTGTTATTTAACATAAACATAGTAAAAGGGAAACTGTAATAATAATCTAAAGAGGGTCAATTCCAAATAATACTTTTAAAATGTTTATTATTATTTCTTTAATAAAACAGTTATTTAAAATAGTATAAATAACAAATTAAAAATTTTTTATAAGCAGGGTTGATTGGTTGATTGGTTTGGTTGGTTGATTGGTTTAAATCATTTCTTAATCAGACAAATAAAAGTCATTATTTAAATTGACTTTTTCGATTTTAATTATTTTTAATGATTATTTTTTGATTAATCAACATAAAGTAAATTACACTAGCTAAATATAACTACTGAATAAACTAGTATTAGTTACAATAGTCAGATAATGCATTATAAAATATATAGCAGTCATATAAATCGTTTAGTTTTTTTTATTTATTGTAAGATTATTATCTATATAAGTAAATTTTTTCTTTTTCATGTTTTAACTTATTGATTAATTACATTAGTTTCTGCTTTTGTTACTGTTATATAATAAATATAAATATATTCCTTTTATATAAGAGTATTTTTAATTTTTTTTTAATTACAGTATTCATTTATAATTGTTGTTATTTTTTAGTTGTAAATAAAAATAATATAACTAGAAATAAAAATGTCTGGTGCCGGTAGAAAAATAGATGCAGTTTTGAAAACAGTTTAAAGAAAACCTGCAAAGTTTGGTAAAAAGGGTAATAAAGCTAAATGTAAAAGCTGTGATGTACGAATGCAGGGTTTGGTTGCTAGAATGAGAAACCACAAAATGTAATTTTGGTAAATGTAATTTTCTAAAAGATGTTTACGATGATGAAAAGATTATTATTTGTCAAAACAAATATTAACCAGGCATCTGAAGAACCACAATCTAGTCAATGTTCGGTTAAGAGAACTGAATCTAGTCAATCTGCTGTATACCCATGCTGTTGTGAGTTTCTATTTAATATTTTCAAAATATTTTGTACTCTGTTATATATATACCTCATATATGAAGTCTACAAAAAGTTGAACTTTTATTATATTCTTAATTATATTATTTTGCATATTTAAATATTAAGGTAGTTCACCAATAAATTTTTATTTTTGATAAAAATAAGCTCTACCAAGATAATTTTGTTTTTAATAATAAAATAAATATTTAAAAATTGAAAAAAAAAGTTGAAAGTAATTTGCCTCAATTATCGATACTTTTTTGTACACTTTAGTGTAAAAAAACAAAAATTTCATCACAGGACAACTAAAAATGTTTACATCAGATAGTGCCAAAAAATTTACATACTGGTTCTAAACTACCTTATCTCTTATTTGTGCCATGGTTTTTAAAAATACATTCTCCTGTGTGATGATATTATGTTTTTAATATCATCACGCATCTATCTAAATATCAACATAATTGCGTGTTACATTGCATAAAAATAATATTTCTCTTATCAGTATTATAAATCCATGGCATAAATGAATCTCTTAACTATAATGAACAACTTGTGAAAATTTCAAGTCAAAAGCAGGTGTTTAACTAAAATTACAATGTTTTTAACTTTTAAAAAATTGTAAAAACTAAAAATCAAGTAAATCAAGTTTTAAAATTATTTTTATAGTTTTAGACATTTACAAGTTGAACAAACGCATCAAAACTCCCAGCTTCATATCCCAGTTGTTCTTTTTGGTTTTCAATATCAAGATACCCTTTTTTTATTGTTCTTAAAGTTTTCCTACGCTCTTTAATAGGTTGATGAGATTTGTGTTCCATATGTGTTATTTGAAGAATATCTTGTTTTTGAGTTTTAGCAGCTGTTACAAAACCATCGCATCAAAATGATGATAAAATTTCTCTAATACCATTTCCTCCATCATTAAAATGTAAGACTGCAGAGTATACTGCCATTTCATTAATGAATTAAGACATTCATTAGCATTTTGAGTTTCCCTATGGAGACATTTTAAATAACAAGGTATCAGCAGATAAATCAAAGAATATAGGCTTAATTATATCATGAATCCACTTTGGTAGTGATATTTTGTTTTTATAGAAATAAGTTCCTTTGATTTTATCATATTGCCATTTTTTTGTAAGTGAAATGAATTGTTTGTCATACTAAACATATTCATGCATTTTGCAAATTTCTCCATTCCACTGAAACCTTTTCCTATCTCACCAAAAGCAACAACAGCACGTAAGTTTGCTTTAAACACAGTTTTTCCTTGAGACTTATCTGTAGTTATACACTTCGCTGATGTGTATGAAGACTCATTCTAATTACAATAAGTACAACTAATTTTGAATAAATGACAAAAACCCATTCGAGATGTTAGGTTATCTGTTAACGTTATTATACTGTTACACTCAGGGCATTTTAGAAGTGATACTAGATTCTTTAAATTCCAAAAGTTTACAATACATAAATAATTTTCATTGTTATTAACACTTTAGTTTGTATCATTGAATTGATATTTTTTTCCAACTACTTTTCTTCCACTTGAAGTGGCTATCTCGTTGAACAGACACTGTTGAACAGACACAACATTCTGCTTTTTTGCTTTTGCGAATTGATTTCAATGAAACTTTTTCTTTTTTAAACGTACAAAGTTCTGCTTGTTAGAAAGTTTCACAATCTCAATATTCCCAGAATGAAATGTTTGTATAAAAAATATATATTAAGCTAAGATAAAGCTCGAAGCAACTCAATGAACAGCTGAAAGCCTTATTTTTATTCTTAAAATATGTGCTTTTGTTACTTGAAAGCATGACTAAAAGTGTTCATAATTTGCATAACAAATAAAGCAAAGCATACATAACATTTATATTTTAAAAAATATAATTTAAATGAGTTGAGGATAGGATGATATAAATTTTTTTTTTTTTTTTTCAATTATCTACGCTTCCAACAAGGCTGCAAGCAACCACTAATTAGTGTTGGAATTTACTGGAAGAGAAAAGAAGAAGATTGTAGAGCAAGAAAACGATTGACAGACGACTTAAAAGATTGCAAATTATATGAATCAGGAAAGCAAGATGAAGGAAGCGTGTATTAGAAACAAAAAAGCTATTATAGCTTTTTTGTTTCTAATACACAATATAGAGTTTGTAAATCATATTATCTTTCAACATTGAATATTAGCAGCCGTAGAGTGTTTTACTTTCATAAGTTTAATAAATCTTTAACTACTGGAACACCATTGCAATCAAAATCAGGGAAACATGTTAAAAAAAGGTTACTAGAAGAGTCTAAACAAGTTGTACGAGACCATATTAACCTTTTCCCAAGAATTGATGCTCATTATAGCAGGAAAAAGACACATAAAGAATACATGGAAGGATCACTAAATATAGGTAGAATGTATGATCTTTATAAAATATATTGTGATGAAAATGTCTCTCCTCCAGCAAAAGAACATATGTATCGTTATATCTTTAATCACGAGTTCAATATAGAATTTCAAAAACCGAAGAAAGATTTATGTGACACATGCTATGAGTATCGCAACATTGTTAATGCAAGCAATGAACAAACAGAAAATCAAGGAATGATACCAAAACTGAACGTGAAAATGATCGCAAAAATGTTGATTCTAAAACTGCAATTGTTTGTATTGACCTTGAAAATGTTTTAAATTTGCCTAGAGCTAATGTGGGAAACTTTTATTACAAACAAAAACTTTCAAATTATAACTTAACTGGTCATTGCTCGCTTAACAGGAAGGGTTATTGCATCCTTTGGCACGAAGCCATGACTGGTCGTGGAGGAAATGATCTAGCCAGTGCTGTAACATGTTTGCTTTTGAAAATCATGGCTGACCTTGACATAAATAAGTTCATACTTTGGTTCGATTCATGTGTACCACAAAACCGCAATAGTTTCATGTCAGCAGCTTTGTGTGAATTTATAATACGATACCCACAAATAAAAGTAATTGAACAGAAGTTCTGCGAGCCAGGTCATTCCAGCATTCAAGAATGTGACAACATTCATAGTCAGATTGAAAAATCCCTCTCTGCTGCAGATTATTTAGTCCACTTGGGCTAGAAAGAGCTATTAAAAATGTAAACCGTAAAAAACCTTTCTATGTTTACCAAATGCAATTAGGAGATGTAAAGAATTTTTCAGTTGTCGCTGGTTTGTCAAGTTATAAGTTAGTGCCTTATTCAAAGGTTAAAAATCTTGTTTATCGAAACGGACTTCATACCATTTTTTTTTTTTAAAACCTCGTTTTCAGATAATTATTCACAAGCTCGTATAAATAAGTCTGTCAAGAAAGCAGCATCAACCATTGTTGCAAAACCATTAAATACCAATATACCAATGGCAGCTTGCTTTCGTGCTTCTTATCAGTCTATATCTGTTGCAAAAGCCAATGATATCATTTCCATGTATTCATACATGCCTGCTGTTGATATTGCATTTTATAAAACAATAATAAATTGACCATTTACAAAACATTAATAAAGTCAAAATATTTTTAGGGTTGTTATATGTTTAGTATAAATATAAATAACATATTTATATATATATATATATATATAATAATATAAATAATATACATATAAATAACATATTTAAATAAAATATTTATTTAGTATAAATATAAATATAAAACACATTGAAATAATATTATTTTGAAATCTTGATAAAAATTTTTGTTTAGCTTGTGTTTTTTTTGTTTGTTTTTTTGTACTTTTATATTCATTTTCCCCCACTTGTTTGGTTTGGATGGTTTTCTATAGTGACATAAAGGCCACTATGAAAGAGTTAAAGCAATGTTTCACAACCTGATGCCCTTCCTGACGTTAACTTGTTTGGTTTGGATGGTTTTCCATAGTGACATAAAGGCCACTATGAAAGAGTTAAAGCAATGTTTCACAACCTGATGCCCTTCCTGACGTTAACTTGTTTGGTTTGGATGGTTTTCCATAGTGACATAAAGGCCACTATGAAAGAGTTAAAGCAATGTTTCACAACCTGATGCCCTTCCTGACGTTAACTTGAGTAACAATTTTTTATTTGTAAATATTTGCAATAACTTTTAATAAAAAGTTAAACTATAAATGGATACACAGGCATAAGAAAAATAAAATCAAGTTCATCTTGCATGGAGTTTGTGATTAGATTAGTTGAATTGTTGTGAATTATCAGATAGTTACATAATGTTATTTCTTTTATTATTACATTTTTTTTAACATAACTCTTTCCTATATACCTTTCATAATTTATTTTATACGTTTATATTATATTAATATGTTTATATTATTATTACGCAGCCAAATTTTCCGTTTTAAATTAGACGTCTTAGTCTTGTCCAGGGCCGGCGCCTACAGGTAATTAAAGTAAATGTAAGTCGTAAGAACAGTGTCGTTAGAGGCTCTTCTAAAAGTTCTCCTAATTAGGGCCTCATTTTATTTAAAAAAACTTAATTTTTTAGGTAATACAAAAAGCGTCTTATATTTTAAAAAGGGTCCCATTAAATTAGGGGCCCATGCCCCTAATTTAGGGGCCCATGCCCATAAATTAGGAGTGTATGGTAATGCGTAAGAATAATTAGCAGGTAGAACAAAATTTCATCAATTTCTAACATGTCGTTGTTGAAAATGTACTTAATATGTTTAATATATATGATGTAACAACATAATATTTTTGAATTTTACTAAAAACCAAAGTTATTTTGTTCTATCTCCAAAAAAAAGGTGCGAAAAAAAGGGCGTTAGCGTAATTTTAAAAAGTTTTTTTTATCTAAAAATTAATAATAAAACATTCTTAAATCTTAGGAAATACCTAAATTCTCAAAATATTTTTTCAATTTAGCTGCGAACAAATTTCTCAGTTTGCAAAAACATGGAGATAGCACAAGATAATTCTAACATCGCAATATGGGATTGTAAAATAAAATTTTTGTTTATTATTTGAAAATATTATATTTATATTAATTGTTTTAAAATTGTTTTTCTTTTCTTTATTACCATATGTTGCAATATAAATTGAATTTTGGGAAAGTCGTTGTTTACATTTTAATTTTGGCGTAAAGCAACTGGCTTAAATATCTTAAATAAGAATAATTAAATATTAAAAATCTATTACATAATTATATATTATAGAAATATTTGATAATAAAAAATGTTCAAGAATTCAAAAAAGTATCCGTGCAAGGTTAAAAATAATACAAAAACAATGAACGGTTCGATGAAGAACTATAAAGGGTTCTTTAAAGTACCTTATTTTAAGGTTCTTCCAAAGAACCCTTTCAAATGGTTCTTTGAAGAACCTCTACGGGTGCTCCACCAGCATCAACGCGAAAAACCTTTAAAGGTTCTTTAAAGAACCTTACTTTAAGGTTCTTCCGAAAAACCCTCTTAAAGGGTTTTTCAAAGATCCTCTACGGATGCTCCACGAGCGTCAACGTGAAAAACCCTTAAAGGTTCTTTGAAGAACCATTCGGCTTAAGAGTGTATGTTTTTAGCGCCAAGCAATACTAGATGGTTATGTAGCTTTAAAAGTGTAAGTGAAGCCATGAAATGCCAGATTAAAAAATTTAATCTTGCTCTAGATGAACTTAAAAATGGCTGCTAAGATAGTTAAACTCTTTATATTTAATAATTTAAATAAGTTTTATGAATTTGTTGTGCTGACAACAATTTGGTATCACTTGTTATCACAGCACAGTGGGCCAGAATCCCATATTTTTGGAAAAAAAGTCATAACTTTTTTTCCTTTAATCCATAGGCCCCAAAAATTGGTATATAAATTAATTGGATGATTATAATTTAAATGAGCATTGCTTTTTGGTGTGGTTGCCAAGGCAACCCATTTGCATAGCAACACATATTTATGCTTAGTTCCTAAGGGTTATTTTAGCCTAATGTTTCTAAAATTGGTATGCAAATTAATTTGATGATTCTAAAGGATTGAGCATAACTAATTGTTTTAATTTACAGTCACACTTTCATATAGGTACAGACATTTCCAAAATTATAAAGACACAAAAGATACATTTATAAACTAATATCATCTGTGGATGACCTCAATAACTCCAGCTGGTAAGTTTTTCGTTTTGGTGTAACTTCCTGCTGTCTTTCTCAGAGATGCAATAAATGGATCAGATGTACACAGAAGTCGATTTAACAAATCTTGATTAGTTTTCACACGAGATGATTTTCTTTCAAAATGTTCATGATAGTTTTGAAAGTCTTTATTGCGTACTTCTTGAGCTTCTTCAAAATGCATACCAATGGGTAATGCTAAACTTTTGATAGTTTCAGAACCATGGATTAAAATTTTGTGGAGAGATTGTGGCATATAGTACCAAGGATAATGATGAACATAAAGTTGAGCTGTTTTTAAACAGAAAGCCTCAAATTTATCAGTGTCAATATCTAAACCACATGAAATTGTTGCTAATATAATGTGCAAGTTTAGAATCAGTTCAACATCAATATTTAAAGTTTTTGCAAACTTTTCTGCATTTTGAAATGCTCTTCGAGCCGTATTTCCATCATTTGATATTCCACTACCGCTAGATTTTGAAACATCAACTATCAAGCCCATTTCATCTTTAAATTTATTTTGAATTTGTTGTTTCAGAGCCTTTACTTTAGATTTATCTTCTGCTGTTCTTGCCTGCCACTTTTTCAAAGTTATTTTTTATCCAATATGTAATAAATATTCAAAAAATCGTATCCAAGCATGTAAGGATGATAAACCAAATGAATAACTACCTGCGATACTCTTTTGCAAAACCATTTTTTCAATAACATTCATTACTTTAGGACTTGCCCCACATATAGTACAGCACTGACCTGAATTTGTAACATCTGAAAGAGCAGTATGAACTTTTCCATCAATCATTGTAATTTGTATTATATGTATTTTGATTTTTTTATTATTTATATCAACTTCAATATCTTGCAAGTTTGAAATCTTAACCCTAATGAGATCCTCTTCTGATTTAGAAACTGCTGCCGTTTCTTTTTCAAATTTAAAACGCAGAGGTCTACAGTATATTGTTGATGATGGTCGTGGATTTTGCCAAGCTGGGTACTGTTTTCCGTTTGAAAAACCACACAAGTCCAATGGCACTAGGCAAGTAATAAAAAGTGCCTGCTCATTGTTTAAATTTCTTTTTACTGTTCCTTGCGATATTTGTTTATATATAGACTGTCCTGTGGCACCATGAAAACCTATTTTGTATCTCAGAGAAAGTCTATCTGGAGTGCCTTTAGTGCTAAGGACATCATACTGTGTCTTACATATTATATTTGCTGTATGATCGACCAAAGCTTGCAGTTTTATTTCAGCTGAAAAGTCTGAGACAGATATATCTGCAGGATAGCGTAACAGCTTTGCATCCCGAACATCATTATATGGAGGATATATATCAACTCCCATTTCAGCTGCTTGATTTCAAATAATTTGGTAGGAAGCTTTTGTCAATCTAGCATCTAAAAGAAGACAAAAAGCTTCATCTTTAAACATTCTACAATCTTTTTTTGAGGTTTTTTCAGTTGGGTTTTCTTTTCTCCGTTTAATTTCTGAAGCAAACTGTAATGCAGAAGCAGAATACATTTCAGTTAAGTGACTAACTTCATGTTTTTTGGTTTTAGTAGAGTAGTCATCAAATTTTGTCTTATTTGGTCTTCCAATAGGTATTATAGTTACATTTAAATTTTCAGGAAAATGGCTTTGCAGCCATTTTTTGTTCTTTTCTTCAAATCGAGCCATGCTGCAATATGACTTGCGCCACTTATCTCGTAGATGCGTTATTATAGTTCCTAATTGCTACTTGTTGCAATCCAAATTCATAGCATCAATAAGTTTGTCCACAATGCCAGAGTCAGATATTTGTAGATTATTAGGCTTATGCATAATGAATGCATAGATATCAAAATATTTCATTTTCAGCCTACAAATACAAAAAATATACTATTTATGAGACATTTGGAGATAAAACAAACTCCAAATATTTATATGTTTATTTTAATGTGATAAAAATATGATTTGCTAAAAAATTGCGATGATTGGAGCCTGGGAACACAAAGAAAAGCCAGAATGTTGGCCCCCCTGCCCCAAAGATGAAATTTGTAAAAATCATTAATAGAGACGCAGCTGATACCCACTGACAATAGGTAAAATATATATTGATAATGTACATATTGGGCAAGGTATTTTAAGTCTCAAATTTCTGGAGCACCTTGTAGCGCAAAAGTATTTCATTATTTAAGTGAAATTTTCACTAAAAAAAGTGCTTTAAATACGCCATCATTAGAAATCAATTTATTTTATATAGCTTACAAGCAAAATAATTTTGCAATAGCTCATTTGATAGATAATACTTTGTTTTATTTAATTATTCAATAAAAAAATGAAGTTTAAATAATTAATACTAATTTTATGCTTATTACTAACACGAAAAATATTATTAAATTAAAAAACAACAACAAAAAAAAAAAAACTTAAAAAAAAAATACCTTTTTTATTAACAGCTTAAAATGCAAACGGCATGATATTTATACAGAAATATATACATTTTATAAAAGCCGGATGTTTAAACTATAAAATGGTATATAACAATGTCATTTTTGAGAATATATTTTTTATACTTTTTTCCACCACCCACTGTGCACAGCTTCAGATTATTGCTCAAGAGAAATGGGTATAAAATTAATTTTTTATCACAACATAAAATGGTAACGCTATTCTCACATGATGATTACAAAAACAATATTAAAACAAATTATATAAAAAAAAGTTGTCTTATCATGATACTCAAATATTAAAAAGTAGAAACGATGTCTTGATAAATCTCCAGAACTTAGTTTACCAAAGCTAAGAGTAGTCTCGAGAGTCTCGAGAGATTGGAAGACTATTGTTGTTATACAGACCATAAAATAAAAGCAAATGAGAAATATGATGATATAGATGATATACCAAATGAAGAAATTGAACCAATTAAATTGAACCAATTGAATGTTGTAATAATATTGATATATTTCTAAAACTGATGATGAGTGTAACTATCTAACTTAAACTGCTGAAGATAAATTTAAACAATCTCATTATAATAAATTAATTGATATAGTAAAAGGTTCTTTCAAAGAACATTGTATAACTTTTAAAACCAAGTTTTTGGTTTTCTTTTCGATAATATATAGCTAATAACTATGAATACAAATGAGTTCAATACTAATTATACAAATCTGATCAAACGTTTAGAAGATGATGTTGAATTTTGTCTGAAAAAAGTTGGAATTTAAAAACCAGCTATCTGTATTTTAAGATATATTTTAGAAGATAATTATAATATTTTAGAGAACTTAGGGTTCATTTCAGAAAGAAATTCGGAATTTGAAGAATTATATCCTAATATATGTATTATATATCGAATAATTTTAGCAATTGTGAAGATGATTCACAATGAGCAGTAGTAATGGGTATTTGTTCATTGTTAACGATCATTTTCAAAATTAAAATTGATAACAAATTGACTCCAGTTGGTAATGTCATAGGAAAGACTTTCAGGGTTTGTAATACTATTGATAGAAAATGGAACTACCAGAACAATTCCCGGTGGGAAATTGGCTAGCGAATAGCTAGCTATAATCGTTACGATAAAGACAGTGATTTGGCCACGAGGATTGCTAGCCTTTTTTAGTTAGCGAAAAGCTATCGATATTTGTAAAGATAAAGACAGCGATTTGGCTACAAGGACAGCTAGGTTAATAAGCTAAAGACTCACAGGCTATTGTAGCTACCGTCATATCGTAATAAAATCGTTAGCAAAAAAATTTTGGTATGTAGCTCCCAACCAGCTATAGATTTGTAGATATTTTGTAGCTAGCTACAAAGCTACGAAATGTGGATAGCGACACATTGCTACAAAATCACAATGTTTAAAGTTCAATTATTCTCATAATTATAATAGACTCAACACTAAAAATCGAATTTTTAAAGATGTTAGAGACATTAGTAAAAAATAAAATAAGAAAAAAAAAATCTCTTGAAAATCGCTTTAAAGCTAGCTAATTGCTCGCTAGTCATTTCCCACCGGGTTGATTACAATGATATAAGTTTGCAAGCAAACGGCTAGAAAAATTAATTTATAATTTTATTTTTAAAAGCAAAACCAAATAAAAATGAATTTTAAGATCCCAAAAAATTACTGCAAGAACATCAAAAAGACAGGACCTCAAAAATTTACTACAAGGTTTTGATTGCAATCGCTTGCCGCAGCTTTGCAACAAATGTTTTGCATCCAACATTTGACACAAAAAACTTAAAAGACGTGTTTTTTACCTAAATGACATCATCTTCACGTGTTACAGACGTGTAAAAGACGTGTTAAGATTCAAGAGAATCGCAATAAACTTGAAATACTAAAAAAATTAAAAATAATTTAAAAAAAAAGTTTCTTAACTTAACGAGGGTGCTGAAAAGCACTGAACTAGCTTAAGAAACAATCTAAGCTTAACTTTGAGGTCAAGCAGCAAATAAATCGAACAACAATACCAGCAGCAAACCAAGTTTGGTATTGTCAATTGCACCAAAAACTAAAATCAATTTCCAGAATCACAACAATAAAAAATACTTTATTAATTAGTTGTTTTTTAATTGTTTTTTTGGTTGCTTTTTTTTAAGTGTTTAATAGATAGAACGGTAGAATAAAGTAAATTTTTTTTCAATTAAATGAGGTTTCTTTAAAAAATAAAAAATAAATAGTTTTTATTTGATCTGTAGGGAAAGGATACCTATATTGAACATTTTTTTTGAGCAAATTTTAGGTATAAACCTTTATACCTAAAATTGCTATACTTTCAACACACCCATCCGTTTTATCTTAAGGAACCAGTTTCCTTAGATGACAAATGTAACAAATAAAAAAAAAAAACATACAAGCAAATAAAAATTTTGACTTTACTTAAGTAACTTTCTTATTTAATGATGTGGTATTTTTATTTTATATTCTGCTGTTTAAATAATTTTTGTTTGAATTGGACTAACATTAATATTTGTAAGCCTGTTCATTTTCTTTTTTTACCCTGTTTATTTGTAATTGGGGCTGTTGAAAACAAAAAAAGTGTCAACATGGTTGTGCAGTTTGTGTACCAGCTTGACCTTCAGATAAGTTGCAGATTTCTAATCTAGCGAATAATGTGGCTTAAGTTGAATGACAATTTCGAGATGCAAAAGTTTTGCTATTTATCACATCAATGCTATAAGATGTACATATTTACGTAGAAAAATGTATTGTAGAAATGTAATTATTATCACAAGCAACTTGGTCAACCAATCTATCAGTAGCAACTGATGGAGAGATATCACAATCTTAAAAACACATTAGAATCAGAGCCTTCCCGTACGGAGTACGTGTATGGTGTCCTCCCACCCGACTAAGCTGTTTTATATGCATTTGAGTCGGCATTTTTTGTACATTTAGCACTTCAGTTGACAAGTTTTGAAGTAAAGTTGGAAAATGTTAAATATCGAGGACCTTTCTTTTGTGTATGTCTCTAGTTGACAAAAGACACATACGAAACCCCCTCCCCCATGAGAGACCTTTTTGGAACGGCCCTAATTAGAATTATATGGGCATCTCATGACTTTAAACATTGATTTGTGTGAGGAGATAAAGATAGCATTTTAATACTATACTGTATTGCATAACCTAAAACCTTAATGTATGTGTCTAAGAAGATTGCCCATTTAGGATAAAAAAACCAGGTTTTTATATCATTGGTTTTAAATGTAACAGTGCATTGTCTTCCTCTAACTCTTTATCAAAAGTATTATAAAACCTGCCAAAATGATTTTTACAATTGTTTGCAAACTTGTTTCTGTTATTTATACAAAAGAGAGTCTGCCGTGGTACATCATAATCTTTGCTGGCTTTACTTAATGGCAGGCTTCTATTGTTTACTTACAAAATTACTTCCTCCTTTGAAGTTTCATTCCACAATTCTCGTTTAGATTTTTGCAAGGATCTAGAATTAATTTTTTTAATTGACATTAATATGTATGCTAAATACTTTAGAATATTTTAGAAAAATATTCTAGAAATATTCTAGAAATATTCTAGAAAAAATACCCAGTGGGCACACGACGTTATTTCGACGTTGATTTACAGTTGATTTTTAGTCGCAACGTCGTATAACTAAAAATCAACGTTGTATCAACGTTGAAAAATTTGTTTATAACTATCAAATAAAATCGACGTTGATTCCACGTTAATTCAACGTCTGTATTTCGAGTTCGACTGTTCGTAATTGTAATAAGAGAACTAAAATACGCATGCGTGACTTTAAAAATTTTTAATTAGCATAACAAATAACAACTAAAGACTTAACAAGCCCCAAAAAAAGTAAAGTCACACATGCTAATAATTGGGCCATCTGTTGCCTTTTTATAAAGTTTTGAATTTGACAATTTAACAATAACACATAGCTTAACTTGTGATGCAGTTAGTTAGGTAAATATTAAATAGATATTTCTTTATGACCGTATTAATTCATGAGTGTGGATTACATTGTAATTTACAAGTAGAGATTACTTGAATTATTTTTACAGTTTTTTAAGTAAGTTTTTTTTTTTAGAGTTTGATTAAATTGTTTTACTATGTATGTTAGTATGTTTGACTATAGTAGTTTATATTTATATATATATATATATATATATATATATATATATATATATATATATATATATATATATGTATATATATATATATATATATATATATATATATATATATATATATATATATATATAAATATATATATATATATATATATATATATATATATATATATATATATATATATATATATATATATATATTCATTGTGAGAGATAAAAAATCATTAAATTTTTTTGATTTTATTCTAAAAATATCCACTTGTATATATATATATATATATATATATATATATATATATATATATATATATATATATATATATATATACACACTTACTAAAGCGTGTTTTGATAAGCATTTGCTCACTTTTTGTGCTTACTTCAAGGTAAACCGTTTTTTTCGAAAAAGAAGAAGAAAAAAACGAAGAATGATAAATAAAATGATTGCTTCCCCATCCCAAACCCTCAGTCGATGTAGCAGCACTTTACTGCGAGTCAGGCTATTTGTCAGTCGTTGTATGTACTGAAGCCCCCAGCAGCCTGCTATTTCAGTATGACGTCAGATTGCTTACCAAAGTACGCAATACTATTTGTATATATATATATATAAATATATATATATATATTATATAAAAAAGAAAAACATATAAAATATATATTTTATATTTATATAATATATATTATATATATGTATTATATATAATTATTATATATTATAAATATATATAATATATATATATATATATATATATATATATATATATATATATATATATATATATATATATATATATATATATATATATATATATATATATATATATATATATTATATAAAAAAGAAAAACATATAAAATATATATTTTATATTTATATAATATATATTATATATATGTATTATATATAATTATTATATATTATAAATATATATATATAATATATATATATATATATATATATATATATATATATATATTATATAAATATAAAATATATATTTTTCATATTTTTATTTATATATATATATATATATATATATATATATATATATTTATATAAATACATATATATATATATATATATATATATATATATATATATATATATATATATATATATATATGTATATATATTATATATATATATATATACATATATATATATATATATATATATATATATATATATATATATATATATATATATATATATTTATATATATATCCTTAGAGTGTAGTCGAAAGAGACTTTCATGGTAAAAAAAGTCTCTTTCGACTACAATTTTGAAATGTCAAAGCAATTAAATTAATGCAGAAGTACATTAAATTTTATTGTTTTTAAAAAAAAGCGCAATAATAATGACTAGAAAGTTTTTTTTAATTAGTGGTGTTTTTGTTTTTGTTTTATTAAAAAACATTTTTAAAACATGCATAAGTGTTGCTACATCGACTATCTTATAACCTGCTTCTACAAGGGAGTGTTGCTACATCAACTATCTTATAGCCTGACTCGCAACAGAGTGCTGCTACATCGACTGACAAATAGCCTGACTCGCAAGGGAGTGCTGCTACATGGACTGATAAATAGCCTGACTCGCAAGGGAGTACTGCTACATGGACTCACAAATAGCCTGACTCGCAAGGGAGTGCTGCTACATCGACTGAGGGTTTGGTTTGGGTGCGCTCTTTAAAACAGTTTATGGGAAAAACTTTCTGACTACCATATATATATATATATATATATATATATATATATATATATATATATATATATATATATATATATATATATATATATATTCTGGACCAAGCCTGATATATATATATATATTTATATATATATCAGTCAGGCTAGTTGCAAGTCAGGCTATTTGTCAGTCGATGTAGCAGCACTCTGTTGCGAGTGCAAAAAATTTTAGAATATATATAATATATATATTCTAAAATTTTTTGAGAATTTTTATTTAAGTTGACCTAATAATACAAACAAACAAAAAAGTCATTGAATTTTAGGAATTTTAAAACCATTGGGAATTCCGCAGAGAACATGGTACTATTGAGCTAGCTAACCTTATTATGTATCAATATTTAATGTATCTATAAAAATAATAATGTTTTATTGTAGGTTGATGACTAATGGTTTACAATCAAAGTTTAACATGGCTGGTGGCAAGGGTAAAGAGAAATTTGAAGGCACAAACGTTTGTGAGGTTGTTGTTGGTAATTCATGAATATGTTATCTATTATTGAAAAACACATTTTGATGCTGTGGTGTTATTTTATTTTGAAGTTCTTGCTGTAGTTGTTGCAAATTACTCAGGCAATACCTTTTTTTATAGAGAGCGTCATGTTAAGTAAAGCAACTGCTACAGTTGCTGAAGTCAGAAAAAATATCATGAATATATTGAAATATGCACCCGATAGATCAAATGGTGGTGGTCAGGGCATAAATGACAAATCGGATATATAGTTATATGTTAACAAAAAATGTATATATATAATGTTAACATTCTTTTTATTTCTTATATATACTCCCTTCTTATATATACTCCCCCAAGAATTTTTTGTAGTCTTTTAATTTACATGAAATACACTACTCTTCCCAGTAGACTCTCAACGTTGTTTCAACGTTGATATTCGGTTGACTTATAGTTGCAATGTCAGTTAAACAAATGTAAACCATTTATCGACATTGAAAATTTATTTAAAATTATAAACTTAATTTGACATTGATTTAACGTTATTTCAACGTCTTAGTTTTGCTTAGGGCAAGCAAAATGTACATTCGAGCTGTTTGGATAGAAAATACAGAGAAATAGAGAGAGAAAATTTGTTTGATAACTTTTTGTGCTGACCATCATCATTAAATGTTATAAATTGTTTCAATGAAATGCATAAACCATAGTCTGACTAATACAGATTTAAGCTGCTCAAAATTAAATGTCATGGAGATAATGTAATTTTTTTAATATAAACATTAAGTCGTTACTTTTTTTTACTTGTTTTTTTACCATGCTTACATTCTGTATATGTTGTTTTCAGTGTTTAGATATATTCTTTATTATATATTCTTTATTATATAATGTATTTAATACATTTTTAAATTAAATGAATATTCTTAGATCATGAGTTATGTGATGAATATGAGTTTGCCACTACTAGTGATACTCAGATAGAATCAAATTCAGAAAATGGTAACTATTTTAAAAGATATTTAATTCAAGTATTATTAGTTTTATTTTGATATTAATTTTTATAGGAACCACTACCCTGCTTATGCAAGAGAAAACATGATAACCAACAGAATATTAAGCAAGTACCTACTCCTGTAATGCAAAAAAAGAAACAGAAAACAATTTTTATGCATACTCCACATACTGTAGCTCAAGGTATTAATTGTCTGTATGCAAGTTGATTTAGGAAGAAAAGATTCTGAACATTTTTTTCTATGCTTCAGTGATTTACACATTTTATTGATTGCTAAATTAATACATTTAATTTAATTTATGAATTATGTTTTATTTTATAAATGTTTTGTTCTTGTGTTTCAACGTTTTTAGAAATTAATTAATGTTTGGTTCTTTTTTCTTTCTGATATATCTTTATTGTTAGAAGGAGATGTTAGTAAAAGCTCTTTCCAGCAATTAAAGTAATATCATGACAAATAGTTCTGAAATTCTATGGATGAACTTGCAGCAGTAATTTAGTGATTATGATAACAGTTTAAATGATTCTTGAGTGAGGTCTGGAGTGATGGGTTGTTTCAAACCATAACTTTTTGCAGTTTTTTTATTGTTTTTTGATTAAGTATTTAATAATAACTTAGCCTAAGTTAATCTACTTGTAACTTTTTATAAATGTATTATAAAAATAATGTGGTGTAATTATTTTCTTAAATCTTTAGGTTAACAAACTTTCTAAAATTGGAGGTAAAACCATTAAGACAAATACAAAAAATGTGATGCAAAAGTTTGTTAAAAGTAGTTTTAAATAAAAAATCTTTTGAATTTTTTTATTATAGTTTGTTTTAAACTTGATTTGAAAAAAAAAAGATTTATAAAATAAATCTTTTTTTTTTTATGTCCGATTAGAATTTTTTTTAAACTGTTTTCTCTTACTTTTGTATTTCCTTGAGCTAAAGAACAACCTTAAAGTACAAAGGTTGTACTTTAAGGTTGTAAATTGTACCATTATTTTAATATATAAAATAATTGTACAATTTAAAGTTTTTTCTTTTATTTATAAAGTTGTACTTGATAAAAATAAACAAATAAAATTGAACATTTTGAATATTTATTGATTATTATGATAAATTATATAAAATTTATATAAAGTATAAATATTTTGCAAAAACACTTTTATTTGCAATAACTGCTTCAACGCATGTGACATGCTTGCAATTTATTTTTTATAGTTTCTGTCAACTCTGGGTTATTGTGCCAGATCTTGATAATCTCTTCCATAAAATCTTGCTTATTAGTAAGATTTTTTTTTTCCAATCTCTTGGTTTACTATTTCCCAAATATTTTCTATGGGGTTAAGATCATGCGAGTTGTCTGGTCGTAGCAATACATCAACTAAACCATAACTGTTTTTATTGTTTTTTTTAACTATTTTTATTTTAGCCTTCTATAAATGGTCCGGTCTGACACAACAATTACAGCTTCATGGATAAGCTTAGTCAATAAGTTTAGTGGCTTTTTTTCTGTTTTCCAGGCAGATATTTCTGATTATACTGTCCGCTCTTGGTGTTTTCTGGCGTTTAGTAGGTGGTCTTCTTGGACCAAACTCTTCCCCTGTATCAATTCTTTTTCTTACTTGCATTTGTGAAACCTTTGTGCAAATTTTCATTAAGAATAATTTGCATTTTGTAAAAGACATGTTTATCAATTTTTAATGTTACTATAATAATAATAACAATGTATAATGCAGGTTGTTGACCAATGGTTTATAATCAAAATTTAATATGGCTGGCGGTAAAGGTAAAGAGAAGTTTAAAGGAACAAAAATTAGGTATTTACTTGTAAGTTAAGTGTAAAATTATATATTTATAAAAATCACAGTTTGTTTTTTTAATGCTATTTTATTTTAAACTTTTTGATGTATTTGATGCAAATTACTCAGGCAATACCTTTTTTTATAGAGAGCTTTTGTCAATTAAAGTGACTGCTACAGTTGCCGAAATAAGAAAAGGAATAATGACTTTATTAAAATACGCACTCGACAGATCAAATGGTGGTGGTCGGCGCGTAAAAGGCGATTCACCCGATGTATAACATTCATACTTTTTCCTAGTTGTTCTGGAACTATTGATAATAGTTATGTTCTGGAACTATTGATAATAGTTATGTAAATATATTACAGATAAATAAAACTTTTTTTTTTCAAGCATTTTACTTTATTTGCATTGTATATAAAGTCCTTTGAAGCAATTTAGTTATATCATATTAATATACTTGAAATACAATATCCTCTGCGCAAATTATTGCTTTTTTATTGTGCTATTTTATTGCAATTAAAGTTGAGATAATTTTTTAGTTAATTGGATTTAACCAAAATAAAAAACGAAAATTAACGTTGAATTTACGTTGTTTCAACGTTGTTCTAACGTCGTATCAACTACGTATCAACCGAATATATCACCTATTCAAAGTTGAAATATGGTTGATATGTAGTCGATAAGACGTTAGATCAACGTTGAAACAACGTAATCATTGACGTTGTTTCAACGTCGTAGTTTTCGACGTCGGATTTTATTTCCAATTCAACCAAATTTCAACGTTGTTTCAACGTGGCATATGGTCGGTTTGCGACGTTGTTTCAACGTTATTTCAACGTCATTGTGCCTGCTGGGTATATATATATTTTAGAAGGAAGCATTAAAAAAAATAACGCAATTTTATTTTAAAGAATAATTTTCAACATTTTACAATTTTACATTGCAGACTAAATTTAAGTGTAAATCATAATTTAAATTTGTATGTTTGATTAAAACTGCTTTAATATTACCTATTTTTTATGACATAAATTATACATAAATTATGTATGTATATATATATATATATATATATATATATATATATATATATATATATATATATATATATAATATATATATATATATATATATACTTTTCTAAATATTATTTAAAATAAAATATATACAAGCAGAAAGTAAGGCTGAAAAATAATATTGAAAAAAAATCTAAATAACATGATCTATTTAAAAAAATTTACTAAGACAAAAATATCAATCAAAAATATTAATAAATTTCTGCCCTAAAAAGGCTGATTTTTTTAGTTTTTTTTTTTGCTCGAGTGGAGAAAAACTTAATAAAAATATGCACACTCCGTAAAGATAAAACGCATCTCACCTTTGGCATTTTGAAACATTCAATTTAAAGCACGTTCGCCCACGACTGTTATAATTAAATAGCATGACAACTGCTAATATTTTTTTCTTATGCAACCCATGGAATTAAAAGTAGATAAACATAAAACATTGATGAAAAAATTTTACACATCTTTTACACATCTTGTTACATTCTGAGGTAAAAAGGTATTGAATAAAAAAAAATTATAACGTTGGTGCTGACTTTTTTGAATAATAAAAAATAAGAGAATATCAATTTAGACTACTACTAAATAAAAGCAAATAACATTTTCAAACGTGTATAAATACATTTTGCTAAAAACATTCATAAAAAGCTCAGTTGCCTGCTCGTGAAAGAGCTTACACCATCTTAGAACCCTGCTTATGTTAGACAACCTTCCCTTATATATTTACACCAAAGAAAATTTTACGGTTTGGGGGGGGTGTGAGTAGACCCCAAAGAAGGTGACTTTCAATTTATAGTCGGTTTTTTGGGTAATATAGTCGGCTAGTCAGATATTTGAAATATTTCAGTCGGGAATTTTAATTTTGAGAGTCCTTTTTAAATATTTTATTATTTTTTTTCAAAAATCAGTCAGTACTTTTTAAAAGGTCACCCCCTACCCATGACCCCCACATGGGGGGGGGGGGAATGATGGACCTCTAGCACTTGGACTCGGAACGTTTTTAGCGGACTTTTTTTTTATTTAGACTTTTAAAACTTTTTTTAGACTTTTGTGCAGCTTTGCCATTAAAAGGTAGCCCGCGAAAGTATCCAGCATAGGACCCGATTTGCAAATGTGAGAGCCATGTCCCTACCCCCTAATTTTAGAATCGTATTTGGTTTACATACAGCTCAATTATTATATATGTTTACATACAGCCTAAAACACTCTTCAACTTAAAAAAAAAAATTGTTCGCTATATGTAAAAAAAAAATAAATCAAAAAAATAAAGATCCCTAGCTATTTCATTTGAATTCTCTATTCGTTTTCTATTTGAAAAATTCTGAAAAATTAAAAATTTTAAGTGCTGACGATTTTGAATTTAAACAATAGGTTAAAACGTGTTGCGATTTAGGCGTTGACGATGACGTATAAACACCAAGGTGTTGAATTGTCATCGTGTTCATTACGTCAGGTGTTGATTATCAAGCTATTAGCTATTATAACTATAGTTGAGTTTTGCAATAAAATATTTAAAAAAATTATTGAAACTGGATTGATACGATCTTTTTTCATTGAAATAATGCTCGCCCACTGTTTTTAATATTAAAATAATAATTGAATTAAAATTGAATATCTAAAATAAAATTAAAACACTGATTATATC
Organism: Hydra vulgaris; assembly: GCF_022113875.1. Classification (NCBI taxonomy): domain Eukaryota; kingdom Metazoa; phylum Cnidaria; class Hydrozoa; order Anthoathecata; family Hydridae; genus Hydra; species Hydra vulgaris. The sequence goes on along the minus strand of NC_061169.1, from coordinate 33,943,674 downwards.
AAAGAGGTTACGATAGAAAAATTATCATAAAATACTTATTTTGGAATTTTTTTTTTGTTTTTGTTGTTTTGTTGTTGGTCATGTAAAAATTGAGTTTATTGCAAAAATGCCCTGTTAAGAATTTTCTAGCTATCTCTACAATAATTGAAAAAAAAACAACACGTGTTACAAAATAAATTTTCTTGATAAATTAAAAATTTCTTTTATTATTTGAATAGTAAAAAAATGCAAGATGTGTGGTTTTTTCAAATCACCATTCATTTTTATAAAATAGATAAGAGTTATTGTTAACCAAACGTTCTCCAACGTGTATATATACAGACTAAACTTTACCGCAAATGATCATAATAATATAAATGAGTTATTTATTGATTAGTGTGTTTCGATTTATAGATATATATTTCATTTATCTCATTCCATCAAATGTTTTTTTGTTACTTTGTTTCTTGGGAATTCTGAGGTCTGATTACAAGAAAAAGCGCAAAACTGAATTTTAACTTACTTCATTAAAAGTGTGATTGATAAAACTTAATGTGCTTTAAAAGTAAATTGTTGCGAACTCTTTAAACACATACTTTTTTGCAAACTCATAAAAGATTTTATTAATGATGTAATACTTGATGATGTAAAAATTATAATTTTTATATCATCATGAATAAAATCTGCCCCAATCAAAACCCTTAATTAATTTACATTTAATTTTTCCTATCTTTAGTGGCAATTAATGCATTCAATAAATAACAACAATAATTAAATAATATACAAATACTGTTATATTTATTTATTTACCTTTAAAATAAATAACAATTTTGTCTTTAAAACATATTTTTTTAGTTAGCAAAAAAATTCACCGTTAACGGTTTGTATTTTGCGGTTGCATAAATCTGGGTGCACCTTGTGTACCTGTAAAGTTTAATAAATATTTTGAAAAGTCTTTTAAAGTTCTCTAAACTTTTTAGCTTTGAATTTTTTTTTTTTGCAAAAATGGAGTATTTGGTGAATAAAAACTTTATAAAGAAAAAAATAAAACTTTAAAAAAATAAAACTTTAAAAAAAGAAAACTTTAAAAAAAGAAAACTTTATAAAGCTTTATAAAAACTTTAAAAAAGAAAACTTTATAAAGAAATGAGAAAAAATGAAAACAATCGCACAAAATAAAGTAAAAATAAAGAATATACAAACCTTTTAAAAAAAAAAAGACAAGAATTTACTTTTTAAAAAAGATATCGTGATAACCAAATGAATGATAAAAATGTGAAAAACAATTTAAAACTTTTTAATAAATAATCAAATAAAATAAATGAAAAAGTTAGGTACGTCAAAATGCGACACAATAATAGAGTGTATAAATCACGGTTGTTAATAAGAAACTTTGCTCTATAATAAATTGATTTTAGAATATACAAAACAAAAACTTGTTTTGTTTTGCAGAGCCTTTAATTAAATGGTTATTGCTCAAATCTTAAGTTATTTTGATAGAAACTTACGGCTCTAAAAACATAAGCCACAATAAAAAAAAACTAAATATAATATAAATTAATAAACTCTAATTTAAATACTTTTATTTTAAAGATAAATGAGAAACTAATTTTCAAATCGCATCATTTGAAGGCATATTTTCCCAAGGGTAATTAATAATGATGACTAATTGATATGTTTAATTTTAATTACAAAAAATACATTTATAAAAAACTACATTAACAAGTTAGGTAGTAAGTAATGATATTCCAAACTCCAAAACAACTATTTATAACAGTTGTTTTATTTTCAGACTAGCGTGACGAATTTCTATATTCCCTGAAGACACCCGCATGATTTTAATTATTATCATAACATTCCTAATATAAAAGCCACTATTATATAGGTTCCTTAAAACATTTTAGTGTAAAGAAAAGGCGAATTCCTAAGATCATGGTGGGTTAAATCATATTTATTATTTAATAATATAAATTATGATAAGTGATAAAGATCCGAAATTTAAGATTACTATATAAAACTTGTCCATTCTTTGATTTTCATCCATTCTTTGATTTTTATGAATAAAGCTAGCAATATCAACAACATTATACATTAATATAAAAAATAGATTGTATTTGAGTTCTATAAACATATAAAAATATGATATATAAAAGTAAGCTATTTTTCAGACTTTGCTTATATATTGTGATAATAATTGTTGTTTTATAATTATTGAAGTAAATTTTAGTGTTTTTTGTAGTCCTCTGACGATTTTATCTCTGGAACTTTATGTGAAAGACTAACTCAGCTGTTGGAGCCCATATCTGGCTTGTCTAAACGTAAGTTTTTTAATGTAAATGTATTTTTTTTTGTATTGTATACTAAGTAATGTATACTAAAACAAACAACATTTAAAACAAAAATTTATAATGTTAAATTATACGATACTTTATTGCAATTTTTTTTTTTTTTCACACAATCTTTTCAAATTAAAAGATTTTTATTTAAAAAAATTGTGAGTTTTAAAATTTCTTTAAAAATCTAGTTATTTAAGGTCCAAAAATTTTTTTATACTTTTGGAGTAAACATTTCTTATTGTTATGCTGGGTGGCCTTTTTCAAAATGTAAATAAAACCTAATCTAAAAACTAATAGTCGATAAACATCGACTTAAATTTGGTAATATATGCACATCATGCCGGCAGCCATATCAACAGTTGCAGCGAACTTTACGGCGCCAAAATAATAATAAAAGTTCACAAATTTAGAATAAAACATTTCTTTTCTAAAAAGTTTTTTTTTTTCCTGAAAAGTTTTATATTAAAAAGAATTCAAGCTTTAAAATTAAATACATTTTTAAAAATGAACGATACATTTTATTCTTATTTTTTTATTTAGTCAGGCATATTTCTTATTTCAACTGAGTGCGTGTTTGAACTTTTTAATTAATTTTCCTTGATTATTTTTATTGACTTTATTTTTTATTTATTTGACAAATGGTTATCTATCTAATAATAACTGTCCTTAATCTACTGCTAATGTTAATCTCCAATCTTTCACTAAAATTAGTACCCAATCTACCACTAATAATAGCTAAATTTTTTTAAATTATTTAAGTTGATTTTTCGAAATAGAAGAAAAAATATTTTAAATAAAGATTAAAGCTGACATGTTATTAACAAAAATTAAACTTATTTTTATTAAAGTTAAATTATAAAAATATAATTAAAATATCATGTAGTTATAGTAAATATCATATAGTTATAATAACAACAAAAAACAACAAAACATTTACGAAGTTAAAATTGGTAAAATCAAAATGCAATTGAATAAAATGAACAAATGATAATAAATAAATTTATAAAGATTAGGTAACGTGGTTTTGGATATAAGAAAAAAGTCATGCAGAACGATATGGGTATTTTTATTTTTTCTAACATTTGATTAAAAAGTTTTATCCCAACATTGAATCGACAAAATATTTAGAAAAGTTTAAAATAAAGTTTTAAATTTCTGTGAAATTTTTTTATTAGTTAATTTTTCCACGGTATTTTTTAACCAAAACTAACATAGAAACCAAGTTACTTAGCAGTTGACTCTAACATAAATTTAATAAAGTACCTTAAAATAGCATTTTTTTTATTTTTTTTTTATTTCTAGCTTTTTATGTCATTCTACATAGTAATATTTGGAATACTTTTGATATAGGAGTGTTATTATTTACAAATAAAGAAACTTGAACGATAAACTAGGCGAATATCAATAAACACAAATTTTTTCTGGTATTAAAATCAAGTTATATCGTAAAATAAGAAATTTCTTTAAAAATAAAGTTTTTGTTCGAAACCTTCAAAAACGTTATTATTTCCAAAAACGCTCAAAAGGTTTTCAGCGAAAAAAAATCTGTTTTTTGACAACTTTTTAAAGTTAGACGTTTATTTCTTAAAATTTTTTGTATTGAACGCATCAAAAAAGATTTTCAATGGGACATGGTATCAATAAACATTTTAAAAATTAGTTTTAGATTGACAATAGATTTATATATTACATCTATAATTGCGTCAATGTGTCATCGCAACCATTTCACGGAACCCCCATATAAAGTTTACCATTAATGTAATATATATGTTATCATTAATGTAACTTTAAGCACAAATGTTTTTCAGTTTAAAAATATGTCTTGTTTGTTAAAAACTTAATGAATTAAACGACTTTACCATGTATTTGACAATAATTTAAAGACGATAAATTTGAAGTTTGTTTTAATAAACTATAAACTTTTATACGTAAGACCATAAGTTGTATGCGTTTATAACTGTTTATAATAAATATTTTAATGTATATTAAGATATTTAGGGTTTGTCATCAAATTTTGTACCACCTAAACATTCCATAACATATATATATATATATATATATATATATATATATATATATATATATATATATATATATCTATATCTGTATGTATATATATATCTATATCTGTATGTATATATATATATATATATATATATCTGTATGTATATATATATATATATATATATATATATATATATATATATATATATATATATATATATATTTATATATATATATATATATATATATATATCTGTATGTATATATATATATATACATATATATATATATGTGTATATATATATATATATATATATATATATATATATATATATATATATATATATATATATATATATATATATATTTATATATATATATATATCTGTATGTATATATATATATATATATATATATATATATATATATATATATATATATATATATATATATATATATATATATATATATATATATATATATTGGTACGCTCAGGATAATGGACAAAATTTGAAGTTTGACAAACCTAAACATCTCTCTCTCTCTCTCTCTATCTATCTATCTATCTATCTATCTATCTATCTATATATATATATATATATATATATATATATATATATATATATATATATATATATATATATATATATACATTTATATATATACATTTATATATATACATTTATATATACATTTATATATACATATATATATATACATATATATACATATATATATATATATATATATATATATATACATATATATATATATATATATATATATATATATATATATATATATATATATATATATATATATATATATATATATATATATATATATATATATGTATATAATTTTACATCCAGCTTCTTTTCAACAAGAATCCAGATCACAAGGACCTCCAATCAATAATTTTATCGACAAAAGTAACCTAATTTTAAAAACTGCATCTTCTAATCATCATATGGCAAGCCCATCTTTTAATGGAGATTATTCTATTCCACTTAGAACAGTAGAAAATAGAAATATAAATGAATACCACGGATCTACTCGCAACATAGATAATATTGGGCCACTTAAAAGTTCGACTGGTAACAACCGGTTAGATTATTTAGTATATTCACCAGAACTAAACTATAGTAATGGAAGACAATTAAGTTCAGGAGAGAGTTCTCAATTCTGTTCTCAAACTCCTATTAGTGTATACACTCCGCCACATTCACGGAATACAAGCCCTGACGGTCTATCATTATTAAAAAATTTGTCTGTTGCTCAACTTGCTGCTCTTGCTCCAGTGAGTACTTTTATGTTTTATTTAAAAAATCATAAAATTAATTTATATTATATAAAAACTTTATAAATATTTAATTCGACCAAAATCGGAGAATTTGTTTCAAAAAGTTGCCACATCAAAAACTAATTTTTTTAAAAGTAATTGTTATATGAAAAAATTGGTTACATGTTTTCAATGTAAACAATTTTTTTTGATAAGGTTTTATTTTTTCAGTATGGCTGCTATCAATCGTCTCCAGTTATGCCTTACACCCGGTATTCTCCTTCATCTCTTACACCAACACCACCAGCAACGCCAGATTACAATATTTTATCGCCGTTATCAACAAATCAAGAAATAGAACTTGCTCGTAGAAGTTTACAAATGTCTAATTTTGGAATGCCTGTTGGAACGGATTATCCGTTAGAGAATATATTGATGGATCCTCGTTGGAACTCTTTAGGAGACTACTATAGCGCCTCACAGGACATCCTTGAACTTGAAAGACAAGCTCAAAACAATATTCACGGTAAATTTTTTTTTTTTTCTTACAATTTTATTTAGTAAGTATTTCAATACTAAAACTCTTATTTTAAGTAGAACTTTATTTTGAGTATCTGAGAATAATTAAAATATATTTGTAAAAAAATATACGAAATAAAATTTTTAATTTCTATGTTTTTAATTCTAAATAGAATTTTTACTTTGAATTTAGTTTTAACTACAATTTAGAGCAGTATATGACAGCTAAGATAAATGTAATATTCAAAATCAGGCAACTTGATCAAAAATAAATAATTCAAGTTATCTATATACTTACTACAATTTATTTTGAACCTTTTAAAATAGCTACAACACCCAATGTTTTTAATGCTATTTTAATAATTGATTAAAGGATTTCCTATTTTAAAAACAGTTGTTCCATATGTGTATTGACATTTTAAGTTAAAATGACTGTTACTTTTTTTTTTAAATAGGTTTGAAAGCTTTTAAACTTTATAGTTTTAATATAATTTTTTACGTACACAAATACTTTTGCTTGAAATGGTTTTAAACATAATTAAAATTTTCTTGTATAAACATCGAAAATAGCACTATCAAATATTAAATTAAAAATATTTATATATCGTTTATATATGTCGTTTTAGAATCTTGTGAGCCGTCGTTTACTTGGAGTGGTCAATTACCAGCCAGAAATTATAAAAACCCAATTTATTCAAACAAAATATTTTTAGGAGGAGTGCCTTGGGATATTACTGAAAGTATAAAACTTCATTACTTTTAACATTTTTTTACATTGTATTAAGCAACGAACTTGTATACAAATTTTGAGAAGCTTCCATTTTTTTAAATTTTAACTGAAATTTCTTTCAGCCGGACTTCAACAAGCTTTTCGTCCCTTTGGCCCTGTTAAGGTTGAATGGCCTAATAAAGATATGAAAATCCAGAGAAATCCACCTAAAGGAAGAGGTAAATAGCAAACTGGTTTCATTTTTATTTTTATAAGTTTACATTTAGTATTATGTTATCTACCAGTATTAAATATTTTGATTTTTAAACACAGGCTACTGTTATTTGCTATTTGAGTCGGAAAAGTCAGTTAAAGCGCTTCTTTCTAATTGCACTCACGACTTTTCTAGTGGCGGCGATTGGTACTACAAAATATCAAGTCGTCGTATGCGGTGCAAAGAAGTTCAAGTTATTCCATGGGTTCTAAGTGATAGTAACTTTGTACGCTCTACATCCCAGAAACTTGATCCTAATCGAACTATATTCGTTGGCGGTCTCCACGGAATGATTAATGCAGAGGCACTCTGTCAAATAATGGATGATCTTTTTGACAACGTAATCTACGCAGGAATAGACACAGACAAACATAAGTATCCAATAGGGTCTGGCCGTGTCACTTTTAGTAATCATCGAAGTTTTATGAAAGCAGTTCAGGCTGCGTTTATAGAGATTCGTTCAACAAAGTTTACAAAAAAAGTAAGCTATTTTTATATCATAATTTTATATACTTACTGTGTACAATCAAAGTTTGAATAGCCGTAGCGCAGTGGTTATCACGACTCAAAAGATCCGAGGCTCAATGTCTATCTGGCCATGTATGCAACAACGGTAAGGAAAGCGGCATGATTTTCATTGTTAAATGCTTTTAAGCGATGTTTTAGATCTTTTTGGAGTACCTCAATTACCAGCAGAAAAATTTTTATTTTTAGTTAACAAAACAAACATAAAGGGAATATTATTTCCGTTAGTGTTTTTCTATTAATACATTTTATAAACGTTTATTAATTTAGGTTCAAATAGATCCTTATCTAGAAGATTCAATGTGTAGCACTTGCCATATTAATCCAGGACCTTTTTTCTGCAGAGAGCCTCAATGCTTTAAGTATTTTTGTCATTCATGTTGGACCTGGCATCATTCTCTCGAAAGCCTCCGTTTACACAAACCAATGACAAGACATAGCAAATCCATAAACGGTAATAGTTATTTAATTTCTTGGTAATTTTTTATAAATTTATATATTTTTTTAATTATTAATTTCTATTTTATGCAATAGCATACATGCATTCCATGATATTTTAGAAACATGTGCATTTCATGTTCTACGTTAATCTTGAAATTTTTTTATATAGTTTAGAACAAAGTAAGTCTTTTGAGGGACTTTCCTTTTTCTTTACAAGTTAAAATCTTGTTTAACGCACGCTATATAATATTTTTATATTTTTTATTTTGTTATATTTATTTACATGTGTTGTTTATTTATTATATTTATTGATACTTGTAGAAAGGGTTTTTTTTTATAGAACCGATTTTAATAGGAAGTTACATTTAAAACAAGATTTTATTAAGATTTTTAATAATAAACTTATGTTTTTTAGGTATGATGTATTACTAGTACGTGTTTATGTGTCTGTTACGTTATTATAATATATAAATAATATTATCCTTGTACATTCGAGTTTTTCACTTTACACGCAGTTTAAGATTTATAATAAAATTTTAGTGAGAGCTTTCATTTTCTAGTTTTTATCGCCGATTGTACTTTTTTTTAAATGTGTAACAATGTTTGTTTTAAAAGTTTGTAAAAAATATCTTCTCTAAATATCTATTTATTTACGACATTTTATTTGAGCTTTTTTTGAAGTAGTATATATATATATATAAATACGAGTATAATACTCGAGTCTTTACCTGCGTTCGTGTTCTTTTTTGTTGAGCAAATTAAAATCATGTTTTTATTAGATTTGATTTACATTTAATGAATTTCTTTAAATTTGCTTTTGAATATTTTAATTACTTTTATTGGAGTTTTTATGAAGTCATAAACTAAATCCACTTTCAAATTTGTTAAATAAATAAAAAAAATCATATATATTTATAAAAAATATGTTTGACTAGCAATAGTGCAATGTATTAGTAATTTATATCGATAATTTATATAGATAAAAATAGGACGGAATATTATAAATAAAAATTCTGTTAATAAAGTTTTATAAGCTTTTAAAACGGATCAAAAAAGAATATTTATTAGTAGAGTTTAAAGAATAAAGAAGAAAATTGTTTAAACACCTAGACTATTTTTTTCCGTTTTTCGAAAAGTTTTTTTTTTCTTTCCTTTTTTTTTTATTGCTTTTGATTCATTGTCTGCAAACCCATTCGTTTCATCAGCAAATCATTTAGGTTTTGAATTTATTTTGATCAAATCCCAAAGGGTTAATATATAACTTTACTAGAAACTTGAATCACGAAGCTCGTAATTAACTACAACTTGGCTTTTAATTCATCATTATTTTTTTCTGTTTACTTTTAATTTTTGTATATCTAACAAATAAAAATGAAATTTTGAGTTTTGCAAAGGGATCGTCCATAACTTACGCAACGCAAAAGAAATTTAAAAGATAGAAGTATTTGCTCTTTTGCGCAGCGGTTTTCATTCAACTTAAAAGGCTTTAAATTCAGCTTTTTCAACTTAAAAGGCTTAAAATTCAAAAGTTTTCATTTAAATTAAAGGGCTTTAAGCCTTTTAAGTATTCGGTGTTCGGTGTATTCGGTAACACTTTACACTATTCGGTATTCGGCCGATTAGTTTCCAATATATGGCCGAATACCGAATACTGAAAAATGAAAATAATTGCATTAGAAATGGATTAAATTACTAAGTATACCTATAATAATACAATAAACCGATTAATTAAATAATAAATGTATTATTTATATAAGATTCTATTAATCACAATTTTTTTTATTTAAAACTACTTTGATACTTAAAATTTATCAGTGGTCAATACTTAAAATTTATACAGTGGTAAATTATGATGAATGAAAATAATTTTTTCGGCATTTGTTGATAGCAAACGATTTCGATTTTTCTCGTAAACTATACCTGCTTCCGAAAATAGCCGTTCACTATATAAACTACTACCTGGAGATGATAAGTAAATCTTAGCAAATTCTAATAGGCTCAGATATTGTTTTGCATTAACTGACCACCACTTGTAAGGGTCAGCTTTCCGATTTAGGCGAGTAGTTTTCGTAAATAAATCAATTTCATTTTCTGTTGAACTTTTCTCTTCGACATTTTCATCTGTGTGCAAGTTTTCTGTAGCAACCTCCTCAAAACAATTCCAGAAACTATTGTGTATCTCAATTGTTTTATCATTTTTATTGACATCTTTTCTCTTCTGAAGTGGAGATGAGTCATCATCAGTGCTGCTAAACGTTTCAAAACTTTTTTTCAGAATTTCTAAAATAATTTTTTGTTTTGCTCTTTGTGTTTTTACTATACCCAAGAAGTTAGTTTTAAAGCGTGGGTCAAGAAAAGTTGCAACCAGATATTCGTCATTTTCGTTAAAGTTAAACCGCGCTTCAAGTTCAGATTGAAGCAAAGATCTCATTGTTGATAAATTTGGTGTTCTTTGTGCTGTCTCTTCTTTTCCCAGGTATTTTAACAACGTGATATGACATGTGGAATTACCTCAGAAATGCAAGAAATACCCAAGCTAGTTATTTTTGTAATTTCTTCAAACGGTTTGAGAAGTTTGGTACATTGTTCCATTTAAAGAATCATGATCAGTTATATACATTGAGATAGCTCGCTTTTGCTCTAGTAATCGCTCCAATAAATAGTATGTTGAATTCCAGCGTGTGCTTACGTCTTGTATTAATTAATGTTCTAGCAGTTTAAGTTCTTGACGAATGCATTTTAGCTTTTCTTGTGCTATACAAGAGTGGTTAAAATGGGTGACAATTCGTCTTACAGCAGCTATCATCTGTGTTATTTCTATTTGAGAACTTAGCGATACATTGACACCCAGTTGTAGTAAATGAATATTACACTTAGCAGAATCATATTCTGCATCTTTTACACCTTTTATCATATTGGCTCCACTGTCATGAACAAGAAAACGAATCTTGCTATTTGAAATCCAACATCTTTCTGCAATAGTATTGAGTTCTTTTGCTATATTGGTACCAGTATGTGAACCAGAAAACGGCTTCATCGCTAAAACAGCATATTCAAGAATAAAATCTAGAGATATTCAATGCGCAGTAAAACTTAAGAAACTTTGGCTGTTGTACTGACATGTCTACATATCAGTTGTCATGGATACTGCTGCTGGTTGTGAAATGCTAGCTTCAATTTTTGTGCAAATTCTATTATATATGTCGGGATAATTTTCTCAGTCATGTAGGTGCGACAAGGTAATTTGTATTGCGGTACTGCCTTTTCCATAAACTTGTTGAAGCCAACTCGTTCAACAAGTGTTAATGGTTCGTTGTCTAAGGCAATCATTTCTCCAATTAAATAATGATATTTTATTGATTTTGGATCATTAATATCCCCAACACGTTTTACTTTCAGCTGTCCCTTTAAGAGTTAACTGTTTTTTTTTAGCATACCTGTTACTGCTGGTATATTAGAGTCGGTATAAGTTAGTAAGTCGTCAATTTTGCTTCCTTTTTACCTGACTAAACAGAAATTATACTAAAGAATCAAAAGTTTCAAAAAAAAATCCCCTAATAACTGGTTGGGTACCCTTAAGCTTTTTATTTTACGATCATTTCTATTTTTACTTTATTTAGATGACATCTATTTGAAAATCAAAAGTATTTAATACTAACATATTTGCAGATTACTTAATTTTAATTAAGACTTTAATTAAATTTATTCTCACAAAGATATTAAAGTTCTTTTAAAAACATTTAACAAAGAATTAACATAAACAAGTGTTTTATATGTAACAACTTACATCAATTGTAGAGAAAACTAATTTTATTCGATTTCATAAACCTTGTATTGCTGATGACATTTCTCTTAAATTACCTATGTTTTGAATAAAAAAAATAATAAAAAAAGGGGATCAACCAGAAATTCCTAGGAGTAGCTTTAAATAAAAAATGAAATTCTCATACTAAATATATTAAATGCAAGGTCTAGAAAAAAATTTCGATGCTATATAAAACAAACTTTTTTCCTAATAACACATAATTAAAAAACTTTTTATTTATACACAGCTATCATTCTAACTGAAAGAAAGCTACTGTTTGAGGCAGTAGCTTTCCTACAGTAAGTAATTTTGCTAAATAAAACAAAAATCAATAGTAAACAAAAACATGCTTGTAAATTAAATATTTGGGACAAACAGAAATGTTTATTGCGAATCTTTCTTAGGCTAGCTTAGGACTTTAAATATTTTGAGCCTAACATCCACCAAGTGATGCTATTTATGTTTAAAGCAAAGCGTTGCTTATCTCTTGTAGTATTTCAATCACATTTTATCAATCACACAAAAAAAAAAAAGTTTTGTGTGTATTTAATTTTATTTAAAATTTTTAATTTAGGTGGAGTGTTTATATTTCATGACTTGTTAGATCTCATAAAAATTTGTGGGATTATAAATAGGGCTGGATTTAAACCCTTTGGGGCCCTAGACTGAGTTACTTTTTTGGGGCCCTTTTTCAAAAAAGTCAAAAATTTTCTTATGTCAATTTTTTATTTTATTACATAAAAAAACAAATTGTACTGATAATTAAACTGGTAGTATAATGCCGTATACATATATGTAGCTAGATTTTATTAATGCAAAATACTCTAGAAAATAAGTAACATTTCAGGAAAAGAGAAAATTTTAATAATTGTTTTACTTATAGAATTTTTTTTTTTATGACAAAATTTATTGATTAGAGAATCCGTATTAAAATTTTATTAAATCCGCATTGCTAGATAAAATTTATAAATTATTCAAAGTTTCTTGATTCATATTTGAAACCAGTTCAAAAATTAACAAATGTTGGATTGATTTTTGAACTGGTTTCAAAAATTAAATAATTATTGAATTTTTTTTTAAAAATTAACAATTGTTGCATTGAATTTTTTTTTAAAATTTAATTTGAATTCCAAAAACTTTTGATTAATTTAGATTAATTTTGATTAATTTTGATTAAAACTTCTTTCACCGGAACAATATAATATAATAAAGCATAAAAAGATTCTCAAAAATGTTTCAAGATTTGGAAATGCAATTTCTAAGTTTTTTTCTTTAAATAGCTGATGATTAAGTGAGTCATAGCTGTTTCTTAATATATAGTTTTGATAAAGTTATGAAATAGAAAAATTTCAACAAACAAACACATATCGATACTTTCATGATAATGTTCATCATTTTCTTCAATATTTTTCTTCAGCTTTGCATTATCGATGTTCACATTTATCAAAAATCCAAAAGTTGTGTTCGATTCTTGACATACAATCATCCTTTTATTCAAATTTTAGTGAATTGCATTGACGTCTTTGATAAAAGCATCTTTCTGAAATCTTTCTTTTAGAGTTATTATAACACATTTTTAATGGTTTGGATTATGAAAGAATTTTTTCTTTGTTCGATGTTTTCTATGGGAATTTTCTGTATCAGGAATTAAAATTTTAACTTTAGCTTCATAACCATCATAGTTGTCATTCGAATTCTGAATATAATCTGCCAGCGAAGATAGGAGTAAATAGCATGTATCTAATTTTATTTTTCAATCTTGTAAAGCTTTTGATACAAGTTTATTCTTTTTAGAATTGCATCCCAGAAAACTATTTATACTGCAAATTCAAATTCTTTCATTTTTGATAAAATATTCTGGTATGCATTTTTGATACAATATTCTGTGCTACAGCTCTAGCAATTAATTCAAAATTTCAATCTTTCAAAACATCCGTGAAGGAACTCTTTTAAAAATACTTTCAAAACAGAGCTTGATTACTTTCACTGAATCTGATCTTGCATTCCATCTTGTTCTCGAAAGTGGTTTGACCATACGGGCTGATTTTTTTTTAAGAACACTCTATCTTTTTGTTGACAATGAAAAATAGTTGTAAACTTGTTGAGCGATGTCAAAATATTTCTTAGTTTCTTGGAAAACATCAGCTCCAGATGATTCAAGCAAGTTTAAGGAATGTCCAGCGCAAGGAAAATATTTTGAAACATTATTTTTTTATATTATTTTTTTATAAATTTTTTGAAACATTATTTTTTTATAAATATTTTGAAGCATTATTTTAGCAGCCGTGGCGCAGTGGTAAGGCACTTGTCTCAGAAACGAAAGATCCGTGGTTCGAACCCCACCTCTGGGCAAGTTTTGCGACATCGGTTGGGAAGGAGGCGTGAACTTCCTATTAAATGCTCTTCCGCGGTGCTCTGTGATAAGACCGTAAGGACTTCTTGGGGCACCTTAATCAACCTAAAAAAAAAAAAAAAATAAAATAAAATATTTGCTTGCATTCCTTTATATTTTTCCGATATATTATAAGCGTTATTGAATGACTGAGATCTACAGCCTGAAAAGTTGATTTCAAAACTATTCAAGAAGTTCGCTGTTACTCCGGCTAAATTTGATCCGGTATGACTTTCAGTTTGTATAAACTGCAACTCCAATATTGTTTTTTTTTTATTGATACTTCTTCAAGTTTGTTGTCTAATGTGTTGTGACTTCTTTTAATTAAATAAGCCATTAAAGCTTCTTGGCGTTCTGTAGAATTTTCGTTGGTTTTTAACAGGGAAACAGCATTTTTCCAGTCTCTCAAACCAGTTGTAGTTTTAAAAAAACAGAAAAATTTAAGAACCTTGCATACAAAGAAGTAAAGATTTCCTTTTGCTGGCGAGAAAATCAACCATTTACTATCATATTTTTCACCATTTTCTCTTTGGCCTTTGAAAAAAGATTTTGAACAAAAGCGATTGTGATCCTTGTAAAACTGTTTTGATTCAAAGAAATCAAAGTTCTGAATAGTTTTTGGTTCTTTTCAAATCCAAAACAAAATATCGACTTTAGAAAGATATTCCCATAAACCAATGTCATCTTTTCTGTTAATGTTCAAGTTACAGCTATCAGTGATTAATTCAGGAGAACGCAATTTATGATTTCTTGTAATTGATGATCATTTTCTGAAACTATTTGCTCTGTTTCTTTTAAGCGATTTATGGGCTCTGTACTTCCAACTTTCACCAAAAAACCATCAAATTTATGATTTTTTTTAAATTCTTGTTCTTTTCCAGCTTTTTTTATTACGCTTTTGAAATCCATTATTGTGTTATCTATTTATTTTCTTAATAAAATAAGTAAAGTAACAGGCTTTGTCAGGAAGTGTGCGGCCGTGGCGCAGTGGTTAGAGCGTTACCTAAAGGAGTTAGTGCTTACCTAAAAAATGTTAATCGGAAGAAGCAAAAGTGGATGGCGTGGTGCCAGTAAGATGGTATCGATATGATCTAGTCTCAATTAAGTTAGTCGCAGGTAAGTGTTTAAAAAAAGTTTTAACATTTATTTTTAGACTAATTTTTTAATGTATTGTGCTTGAAGAACGTTGTTTATTACATATTAAATTAAAATATTTATTTTCAGACGAAAAATAAAACTTGTAAACAATTTCTCTCTATATTTACTTGTTCAAGTGCCAGTGAAACGAACGATAGAAAAAAAGAAGCATTCAGTAGGCTTGTAATTTTTTTTTTTTAAATGATCTGAATAATTTTGTTGTTTTTATTTAGTTGAATGATGAAATTGTTTATACAAAAGATTTCAATAACTTGACTTTCATAGCAAATCTGAGAGGTGCAAATGTTTAGCTTGATTTAAGTACAACATAATAAAATACATCGTTGTACAGTCATTCTGATGGTTGTAAATTTATCTAGCGCACTCATTATTATATATTTTTAGACTATTTACCGTTTAACTCCTGTCCCAATCTAAGTGTGGGTTCAAAAAGAAGGGACCGCGCTGGAAACATGAGTGGATTAAAAGGATCAGCCTTTTTTGAATTAATAGTCGGTAAGTATAATGTGCTCCACTCAGCTAATCAAGTTTTGTTTGCTTTTTTTGTATTACATTTTAGCAATAGACTGTTTTTTATGTTCACTCGTTTTTTAGAAGTGGTAACCAGCTAGAAGTCGTAACCTGCTCGTATGAAAGGATTTCTCGACGTGAAGTTGTTAATTTTATTCAACAACGCCAAGAAACAGAGGTCGCTCAAGAAACTTAAAAGAAAGAGAAAGATGAAAAAATATTCTGTTGAACAATACTGTTGTTTTATTTATAAATTATCTTCCTATATTTAAACATTTAAAAGATGTAGAAAATGCTTCCTCTTTTATATTGACAACTAAAAGAGGTTTTTTTCTCGGAATCGGAAAAAGATTTTTGTCATACCTTGTATGAAGTGCTATTATCATTTTCATTTGAAAAAAATAGCTTTTCATATAAGAAAGGTAGGAATACTATAGTGTATAGGATACTATAGTGTACTAATAAGTATGAAAAAAAAGTAGTTCCGACCCCGAGAAAAAACATTTTTTTAGATTTTCATATTCAACTCAAAAAAGGCGTCTTAAAGACGCATTTTTTATGTCTTTTCATGACAAGATTAAGATAAAAAAAGACGTCTTTTCGATGTCGAAAAAAGATGTCTTTTAGATTTGCATATTCGACTAAAAAAAGGCGTCTTAAAGACGCATTTTTTATGTCTTTTCATAACAAGATTAAGATAAAAAAAGACGTCTTTTCGATTTCGACAAAAGATGTCTTTTAGATTTGCATAATCGATTAAAAAAAGACATTTTAAAGACATCGTAAATAAGACTTTTAAAGACGTCTTTTCGACGTCTTTTTTTCCACTAGGATTTAAAATCTGTTAAGATTAAATTGCTTTATTCTGCTCTCCTTTTTCTTACTGATTCCATCTTTACAAATCTTTTATTCGTACTGGTTTTTATAATGATGCACTTTCTCTTCAAAACAAGGTCCGAAAATGCATTGTAAATTTTGTTGTACCTACTTTATCTGTCAAGGCTGAGCCATTCTCCCATCATTGTAAGATTGCATCTCTTTCTCTTTTTCTGCAAATACTATCATAGTTGGGGTCTTCTTTATTTTTATTTCTATATTTTAAATTCTATATTTTTGTTTAATCAGTTATTCTAAATTCCTTTTTTAGAAAAGTTATAAAAACTATTCAGTTTTTGCTATTTTTGGTGGTTGGTCTTCTGCTTCTTATTTTAACATTTTATAAAAAAACTTAAAACATAAAAAAAGTTGCAGTTGTTAGCATTAAATGCTAATAACCAGCCGGTGCGTTTTCCACAAATTATTCCAAAAATTAAATTTTAAACAACTCTCTCTCTTTTTTTTTCAAATTCCAAAATTGGAACGTTTCTTTTAATAGTGACACAATATCAGCTTGCTGGTCTTTGATAGGTTTCGTTAATTTTTTTTTTTTGCCTGTTGCAGTGTGTGTTGCAGGCTTCAAGCACTTCATTTGCAAAGAATTTTTTATTCTGTATTGCCTGTAATTGATTATCCGTGAATAGCAAGTTTGGTTTTTAAACAGCCTGATAGTTTGATTTTTCAACAGCCTAAATTTGAAATAAATAATAGTTGCTTTCAAAAAAAAAATAGGTTTTACCTTGGGTTGCCAGATGTCCGGCTTTTACGAAGGAGAATACAGCAAAAAAATTTATTTATACTGTATTCTTCTCCGTAAAAGACGGATGTCTAGCAACCCTCATTTTATCTAGTATAAATATTTGATTTACTCGTTAACTAAATTTAGAAACCAATTTAGATACAGGAATAACTAAATATTGCAGCAAAAAGTAACAAAATAGTTTTGAATCAAAACTAACAAACTTCTTTAAAATTCTCCAAGTAGTTTTATTATATAAATTTTACTTAAGAGTTGTTCTTGCTTACTGTTGGCTTTAATGAAGTCAACAAAAATTAATTTTTGGAAGATTAAAATAAAGAAGACTACTGCTCAGTAATTGTTGGAGCAATTCGTAAGTACGCATCAAAGAAATTGGATGGTTGTATCATTCTTGCAAATATAATTTGGCAAAATTTAGTTATATTTCTTTAATAGAAAATAAGAAAGTATTATGGATTTGGAAAAAGATACAATCTTAGTATAACTGATAAATATTACGTTTTTAATTAAGTTTTTGGAGTTAATAAAATAATAACAAACAACATTAAAGTCGGGCCTCAATATGGCACTCATTGCAATCGGCTTTGGAATTACCGTCAATTTCAACAATTCGTCATGGTATTATATTTAAATATCCAAACTATTTATTAACGATGTGACCAATTGCTAAAAACATTTGAAAATATAAAATACAGTTGGAACTAGCGACGATACAACTGTGACAACGGGTTAGCAAAAAAAAAAAGTAATAACAACAAACTTTACATCAGGCGTCTAAAGAAACTTTGTCTTGGCTTATTTAAAAGGTAACCCATTTATTTGTGTGTCAGATGTAAAGATCAACGACGCAAAGATTAATTTTATTTAAAATCATGATTGTTGATAAAAGTTAAAAAAAAAAACGCCGTCTTATGCCTGCAAGAACTCAGACCACTGCATCACGACTATTACACACTAAAAAAAAGGTAGAAATTTCTACCTTAGGGTAGGATATGTGATATACCTTTGGTAAGGTATAATTTACCTTTTAAGGTAGAAAATTATATTAAAAACAATTATTTGTCATACAATTTTCTACCTTAAAGGTATAATTTTCTACCTTATAAGGTAGAAAATTACACCTTACTAAGGGTATACCACATATCCTACTTTAACTAGAAATTTCTACCTTTTTTTTTTAGTATAAAGTTATTTTGCATCATCACTAATAGTCGTTACAAATTGTTACTTATATCTACTAATTTCATGTATAATACCTAATTTTTTGTTTTATTTATAAACACATAATAATTACGTATTTATTGAAAAATAAATAAATATTTACCGTGGAAAAAAAAATATTTACCATTCGATTTTTCTTATATTTAATAGTAATAATGATTTCATTTAATTTAATTATATTTGTTTTATTTTTTTATATATATATATATATATATATATATATATATATATATATATATATATATATATATATATATATATATATACACACACGC
This sequence comes from Hydra vulgaris, assembly GCF_022113875.1. Classification (NCBI taxonomy): domain Eukaryota; kingdom Metazoa; phylum Cnidaria; class Hydrozoa; order Anthoathecata; family Hydridae; genus Hydra; species Hydra vulgaris. Next base: position 33,924,608 of record NC_061169.1, on the reverse strand, counting down.
AAAATAACAACAAAGTTAACGTCAAAATAGTCAAACAAAAGTAAATCAGGTAAAAAAAAACATTTTTCTTATGATTTTCAAAATTTAAAATTTCTTTTCATGTTTAAAACTTAAATGGTTTTAAAGAGTTTATCATAAGTTTATTTTACGCAGTTTTTAAATAATTTACTTTTAAGAAAATAAGAAAGTGATACTATCTGTCCGGAGTATTCCGCTTTTAAACGTTGATTCTAGGTAGTTGTTTATGAAAATATTGTAAATTGCAGTTGATGAATTTTTTGTAACAAGTTGTTTATTGATAACAATTAATTTAAACACCATATCAAAGAAAGATTTTGTTTTAGCAAATTTTTGATCAGAGCATTTTGGTTCATGCCCCAAATTTATTTTCATTAATAATTTTTATAATAGTTTTTTACATATATATTTTGAATAATTTAATTTAAAAATTTGGCGTATGACAAACACATCCTACTAATATATTTTTCATTTATTATATAAAATTATAATAATATATTTTATATTATAAAATTATATTTTATATTGTTAATAATTTTAATGTTAAGAATTTCTTAGTTAGTATTCGAGAAACAATGTAGGTTTTTTATTTAATAAATATAGTTATTAGAGACATAAGTCGCTTTTTTTCGGCTGGCTCTTGGTTGACTAACTAATTTATAAGATGGCAAGCTATAGTTAGAATTTAACTCAACAGAACTTTTTTATCATCTCAAGTCTTTGTAAGAACTATGACATCAAACGCCTAATTTAAAATACGTAAAAATTCTTTAAACTTAACTCAATATATTACTCCGTGCTTTTAATGTTTATGTGTAATACAACAATGAATTACAATCTTTCATTACTTTGAAGTAAAAAGGATTAAAATATGTTAATTATGTTTAATTGAGTTTCTTGAAAAAATAATTAAGTTTTCATTGGATAAGTTACTAATAATATTTTCCCGAATAAAAACTTCCATTATCTTTATCTTTTAGAGTATTTTTTCCCATTTTTGAAAATAAACAAATAAAATTATAAAAAGAGGTTCAATATATTAACTTTATAAATATAAATTTAAGCCGAACCAATTCTTATTTTTGAATTGATGTTGTACTAGCTTGTTGTACACCACTTTTTTGTATACCTTTGTTTTTATGTGATTTTTGTATACCTTTTTTTTTATGTGATTTTTGACATGCATAAAGTTCTCTGTCATAATAACTAATTGAAAAAACAGCGGAGAAATCTGCAGGTAAAGATAGTTGGAACCTTATAAAACTAAATGTTAGTCAACTAAACCTTCAGATAGAACTTTGGCACATAAGCAGTTTGCTTGTTTTACGTTAGATTGCAGTAAATTTCAGTTTATTTTCTTTTTCATTATTGTCAATAGTCTGCTAAAGTGAAAACCTCTATTACGGCTAAAATGTAAGTTAGAACCTTCTCAAACCAACGCGACAATTTATATATCTGGGTATTTGTGCAACAATTCCAGATTGTATAAACACTACATAGTTATGGGTTATTGGAGGAGCTTAAAATTAATAATACGATAGCAAAAGTTTTATATAAGTTTAATAATTTCATAAAAAGTTATGATCACTTAAGTTATAAATTTTATTACATGGACTTCTTAAGAAAGTCGTGACTATCGCACAGTGGATAAAATAGGAGGTGGAAACAACATCAGGTGGATAAAATAAAAAAAACTTTAGTTGCATAACCACTAAAACTTATATAATTTTATGTATATATTAAGAGAAATTTATTGATATTTTATTTATGTTAAATCTCATAGTTACCAGGATTCTGAGCATTTTGAACACAAAATTGATTATTATATATAACTTTAATGAGATCATCGTTGTTTGATATTTCAATTACATTTGCGTTGTCAAAACACCAAAATTGTAGATGTTATTTTAGAGTATTCAGAGACAAGAAAAAGCCTTTTGTTGCATAAATTTTGCCATACGTGTTATCTCACGTGTTATAACACGTGTTATCTCACGTGTTATAACACGTGTTATCTCAGTAATACTTTAAAAATCTGAGGTTTAAAAAAATTTTAGAAAATATTTTATGGCTGCACTATAATGTTTATTTAAGCTTTCTAATATTTATTTTAGCTTTATGATGCTTCAATCGAGTCTCTATAACTTGCTTGTCCCCTTAAGTCCCTGTTCTGATTTTAAATATATTTCAATTTGGTTGCTATGATACCTAACTTTGCATAGCAACAACCTATTTTTCATAAACTTATTTTAACGTTATATTTATTTGTGCTGTGTAGTGGAGAGTGTTGAGAAGTGGGACACAAACTTTTTTTTTCAGGGTAAACACAATATCTTTTTTATTTGATGTATGAACTGAACCAAACTAGTCTTAACAAATAAAGCAGTATTTGGGGCCCCAAACCCACCCCCTAAGACCAACAGAATGTTTAATAAAGTATATATTTTTTGGTTTTAGAGGAACCCTGCTATTGGGGTAAAGTGGGACATGTGTGGGAGAAGTGGGACAAGTGTGCGGGAGAAGCGGAACATTTGGGGAAGATGTGAAACTATATAAAAACGGTTCTAAATCTAGTTAAATATTAATTTGAGCAAATTTTGATTTTAAAGTTAAGTTTAGTTTAAACTAAAACGCGGCAGTGGTCTAGTGGTAAAGTAATTGGCTTGTAGGCGAGATATTTGAAGTTCGAATCCCACCACGACCCTGGAGGTACCACGCTCAACTTGGTTTCTCCGCGTAGCGGGCCTTGTTCTTAAAGACTCGTGTTTCCAAGTTAAAGGGTTTAAGAGAGGATTGTCACTACAATAAAAAAATATTTAAAAATTCAAAAAAATGCGCAGCCGTCTGAAGTGATGATTTGTATTGGAGATGTAAATAACAGAGATGAAATTGGAGATGTAAATAATAGAGAAAAAAAATCAAATTACGCCTTTTTCCATCAATTGCCTTTTTCTATCAATTTAAGATTACATTTTAAGAATGAAAATTTCTTTGTTAAAAAAAGAAAAAAATTATTTTACATTTAAGATGCCAAAGTTCACTTAGAAAATAATTTCAGCTTTTGTTCTTGATGTTGTTCCAGCAAGCGGTTGTGACAGGACTGCTTTTATATCATTAATATTCACACTAAGAATGTCATTAATTCTAGGTTTGACAAATTTACAAGTTTCTTTATTCTGGCATTTCAGGAAGTATCAATTTTTATGTCATTTTCTTTCTGCACTATGCCTGCATAATAAAAAATGGTGTTTTTACTACAAATCTCACAAAGAACATAATCACCGACTCTCACATTTTGAATAGTGCTAAAAAGAAACAGTTTCCAAATCTTCTTTAAACTCTAGTGAGTAACAATTAGCAGAAGCATCATTTGTTATTTTGTTTAAATCTACATCAAGGTCACTGTTCGATTTTTGCAATATTTTTTTCTAACATTTTTGGATTTCAGAAAGACCATTTTTTTTACCTTTTTTGTTTGTTTAATACTTCATCTTTTATTCTTAAAATCTCTGGTGTTGATGTGGCTATCATACACTTTCCCTTTTTGCGTCCACTTCTTAAAATCTTACGAGAAGGTAAAAGATTTATATAATTATAGAATTTGAAGAAAACCTAAATAAGAATATTTTGTTTAAATTACCTTTGGATAACCTCGTACAATCTCAGGAGAAAATACAGTTAAGTTTTCTTTTACTGTTTTATGTTGCACATTCAAACCTGAGATATCTGATGGAGTAGCCGTTCTAATCGATTTCAATTAACATGAGCCTTCACTGCATGGTTCTCGAGGCACATCTAAAAGTTGTTTCATATGCGAAGTATGTGGTGGCAAAGTCATCATACAAACATGGTTCTCTTTTGCACATTCAAGTGACTGTAGTGATAGGTGGCTTTTATGATAATTCATAATCTATAAAACTTTGTGATTGACTGTTGGACAAGCAAACTTAACAAAATGATTTAAAATATATAAAAATACTTCAGCATTCATCCATCCAGATTGATTGGCTAATCCAATAGAACCTTTTGGTTCTCCTCTCGTTAGTGGGTTTCTAAATAATGTTCTTAGAAAAACAATAACATGGGGTATTGCTACACCAGCTGCAGAGACAATGCAGCACACTGTTACTAATTCATCTCTTTCTCTAGATGTATTTGTTTTGTTCTATCCAACGCATGGAACATTTTATTTTGTTTGCTTGAGTCATTTTAAAAGCTAGAGCTCTTACTTGAACTGGTGTAAGGCCATATAACATATCAGAGCATGTCTTTAAATAAGCGCTTAGTGCTTTTCTTGTGCAACAGAGAAAATCATAGAATGTTGATAATTTGGTTGAAGATTAGCAGCTGGGTATTGACACTTTTTTTTAATACACCTATGAAAAGCAGACTTAGAAATGCCAGCTGAGTATGCTGCTTCTCTAAGGCTCATCCCATTTTCCACTTTAGCTACAGAAACTTTCAAAATGTTTTCTGAAACATTTGGAGTTTCATTTTTTTTTTTATAAATTCTAGACATGACCTGAAATTTAAAAGAAATTAGGTATGAGAAATAAAAAAAATTATTTGTAATGGTATTAAGGTTACTGTTAATAGTATTAAGGTTACTGTTACTTGAAACTATGATTTTATTTAAGATTAAAAAAACTTTTATGCACGTCTTTTGCTTTCCGAATGCTTTTAAATTATTGATGTAAAAAGACCTCCTAATTTGCTCCAAACAATAATGATGAATCAAATCATATTTATCATTAATGAAGATCTCTCTTTACAAATTTTGTTTTAAATCAACTGTATAAGAATTAAAACTAAATATTTCAATTAAACGTATCAATATTTTTATTTTGAAAACAGTAAAAAATCGTAGCTAAAATGTTCCAGAAGTTTTCGCAATAAAATAGCGCAAAACTGTTAATAAGAAGTGGAACAGCGACTTTTTTCTGTTCCGCTTCACCCCTATGTAGGGGAAAAAAATAAAAATAAAATTATAGCCTCACAGTTAAAGCTAAAATATAAATTTAATTACTAAATGTTAGACGATTAGTGCATTTCCTTATAAAATAGAAAAAAAGTGCAACAACAGTTGAAAATAAATACATGAGTTACTAGGCCGTCAAAAAAAGTACTTTTTGGGGGCACTTCAAATAAAGGGGTTTTCACCACGCGCATGGAGGGGAAATGATGTGTAATAAAAAGACCACATGAAATCTATACGTTTACATTAAATAAAATTAATTGGCGCTGCTGCGAAATAAAATTATAAGGGTGTCCCACTTCTCCCGCGTCCCACTTCTCCTCACTCCCCTACACAATATTGGGCGAGTCAGTTAAAACAAGATTTACACTTCTTAAGACGGTAATATTTTTATTGGTTTCTATAGATACTTTGCATAGCATAGCAACAAAAAATTTTTGGTAGTTGTTCTTGATCTCCGCTTGAAGAAGATCAATACATTAAAAGTAGAGTTGTACCGGATATTTTTGCCGGATATGCCGGATATTGAAATTTTCTAAAGTTCTATAAGTGTTTATGAAGAAAAAACAATTCTTGCCAGTCTACAATAAATAGTATTCAAGATCTTACTTTACAAAATTAGGAGAAAAACTGTATGACATGGGATATGTGCTTGTTTTTTTTTTTTTTCATAAACACTTATAGAACTTTAGAAAAGTTCAATATCCGGCATATCCGGCAAAATTATCCTGTACACCTCAATTAAAAGTGAGATAAAAAGCTTGGGTATGATTTTATTAGACGTTTGGAGATCTTTTATTAAGTCGAATTGTATTATTAAACTTACAATTACAACTTACAAGGTTCATATTTTAAGAAGGAGAAACAAGTTTACATCTATACACCAAGTATACTTCATTCACTGGCGGATCCATTATGCTTAAAAAAGGTAAAAATGTCATAAAAAGCATAATAAAAATATACTTTTTCAAAACTTACTTTCTCAAGACCGAGGCCACTACAGTCTAGAAAATATACTTTTTTTAGACTAACTTTCTTTTTCTATTTTGTATTATGATACCATAGATACCACACATCAAAACTGTTGTCATGATTGAAGCATTTTTAATTAATTTAGATAATAGATTACTTAATATTTAAATAAGTAACAGCAGTATGCAAATTATAAAAACAGTATTTAATGATTTTGCTATCAAGAAATGAATGTCACAAAATAAATTCCATTTTATATTATATTATATATATTTTATTATATTATATTATGATTGTAGGGTAATACCTGTATGAACTAACCCTAACCCTGTGCATAAAGTCTCGAAATCTTTTGAAAAATTACAGTACCTGTTAGGTATCTTCATTGACCTATCAAAAGCTTTCGACACTGTAGATCACTATATTTTACTGCAAAAACTAAAATATTATGGAATTAAAGGTACTGCTTTAAAATGGTTTAGAAGCTACTTAAAAAAAAGAATACAATTTGTAATTGTAACGATGGTTATCAAAATAATTATCTTGATATCGTATGCGGTATTCCTCAAGGCTCAATCCTCGGACCTCTACTTTTCCTGATATATATATAAATAATTTAAATAAAACTTCAAACCTTTTAAGTATCATGTAAGCAGATGATACCAACCTATTTCTCTCAAGCAGTAATATATATGAACTCTTTACCACTATGAATAAAGAACTAAAACATATATCAAACTGGTTTAAATGTAATAAGCTAACTTTAAATATTAATAAAACCAAATGGACTCTATTCCATTTGTATGCAAAAAAGAGATTATTACCAACAAACTTGCCACAACTTTATATAGACGAAATTGAAATAAAAAATGATTCCGTTACAAAATTATTAGGCGTTCGTCTCGATGAAAACATCTCCTGGAATCAACATATTAACTATGTTACTATTAAAATTTCAAAAAACATTGGGATTCTATATAAAGCTCGTAACTACATTAATAAAAAATGCTTAAGCCAACTTTATTATTCTTTTATCCACAGTTACATAAACTATGCTAACACTGTCTGGGGAAATACTGTTAAAAGTAAATTAAAACTTCTTTATCGTCGTCAAAAACATGCGATCCGCATAATTAACTATGCTGATCGTTTTACACATACAAAACCTATTTTTACTGAAATGAGATTATTAAATCTATTTGAGCTCAATGTATTTAAAGTTTTATGTTTTGTATATTTATGGAGAAATAATTTATCCCCTACCGCTTTCAATAATATTTTCAAACTCAAACCAAACAACAAATACGATCAAATAAAATCAATTTTGCATTGCTTATCGTGGACCCCACCTATGGAATAATATTGTTCTGCGAAATCTCGATCAACCAACTTCCTTTTCAAGCTCTATCTTAAAAAATTTTTTCACTTGATAATATACTTAGATACTTCTGATATTTTGAAAATTGTTATTTGACTTGGGTTTTATTACTTTTTATTTTTTAATTTTACTTTATTTTTTGTATGTTAAACTTGACTTTTTTTGCTTGCTTGTATTTTATAAGGTTCTGACGACAAGATCTTGTGATCTTCATTCAGATCCTAGCTTATTTTAATTTATATATATGTACATCTATTCATCTGTAAGTGTATATAAGCTTATATTTATATGTGAGTGTTTTTCTTATTTAAATTATACTGGTATTGGAATTTTTTAATTGTAACACCATATGTAAACGGCATACAATTGTATTTTACTGTGATATTTTAATGTAAGCGAAATTAAAAAAAAAAAAAACTACATTCAAATCATTAAATAGAGAAGGTATCTTTTGTAAGGTATTTTTGGAATTGTATAACACCCCAATAAAAGAAGGTTGCTCCATTCTTTTTTATAAACGCATATTTACTAAAAAAAATCATAACAAAAAATCATTGTTACCATGACAATAGAATATGATTACATAATAACATTGGCAATGCTTTATATTGTTTACTGACTTTGATGCGTCTTCAGCTAAATATAACGTCAAATAATTTAGCAAATTGTTATAATGCAAGTAGCGCAACAGGTTCATCCGTTTCATTCTAAAAACAATGTTTTATATGTAATAGTTGAGTATAGACTATAGAGTTAAATGCGTCAGCAAGTGACAAATGCTTTTTTTAATAAACACCTCAATACTGATAAATTTTTAAATGGTTTTGTACCAATGTATTGTAACTGTTATTTCTAAAACATGAATTGGTAGTGTTAGTGATAAATATCTAGCTAAAATTGTGTTTTTTATAAAAGGAATAAAATTATAGTTGTGTGGGTTGCCAAAGCTGTTCTAATCTGATTTTAGAGTCTTGCGATTCTCTATATTTAATAACGCGAATTCTTTTATATAGCTATAGCTTTTACTAGAGCTTGTCATAGACGTTGGACATCATCCTTTGAACTATTCCTAAAATCCGCACGAAGAGGGGAGGGAATATAACAATTGTTTATGTCAGAAAAATAATTTACTAGTGGTTGATTTCCACTATGCTCTATTTTGAGTTTTATATATTCTTATAACTTTATTAACCCTATTATGAATTTTTATGCGAAAATGTTTTACATTCATAATTCGACACTTGTATTATTTAACAATTTTCCATTTTTAAACTATGAATATTGCAATACCATCTGAAGACTGTCGTCCGAGGACTCCTTATACCTTTAATCACATTTTAACAATAAGATAATCTGAAACTTAAAATATAAATTAAAAAATTATCAAATAGAAAAAAGATTTAGTTAACAGTGAAACAAAAGAACAGCACAAAACATTTTTTCTCTCTAATAAGCGGAAGAGGAGGGCATGGTTATTTACAAGCGCCTTTGTTTAGGTACTCATACATAAGAAAATACGAAAAATTTTCTTACTTTTAAAATTACTGCGGTACTTAACTAATAAGTCTAAAAATTGTAAAAATGTCAGCCAGAGTACGCGTCAAATGAACTGGTGGGTAACCGTTAAAAAAACAATACTTTTGTAAAAGTTGTTCTTATAAAATGTCAACAAAAACTTTTCCTTTAATGATGCCATTTATTTAGAATTATTCTTTTTCATTTTATTTTATCGTTTTTTTACTTGAAGTGTCTAGGTAAAATAAGTACTAATTACGGTTTAGAAATACTAGCATGTCTACAATTTTGGGTGCATTTGATGTGAAGTTGCATTTATGATATATATATATATATATATATATATATATATATATATATATATATATATATATCTTAGCGCGCAACTTTAAGTTGCGCGCTAAATTAGCATATATATATATATATACCTTCCATTTTCCAGGTTTTAAAAGAATTTTGTCCGAAAGACAAATTAAACAATCAAAAATCAACAAAATAGTTGATACGATTTCTTTATCACAATCATAGTTTGATATATGACGATTAATGATTTTAAACTTTAAAAAAATGAAAGAAATGAATTTTAAACTTATCAAGCGATGGTTACCCGTCATTTAACTATGTTACCCGGGCAGTAAGCACCGGGCGGGTACCTGTGTGCCCGGATACACTTCGACAGCCTTAATAACTATAGAGAACGTTTTATATAACAACCGTTTATTTGCTAATTTTGTTTTTGAAACTTAATATTGTAGTAATGGAGTATTTTGGAAACTCAAATACCTTAATTTTGTTAAAAAATCAAAAATAGAGTTAAAAGGATCTTGGTACGAGTTAAAAGGTGCGCTTAAAATTCAATTGTACTTGTTTCCATATTATTGCAATAGGTATTTTTTTTTTAAGTAAGTATTTTTTTTTGAAAATGTAACCGACGGAAATAATTTTTTTTAAGCTTTAGATGTTCTATGTTTATGATATTTTTTCTCGTTGATTCAACATTTTTTCGATATAAAAATATATTTCTAATAAAATATCTATGGAAAACATTTTCAAACATAGCTAATAAAAAAATATCCTCTCTTGATCTATTTAAAAAAAAAAAAAACGGTTCTTCTTATTTATGGATAACACTATTATTGATTTTAAATGTTTCATTTAAATAAAGTTAAAATCAAATATAAAATTTTAAAATAAATTAAAAAAAAAGAAATTTATTATCAAAACCCATATAACAAAGTTTATTAATGGTATTCCCTCTTTCTCAGAATGGTATGTCTTCAATATCTGTTTTTTTTTTTTTTGCTACTGTAAAAAATGTAAGCAGTTTAGCAATTAATATTTGCTATTTTGTGTATTAAAACTTATATAAAACAATACGATATATTATCTTCTATTTTGTATATTTTCGAATTATAACAAAAATTTTTAAATTACGATTTAACAAAAATGGTGCTCGGTGATAAGACATTACGTCCTCTTCGAATAAAATGCTAATTGTAACAACTAAGTGCAAAAATTGTACTATGCAACAACAACAACAAAAAAGGAGTGGTTTTATATCCATAGAAGCTACAACAGAATGTTACTCAAGAAAAAATGTGCATAAAATTATCAGAAAAAAGTTAAAATCAAATTATAGTGAACAGCAATCGCAGCTTCGTTACACTATTGCAGGTCTGAAACTGAGATGGGATTCCCTCACAGCAGGTAAAAAGAAATCGTCAAATTTATTTTTCTATAACGCTGTTTTTTGTTGTTTTTTTTATTTATATTTTTTTCTTCTCCAGTTATACCATATATATATGGTATAACTGGAGACTAGTGTAACGAAGCTGCGATTGCTGTTCACTATAATTTGATTTTAACTTTTTCTGATAATTTTATGCACATTTTTTCTTGAGTAACATTCTGTTGTAGCTTCTATGGATATAAAACCACTCCTTTTTTGTTGTTGTTGTTGCATAGTATAATTTTTGCACTTAGTTGTTACAATTAGCATTTTATTTAGTTGTTACAATTAGCATTTTTTTTCTTCTCCAGTTATACCATATATATATGGTATAACTGGAGAAGAAAAAAATATAAATAAAAAAAACAACAAAAAACAGCGTTATAGAAAAATAAATTTGACGATTTCTTTTTACCTGCTGTGAGGGGATCCCATCTTAGTTTCAGACCAGTATTCATTGTTCCGATCATTGAATTTAAATTGCTATGATTTTAAAACAAAGTTGTGTTATCAGCAAAAAGATAATGCTTTATGCATATCTTAGATATACATAAAGCATCATCTTTAGATAAATGTAAATTAAAAATTGTAACGGTCCTAAGATTGAGTCTTGAGGGACCCCATACTCAATATCAAGAACACTTGATTATTTGTTTATTACAAACTGCTCTCTGTTACTCAGATAGTTTTTTATCCATTTTTACATTAGTCCTTTAATACCATAATGCTTTAATTTTGATAATAAGATGTTGTGATGTGACCACGATGTTGTGGTCGACTGTATCAAATGCATTTGAAAGATCTATAAATACTCACAGTACATGATCTCCTTTATCAAAAAATTGAAATATTTTATTAGTAAGTTCAATAAGAACATGCTCCGTTGAACAACTTTTTTGAAACTTCAAGTAATTACAAATTCGATTGAATATTACTTTTTCATAAACCAAAGAGAACACTGTTAAGGAGGGAAATTGGACGGTAGTTAGACATATTATTGCAATATCCATTTTTATAAACAGGATTGATTTTACCATTTGGAGTTACCGAACTTGGTAAAGTCAATCCTGTTTTTTGACCATGTTTGGAGTTACCCCGCGTTCGCCATTACCCCACTCTCCTCAATAAGGCGAAATAAACTTAAAAAAAAAAAAGTGTTTCATAAAATAACAAAGTAAAAAGTCCTTTTTGTCAATTTAAGAATTTCTTTATTTGAGCTTTGGTATCAACATCAACCAAAATTTTCTAGATCCGTCACTGGAGGAGAAGTAAATTTGTTTACAAAAACCTACATAAATGCAAGAAATATTATTATAAAATTTTTTAAATCTTTAAATTTTTTTTGGTTAGAATTCCAGATAATTGATTTCAAAATAATAAACAATTTACTGACTCAACAATTTACTAAAAAGCTTTTACGGAAACTGAAGGTTTAACATGTTTAGATTTTTATAACTTTAATCCTATTTAATTTATATGACTATAATTTATTCCGAACTGCGTCAAAAATGATATAAAAGTATTTAAAGTTTAAGCTGAATTAATTCAAAAGTGGCTTATATACGTCACAAATACTTGTTTATACACATTTTTTTCATAGATATCTTATTAACAATGATTTTTTGAGTATTAAAATCAATTCTTTCACTAAGGCATCAAAAGATGTTTTGAACCGTTTAGGCTCTGAGGAGTTAGAGATGACAAAATAAATGGTTGAACAAATGGAACATAAAACAAACTAGACTGGTTTTTTTTTGTTTTTTTTAAATTTTATAATTTAAGGTGGTAGTACCCTTTAAGAGTAAAAAAATTTAAAACTTGATATTATATGGAAACATTTATGTTTTTCTGAAATGTTAGATTAAATTATTTTAAAAAATAACAAAATTATTTTTTTTTACCCTCCTGCTCAATAATTATGCGTATAAATTAGCAAAATTTAGGCAAAAAAATTGACCTTTTTTTAACAAGAATATCTTGAGAACCATACATGTTCTACAAACCAAATTTTGTAAGTAGTTTTATATATGTTCAAAAAATGTGCTGAATTAAAAATTATATAATAAACAATATTTAATAACTTTAAAATCATTATATTTTATCAATAAAAAGAAAAAAGTATAAGTACAGCTTGCTAAAGTACAAATTTTAATACTTTAATATAAAAAAAAGTTAATTTTCTTTGGTTCAGCACATTACAAATACATTCAAGAATAATTGCTGAAAATTTGACAAAAATTCAATGAGCAGTTAAAAAGTTATCTTTGTTAAAAAATTAAAAGATACACAAAAAGTTAAACACAAGAAAAATGCAATTTAAAAAAATACTAAAAGCACATTAAGTTTTTTTACACAATCAAACCTACTAAAAACCACCACTGTTGTAATCAACATCTTCTGCTTCATTATGTTAGTCAATAAAGCCTTTTTTAATGGCCCCTAACTTTTTCCTCCTGTTTTTTGTGGCACCTGTACTTTTTATCTCATCCTGTTTAATGTGTACATAATCTACATTTAGAGAACTTTTAGTTGTAAAATATCCAGGCAAAACATTACATTATTCAAATGCTGGTAGTAAACCCTGAACTCCATTAATAAAGCTAATTATTGTATAGGCCAAATCTCATTAACTGTTCTTTCCACATGAACTCTTTTGAGTGCGCGAGTCCAAACCATCTCATCTAGCAATTCATTAACATTTTGAGTTTAACCATGTAAACCTTTCTTGAGCAACACATCATTGCCAAGAACTATTTCTAAATAATTTCTTCTTTGTATGAATTTGCATCACAAACTTGCATATAAGAATTGGTATCTCCATCAGCAATGTATTTCATGTACTTTTAAGCTCTTTAACAGATCGGTTGAATATTTGTAGATCGCCTAAAAATTTTTACTTGGTACAAAAACAAGTCTTTAACCCAAGAATGTTTAAAATTATTATTAATCTTTACCAAACATCATGTTGAGAGGTTCACGTTCTATTAACAGTAGTTTAATTAGATATTTAATCAATAATCTTTTATATGTCAGGTGTTTTTTATTACTTAGCTCCATAAACTACTTCCTGAGCTACTTTATGATTAATGTGTGATCTTCCAGTTCTCGTAAGCTGGAATACCTCTCTTCTTAAACATATCTTACAGGGGTAACAATTTTTTGTTTCAGCAACAGCATCAATACAATTTCCATGAGATATTGCTGTGACTATACTATTTATTGAGAAGTTTCTTCTGTGCTGAACCATCTATGGAGCCATGATGAACCATCTAAACTAACAGCAACACTGACAGTTGATGATTCATCCTAATTTTCAATTTCAAAAGTTTTTCATTACGTATGTTCTGTTTGTACTCACTCTAGAGGTTTCAAAATAAGCAACAGGAAGTTTATTATTAATATTATGGTAACCACGTTTTGTCATACCAAAAGACATATTCATTAAATAACAAAAAGTAATAATTGCTATGTATCCTTGCCCAATATCTCGAAAAGCTAACACAGTACATAGGTTAACTTCTCTCCTTTTTTACCTTTGATTACTTCATTTTTATTTTCTATTCATTTTGAAGTTAAAAAATTTATCGTTCATGTAAAATCTTGACAAGAAGTGTGAGAAAGAATCTCTTTTTGATAAATATCGTGTACAATATTGATTGACGAATAACATTCTAGAGCATCTTTCAATTGCCTTCAACAAACTTGAAAATAAATATAAGTTTATAATTGTATTACACTCTTTTTCTATATTATAAAGTTTTCCACATCTACTAGATGTGGAAAACTTTATAATATAGAAAAAGATCTAGATGATCTAGATAAGTTTTTTTTTCCAGATACCAATTAACTTACATTGTTTGGTGAAAGTGCAGACAAAACAGTTTGTTGTAAAGCATGTGAATTATTTAGAGAATATTTTTTTAATTTATGAAGTTTTCTTTTTTTTACTCTTGCTTTAGCATATCTATTTTTTTGAACGCATTTATAAGGAAACTTATCCTTGCGGCGAACGTGACGTCACTTTAACTAACTAAACGGCTACCATTATGGTATGGGGGCAAACAAAGCGCTTGAAAATAGAGAAATGTGTTTTTGATTGTTCAATTAATGTTAATAGTCATCCGAACTTGATTTTTTATATTTTGCTTCCTAATCCAAAGAGAAGAAAATCGTGGTTTTATGCTTTATATAGAATTGATTCATCTTGCAAACAAACTTTGGTCGCAAAACATGTCTTGTATTTGGTAAGTTTTGTATTTAAATCGTCAAAATATTTGAGCACAAATTTTTCTTGAACTTATTAAGTTTTTTTCGTCTATATACTTTTATTCAATGTAAGTATGTTTCTCTTTTAGGAAAAAAAAGAACATAGTCTAGATGCTTTTCAAAATTTTGAAAAGCATGTTGACTATATTCCATCAGTAAATATGTTAGGTGCTAAAAAAATATATAGTGAAATCATCCCTCCAACATAACCAATTGTTATGTGAAATGAAAGGAGAATAAATAGATTAAACAATTCACTTAGTATATACTATATAATATTGGTATGTACTGTATAAACAACACGATAAACTATATAATATAGTTTATCTTGTTGTTTAAAATGTTTTTGTAAAAACTGTTTATATAATAGTTACAATTTATTTTTGTTATACATTGATGCATAACAAAAATAAATTGTATATATAAATATTAATCCATTAAAACTATGCTTTTATAAATCATGTATTATTGTTTTTATTTTTAAATAAATTAATGTTCAATAGCTTGTTGAGCACAAATTTTGTATTTACTATATACCTCAAACATGCTAATATTTTTTTAGAATATTATGTACAAAAAAGTCATTGCAATAAATCTCAAGTTATTAAAGTCAGTGAACAAATAAGTACTGACAATTCGTTGACTGGAGTGGAAGATGTTAGTGTCTTGAACCAACATGAAACAACATGAGAATGATGGTAGTTTAAAAATAATGCAGCATTAGCTAGGTAAGTGATTATGTGTATGTTGGCTCACTCATAAGTCAATATATATGTGTTTATGTTCTGTGGCGACCTCTGGTGTCATGTTGGCTCACCCTTAAGACATTATGTGTGTTTGTGTTCTGTTTCAACCTCTAGTGCGGTGTTGATTCACTTGTAAGTCATGTGTATAATTTTATTTTGTTTTATTGTGTTATTATTGTGATGTTATTGTTGTAATGTTTTGTGTTGATAGATAACTTTGCTTACCTTCTCGTTGGTGTCTCTTGCTACAAATGATTATTAGATAGTTTTTTTACTTAAACTCGTCACTTCTAATCATTAACTAATAGGCAAGAAACATGTTTTAAAGTAAAACATACTTTTAATGTTGTCATTTTTAATCTTTAGGATTGTTCTTAGATCACAAAAACAATCTTACAAAGTAAGTTTCTTCTTTATTATTCATTTATTTATATTTTTAAAAAATTTTATTTAATTAATGTCTTATGTATCATGTTAACATGAAAAATAAAAATTTTTGAATTTTTATTTTTTATGTCAACATGATACATAAGACATTAATTTGTAAATGCTTTCAGCATAAATTGGTTCCGTTTTCTTTAGTAGAGTTTCTGCTGTTGTCACTGGTTTTAGAGAGTACCTTCGTGAATGAAGATAAAAAGTCATTTATATTATTTTTTAAAAGCCAAGACATTATATTGTTAATCCTCATACCATTTACTAAAAAACTTTATAAATATTGTTACGATGTTATAATTCAAATTGTTGTAATTAGTAATTTTGATCATTTCATTATTATACTGTAAAAAATATTTTTATTTATAACATTTATTTCACATATATTAAAAACATGAGGAATAAATATTACACTGAGGAAAATTTTAAGCAAAATATAGAATTTTTAAATGTTATTAGAATATCAATATGTAATATTTTTGTTTTATTTATTGACTACATCTGTAAACTGGCAATAATTTCAAAATGATGAATTAATTGAATTCCATGATTCCTAAAAGCATTTGGACAGATTTATTTCAATATAACGTTAAATTTTGGGCGGACTTTAAAACGGCGCACCCCAAACTCGGTAAACAACGAAAATTTTCGTTACGAAAATTAAAAGTCGATTTTCATTGGCTAATAAATTAAATTAGACTTATGCACGTTTTCAACTTTTCAGTACACGACAACTTCAAGCAAGACTACTTCTTTGGCAGAATTTATTGAAAGCATTAAAGAAAAAAGGCTAATAAATTTTCTCCATCAAAACAGACTAATCCATGTTCGCAAATCTTGTATCTGTGGTCAATTCAAAGATTTGAGCGGTGTCTAGTAAGTAAATATCATATTTAATCATATGTTTCATAGTATTATATCATAAGGGCTTTATAAAAGAAAGTAATAACTTAAATAAAACTTTAGCTTGTTTACATTTTAAATACTAATCTGATTAGACTTGGCTTATATTAAATATCAAATGAGTTATTATGTTATTATGAGTTCAAACGAGTTATTATGTTATTATGATTATTGATTATGATTATGAATCATGAGTTATTATGTTATTATGTTATCAAATGAGTTATAATATTATTATGAGTTATTAATCCTTATAAAGGATTAAATTACTTTCCTAAAATCTAATCCTGTTTAATTGGATTTTGTTTAAACTTTTTCTGATGCTTTTTTTCTTTAAGGATAAACACATTTGGCGATGCAGCAGCTGTAAGAAGACAAAAACACGAAGTGGTTTTTTTGAATGTTCAACATCTTTAAGTGTAAGTGATATACTTAAACTTATGTTGTTATGGGTTTCAGAGGTCCCTGTTACTGCTGCTGCTGCTGAATTAGTAGGGATAAGCCAACCAACCAGTTCAATGGTATCAGAGACATCTGCTCATTCAAAGTTTTAGATGTTGCACCTGTAAACCAGCTAGGAGGTCCAGGACACATAGTTTAAATTAATGAATCTTTATTTTTCAGACGCAAGTATAATGTGGGTCACAACGTTAAAAAGTATTGGCTTTTCAGGGCTTATGATAAAACAAATAAAAAAGGGTATTTGGTTAGGGTAGAGGATTGCACTGCAAATACATTAGTACCTTTGATTCAAACTTTGATTGCTCCTGGTTCAACTATACAATCAGATAAATAGGCTTCGTACAATAATTTAAGCAACTTAGGCTATATTCATTCAACTAATAACCATACCACAAACTTTGTTGACCCTGAAACAGGGACAACAATAAACCACATTGAGTCTTTTTGGTATAGGATGAAGTTTAAATTAAAGTTTGTTTTTGGTTATCAAGGTGATATGAAATGGTCTAGGTTGGATGAGGCAGTATATAGGGAATATTATGAGTTTATAAATAAAGATTTATGGCAAAATTTCAATATGTTCCAGGGTCATATTCACGATAAATATCGTCTTTGAATTACACATTAATATTTTAATTCTATTTTAATTTATGAATTTATTTTATGAATTTTTAGAGCGAATACTCAAATTTTCTCAAATGATCACATACTGTGTTACACTGATGACAAGAAGATACACATACTTATGATGAGAAGAATATACATTGAGGAAAAGCTTAAAACAATGAGATTAAGAAAAAAGATATTTGAAGATTGAAAGATGATGAATTAAAAAAAGTTTATGAAAGAAAAGTAAACTGAAGAATATCAGAACATTTATTTTGAAAAGCAATAATATATTGTAATAATTTATTTGAGATTTGAAACTGTTAACACCTATACATAAATTTTTTTCAAATGTTTTTTGTAAATTTTTAACTTATTACAAAACATTTCTCAAGTAAGCTTTTGTAAAATAGTAAAACCTTACTTAAAATAATAAAGCCTTAAAAAGAACTTCTACTTATTTTAATTCTAATATCAGTAGTATAGGTGTAAATGTTTTAGTTTTATAATTTTAAATGTTTATATATGGTTTGTAAATATTTAAATTAAAGTTTTGAAAAAAGGGTTTTTTTAAAAGTTTGTTTTTTTTCTTTCGAGGAAACCATTTTGGCACTTGTCGTAACGGCGCGGTTTTTCCATTCTGCAAAATACTCAGTATATTTACCGAGAATTTTCGTAACAAAAGCTTTCGTTGTTTACCGAGTTTGGGGTGCGCCGTTTTAAAGTCCGCCAAATTTTGTTCTAATAACGTTCAGCAGCTTATTTAGATAACTTTTCTTGATAATCATAAGACATTTTCAAGGCGTTTAAGTAATGTTGTACTGAAATCAGCGCGTTTGTTTGCCCCCATATCATAATGGTAGATATTTTTGTTTTTCATTACGCATTGATCACGTGGTTTTTTCGCCGCAAGAATCAAAAACAACTCATCAATGAAAAAACATTTTGTTAAAGAGTAATTATCTATATCTTACAGAAACGAATATGAGGTTTTAATTTATGGATATTAGATCGAAAACCAACAAGAGTTCTTAAGGAACAATTTAGTCATAAGCACCTTCGACCATATAAACTCAGTTTATATGGTCGAAGATAAGCACACACAAAAACTACATAAATTGGACATATATTTCTCAAGATATTGCAAGAAATATATCTCTAAGGGCCGTTGCTAGGGCACTTTATTTTCCTGTACCAAATCTATTAAGGATAATTTAGGCGTTTGAATTATTTTTTTTTTTTAATTTTTTTTATTATTTTAAGAGAAGATACGATAAATTAATGAAAATTGTAAAAACTGAAATTTTGAAAAAAAAAATTTTTTAGCCTGTCTTTTGGGGTACTACCACCTTAACTTCAAATGTCGATTTTTTTTAATATTGAACAAACACAAAAAATTGTATTAACGGTTCCGGATTGAGAGGGCAGAGAGCTTACATAAGTTACTTCTAGATGAGAGTTAAAGCTCAATTAAACTAATTGATGGACAGCGAATGTCTTAGTTTGCTTATTTTTTTTCCAAGAAAGATATAATCTCTTAATAGTCCGGACAATAATATTTTATTTAACTTTTCTCGGCAGTTTTTAAACAAACAATTTGGAAAAAAGTCGTAGTCATCTCAATTTTTTATGAATGAAAGTTTTTTTTTTTTAACTACCACCTACTTCCTTAAATCATTTTTTAATTATCATCTATCCCTTTAAAGTCGTAAGTAATAATTGAAAAAACATCAAATAACATCTACCTTAAGGTGGCAGATGTTAATTGATGTTTTTAATTATTAATTATTAATTATCACTTTAGGTGGTTTTTAGTTATGTAAATGTATATGATAAAAATATACAGTAGTTACTTTTTTTTTAATTAATAATTAAAAAAAAAGTAATTGTATATTTTTGTCATATACATTTACATAACTAAAAAAAAAGTAGAACCACCAAAAGTCTATAAATGATCGAAACTTGAATTGTCTTTAGATTTTATTTAACGATTCAATGCAGTTTCAAACATTATTTTGAAACAACTGTGCAAGTTTGATTTTTTCATTTTGAGGTCAAATTCGTGTAAAAAAAAGTATATTCAAAACAGTTCATTTATGTATTACGCGTACAAAATATTATTTTAACTACTATGCGTATAGGTTAAAGCTGCCGCCATCAACGAGATGCCGCTGCTACTTAAACCTACTTTTACTGCCGCCACTTTGTATTATTAGCAACTATTATGCCACCAATCAAACAATGTAATCAACCACAGCCGGTTTCAAAGTCGCTCTTGTTGGCTGAAAAAATAGAGAGCTAAGTAAACAAAAATTCTCATGTGTGACTTAACAGAAACAATAACTTTTTTGTAGCTTTTTTTCATGTTGCACAAGGTCTTAAATTTGCTTAATAAATAAATTCTTGCAGTGAGGGAGAGAAATAGTTGCGAAGCGTTCCTCCTAATAAAATATCACATTTTACATGCTTTAGATACTTCTTTAGAATATGAGAGAATATGATGAGAGTTCTGGCTCAGAACTCCGAGGTTCGACGTTAGCTTTACCCCAACAAGTGACAAAAAAAAAAAAAATTAAAAGAAAAACTAAAGATTCTTCATTTGTATGGAACTACTATGGTCAAATATTATTACTATATTATCAATAATATTAATTTGTAATATTATTGACGGTGAACATTATTACTGCAACAAATGTTTT
Organism: Hydra vulgaris; assembly: GCF_022113875.1. NCBI lineage: Eukaryota > Metazoa > Cnidaria > Hydrozoa > Anthoathecata > Hydridae > Hydra > Hydra vulgaris. The sequence continues at coordinate 33,903,904 of NC_061169.1, read as the reverse complement.
TTAATAGAAAAGCAAAAAGTCGAGTCTTCAGCTGGATGGCATTTTCAAAAATTCACAAGGTTAGAATTTCTAAATTGCGCAATAATTTAAAAAATCATTTATTTATTTCTCACGCACAAAATATTAACAGACAAACCAGCTGTTGAATTAAAAAATGATCAACTTTTACATAAATGGTGCAATAATTCTGGAGCTAGTTCATCAAAATATGATGGGAGTCGCAATCTTGTCCTTCGGTTTTCAACAGATCTACTACTGTTCACTCATGTTGTTAATGAGGGATTTAAAAAGTTTTTAGAAAAAAATATTGGGTTAAAACTTCCAACAGGTTCTGCTATAAGTCAAGTTGCTCTACCTGATATTTACAAATTTTTAACGCAATCTGTATTGGGAAATTTAAACAAAATCAATTTTATTTGACGATTTTTATTTGACAAGTATAAAAAAAATTGTTACATGGGGCTAAAGTGTTTATTTATAATAATAACTGAGATAGAAAAATATTTACTCTTGCATGTTTACCTTTAGAAATCATAATGGTGAAAATTGTCATAGTTTTATCAAAGACATTATTCAAGAATTTTTTCTACAACATTGTCTGGCTCATATCTTGCATTTAATATTATGTATGCGGAAATCGCGAGATCTGGAGCTAAAAAATACGTCAAAAACTAAAGACACTTTTTTTGAATATTTTTTTTAGTAGCATCAGGGAAACGTGTTTTTGCTGTGTTTCTTTTTAGAAACATATATAAACTTATGTATGGTAACTATGGTAACTAGACTTATTTATTAACTTTAATGCTCGTGAAAATTTCGTTGATGTTCTCATAGTAAGATAAAAGTTCGGTTATTTTTTAAAACTATCTGTTAAATTTTCTAAACTAATTTTCTTTTTACCTGCCGAATTTCATTGAAAAATAAGGTGTCGCAGTTTTGGTACCTAAGTTCTGTTTTCCTGAATTCTATAATTGGAAATTGGGTTTGGGGGGAAGGGTAAGAGGGAAGGGGAGGGGCTAATGATTGTTAAAACAGTTATATTTGATTTGAAATTTTAGCATTTGGATGAAAGCATTTTGTTTATTTGATCTTTATTCACAAATTTATTGTTAAGTATAAGATTTAGAATTCACATACAAAAATGGCTATTGAGGAGAACATTGCTTTGATAGTTTGTTGGATAGTTTTTTTGTGTGACAAATACTATTTGAAATAAAAATTTAGAGTATATTAACCAGTCAGGAGTTTTATATCATGTAATATCATATTATGTATTATATTGTTGTTCATAGCTTCATAATATTTGTAATTAATTTCACATTATTTAATATTGAAGCAAATTTCAAGTTTACATAATAAGTAAATACTTTTCTTAAAGCCTCCAGAAGTTATTCTTAGTACTTATTTTTTTATTTACTTCTATGAATTCTTATTTTTATTAACACTAATATTACCAACCGGTCAGGTCAAACAGCCACCCAACAAGCAGCTCAAGCTTTATTTATTTCACCAACCACTTACCCAACACCCAACTTTAAGGTAGACCTGTAATAGTGACTAGTGATGTAGAATAAAATAAATAACAACTTTATTGTACATAAATATTACCAATTTCATATAAAAAACACACTCTTTTATGAAAAAAAAGTGTATTTTTGTGAGGTGAAGGTAGTGGATTAGCACCCTCTCCGGATCCCATAATGCCCTCTTTACCTAAAAACAAGTTTATAATTGTAGTTCATTTTTATATCTATCTTTTGATGACATGCTATAGATATTTAAATAAGAATTGGCAAAGTTCTAACAATTTATGTGAGAAAAAAATTTTTTTGACCACAGTTTTATCAAGAAACCCATATATCGAAAATTTGCCACTAAAAACGTCATAACTTTTTATAGAATTGTCCAATTTTCATAATATTTCACCTTTAAAATACTATATGTGAGGGCTTTATAATGATATATAACATTCTAGCATTTGATCGATTTAAAAAAATCAGTCAACGTATCTATTAATATTGACATGAGATGTCATGAGTTATTGTAACAAAACAAAATGTTTGTCATAAAAATGCAGGAGAATTTTAACATGCTTGAACTTTAAGTCAGCAGAGAAATCACATTGTGAAACAGAAAATTGTACCACAACCTTCGAATTGTTTCTAAAGTGAAAGATATTGACAATAAAGAACATCAGTTTTCCATTCAAACTTATGATGATTCAAAAATGATTGAAGAAAAAAATTTTGATGGCGCAAGTATAGAGAAATTTGAGGATAGTTTTATAAAAAAAACACCATAAACGATTTAAAACAATTATTTTAAACGATTATTTTCTTTTACTCGACTAGATTATTTATTTACTAGTCGAGAAGGAAACATCGTAATAGCAAAGCTAATCGAGACGCGTTCCCTTCGTACCGAAGTACTACTTATACGCTGAATAGGCGGAGCCGGGTTTTGAACCTGCAATCCTGCTGCTACGGCCAATAATTATTCCGAACTTTTTAACCAACTGAGCTATCCCGGCACAATAAAAGCCTAAAATATCACACAAGATCCAACAGTTCTCTCTTTATGATAGAATTAATTAACCAACTATTAGGTTCTGTTGAAATTTTACTTAAAAAGTGTAACAGGGAAGACCTTTGTTTAGATAATGATGAACAAGCCTTAATTTCTTAATTAGTTAATTTTTTTAAACCATTTGAATTGTTAACCCTCGCGGTCAGTGCTGGTAACTCTCTTTAGATTTTGCCATTTTGCCAAACATAAAATACTAAAGTTTCTTGCAATAAATCCGTGTGATTTGAATGAAATTAAAAAAATAAAGGAATGTAGCACCGAAAAAATTAACCAAAGACTGAAGTTATCCACTTCTGCAAAAATATGTTGCTTTTTAGATCCAGCCACAAAAGTTTTTATATACATAAAAATGAAATAAGGGAGTGTTAGTTGGAGAATGCTTTAAAAATAAAACTGCTCCAATTGAATTCAATTCAAGGTATTTTATTTTTAGACAATTATTTGTAAAGACAAATGTATAATTAATAAATTAGATCATTACATCAATAATAGAAGTCTTTGCTATAGCAAAAACTACTAAAGATTACTTGAAACTTAAAACAACTGCTTAAATTATTGACATTTTGCACTATTATCTAAGTGGTATATTATTAAGTATTATTAATTAATTTGTTTATTACTTATTTTAGTACTTTTTATCTGATTTTAGTTTTGTCAGAATTAGACAACAACAAAGATTTATAATCAGGCTCTAGTGCTAAGCAACTATTGCTAAACGATCACTTTTTTAGGAGATGAAGTAAAATCTTCTTCAGAAAAAAGTTTCAACTCGAATCAGAAATAAAGCAATTACTCATACACCTACACTGTTAAAAATTCCCGTACTTAATTATTTTCCGTTATTTGTAGGGAAACTACCCATTTAACAAAATTGAACGGAAATTTTTTTCTTTTAAAATAAATTTTGAAACACGGAAATTTCCGTTGGAAAAAGGTTTTATTATCAAAGCTAAAATAAAATTTTAACGTACAAACTTGTCACATTAAAAAGCAATTTTAAATTTTTTAGCTAGCGCGTTATTTAAATATAACCAATTCTAGTTTATATGTGTATGTGTATATATATATATATATATATATATATATATATATATATATATATATATATATATATATATATATATATATATATATATATATATATATATATATATATAATATATATATATATATATATATATATATATATATATATAGTGGCCATCCATAAAGGACGTCATCCAAATAGGGGGGAGGGGGTCGAGTTAAAAAGGACAAAAAAGGACAAGGGGAGGGGGAGGTTGTCAGAAAAGGACGTCACTTTATAGATTTTTTATTTTAGTTTAACTAACATGGAAAACTACGTAAACATGTGTTTTTAAGAAGATAATGTATGAGAATATTTTCAATTTTATTTTTCAAAGGTGTAGCAGCAGATTCAAACATCATTGCGAGATAAAATAAATTTTTTTGGAGTTAAAAATAGGGCCCCCCCCCTAAAATCAGGATTTTATGACGTCCTTTTCAAGGGGGGTATAGGGAAAAAGGACAAAAAGTACAAGTACAAAAAGTAATCAAGTTTCAAAAGTGTTTCCGTTTCAATGCCACAAGACTATATATGAATTAATTAATAAAATGTCTTTTATAAAATATTTATATCATTTTTGTGTTCATATTTGTTTATATTTAGATAAAAAAAAAGCACTCAAAGGTGTAAGAGTTAAAAAGTTAGTTATGAGTATTATAATTAATCATTAAGTTCATTATTTATATTTAGAATAAAAAGAAAAGAAAAATATTTTTTTCAAAATTATAAGACTTTTTATACTTTTTAAATATATTTTATTATAGTCTATCAAGGCAGATATTCTGCACACACAAAAAAAAAGATCCAAGATAGGTATTGTACTTTGGTTTTTAACAATTTTTAACTTAAGCATAAACAAAAAAAATATCTTTTTTTAAAAATGATAAAAGGTTTTTCATTGATTATATATTTATTTTATTAGTAATGACAATGAACCAGATAAGTAAAAATTATTTCATTTATAAATTTTTAATTTTCTGTTATAATATAATTATGTTTTATAATTTTTTTTAGCTTGCTAAAGGTTAGACCTAAGTAGGCATCTTTACTATCAAATTTTAAATTTGATTTTTGAAATGGTTTTTTTATTAAATAAAAATAGTAATTTGATAAGTTTTCATTATAGAAAAGAAAATTTAGGTCTTATTGTTAAATTGTTGAGTTATTTTATTAGTAAATTTAGTAATTAATTGTTTTGATTTTAAAGAAGTTGTAAAGATTTTTATTAATTGAACAAAAATGGCGCCAACAATTGCATTAACAGGAAATTTCTTGTAGGTATTTATTTATTGCTCAAAAGAGTTTTTAACTTTATCCAGAGTTGTTTGTTGCTTGATCTTAGTTAAATCACTCATATTGAGTAAAAACTTTGAGTTAACTATTGCATATAATGAGTGTTTTTTATAATTTATTACTTTGTTAAATACTAAAATCTTTCCTTACTCAAAAACTATGTTTTTTTTTTTTTTTTTTTTTAGATTCAGAGTAGACTCGAAATGGAAAAGAAAGGAAAGACTGTATTTTTGTGTATTTAGATTTATTTATATTTATTATTTAACAAATATATATTACTTAAAGATAAGTTTTTAAGTATATCTATAAGTATATAATAATATAATTATATTATTATTTACTTGTATATACTTTATCAAATTGTTAATAATCTTTTAGAAAGTGTTTATTACTTTACTAATTTTTATTTATTTGTGTATTTGCTGTTGAAGTGAAATGTAAATCACAGAAATTTTAATATTTTTTATGTAAATCAAAGAAAATTTGTTTTCAGAAAATATTTTCAAAAACATGCCATTGATTTTATATATATAAGATTTGCTAGAAATAATTCAAACTTTATTTACGGAATCTATCCGGCAGCTTAGTTGCCTTTCCGTTGTTTAACGGGAAAAACTTGTTTAATTTAAACGGAAGTATCCGTTTATTAACAGAAAAGTTCCGGCAGCTGCCGATGACCAAACTACCCGTTGTTTAACGGAAAAAACCCATTGTATTTTAACGGAAAAAATCCGTTTGTTAATGGAAACTTCCGTTTGTATACGATGGATTTTTCCGTAAAATAACGGGTAGTTTGGTCATCGGCAACTGCCGGAACTTTTCCGTAAAAAACGCGCTACTTTTTTAACGGTGTACGACATATGAAGAACAGGATTGTTTATCGTTTTGGCAAAATTATCAAACCAAGTATCCACATTTAGCAGTACTTGAAAAGAAATATTTTAGCATTCCAACTTCCAGTTTATCAGTGGAATCAATGTTTTCAACAACTGGATTAATTCTGAACTCAAAAAGAAGTAATTGAAGTTCTTCCAACATGACTCTTTTTATTCAAGACAATATTAGTACTATTTGATTTTTAATTTATTTTTATTTAAAAAAAAGATATTTTCGTCTTAACATTGAGTTAAACTTTTTTGTTTTTATCAAAAATATCACATTCCTTAGTTCGAGCAATATGTTCAACTAGAAGCCACCAACTTTAATGGTTAGCCAGTATCAGCTAGTTGACAGTCACTTAGCTTTTAGCAACTATTTATATCTGCTAGCCAGCAAGTTGTATATTCTAAGCATGGCTTTAACCTCTAACTATGCGTACAAAATATTGTTTTGTGTAGTACGCGTACAAAATATTGTTTTATGTAGTACGCGTTCAAAATATTGTTTTGTGTAGTACGCGTACAAAATATTGTTTTATGTAGTACGCGTACAAAATATTGTTTTAGTAGTAAACTAAAAATATTTTCTATTTTTTTCCAATAACTTTTGTATTCACTTTAACAGCAACTTCTGAATTGAATATTGTTTGCAGGAGATACGTAACAGCAAGTTTACACAAATTGCAAGTTTAAAATTCTCATTTTCCACATTTTCACTATCTCCACATTTTTGAGTTTAAAGATAAAGCGATTTAAAAAATAAAAACATTAGGAAACGGCATATAAATAGATTTTTATTGCTTATGTTTTCTCCGCGACCTTTTTTCTTATAACTTACTTTTTAAATTCAGTAGAAAAACATTTTTATGAAGCGCTTAACAAAATCAATAAATCAAATCCGTCTTACGCGCTACTAAAAAGCTTTTAAAAGAATTTTAGAAAAATTTATTTTTTATATAATTTTTTTAAAGATATTCTATATTTTTGAAAATTAAATCAATAAAAAATTAAAAATATAAATAGAATTTCTTTAACCAGAATACATGTAAGCTGAAACGTTTTTTCATGATTTCAAGTAGTTAGATTATTATAGTTTTATTTCGTAGTATTTTTAAGCGGCATTTTGCGATATTATTTTACCTAGATATATTATTTGGTATAAATATAATCAAAAAATAATTTTGTTGTTATGTTTGTCGTGTATTTATAATAACAATAAAAATGTTTGATATTTTTTCTTTAAACCATAAGGAGCAGAATACAATCTGCTTTTATAAGATTTCGTGTTTAAAATATGCCAAGCTTGTTTTATTTTTTTAATTTTTTTATTTACACAATTGTTTGTAATATTTTTTATCTAAGGTATTGATTGGGTTTTCACTTGTTAGCTAGGGTATTGAGTCACGATGACTTGTTTTATTTTTTAATTTGTTTTTTGGCATTGTTCTTGAAGATTGTCTGAAAGTTTGAGTTGGTTTATTTTTTTAAGTTACGTTTCAATACAAGTAATAATGTTTATAC
>NC_061169.1:33589060-33891560 GCF_022113875.1 Hydra vulgaris | reverse complement strand
GTTTAATCATTTGCAGACATCTTGTCTTAAACAAAAGAACTGTTCACGATATTAACAATATTACATATTTATTTTGTTTTTTGGTTAGTTAATATATCACAATTCATTGATATTATATTTATACACATTATGGTGTGAATAGTTTCTATTTATTGAAACCACTGGGTAATTTTAAGTATTAATGAAGTAAATTTAATAAAAATACGTCTATTCTATTTCTTCTTATAAAATATTGTTTATAAGTTAATATTATATTGTGAAGAATTGTTCGAGAAAACAATATAACACAACAATAGAACACTAATTGCTTATTGTTATTGTATTATACGCTACTACTGTGAGATTAAAGCACTTATTTATCTAGAAAAATGACGTTTAGAATAATGACGTTTTTAGACATAACGCGAGGGAATCATCTTACAGCGTTTTGCGACATTACCATATATGGCAAAAAACAATCTAGACTAATAAGAGATTAAAAAGTATGATTAAATCCGTTGCCATGGTGGGAGCTTTTCAACACAAATGATTTGACATTAACCTAATTTGATCTTTTTTTTTAAACTCAGTCATGATCTAATACAGAAGTTAAAAAACTGCAGAACTGTAAAACCATTGCGTAACAGCATTGAACAAAACAAATGTTTAACTTAAAATCTGAATGTTTAATAAAATGTTTGACTAGTGCAAAATCTTTAAAATAAAGCGATAAATGAATTTAAGTTAAGTTTTTTTTTTTAAATAGACAAAAAAATAATTTCTAATTAAAAAGTATATATATTTTCAATTCTTAATCGCTGTTAAGACGAAGGGTTCGGCATCTCCTCTCATAACCTTTTAGGGTCGGCTCAACAAATATTCTAGGTGTTGCATCATACGATAATCGAAGGTTTACTGGCGTTACTTATTTTATTACTAATTAAACAGAGCTTACTCGTTAGAGGTGGGTTTTTAATGGCTTATTTTTATTAATAATAAAAATGAAAAATAAACCTTATTGCTAACAAAAATATTTTGTGCAAACAGCTACACCTACTCGTAAAGATCATTTTCAAATGCAAAGTTATTTAATATGTTAAAATTTAGATCTAACAACCTTGAAACTTTTAAATTTACGATTTCCAAATATAACAATTATCAAAGTATTTGCATTTAAAAGGTTTAACAAAAATGTTTGTAAATAAATTAAACGTTTGCCACAACAAATTTTAAGCAAGTTCCAAGTTAATGGTTGTTAGACAAAAATCTAATTGGAATTTTTTGTTTATATTTAAAAGTAGTTTCATCCGTAAAGCACGTTTGTAAATAAATTAAAGTTTGGCACTGCATATGTTAAATAAACTGCATATGTAAATAAATTAAGATTTGGCACTGCATATGTTGAACAAATCCCAAAACTTATAATTCTCAGACAAAACAGTAATAGGAGTTTGTTTATATTTAATGTGAAAATACATGAATTTCAACAAGTATAATGATTGAATGGTTATAAATGAATGGCTAAATTGTTTTAACGCAAATCTTTTTTGTTTATTTGAAATTTGTGAAGATTTAAAAAGATTATTGGTTTTAAATATAAATTTTTTATTAAAAAACATATTTTTAAAATAATAAGATTTTAACATGGCTTACAATTTCTTAACTTATTGAAAATGCATTAAAACATGTTCAAGAAAAAAAATATTTTTTCCTTATATATGTTTGTGTAGAAGATTTAAAATTTTAGCAAATTGCAATAAAAACATTGTCAACTACATATTAAAAATTAGAGACTTTGAAAAGACTTCATTTCTAAAGTCGTTGTTATGGAAACTATTAAGTACTAAACCTTATTACGCGAGTAGTTAAACCTCGGCATGTTGTTACTTTACGTAAAGTTTTTAGGAATAAATTCTTATAAACCTCAACGTGTGGATTTTAAGTGTTTTCAATAATTTTTTATATCTTGTTGTAATAACGTGTTTTTCTCAAATTTAAATACAACTAATTTCATAATAAGGGCATGTGAAAAAAAAAATTTATTGTGAAACAAAAAAACAAAAAAAGAGGTGAAAATATTTAAGTCTTATAACAATTGTTGCTAAAGAAAACAAACTTTTAAGTTTGCCATGTTTATGGGGATTTTTTAAGATTTCATGTTGTCTTTCTTGATAGAAAGGAAATCAGACACGAGTGTTAAATAATGACTATGTTGTAAATCTTAATCAAGTGACTGCTAACTAAATGGTGACTAAGTGGTAAGTGTTGATCAAGTAACTGGTAACTAAATGACTGGATAATAACAGTTAAAAAAAAATTTCATAATATAAATAAAAATAGAATAAAAATAATGTACACATTTTTTGAAGAAAGTAATTAATTAGAGTAAAAAAATTGCAGAGAAGTTTAGAAATTGTTTATAAAAGTTATATAAGTGAATAATACAAAGTATGCAAAAAAAAAAAAAAAAAAATACAATAGCATGCAATCAAAATTTAAAAAAGTTATAATAAAAAAAATTAAAAAAAAAAAAACTACTGAATTTATATCAGTAAAGTATCATTATGTCAGAAAATTATTGCAAATTAAAAATATTTTAAGTAATTTTTACATCAAAAAAATACTGTCACATACGTTGCAGTTATAAAAGTAATAAAAACACAACTTACCGACTGAAAATCATAGCTCCATTCTGAATCCTCCACAGAAGGTTTTCTTTTATTAAATACTTCAGCTGTAGAAGCCAGCAATGGATCAGCAACACTCATCATTATGACTGACTAGTATCCAAAAATATAAAATCAATAAAAACACGTTACTCTAATATTTTTAACTTGCAATTGTTGCTTGTTTATAACGGAGCAAAGTGGATATAAGCAAAATTGATATAAACAATAAAAAAATATATCAACTCAGATTTTACTTTAACAGCCGCTGTATAATTATTTCAGCATTGATGAGAATTGACTGAACTTTATAAAAAACCATTTATTATTAATCCTTAGGCTTGATGAATTCCACATAAAATTACAAAAATTAATTTTGAAATTTCTTTATTCTATGTTAAACGGAGTAGACAGCAAGAAAGAAATGAAAGGAAGGATTCTATTATGGAATATTTCAAACGTTAAATTTACGAAAGTAACATCCACAATCTTGGAAACAGAAGCATAAAGCGCAGATAACAAAGCATAAAGGAATATGTTATGATAAACAGTTTAAAGATTAACAGCTATCAAGGAATCACCTTATTAAAACCCAGTCTTTTGTGTTCTCCTTCTTAGAGGCCTAGTTTGATTATGTTGCTGTTAGATTGATCCACACATTGCAAGAACTACTTAATCCATCATACTTTAATATCTTAATAACCCATCATACTTGGATAATCCTCCAAACTTTTATTTATTATAATATCAAAATACTTTATACTATTGTACAAATAATTATTCAAATTATAATAAATAAAAATTCTATAGTTGTTTATCATTAAAATTTTATGACTTTATTTAAAAATGTTGTAACTTTTATTTCAGTCCGTTAAATAGAAATTCCAAATCATTATTATAGTTCTTTATTTATACGCTTTTCTATTTATTTGATATATTTATACGCTTTTCTATTTATTTGATATATTTATACGCTTTTCTATTTATTTGATATATTTATACGCTTTTTTATTTATTTGATATATTTATACGCTTTTCTATTTATTTGATATATTTATACGCTTTTCTATTTGTTTGATATATTTATACGCTTTTCTATTTATTTGATATATTTATACGCTTTTCTATTTATTTGATTCAATTGAAAAAATTTCAGAAAAAATAATTCTCTTATTGTAAAGCTTATTGAAAGTCTCCCTGAGAGAGAGAGTTAAGTTGTACTTTTCGTTTGAGTGCTAGCGCGATTAGTTTCTTTTCATGCAAAATATTTGTGTTAGCCATTCTATGACGCGTGAAGTTAGTAAAGGATTCGTAATAGTAAGAACTATGTTTTGTTGGTAAACATAAAAATGAATTATTTGCTTATAACAAATGTCTCGTGTAAAAGAGAATATCTTTTATTATCTGATATTGATTTTATACATAAAAGCACATTTAAATATGCAAAGTGGACGGGCTTTGCTTAACCGCATTGTAACAATTTTTCAAATATTTGCTTTACATTCATAAATTGTTGCGAATCCACAAATTCCCGCTTGTATTAAACTGTCCATTCCAAAAATAGATTATTCAATTTGCTTATTTACGTATCAATTACATTTGTTAAAAAAAACTTTGATAATAATTGGTATTGTTTTTACTAATTTGACGAATTTATAGTATAACTTATTAAATATTTGCTAATCAATCTTTAGAGAAAATACCTGAGTTCACAAAAAAGAACTACCTTCCTTTTTGTAACAAGTTAGTTTTGCTAGCGAAGAAATTTATATTTCTTCATGTTTTTTCTATATATTTTCAAATTTAAGCTATTTCAAATTTAAATATTAACATGTATTTTACCTAATTCTAACCTCACGATATTACCCATATCACAAGGTTAGAATTATCTTGTTATCTCCACTTTTTGAACATAGAATTTTTGATTGTGTTATGTACCTAAAATTAATGTTTTTCTACTGTACTGATGCCTAAGTTATTATCAAAAAGTTGCGGAGAAAGCATAACTAATTAAAAATCTTTGAATATGCCATCTCCTAAAGTTTTTATTTTTCAATCGTTTTATCTCAAAACTCTAAAATATGGAGATAGAACAATTCTAACCACGCAATATTTTAACGTCATGGTTAACAGGTTTTTTATCGTTAAATTTCCACGTCATTCTGCCTTTTAACTCGGTATCAATATTAAACGTCAAATTGACACTGTTATTGTTCATGTAGCGCTTGTTTATTAAGCGACGGATTACCAGTGATCGTAATTTAAAAAAAAAGCCATAGTGGAAAAGTTATCTCTTATAAAGATAAATCAGAACATGTTTTATAAAACATATTGTTCAACATAGCATCAATACCAGTAATTATTGGATCAATATAACCCTTGCATCATATTATTTGCACAGCGGACCCTTGTGTCTAGTCTTATTACGCAATAAAGTGATGGTTCTTACTTACCTCGTAGCTAATGATGTGGCAATCTTTTGATGAAGTTTGTGATTGTGAAAAAAATATGTTAATATGAATAGGTTACAATAAATCCCTCATTAAGTTTTAAATTCTATTATAACAAATACTACAATCTTTACAACTTAAATTATATTATGTTATTATTAATACCATTATTAATACTACTTTAACTTAGTGACATATTTATTATACTTTCAAACCTGCAATCCAAATACTTTTGTATCCAGTTCCCAAAGAGTGGCAAAGAAAAGACTAAGACAAATATTTAAAAGTGTTGCATTCAACATTTTTTTTCCTTGCGTCATCAAGTTTTTTTTCCTTCATTCAAGTCATTTCATGAAAATATCTTATGAAAAGAGCACATACACCATTTAGATACTAAAATAAGAAATAACATTTGTATGCTTTACAATGCTAGACCAATATTTGTATGCTTTACAATGCTAGACCAATATTATCTCAAGAGATTTTAAAACATCTTTATTTTATTTTTATTTTTTTTTTTTTTGATTTAACCCAGCGGGCACAGACGTGTGTAGGACGTTTATACAACGTCTATATGGACGTCACGAATTCGCAAGACGTCTTTAAGACATCCAGTAGATGTTTTGGGTCTCTGGGTAACCTATTAAACGTATGGTAACATAGTCGTTAATAATTTTTTGCTCATGAATTGTATTGATAAATCTATATATTTACAATTGCATATTCAAATCTACAAAAATGTTTTTTTATATAAAACAGTATAATAATTGAAAATTTATAGAAATAAAAATTTGTTGAAACAATTTGATGGGTTATTTCAATTAATATATAATTGTAATTGGTTATTAACGAAAGATTTATCTGGACTTTTATTTTTTTAATTTTTTATTGTTTCTTAATTCCCAATTAATATCAAAGTTCAGCAATTGTCAGAGAATTAGGAACTTTACAATATAAAATTAAGAGAACTGAATCAATATAAGTTAATAAAGGATTATGATTCAATACAAATTTGTAACGTCTGGAAAGAATATCTGATTCTTTCTGTCAGTTTTTAAAATATATTTTGGCATCGTAATGATAAAACTTAAATATGTTTTAAACATTATTTTTCTATTTAAAAGTTGCTATGGTATTTTTTCTTTTAACTTAAATTGAAACAATAAAAGATTTCAAAAAGAATCTTTTTTAGTCAAATTATGGCAACACAAATGGTGTGGATTTAACTTGTTTTTTTAGTATTTTATTATAAAAGTATTATTTATAAATATAGAGTCATTCAAATTATATGTAACCTTTTTTTTTGTATATTTCAAAATTATTCTTTCAAACATATGAGAGTTTCTGATATTATTATAAATTTCTATAAATTCAATTTTATGCTAATAAAAATTATTATTTAGTAGTTTTTTTATTACATTTAATTTTAGCAGTTCTTGGTGACAAGACCACTCGTTTATCAAATATTGTTAACGTTTATTCTTTTTAACTCTATGTAATTTTATTGCTTGTATCATATATTTGAATGAAGTTTATAATAAAGACCAAAAGAAAAAAAGAAAAAAAAAGTATGCTTATATCACACAACAACAACATTAGTTACATTTGTCATACGTTACATATGTTGTATGTTGTACTCAACTATTATTAAGTTTTAATATATTTTATATTTATCACACCAATATTATATATATAGTTATACTTATACAAATAAATATATTTATCACACCAATATTAAATATATTTATACTTATACAAATAAATATATTTATCACACCAATATTAAATATATTTATACTTATACAAATAAATATATTTAGCTCTTTAAGGTCTTTGTAAATTTATGGCGATGGTAACAATTTCCCGATAGTTTAGTAACTTTTAAAATAAATTTGTTATTTTAATTAATTCAATTGAATTAAATAATTTATGACAACCAAGGTAGTTAACCATTTTAATATCGGTAATCCTGGAAATAAAATTTAGAAATTATATAAATAAAAATAAAATTAGAAGAGTTGTTACTGTGTTTTTTATTTATATAGTAACATAAAAGGTATCTAACTGTAACGACATTGTAATGAAATGTAATTCAGACCACCAAGAGCATACATAATGTTTATATACATAGAGCCTATATTCAGTGCACTGGTGCCCAGTTTTTTTCTATGTTAATATTTTTAACACAAGTTTTGCATTAGGATTTTAAACATTATATTTTAAATGCAAAAGAAATAAAGTTTGAATTAATTATTATTATAAAACAAATTTATCTAATTAAGTTTTTATTGATTACATTTGTTTAATGATATTAAAATGATTTTTAAACTTGAACCCAGTGGCGGATTGAGGTTTAGTATCGCGGGGGGGGGGGGGGGGGGCAAGTCAATAAATCGGGGCGACCGGGGTCGTCTTCAGTAATTTTATCTTATAATTTTTTTTTTTTTTTGATTGTTTTAGGGGGCGCCGTTAGACCGTTCTAGGGGGGCGTGGGGGAAAGCTCGCCCTCCCCCCCCCCCACGTCCTTTACTAAACCCGCGACTGCTTGAACCCAGTGAGCAGGGTACGTTTATTATACGTTTTACGAATGTATTATGGTTATTTATTACAAGGATAAAATTTTTTTATTACATAGATAAAGCAAAAGCTTTTATTCGAAGTTTTTTTAGTTAAAAAGTGCAATAAAAAAATAAAAATAAAAACATGAACAGGTCTTATTATTAGGATTTAATTAGATTTAACTTGATTAAAAGCGCGATTAAATAATCTTATTATTTAAAAATGTATACCCATATATAAGAATATTACTTCAAATAAGATAATATAATCTTATTATTTGAAAATATACACACATAAATAATATTACATCAAATAAGGTATGTCAATCAAAAAGCAAAACAAAAAAAAACGAACTTTTAACAGAACTTAAGTCCGGTAAATATTCTAAAGTTTCAAGAGTTTGAGGTCCATTTGTAATAAATTTTTGTTTAAAACTTTTGGTTTCCGAAGAAAAATACGATTATATTAAAAAGATTTGTTTAAACTGTTTTGCGCTACAACAAGATGAGTTGCTCCGCGACTAATTGTGTCGCTCCAGGATGAAATTAGCTTTAATGCTTAGTTTATGAATTAATTTAGCTACGTGTTTAAACTTACAAACCTTCATCATTATGGTATTTTTAAGAAACATTAAGACATATTATTATTGGATTTGGTTATTTTTATAACAAAATTTTCAATGTTTAAATAGAATTTAAATTTTGTTACTCCTTAGTTTAAAGATCGTATGTTATTAGAATGTACTTATGAGATCTTGTTGTACTATACTTATAAGATCGTGTTTTTATTAGATCGTATTACACTTATAAGACCGTTTTATGATTAGATTGTAATATAATATAAAAGATCGGAGCAAATAATTTATTATTTGCTCCAATTAATTTTAAAAATTGGGATAGAAAAAGGTTACTTAATAAAACTCTTATTTCCCAAGGCCGACGACGCTGGGGAGGGGAAAAGGGGCAAAAGACACGTGCCCCTCATTTTTTTTATAGGACCTTTTTTTGATAGAAATTTTAAGATATAGAGGAGGGCTAGTTGCGTATAGAAGCAAACAAGTAAAAATTATTTTTAAAATTACTCTTAGAATAACAGAACCTCTAATACATGAACTAGGAGATTCATTTGGTAACGCAATGCACTGCAAAAGGTTGTGGAACGGCAGTTAAATGGCATACACAGGCACTTTTTCTAAAAGTAAAAAAATATAAATGTCCTATTTTTTCTCTTAAAGGTTTAAATCTTTTTATCTGGCATCACTTAGGTGTAAATATTTTACCCATTTTATTATACTTTTGATTATAATTTTGTGTTCTCTTTTTTTAGTTTTTATCTTTTTATTTCTCTACGGGCGTTTTGAAACTCATTTTCTTATTAAACATAAACATAATAAAAATGAGTATATTGAAATCTAGACACAAACACACACACATACACACACACACACACACACACACACATATATATGTGCGTATATATGCTTATATATATATATATAATGCTTATATATATATATATATATATATATATATATATATATATATATATATATATATATATATATATATATATATATATATATATATAATGCTTATATATATATATAATGCTTATATATATATATGCATAATATGCATATATTATGTATATATATGTACATATGTACATATATATACATAAATGAACTTAACTTTTATGTTGTATATGCAACGTAAACATTCTTTAAAGGCGAAATAAATAACACCAAAAAAAAAAAAAAAAAAAAATTAACTTGTTTAAGCAGGTTAAACAGCTTTGTAAATTATCTTTGTCATATTAAAAAAAAGTTTCATAAACGGACGCATAAGAGATCTATTAGATTTAGCTAGTCCCGCCTAACCCTACATCAATTCTTATTTCTTTGATTTGTTTATTTGTTGGTATAGAAACTATTAATAGTAGTTTGTGATAAGTTTGTTTTTTGTCATAAAACAAAGTACATTTTACTGATAAATATTTCATTCATCTTAATGTAATGAGGCTTGGCATAAGTACAAACAAAGAGATGCTAGATGCTACGGTTACGATCAAGAAACTCCAATTTGCATTACTCAAATAATTATTATGGCAAGAGAGAAAGAAATAAGTTTGAAATTGAAATAAAGAAAAAATATAAAGATTTAATTTTTTTTAACGTTAATTTAATTTAATAATATTTTTTTTTTTTAGAACTATTTTGGTAGAAGCTTTGTATAAAACATGTTTTTAAAAGTTTTCAATGTGATTTTTTTTTTATGAGTAATTTTCATCAACACCTAAAAACTATACTATTACAAACTATACTAGTTTGTTTCAGATTTTTAAGTTTGCATGAATTTACATAATTTTAATTTTGTAAATTCATGCAAACTTAAAACTACATAATTTTGGGTTTTTAAAGATTGCTTCTAGTATTTTAAAATGTTGTTTTCATTAGATCTTACATGACAAAAAGAGGTTATGATAAATTCAAAATACTTTATATTCCAATGTTTTAGAATTTTTAAAAACCAAACAAAGTAACACTGTTTAAAAAAGTATAGATTTTATGCTGATTATCTATACCTAAATATATTGAACAATGTTGTTGGGAAATTGAAAAACATTATCACCAATGTTTTTTTTTTTTTAAATTAAATAGTAAAAACCAAAATGAATTTTTTATAAGTTTCCTCTTTATATTACATTTTTAGCATAATGCTTTTATTGTTTTTTTGAAAGTAATTTTGTTAAGACTAAAGAAAATAATCAAAAAAATAATCGATAAAAACTTTGCAAATACTTTTAAGCAGTTGTTCAAATATAGATGGAAAATGTAATTAAGTTCAAGCGCATATAAGTAGCCTAAATTAACCTGCAAGTTTTGGACGCAGTGCTGCTTATACTCTGAATCTCATCGCGTCAATTAAGCTCAAGTTCAAGCGTCATTTTAGCTTGTTATTTGTTTTTCATTGAAAGTTACGAAAAAGATAAAATTTCATTTTTTTTATATTTTTGTATTGCCATTGTCCTAAAATTATCTTCTACAAATTACGCAATATTTAACGTAATGTCTTGACCATTATTTTCAAATTTGTCTGTAATCTCTGTGCAAAGGTCAGTTTTTTGATGGATCTCAATAAAGTTAATAGAAACTTTTACAATTTTTATGCAATAACCATCCTTGATCTGAAGATACCTGACAATATTACTCAATTTTTTTGGTGGGGTGATTGACATATGGGGTGCAATCAAACGTTTTAGAAAAATAATTTGAAACTTTATTTCTCAAAATTATTTTTTGTCAAACTTTACTACCTAAAGTTTAGAATGATTTGACTTTACTACCTAAAGTCAAATCATTCTAAACTTGAGAGTATAAAACAATAACATTTTATCAGAGTCCAATCTGATAAAAATGTTTTGTGTGGATTTATTTCATGTTCTGGAATTCTGGGATTTGTTTCTTGATTTAGAATTCTGGGATTAATTTGATATTCTGGAATTCTGCAATTTTCTAAAACTTGAAACTGTAATTTAATATGATGAGTAGTTTATCCACCTAGACGTTATTGTAACTACCTGTGGACGTTTTGTAACCACCCGTGGACGTTATTGGTTTTACATTAAAGATTATCTGGTTCAAGATTGTTTGTTATTTGACATGAAATTATTCTGATTGCATAGTTTCTTCATTTCCGATTCATTTTTCTGAATTATTATTTAGAACTAAATTTAAATGAAAGGCATTTTTAAAAAAATAAAAAATAAGTAAATTACAAAAAGTTTTAAAAGAAAGAAGGAAAAAAATATCAGTTTCAAAACAAAGAAAAGTTGCAGAAAAGAAATCTAAAAAAAGTTTAAATTTAAAAAGTATAAATAAATTTCAACCATTAAATGCTTCCTTTATACAAGGCCTAGACACCGTAAGGTATTTTATTTACCGGAAGACAGAGTTTAAAAAAAATGGCAGGTTAGCAGAAAAAATTTTGATACCTGATAAAAAGATTTGAAGATTAAAGATACAATTAGTAAACACTCTTTTGAAAAAACTTCTTGTAATACTATTATGAAATGAGCTGCTTAAGGTTGAAATCAACTTTGTGCAAGAATTAGACTCACTAGTAACCATATTAACCATTTTCAAAGTTGCTATTTTTTAGATGTTAATGACATTTATACTAGATGATATATTCTAAAAGTTAAAAAAATATGTTTATTTGTTCACCAGATATTAAACATCAAATTTTGAAAAATAATTTAAAAAGCGTTTTTAAACTTAAAAATAGAACAAACTATACACTTTTGAATTGATATTCTATTTGACTGTTTATTGGAAAAAATAATAGTTATAAGGTGTTATAGGTATAGGTATAATAA
Source organism: Hydra vulgaris (assembly GCF_022113875.1). Lineage (NCBI taxonomy): Eukaryota > Metazoa > Cnidaria > Hydrozoa > Anthoathecata > Hydridae > Hydra > Hydra vulgaris. The sequence continues at coordinate 33,879,529 of NC_061169.1, read as the reverse complement.
AGTTATAGGTATAATAAAGTTATAGGTATAATAAAGTTATAGGTATAATAAAGATTTTGGTCTGTCTAAATATCATGCTTCTAAAGTATGCGAAAAACCATTTTTTGTCATCTTTAATCTTTATTTTCACCTAAAGCCCTATAATATATCATATATAAATCTTCATCTCGTAAAGTAACTAAAAATACATACATACATATGAGAAAATAAAGGTTTAGCCTCAAAATTGGAGTTCAATTCAATTAGCAGAACTTTTTTGACCTTACAATGGCTAAAGCTCTGGGTTTACAATAAAAGTTCAAAAATGTGAATTGACCTTTTATCTACAATATTTAGAAAAAATACCTACATGGTAATTGCAATAGTAAGAAAAAATAGTATATAAAAAATAGTATCTGTTTAATCTAGATAATTTCTTTTAGATTAAAAGCCACACTCTGTAAAAATCAGGTAGAACCCATTAGAAATCCTTTTTAAAACTGATACTTTTTTAAAAAGTTGTTGCTAATCATACTAGATCAATTCCAATACATTGCTATAATTTTTTTTTGTTTTTGTTTACATTTGTTTATCATCCTTCCCTTCATGAACAACCCTATTTTATTATTATTATTATTTATGAACAACTCTGTCCTTCTACTTCCCCATAAATTATTTTATATTTTGAGGTACTTTTATACTTTGATGTCCAATATCTGGTGAACAAACAAATAAAAATATTTGGAATAATGCTTCTTGTATGAATGGTTACAAAATTAAAAAAATAAAAATCGTAGATAAGGTCATTTTTAAAAATTTGTATTTTTGATTCTTGTTGAAAGTTGGTCATTATTAACAATCTTTTAAGTTTGAGTTAATTTGTTTTAGAAATTAATTAGATATGCATGTTTACATTTGTATACTTTGATGAGAAAGTGCTACAAGAATGTGCTGAAAGAAAAAAACAACCGCGTGTCCGATCATTTATATATATTGAATTTCATTTTGTAAACACTATCTTTGAACGAGTTGACTTATTTAGCACTTCAGCACTTATGGCATCTAAAGGTAAAGTATTTCATACATTGACGATGCGGTTAGTGAAGAAATTGAAATCTTTCGTTGCAGTTTTTTACCATTTGAAGTTCAAGTCGAAGATAATGTCCACGCAAATTGTATTTTGGAAATCAAATTGTATTTGGAAATGGAGCGTAGACTTTGATAAAATTAAATTGATTGTAAAATTTAATAAAATCATTTTCATTTTAATTTTCATTATAAGACAAATAATAAGTATTTAGAATTATACAACAACAAAGAAGTATTTATTAAATATAAACAAAAATGTTTCTTTGAGTTTCTTTTCTTTTGCGCAGTTTAGTTTTTTTTCATCACTTTTGTGAAGTAAAGCAAAGTTCTTTAAAAAAATGTTTGCTAGTGTTTGCGAATGTTTCTCTACCAAATATGTGTAAACAAATACTTACTTTTTGTTTTTTTATGGGTTTAGATTTCATTGACTCATTGAGTCAATCTGATTAATTTTATTATTTTTTTCTTTCAAGTACATATAAGTTAACAAAATCTCTCCGAATAGAGGCGTAGGGAACCATGTGACGTATGGAGGATTTTTCATGTCTCAGACATTCAGACATATGTGCAAACTACAAATTAAAGTTTATGCTTATGTCAAATGAGAATGGCTTTCAAAATATTTGCGCATGTATTTCGTGCATGTCATTCTGGAGATAATTTTTTAACATAACAGATTGTTAGATAAAGTAGATTATTAGATAAATTTTGGTTAATAAAACTTAGTTTAGCAAAATTAAATTAAAAAATGTACTTATAACTAATTGTCTTAGGGGTATGGGAAAGTACCTTTTAGTAGTATTTTCATTCCCAGGTACCCATTGCCGCAATATTTTTGAAATGTATTCCTATTTGACATAAGTATAATCATACTTAAATTCGGAGTTTACTCTGTCTTAAAGTATCATGATACTTTAAGACAGAGTAAAGTTTGAAACTATTATCAGCCGTAGTAGTAGCAGGGTTTTTCTTGTTCAAATCCCGGCTTTGCCTACTCAGCGTATGAGTAGTACCTCGGTACGAAGAAAACTCGTCTCGATTAGCTCTGCTATTACAATCTTCCCTTCTCAACTAGTAAATAAATAATCAGAACTTTCTATTGTGTCTATAGTTAACTTGCATTGTTTTAGTTGGAAACTAGAACATCGGGTGAGACTAGTTAATAAACTATTTGCTTTGTTCATATATTTCTCACGAGTGAATTTAGATTCAGACACCTAAAGACTTATTATTTAAAGATAATTTCAGCAACAGTTTGCAACACAACATTTTATAGACATTATACACTATTTATTTACAATTAATTTAGATATTTTTTAAAAAAAGCAAAAATCGACACCTTTTTCAAACATAAAATTGCTTTTGTAAGAGATTTTTTTGGGAAAAAGTTTCCGCATGGTGTTGAGGCCTTTAATATGGCCTCAACACCATGTGGTGTCATTTAATCACGGCCATTAAAATATATATGACCGTTATTAAATGACATTAATTCAAAGTAAGAAAGTTAATTAACACTGCTGAAGACTATTTAAAATAAGCTATTTTTTTTTTATAATTATTGTTTTCTACTTGTCTAGTATTGAGCGGATTAAAAAAAAAGCGCACTTTTAGACTTTCTCAAGACAGTGGTTTCGCTCGTCACATTTTTGCAACGGCACTGGTAATTTCAAAAACTCTATAATCATTTAGTAATCTCATAATCTCCTTTTGTTCTATATTTACTTATCTCTAAAAGTCAAATCAGTTTTATTCATTTTTAAACGCAGGAGACTTTTTATTGAATATAGAATTTAAATCTTAAACGCATCTTAAATACAAAAAAAAAAAAAAAACACTTGTTTGAGTAAGCCGAAAAAAATTAATAGAAAAATTTTACAAATGTAAAGGTCTGGGTTTAGCAGCACAATTTCATTTATTTCTGAATGAAAAATCATTTCTATTATATGTATATAAATATCAGTCTAAAAAAAAACTCTTAGAACTGCTAAAATCTCTTAAAATCCACTTAAAGTTTGTTAAAACAACTTAAAATCCTACGTGATACTTCAAGGTTTAACTCAATATCTTCTTATTAAAATAATTTCTGATTTAATAATATTTATAAATTACTGAGAATATCAATTGCTATGAATGTATGTATGCTAGGCCAGCGCGATATGGGGGGAGGGGGTGTGACACCCCCATCATCAATGATTTTTTCGTTCATTTAGTCGGCAAATTTGACCCTTTTTGACTAGTTAGTTGGCAAATGTATACCCTTTCGACAAGGCAATTGGCAAATATCGTTAAGGCAGTTGGCAAATTTAAAAAAACGAGGACCTTTATTTTTATATAGTCGGTAAAAGTTGTAATAGCACCCCCCCCCCCACGTGACACCTACTCTTGCCGGTCCTGTATGTATGTATGTATGTATGTATGTATGTATGTATGTATGTATGTATGTATGTATGTATGTATGTATGTATGTATGTATGTATGTTATATGTAAGCGTCCTTTACGCTATATGAGTCAATCATATACGACTATATAATCGATGAAATAATAATTCATATTAATATAATATAATAAATAATAGATATTACATAATAGTAATAATAATAAAATTACAAAAGGATTAATACTAATTTAAATATAATTAAACAGCAATAACAGTTAATACGTATAAAACATAAACTTTGAAATAAAGCATTAAATATTACAAGAATAAAAACATCTTTCTCCAGTTATATTATAAAAGGTATTTTTATTATACGTATTTTTTAGTTATTAAGGTTGTGTAGTTATTATTAAGACTCAGAAGTCCTAACGCAGTTAGTCTAATCGCGGAGCATATCAAGTCTTATCGCAGAGCATATCAAGTCATATCGCAGAGCTCTGTGGAAGAGGTTCTAGTACAAGTAATTAATTTTTTGTAGTGGCGCACCAATAGCCCAGATCCTCTAATCGATAGAAAACGTTTAAAAGGAAGAAACGTCGAGCGCGCTGCACTTTAATTTATATATATGTTTAAATTTTTATTTTTATTTAATGTATTTTTCACTTCATTGACTAGTTTATAAATGTATGAGTGATTGTACATTTTTGTGGTTAAATAAATAGATTAAAAAAATAGTTTCATTAATAGCATAAGTTTTTGATTGAAATAAGTTAGCTGATCTTGTTATAAATTATGATCCCACAAACCCTTTAGTCCCACAAACCCTTTAGTCCAATTCTAATATTTTAATATAGTTAAGGTAAATTAGTAATACAACTATTTTCGGCATAAGAATTCGCTTTGCGCGCCAAAAGAACTCTCAAAAAATGGCATAAGTGCGCCATATGATTTTTGCAAACATTGACATAAGTGTAAATCCGGCATAAGGATTCGCATATATACTGTTTGCAAATTTTTTTTCGCAAAGTAATTGTAATATAATTGCGGTATATTATGGAATCCTAACATTAATTTTAATTTTGAGACCTGTGTAATTTCAAGTTCTCGAATGCATTTTTTAAGTGAGGACTTTGCTCGATGCTTGAACTATTTTTAAGTGAGGACTTTGCTTGAACTATTTAAACTATTTCAAAGACATTTAAACAGACAGATAAATAGACATTTATTCCTCAAAGAAAGAGAGAAAAAAAAGAGCTGCAGCTGTCATTATATAATTTTTTTCGCTTATTTTTACTTAGAGTGGAAAACGTTAAAAATTTGAGTGAAAAAAACATGTTTATAAGGAAATTTATGGGTTTAAACACTTTGTAAAAATTTTGTAAAAAAAAAAAGAGTAAAAATTGTCAGTGTTTCCAAAATTGGTACACTTATGCCAATTCGCGCTTACACCAGTTTTCGTTACTGTTTTATATAATATATATAAATAAAATATTTTTCAAATACAAACAAGGCTTCTAAAAGAAGATTACAATGATCTTATTGTTAGAAGCCTTTTACAAAAGAGACTACGTAAAATATCATAAAAAAAGCCTTTTTACAATAAGAGTACGTAAAAAGTAACATATATACAATAAATCGTACTTTGATAAATGAAAATAAATTGTAAACAAGTATAAAACAAAACTTGAACATACAAGACAATAAAAATTATTTTTTATCATAAGATAAATTAAAAATATTCTAAGATATTTTCAATAGAGAGAATGAGATCTTTTAATTTATTTTTAAAAACAGTATAAGTTAGGGGTAAGTCGAATTTAGGAAAAATAATTTTGTTTCAGGATGAGCCGCACGATAAGTGATACAAAATTGATTGAATTTTGTTCGACAGAGTTCAGGTTCATTTAAATAATTATTATTCCTCGTGTTAAACTTGCTTAATTGTTTTAAAACGTAAAGGTCTTTAAAAATTAAGATAAATCATACTTCCACAAACAAAAGATAAACTTTTATATACGTTTAGCTTGTATATATCGAGGATTTTTATTTGATTAAAAAATATTGAGGAATGTGCAAACCGATCCACAGAATTAATTAAACGGATCGGATGTTCCTGATGGCGATAGAGATATTGTAACTTGCTTTGATCAATGCTACCCTAGGCAATAACTTCATAACGTATATAACTATGAATAAAAGAGTAATAAAGTTTAGTTAAATTATTTTTTATCTAAATGAGTACGCGTTTTATATGAAATTCCGATACTTTTTTATACTTTCGAGCAGACATAGTTAATATGATGTTTCCATGTGATGTTCTCGTCAATGAAAACCCCCAGGTATATATAAAAACATAACAAACGGAAACCTCCAGGTATTTATAAAAACAAAATAAAACAAAAAAAGAAAAAAAAAAAGAGGGGGGGGGTAGAGAGGTTTATATAAACATTGGAACATATACACAATGAATAATAAAACATAATGAAGTGACATAACAGATGGTAAGATACTATTCTGAAAAAAATACTTAGTCTAAAAACAATAGTTCCGTTACGTTCAGAAAAATTTACTTCAAAAACATGAAATAACAAATCTACATTTTTATCTTTACAAAGTTTATTAGAAAAATTTAACTAATATTATTTTTCAGCTAAAAATTAATTTTAATAACTGTACAGTCTTAAATTATTTTTTAAATAGACAGCAACAACGACATTTATTATATATCTTAAGTCCATTTTTACTGTTTTGAGAAAAAGACGTTTAAAGTTTTCAATTTAATCACTGCTTTTGATTTTTTTTGATTAAATCTACTTGTTTCAGTTATTTATTATATGTATTAATTATTTTAAACCAAAATATTTTTTTTTTTTGGTAAAAAATGGACTTAGGATAGTCTTGTTTTGAAGCAACGATTTTTTTTTCAGGACATAGGATGTTTGAATTTTACTCATAGTTACAAAAGTTGAATCATTTTTGACCTTGAAAATAATATATTTTCAGTATAATAACTCTAAATCTAACGTACTATACTTAATCTCCAAAATATTAAAAATAAGCGACCTTGTGGTATTCCTCAACTGCCTATTTGTCTGGAATTATCATCACAAAAACCTTCCCTTATCATTCAACAATTTCTTTTCAAGTACAAATTGTCACTACCCTCTTCGCTCCATCAGTAGCTTAAACTTAGTTATTCCGAAATACCAATCTGCTAAATGTGGAAATAAATCCATTAAATATCAATGTATTAGCTCATGGAACAAACTACCTCCTGACCTAAAATCTCTTAATTCAATCTCTGAATTCAAAATCAAGCTTTTTAATTATCTGTTAAAAAAATACAATTAAATATTTCTACCAACTAATATTGACTTTATTTACTATATATGTCAATTCGTAATCCTTCAGTTTTTAATTTGATATTCATAACATTTTGAAATTCTCTACTTATCTATCTACATCTAATTCCTCTGGTTTTCTATCTGCCATTTTTAAACTTTATTGTTATTATTATTATTATTATTATTATTGCTATTATTATTATTATTATTATTAGTATTATTAATAACAGTTATTATTATTACTTTCATCATTGACTATAACGTTACGTTGTATATTGAGGAATTTACTTTATATTAGTACTTGTACTATTGTAAATTTCCTTAAAATGTTATAACTTATTTCGAAATATATTTGATTTGATTTGATTTGATTTGGTTCCTTACTTTGTGAGACGGCTGTAAGATGCAGTCGTAGCGCAGTGTTACCTCAGAAACAAAGGATCCGTGGTTCAAACCCCACCTCTGGGTAAGTTTTGCGACATCGGTTAGGAAGGAGACGTGAACTTCAAATTAAATGCTCATTCGCGGTGCTCTGTGATTAGACCGTAAGGACTTCTTGGGGCACCTAAATAAAATTAAAAAAAAAAAAAAAATAGATGTCTTTTGCGCACCTAAGGAGTATTTTAAACCAAAACAAGTCAATTTTGCCAAAAATGGACTTAAGTTTTGCTTTGCAGCGACGATATTTGAGTACAAAATATATAGAGTGTTTTTCATTTAAATTAACAAAAAAAAAAAGACCTAAGTGCGAATAGGTGCGCCGAAAGCTCAAAATAACTAATAATAAAAGAGTGAATATAATTAATTATATCCACTTTTTAATCATTAGTTATTTTATGCGCTCGGCCACATGTGTTAAATTGGAGAACCTTGTTGAAACAACTATTTAAAGTCAATAATTATCATTTGTCATCATTATCTTTCAATTATCAAATCAAAGGTTTCCGCTACTTTCCCAATTTCTTTTGCAATTTTAGAAACAATTTTTAAAAAGCACTTTCGATACCTGTATATATGTTGGGTGAGTTTAAATAAACAAAAATTTAGCAATATATTAAATTACAAACGTTTAATGTATAAAATATATTTGTGATAATGACTGATGATAGAAAAGTTGTAGGTAGAGGAAGAGGATTAAACAGAAGCAATATTACAACTTTCAAACCGCCACAATGTCTTATAAAACCAGAAGAAATAAGTAAAGCTTTATTTGTAAACTTATTTATTTTACTATTATAATTTGTATAAATGTCATTAAAATAGTCATTTTTATGTTTATAATTTTAATCAAAATGAAATTTTATATTAAAAAAATATAAATAAACTTTCGATTTTAGTTGCTCAAATCAAAGATACCGAGGATAAAGAAATTGGTAGTAAAGTTTCTGATGATAGAGAAATTGATAATATAGTTATTGAAGCCAATACCACTATTAACAATGTTGATAACCTATGTAAAAAGTTGATTGAAAATGAGTTTAATGAAGAAAATGAAAATGACTATAATGACCTTATTTATACCGAAGTTGAAAATCATAATGAATTTAAGCCAATAATTTCTCCAGTAGAAGAAAATATATTGAATAAAAATCCTAGCTCAGATAATACAATTTCAATATTAATGAAAGCTGTTTCAGTTCCAGAATTTGTTCCTAGTGCCTGTTCAACCAAGCCAATTTTTACATTTACATACTCGGAAACAACAAACGATCAATCAAATGGAGATATTTTTCCAGAAACTCATGACGATAGTCAAGTCACAATTGACTTATTACAAAAAATAATTAATGATTTAATTCATGATCCATCTTTTTTTGAAGATATTCTTGAAAACTTAACAGAACATCTATTTTACTTCTGTAACACTGAAAATACATTAACTCAAATTGTTAATGTTATCACAGATAAGGTAAATTTTAATGTTTTAATATAAGTTTATCTTATTAAAAGTTAATGTACTAGAATTATTTTCTGATTTTGATTTGTAACAAACAATGTAATATTCACTGTTTTATAATATTTTTGCATGTTTTATTTGGATTTTTTCCCCTGTATATTATATTATAATAACCAAGTTTTTAAATTTATATCTTTGTTAAAAATAGGGTAAGTTAAAAATAATATGAAAAATATTACTATTTTTTATAGTACTATTTTACATAACCATTGAACAATTAACATTGGTGACATAAAATCTGTAACAAAATATTGTAACATAAAGTCGATAAGCTAATATTTGTAATATAACATTAGTAACAAAACATCATTGGAAAAGCATTTTTGATCACAATGTTTTTTGTAAAATTGTTTAAATAAAGCAGGTAGTATATTAAAAAGAAGTTCTTTTTTTTAATTTTAATGAAAAACACTCTGTATATTTTATACTCACATATATTATAAATTTTGTTTAAAAAAACTTTAGTTTTTTTAATCTTAGATACAGTTGTAGTAAAAAGAGTAGAGTTAGGAACACATCCAAAAAAGTATTAAATAATCACTATGTTAGAAGGCTATTATTTACCCTGTTATACAGACAATTTCCAATTGTTCATGATCAGGGACCTACCCAATTATTTGTAAAATTGTAAAAGAATGTGCAACAATACTAGCATTCAATTTTATTTTTTATTGTAACTACAACTCAAGCCATGAATGCATGATTTTCCCTATTGAAGGAAGAAACCACAACCATAATCAAAAAAATATAAAAATAGTTTTTATATTTTCCTTATTTTAATTTAAATATATCTAAATATACTAAAAATATTTAAATACAGTTTTACTTATTTTTAACTTTATTTAAATTTTTTTTTTAGAAACAACAGCCATAAAACTTACTAGCATACTTTGTATTACTTTATACAAGCAGATTTTTAAAAGTACTTGCTATATATTTTAGCATTTTCCAAAAAGGACTCTGATTTTGAAACTCACAAAATGATGCTTTATTCCTAGTCTTTACTAATTGAATTAGGGAAAAAACTTTAAGAAAAAAACAAACATATTATCATAATAGCTGGAGTTATCTTGTACTTGGATATTGAGTTATCTAAATAATATTCTTTTAGTTCCTTATAAGCCATATATATTGTTTAAAGCAAATGGCAAATTGTGCTAGATTGTTTTTCATTTGATTTAAAATGCTTTTAAAGTGATGATTGATACCAATATTTTAAGTTGTAAAAGGTTCAAAATTTTTTTGTTAAAGCAACATTAATATTTTGACTGTCAAAATACCCTTAAATATATTCCTTTAATATTCAGTTTATATGTAATTGTATGTATTCTAAAACTTAATTTGGTATTTAGATCTGCAATGTGATAGATTGTCTATGTGCCAAACTTCAGGTCAATACCTCATTTTGTTCATTAAATATCGCTATTTAATGACAAAAGAGTCAGCATATATAAGAAAATTAAAGTTTAAATATCTCAAGAACCATATGGAGTTGAAAGTTTTAGCTTTCAGATTTTCTTAGTTTTCATAAACCTTATAACATATATCAGGGATTATCTTTTTCCTGATATTTCTGGAATTCCGGATATCCTTTTAATTTTTAGTCTTTTCGGATATCCAAAACGTATTCCATATATACAAGTTCTTGTATATATTTTTGTTATATATTTGTTTTCCAAGCTTTTTCACTCATCACTTATACAAAAATTAAGAAAAGTTTGAGAAAATAAATGAAAACAAATCAGCTAAAAGCAAAATTAAAGGGGAAAATATATACCAGATTTTTCTGGATATTTTACTTAAACAGTTTTCCGGATTTTTAAAATGTAACCAGGATGATCTATGATGATATATAAAAGTTAGCGAAATCCAAAACATGGGGTGATATTTTGGTTTTTCTGCTAATTTGACATGGAATAACCCTAAAATGATTCCAGTTTATGAGCAATACCTATCCAACACTGCAATGGCTTCTTCATTAGGCATTATTTGTACGTGTACGACACTAATTTTTTCTTATTTTTACGCGTATATTAATTGTTATTTATTTTGACTATTTTAGCTAAAAATCTAATTTTTTAGGATTTTTAAGAAAAATAAATAATAAATTCTCTATGGAAAACTTATTATTTATTTATTTTCCTTTAAATAATGGAGAAAGCCTTCCCAGGAAACGTGTGCAGTTTTTTATCTTGTATGTCCACGCATGAGTATTTTATTTTAGACAATTTGGTCACTGCAAGTTTTATTGTATAAAGTATTGCTGAAAAAAGTTTCAAAAATAAATAAAGCAAAACTAATAAAATAGGAAATTAAAATAAACTTAAATTAAAAATAAATAAATAATAATTTCAATAATTTTTGTACTCTATTTATTTTTGTTTATTTAAAGAGGTTTTCAGCAACAAACTTCCATAAATCAAAGCAAAAAAAAAAAAAAAAAAAAAAGAAAATAGTTTTAAGTTGACATTAAAAATAATGATTTTCCTATATTTTATTATTTTTTTTTTAAAAAACGAAAATATAAAATGCTTTTATGAATAATCTTTTTGTATTATATAATTATTTATATTTGTTTATAAGTATGCCCAGGTTTAGCTTATTTGGATAAGGCGTTAACTTCATAGACTATAAGATAAGGCTTCATAGACTATAAAATAAGGATAAGGTGATAACTTCATAGACATAGAGGAATGTCCGTGGTTCCAATTCCTAAAACTGCCCAATTTCTTTTTTAAGTACCGCTGGTCATATGTTTGCTTTGTAACCATTTATCTTTTTTTATTTGTATATAAAAATTTTTTTTTTGTATGTTTTGAATGATACACATCTCATCACATTCAGATTTCTTATACCATTTAAGCCTTTCAGTGTATTTTCTAAGTTTACCTATTTGAAGCTTAAAAACCTACATAGTTTTGAAGCTTCAAATAGGCCATGCTGTCTACACATAGCTTTAATTGTTTCAAATTACCTTGCATTTCCTGTACATTATTTATCCCCAAATTTTTAGTGGAGACACGTTTCTTTTTAACATTTGGCTCTGTTTGTATTTAAAAAAACAAAAAAAAATTATGAATTTAACGCCTTATCGAAATAAGCTAAACATGTGTTTAGATACACATAAATAAATGTAATAATATAACACAAAAAGTTCTATAGTATATATTTTCCCTATATTTTCATATAGGGAAAATATATACTTGTTACATTAAAATTATACAAATATATTTTACAAATACATTGCAATTTATATTTTTGCTTTTCTCTTTAAAAAAACACAAATAATATATAGGAAAATCATTATTTTTAATGTAGACTTAAAACTGTTTTTTTTGTTGTTGTAAAAAATGTAAATAATAAAAAATGTAAATAACCTAATTTATTGTTATTATTTTTTTTTGGAGTTTAAAAAAAGACTATTGACACACACCTATATGTAAGCAACATTTTAAACAAAAATAACATCTAATTAAGGATTGTGCGATTTCACTGTATGCAAATTAGAATGTTTTCACTTTGAACCTGTAAAAAAATATGCTGTTGAAATATAGTTGTCATTTTTTAAATTTGTGTTGTAATTAAAGAAATATATCTGACCTGTTTTCCAAGAGTTTTTGTAAATGGCCTCATTTAGACCCAAAATCCTAGGTCAAATACATTTTTGGAAAAAAAAATCTAAAAAAATAGTTACATAATGCAGTTAAAATTGAATTATAAATAACACATCAATATATTATCCATGATTAATGTTAAAATTTAGATTAATACAATTTTCTCCACAGAGAAGAGTTAGAAGACATTTTTTTTGGCGCTCTTCGGCGTGTAAGTTAAAAGTATGTTAATCACTTACTGGTTTCAAAAACACTTTTGGTATTGTTGTATTACTACAACAATACCAAAAGTGTTGTAGCACTTCTAAACATTTCCCATTTTTGTACTCTTTTAACCCCCTGGTACTCAATACACAAAATGCATTTATATTTCAGGATTTTAACTTTTTTAAACTACCGAAATAAAATAAATTACCGCAAAACAAGTTTAGTTTACTAATTAAGAAAAACAAATTTTTTAAGTTTTAAATAATTAAATTTCATTTTTTTATTATCATTTAATATAAATTAATTTCTTTCTTATCTTGATATTTATATAAATGAATCCCTTATGTTCTCTGATTGAGCCTGACTTTTTTTTGTGGGTGAGGTTCATTACAAATAGTAAAAATCTGAAATTTAAAAAAAAGGACAACATTTAGTGGTAGCAAACTTCAATTGAAATTTCAAGATTCTCACAATTTTTCAAAATTTGTTGATAATCAGGAGGAAAAACTTAAAATTATCAGCATTAAACTAATGGAATGTTAATAAGAATATTATATTAATAAATGTACCTTATAATATTATTACAAAAAATCTTAAAATATGTTTAATTTAATAAAAAATGCAGTTCAACAGTTTTATCCAAAATTTTATTTTATTTTTCATTTGTGTTGTTGTTTGTTGTTTGTGTTGTTGTTTGTTGTTTGTGTTGTTGTTTGTTGTTTGTGTTGTTGTTTGTTGTTTGTGTTGTTGTTTGTGTTGTTGTTTGTTGTTTGTGTTGTTGTTTGTTGTTTGTGTTGTTGTTTGTTGTTATTTTACAGATACTTTAATAAATTATTTTAAACTTTAGATAAATAAAAATAAAAATGTTGACAAATTAGGTGGGTAAAAATGGCTAAATTTAAAGACCAAAGATATTTTTTACTTGAAACCATCCCTATTAAATCTGATAAGAATATACAAAGATCTAGGCTACCAACTGCTCGTTGTGTTTTCTTGCACATTTCACCACAAAATTTAAAAGAGGTGCTGTAAATAAAACAGTTAAACCAGTTCTACTATTTTATAATTGGGCAAAAATAAAAAAAAGTCAAATAAAATGGCAGAAGAAATCATGACATTATTTGAGGAGTTAAAAAGTCTGTTAAAAATTAATCATGCCCATAAAAACACTGACAAGAATACCCAAAAAATTATTGGATTTAAAGTCAAGCTAAAAAAAACAATGAGGTTCTGGTCACGAGATGTGCTAGATAAATTGGTTAATGCAGAAGATTAACAGTTTCTGATCAGCATGATGACTGATAGGAAAGCATCCATGGGGTAAGTTGATCTTAAACTTAGCCTTGTTGAAAAAAAATTTCATGACAAAGTTTGCTGAACAAGAAAGAATCTATAAAGAAATAGAAAGGCAATCAAATATCTTGAGATGTTCTGTAAACAATTTAATGGAGATAGATAAAGGTTGTCTTGATCATGATGAACATGGATGTGTTTATGAAACTAAGCAGCATTCTCACAAAAGAAGCATCAAAACTGGCAAACCGTGTTTATACCACATAATAATCTGAAATTGCCTAAAGTTATTAAAACAGCTGTTAGGAACAAGATTACACCTACTGCACTCAGTTCTTTATTCCACTCAATAATTTGTGCCACCTCTGGCGATTCTTCTAGAGTTGACTTAAGTTACACAACAGCATACAGGTATATATATATATATATATATATATATATATATATATATATATATATATATATATATATATATATATATATATATATATAGGCTTGATCGGAAAGCGGGAGCGATCGCTCTCGAATACTGACCACGGAAATTATATTTAGATCCGAAAAACTGGCAAGGTTTTTTAGTCATGTTGAGAACATTTAAGTTTATTTACGAAACAAAAAATTTTTGTTTTACGGACATACATGGAAACATAAAAAACTTGAATGTTCTAAAAACATCTTGGTGCGAAAGAATAAAAAGAATATTCGCGAACACTAAAAACCCGCCAAATTAACAAACAAACTAATTCTATTGGTTCAAAAAAATATGCTGACTAAGCGAAATAAAGTTTTAGAGCATTCTGTTGAATTGTTTTAGAAATAATATTATTCACGATTTGTTTCGTTTTCAGATTTCTAGCATAAATCGTTTTAAAAATATATATTAATTGTTTACATAAATGTTTTAAAATATATTTATTAAATAATAAATGTTTTAAAATATATTTATTAAGTTGTCAAAATTTTAAAAGTTTATTATAAATTATAGATTTTATTAGTACATTCTTATTTTTTATTTAAAAAGTATGTATTCTCTATGTAAATGTAATTTTGTTGATCTGTTTTTTATCGAAATGTATTTTTTAAAGCAATTTTTATGATTTAAACAAAGACTTACAAAAATAATTGCGTTTTCAATAGTTATAATCTTTAAAGTTAATAAAACTAATCATGTAACAAACATATAAGAAGTTTCTGGTTACTAAACACAAACAACGCATACAAAGTAACTCGAGGATGAACTAGCACCGCGCCTGAGGTCCTGACAGAACACAATTATATATAGCAAATAATTAGATATAAAAAAAAGTTTCTAGATATTGGTTTACTAACTCTAATTAATTTCGCTTCAGTTGCCATTCTTAAAAACTCGTTACACTTTTTTCTGCTTTAATTACTAATTAAATAAGCCCACTCACTAAACATCAGCGATATTGTGAAGCAGTTTCGCTTCCTCGTCATATTTTTAACCTTTTTAGCTGATTTCTATCTTGCTAATTTAATTTCTATAGTAATTCAATGATTTAATTATTTCATTTGTTTATCTTGCTAAGAAGAATTGCTTCAAATATGTTAAACTTTTCATACTACGCAAAACATAAAATAGGTATTAAAAAAATTAACTTTTTTATTTATAAAATAATTTAGCTTAAATAAAACTAAAACTTGCAAACTTTGTTTAATAAAGAATATTTGTTTCCTTTTTTAACAATCGTAAGAAGTTACTTTAGATAAAAACATCGCTTAACTTTATAAAAAAAATTATAAAAGCGATGTTTCTCTATGTAAGTGTAATTTTGTTGATCGGTTTTTTATCGTAATGTATTTTTTAAAAATATTTGTTCTAAACGTAATTTATTTAGTTTTAAGTTTTTTCGCGTTTAAAGATATTTTATTTGCCTAATTTTTTTTTTGTAATTGTCTCTTATCGGTCCAATTAATCTTTTGCGCTTTTTTTTTTTTTTGCTTGTTAAAATGTTCTCAAAACGACTAAAAAATCTGGCCAGCTTTTCGCAACTAAATATTTATGTGGTCAGCAATCAAGAGCGATCGCTCCCGATTATATATATATATATATATATATATATATATATATATATATATATATATATATATATATATATATATATATATATATATATAATTATTATTATTATTAATTATAATAGAAATAGATTAAAATAGAAATTTCTTGTTTTGTTTGAAATATTACTTTCTATTGTAATAGAAATATTTTAGATACTTTTAATTTTTTTTTATCTTTAGATACTTTTAATTACTTTAGATACTTTTAATTTTCAGTTAATTTTATTTTGGATGGATCCAAAAGTATAATTCAGTCATCAATGTTTTTACTTTTGCATTTTTTACCTTAAACCTACTAGGAACAAAATGGAGTGTGTGCAGACAATTGCTGCCAAGATAAAGAGCTCCTGGAAATCTCTAAAAGTTAGCGTATTGGGATAGCAAGTTAATGGATTCACTTGACAACAAAAATGTTAGGGAAAGGTTTCCTATTCTTCTTTTAGGCAGCTATAAAATTAATACTTGGGCAAGCCAACTCATGTAATATTAGGAACTAATGAACAATTTACATATTAGTTAATAGACTTGTTACTAAGTCAGTTAAAATTGTTTTTATTTCAAAAATATTTATTTTTAGATTGTTCAGGTGTAAAATTACTGGGTATACTAGCACTGTTATATAAGTCCGCAGAGAAGATGGATCCAGTGGTTTCTAAGGCAACATGAATTACTAAAAAATTGGAACTGCACAGATTGTGTGGCTGGCATGGTTTTTGAGACAACAGCATCAAATACTGTGGATATAACGGCAAGCTGTGTTTCAATGCAAAATGTATTAAACAGACCACTTCTGTGGCTTGCTTGCCAACATCACATAGGAGAGATTATACTAACTCATGTATGGAACAGTTTGGAGATAGAGGTTTCAAAAGGTCCTAATATCAGTCTATTTTTAAGGTAATCTACATATTTAGTCAAATGTTTTATTATTATTTAAAATTAAAATAACAATTGGTTTTTAGATTTAAGAAAAACTTTGAACATCTGAATTGCCAAACTATTGAAGACCTTGACATCCCTCAAATTTCACAGTCTTTGATTAACAAAAAAGATGCCATTACCAATCTTTGCCAAGAAGCAATGAGGCAAAACTTCAGCAGAGATGATTATAGAGAACTTGTTCAACTAATGTTGTTGTATCTAAGCAATGGGCAAAATGTGGTATTCTCTGGGTTTATTAGGCCAGGTGCTTTTCACAATGCAAGATGGATGGCAAAATTGTTATATTCTATAAAACTTGCACTGTTGAACAAAAAAATCAGCCAGCTCCCTAAAGGAACAATTCTTGCTCTACAATAATTCCCTAAGCTACAAAGGATTGTTCAGTTTGTTGTATTTTGTTGTATTCCATGGTGGCTTAGTGTACCTATATCTTCAGTAGCTCCTACTAACTATATAAATCATATTAATTCGTTATTAGAGTATAAAGTTATTGATTTATTTATTGCTAATGCTGCTCTGAAAGTTTTCAGCGATCACATGTGGTATCTCACTGAGGAGTTAGCTCCACTGTCTCTATTTAATAATAACCTAGAGGACAAGCAGGAACCAAAGATTGCAAATAAAATACTATCACTAAAAAATTATAAGACATTGAATGAAATAACTTTAAAAAAGGAAAGGGTCAGGGTTTGGTAAACCTATATTTCCAATGGTTCCTAAAATGATTGTGAATAATTTAATTGGTTAAAAAAGACTCACCAGTATTTTTCACCATATTAAATATAAATAGTAGTTTTTTCAGGGAAGCGGTTACAGAATGGCAAAAAAAACGAAAATTTTCTAGCTTCAAAAAATGTGGTTTCTAGTTTATGTGTTGTAAACGATTCTGCTGAACGTGGAGTAAAACTTTGTAGTGACTTTGCGGGAACTGCTAAGAAAGTAAATAAGTTCCAAAACATTATACAAGTTGTAGAAAACAACAGAAATATGTTGTCCAACCAAAAAAAAGGCACTTAGAACCAATCAGATGATACATTAAATTCTGATCAGATTGTTTATTTTTTCTATTTTTTATTTAGAAGTGTTACTTTTGATATTGTTACACATGTAAATGTTATTATAGCATTTTGTTTTTTGTTAATATTTGAACTTTACTTTATATTTTAAATTTAATGTTAAAATCTTTAACTTATTAAACATTTTTTTTTAAATTTGTGTAAAATAAATAACCACCCCTCCCCTTTTTTTACCGTCTCTCCCTAAATAGCACACCTAATTCTTTTTTTAAAAAATCCTACTCTTTCATACCAAAAATCTCCTATAAATTAGATTAGTAAAAAATATAAGTTATTAGATTTGTATGCTAAAAATTGAAAATTTTCAATTTTTGTACCCAAATAGAATACTTTGATTAAAATCTGCTACCACCAAACATTGCCCAATTATGTTCAAATTTTTCCTAGTTTTTAGTTGGAAGTATCCTCCTCACCAAAAAAAAAAAAAAAAAACAGGCTTGTTTACTCAAAAATTTAAAAAACTATGGGGCAGCAGGATCACCCTAATATATATATATATATATATATATATATATATATATATATATATATATATATATATATATATATATATATATATATATATATATATATATATGTATATATATATATATATATATATATATATATATATATATATATATATATATATATATCAGTGCATGTGGTAAACAAAATTGCTCAGCACGATTTTTCGTGCTCATAATACTGAAACATGTTATCAACAAGATTATGTGCGCTTGTTAATAATGTGTTGATGACAACTCTGAATATTGCTCTCATCAAGTCTTCAAGAGCGTATTCAGAGTTGGAAATTGGTTGTCATGGGGCCATGACAACCAATTTCCAAAAGGCCAAAAATTATGTACGCAAGTATTGGGAGGGGGTCACTCAAAAGCATACCAGTGCATACAAGGAAAAGGGTGGACAATTTTTTGTTTGATTTTTTTTTCATGTGAAGTCTGAGAAATCAGATAAAAAAGCTTTGGTTTTTTAGTTAATTTGTCAATTTACAGGAAAAAATAAGTTACTGAAGCTTTGATAATAAATAAAAACAATGAAATATCGCCATTTACTAAAAGTTAAATACATAACTTTGCTTTTTATTGGAGTTGAATTAACATGCTTGATTGCGGACATTCTAAACAATAGAAATGTTTTTATTTTAATTTAAAACAAACAATAGTTAAAAATAAAAATAAAAAGATTAAGAATGTTTCTTTTATTTACATAAGATGTGTAAACATTTAAAAATAATAAAGCAAAAATCTTGTGGACTTCTCATTGAAGCGAAACATGAAAATAGTAAACATTCCATTCTATCTGTTAGCAGTAATGACTTCAAAACATTTCATTCATTATTTGCACAAAACAGAAAACTGCTTTCTAATTTAAACTGAATGCTCCATTTAATTATTATAATATTATTTAATTATTATAATAATATTTTATATGCTTATTTTTGTACCTAATATATAATAGACTTATAATTATATATATAATATATATTTGTATATATATACTTATACAAATATAATATATAAATAACTTATATACTGATGTATATTTTGACAAATGCCTTTGTGAAACTAGTCAAGTTACAATTTTTCTTTTGTTGATTGTGAACTTCTAAAAGTTTCAATTCAAATTTATATAACAAATATATTTGTTATACGTCTTGTTTATTGAACCTTTTTTTTAATTTTTAGTTGCGTTTAGTATTAACCTATTTAATAAATAGACCTTTGTTTAAACTTTAATAAAAAATATTTGATATTCCAATATTTTGATTTTTTTGAATTTTAAATATAATTGTCATTAATCAATAGAATATGATCGAACCCATACATTTTCTCCCTCGCAAGTTCTTCAGATGATGACGATTTGAGGCCTTGTGATGACGCTCCCGCTTCATCACAAGGCCTGATATATATATATATATATACATATATATATATATATATATATATATATATATATATATATATATATATATATATATATATATATATATATATACATATATATATATATATATATATATATATATATATATATATATATATATATATATATATATATATATGTATATATATATATATATATATATATATATATATATATATATATATATATATATACACACTATAGCATATTTATATGCGCAATTGCTCACTTTTTTTGCTAGCCTAAATTAAGTGAGCGTTTTTAGAAAACGATGAGGGAAAACGAAGAATAATGAATGAAAAGGTTGCTGACCCATACCAAACCCTCAGTCGATGTAGCAGCACTCCACTGCGAGTCAGGCTATTTGTCAGTCGATGTATGTACTGAAGCCCCCAGCAGCAGGCTATTTGACGTTAGGTGAGTATGACATCATCATGCTCACCTAACTCAGCAGTATAAGATATGTACATATATATATATATATATATATATATATATATATATATATATACACATACATACTTACATACATACATACATACATATATATATATATATATATATATATATATATATATATATATATATATATATATATATATACATACATATATATATATATATATATATGTATATATATATATATATATATATATATATATATATATATATATATATATATATATACATATATATACATACATACATACATACATACATACATACATACATACATACATACATACATACATACATACATATTTATATATATATATACATATATATATATATCAGCTCGGCAATAAAAATTTGACACAAAGGGGTCAAATTTTTTAAAAGAGAGAGAGACAGTATTAGTGAGTATTAGTTTTTAAAGATGAATTAAAAAATCTTACAACTAAAAAAGGTTTTGTAATTTATTTTGCAGGCTTTAGCTTCATTAAGTTTTCAATTTTTTGCTGCAAAGTTATGCAACCATTTTGATAAGACAAAAGCCATTGACATAAAAGATGGTCCTTCTTTTCGAAAGATTTTTATGCATCGGTATGTATTAAGTTTTATTTCAGCACTAACATTATAAACAATTTAATAATATTTTTTTTAACTATACAATTATACAGTTATAATTTTTATTTTATTTCTTTTTTTATTTATACATATTTAAATTTATTTTTTTATTATAAAAATATATTTTTTTGTATTAATTTTTGTTATTTTTATTTATTTATTTTTTATTATATTTCATTTTTAACTTCATCTATTTACAAAAACGATTAGTTACAATGATATAACCAAATTTAAACCTTGCCGTAACCCTAACCCTAAGCCTAACCTTGATGCTTGGCCAAACCAAACCCGTAGTCGAAGTAGCAGCACTCCCTTGCGAGTCAGGCTATTTGTCAGTTGATGTATGTACTTTTAGTTTTCTATAAAAGTTTCTTACAAGTACATTTTTTTTTACAAAAAAATCATGCTTACGGCGACAAAAAATTAACAGGTACACTGAAATGTCCCTGATAAAAATGTGAAAAAAAAAAAGGTCCTCAAATTTCAATATGGATGGTACTCAAATACGGTCGGCGCTGTCAAAAATGGTCTAGAATAGCCCCTGATATATATATATATATATATATATATATATATATATATATATATATATATATATATATATATATATATATATATATATATATATATATATATATATATATATATATATATATTATTGTAGCAGGCTATGGTTTCCAAAAATGATGCTTTTCAAGCTCAAATGTTCCCACCAAGCAATCAGAAATTGTTGGCTTCTTATCAAGACAAGAATAAATTTAATTAAGCAGTTTACTTATAATTCTTTATTAATTTATTAGTAGTTAAGATATATAAACAACTATTTTGTAACATATGTTATTTAGATATTTAAATTATTTTTAAATTTTAATTTGTTATGTTCAATCCCCACCACGTCCCTGGTAGTACCTTGCTCAACTTGTTTCTCAGCAAAGTAGCCTTATTCAATAAGGTTTGTGTTTCGAAGTTGAGAGAGGGTTGTAACCATAACTAAAGTAGCCTCATTGATTGGAGTGGCCTTGATGAGGAGAGTTGAAATAAAAAAAAAAGTAAAAATATAGAAATATAGTAGGCTATACTTAAACACATAGATAACAATGCTTAAATAGGTTACTTTTAAGTATAACAGTAGAACAACACAGAATAAAATAATTCTAAAAATAACATTATGGTAATAAAAGTAAAAGTACACTCAGCTGTTATTTTAAAGCTTATAAACATCATCTTAAAAATAAACTATATTGCCTGTAAACAAAGTCAAAATAAATAATTTCTTCAAAAAATTCTAAGCAATGCATAAAGTTTAATTTATTTATTTTTAATTATTATCATAATGCAGGTTAAAAGTGTTAAAATCGATTTTCCAACCAGCAGTTGGAAAATCGGTAAAGTATTGAAAACAGGCCGATTCCGATTTGATATTGATTGATTCTGGCAATTAATCAATGCCGATTAATCGGTACATCACTAATATATATATATATATATATATATAATATATATATATATATATATATATATATATATAGTTTTATGTAGTGTTGTATTAAAATAATACACAACTCTTGTTCGTTGAAAAGTGCTCAATATTTAAGAAATTTATTTTGATTATATATAAATTTCATAACAGAGCGGTTTATAATTAAAAACGAAAAAAGAAAAAGTTTTTTCTTTTTTCGTTTTTAATTATTTATATATATATATATATATATATATATATATATATATATATATATATATATATATATATATATATATATATTATATATATATATATATATATATATATATATATATATATGTATATATATATATATATATATATATATATATATACATACATACAGCAGCACCCAAAAGTTTGCAGACAGGCATAAAAAAAATTAAATTTTACAAATATTTCAGCCCATAAACCACTTAAGCCATCATATTATATACCAAATAAAAGGTTTTCAGGTTAACAATTATGTTTTGAACAAATAATGATTATTTAATTAGCATTTTGAAATTGGTTTACAAAATAACAATTTTTGATAAGTTCAAAAGTTTGTGGATAAATTAAAGATTTTAACATGTCCCCCCACAAAATTGCTAATTTGTTGATTTTATAAACAAATAATTAGTGCAAATAATTTACAAACTTTATTTATAAGTAATTGAGATCATGAGATCTAAGAAATTTGTCTCATCTTTAGTGAAAAAATTGATCTTTTCAATCAGTTCAAAATGGAAATTCGTTTCGTAAAACAGCACAGCTTTATGGAGTTGGTAAATCTGTTGTTGTACAAACTATGAAGAGATATGAGCTTACTAGATCTACAAAAAATAAAAATTAATCAGGAAGAGGAATGTTACACAAAACAATATATTATCACTATAAAAAGCTCATGATATTAAGCAAAGAAAATCCTCTTTTGACGGCTGTCGATATAAATGTACAAATGTTTCTATGGATTGAATTGTAGTATTTCTAATATAAAACGTCGTTTATGTCACACTAATTTGTTTGGAAGACACCCAGCTAAAAAACAATTACTTTTCTTGAAAAACTGTAACACCCAAAAGGAATTTGCATCAGAACATCTAAAGTAGAGTAGTCAACAATGGTCAAAAATTCTTTTTAGTGACGAAAGCAAGTTTATGCTGTTTGGGTATGTTCGATATCCAGTTGGTACAAGATACGATCCTAAGTACCAACTACCTACCATAAAACATGGAGGAGGTAATGATCCTCCCCATAGAATTACTAAGGCTGTAAATCAAGAAAAGTACAAAGGTATATGTAAGACTATAATGTAAATTACCTTTTGTAAAGGATAAAATGCCTCAAGGATGGATATATACACAGGATAACAATCCGAAACATACAGTTTTTCAAATAAAGTAAAATTAATGTTTTGAAGTGGCTATCCCAATCACCTGATTTAAATCTCATTAAACATCTATGGGAATATGTTGACCACCAAATGAAAGGATTCAAGCCTACAAATCATGCTGATTTATTTAATGAAACCAAAGAAATATGGGACTCGATTCCCATTGACGCTTGCATTCATTTAGTTGACTCTATGCCTCATAGATGCCAAGCCATTCTTTATTGTAAAAGATACCCTACAAAATACTAATGTGATCTAATATAAAGTAATATAAATTTGTGATCATATATTGTTAAAAAAATTGTACTATTTAAAAAAATGCTTTGTCTGTTATTTTTTGAACTTTTTAAATATTGTATACCAACTTTAAAATGTTAATTAGATAATCATTATTTGTTCAAAACTTAATTGTATACTTAAAAACATTTTGATTGGAACATGTGTTGGCTTTAGTGAAGTATGTGCTGATATATAAGTAAAATTTTTAAAATTTAAGATACTTCACCCCTGAGACATTTGAGAGAGATTAGAACTATGAAAAAAGTAAGTTTTTCAAAAAAAGGGTTTTACACCAGTGTTTTGATTAAAAAATGATGAAAACTTGTTTTCACTTTTCTTTTTTTAGATGTCAAGAAGATTTTAAAAAAATGGAGCAAATATTTGCAACTGACCGTGAAAGTACAGAACAAGTAAAGAAGATTACAAATTGTGCATTATGGTTTGGGGAACTTCTTGTCAATATGAAAGTAATTTTTTTCTTAATTTTATCCATTTTTATCAAATCTCCTAACTATATATAAAGTAATAATTAATAATACAACTAATAATAACTTAAGCCAATTAATAATAAAACAATATCTATACAAGATCTTTCCAAAAAAAAATATCTGAGCAATCTGTTTCCAATCAATCTTAAATCATTCTTAAATCTAAATGAGATGTAGGTATTAGCCCGTCTTGGATTGGTAATTTCTTTTTAATTTTTTTGACAAGATTGACTAATTTTTATTCTCTAATAACTTAAAACATAACTAAAATACTTTAAAATATTAAAACATCACAACAATTGTTTCAATATATCTGAATCATACTTCTTGCAAAGTTTATCAGAGTTATTTGCTTTTAGTGAAACTAATTTTAATTCAGATGTTTCATCTTCAGACCTCAGTGTTGATAGTTATTATCCTTTGATTCACAAGACTCTATGCTTGGGTATTTTCTTTCGCAAAATCAGGTTTGAATCCTCTGACAATTTTTTTTATGTGTTTCCACTTAGCACCTCTTCACTCAATCAACTTTTCTTTGTTCTTTCTTTTTTCCTATTCCTTCTGGTTGGTTTCAATTCAAGTCTCATTCTATTTCATGGTTTTCACATTATTGTCCAGCTTCTATATCTAATCGTAACTATTATTTTTGTCTTTCTTACAAAAACAACTATTTCAGAAACAAGCCAAAGATGTTAGATAGATAGATTAGATGTTAAATAGATGGTCACGTTCTTGGTCTGACCATGTAATTATTATCACCTACTTGTCATGAAATTAGGTTTAAACCACCTACTATTTTTTTAATATGCTTTTGTTTAGCATCTTTTCACCCAATCTCTTTTTTTTTTGTTCTTTATTGTATTTCTTCTTTTAAAGGCTGCATTTATTTTGATGTTTTTGATCAAATTGACCTTGGTCGAAAAAAGTCAATTTTGATTGACTTTTTTCTATATTGTTTCTGATTCTAGCTTTTGCTTAGTTTCTCCTTGTTCTCTTTTAGGTGGTATAGATCATGCTACGATCCCACAAAAACATTATCTCATGCTTCTTCAGATTCACCCTATAATTGCACAATCTTAAAGCTAGTTATAACTACTATGGCTTTTTCAGTACTTCAGTGCCTAAGAATGCTATTTTTTGTGTAAGTTTTTTAATGAATCTGGAGATGTTGTAAGACAATTTAACACTCCATTACAAACAAAAAGAGAAAAAAATTATCAATTTACCAAAAAAAGTCAAGAGAGACCTGATTCAATCTATCTGCACCCTATATACATTTAACTTTTGAACATATTAAACAAATAAAAAATATATAAAAATATCGAAACAAAGACTGAAAAGGTTTTTTAATGCATAAATTAAATAGACTAAGCATTTTAGTTTGATGAGTTTTGTTTTAGTTGCGTTATATATATATATATTTATTTTTTTGTGTTTTTGCTTAAACTAAGTATTTTTTTTTATTTTCTCTTTCGTTAATATTTATTATTTTTTTAAATTTTTTTTTCAGATAAGTTTAGGTAAGTTTTTGTAGCGCATTTTTAAATTTTAAAAATATGCCGTGGTCAAATTGTTAAAACATTTTTTTTTTTTTGCGTGGTCATATTAAGACATGAAATCTACTACTAAGTTACTAACTACTAATAAGTTATGAGTTACTTTAAAATAGAAAAAGCTAGGAAATGGTTAACTGAAGACTAAAAAATTGGAAGGTTGTATATAAGAGGAAAATATAAAGATAGGTAAGAGTTATAAGAACAGATTAAAAAATTGTTTTATCCAGGACTGTGGAGTCGGAGTTGCCAGGGGTTTTGCACTTGATATATCTAAGGGTTTAGGTAAAATCTGGCATGCTAGTGTTCTCCGTAAGCTTACTTCATATGGTTTACCTGGGAAAGTTTTTAAAACTATTGAGTCCTTTATTTCTAACTGCAGTATTAAAGTCGTTCTGTTGAATCATTTTTTTCTAACCACAGTATTAAAGTCATTCTTGCAGTCAATTTTTTATTTCTGATAAATGTGGAGTACCAAAATGTTTCATCATTTGTCCTATATTTCTCGTCTATATTAATGATCTTCCTAACAATCTTACATCAAAGTAGCTCTATTTGCTGACAACACAATTATATACTCCAGTCAAGACATCACTTTTTGATCAGAACAGGCAAGTGATCTTAAATCTGATCTCTTTCATAAGGTTTTAGGGTAAGGTATATGTACAAAGCACCTTATGCTAGATAAGTGATCCAGCTTGGTAGGTGTACCTAAGAATTTCTAATGCACAAATTTCAAAGCTGACTGGCAAGTGGGTTTAGATTTTATGAGAAAATAATTTAAAATGAATAAAAATTTGTAACACATGTAGATATTACAACATAAGAACACATTGTTTCCTCCATTTCTTTATTATTATTTTAATATACAATTTTTTCACAAGTTTATAAATTAAATAATTTTTTTAAAACTGCAAAACAACAAGACTCCCAACAAGGCTGCAAGCAACCTTAAATAGTGAAAATTAAAAAAGAACAGTAGAAAAAGTCAATAGTTAAAGAATAAGAAAATAACAGATTGACAAATGATTGACTTTAAAAACTGTAAAGTAGATGAGTAGGGAAAAATTTAGACAAATAAAAGTTTTTAGAGCATGAAAGAATATATACAGTAAAAAGATGCAATTTTGCTAAAATATGAATCACTGCAAGCCTGTAGATAAAATATAGTCTTATTGACAAGCCATAAACTGTTGTCTTATTTCTACAGTAGCAACATGTTCTTCCTGACAGTTTTATATCTACAGAGCTACTGTAGATATAAGATTGTCAGGAAGATCATTATATAGATGTGAAATATGCTAAATAAAGTAATAAACTTTATTGCTTTGAAGTTTTTATTAAATTGTTGTTAAAAGGCTGTTTCTTCTTTTTACAATATGTTTGATAATTTTGGTATTGAAAAAATTTCTTAGACAAAGAATAGCATTACTCTTGTTTTGCAAGTTCTTTTATCTGCTGTGTAGCCAGAAATAGTATACCTATGGAGGGTTTTTAAAATTTTTATTGTTAATAAAAAATCTTATTCCTAGGTAAAAACATATTTGAGTTTTATGATTTAAATATTATTGAAAATTAAATTTCTGGCAAAATGTTTTTAGTTTTTAATAATAAAGTTAAAAAAAAAGTCTCTCTTGTAAGTATCTTGTAGTAACATTACAACATATATTAATTATAATAAATATAATGGTAAATTCTATTGTTTAGTTGCAAATGTTTCAAACTCTTGTTCTTTTAGCTAATAAAAGACAACAAACCTAATTTTAATCCAGCTTTTAAAAGTGCTGTATTTAAATTTGTTGATATGTTTTTGGAATCAAAAAATGAAATAATGTTAAATACAATGACTCTTCTATTAAAGGTAGTTACTCTTGTTTTTTATTAAATATTATTGTGTAATGTTTATAATTTGTTTATAAATTTTATATATGACATTATAATACATTTTGTTAGACAGATTTTTTTGTAAGTTTATAAAACATCACATTTGTAAAAAAAATGTTGGAAAACAATTTTAAGTTGACATCAGACAACTACTTCTGATATGTGAAAGTACAGAAATTATTTTGTTTGTGGAAGTTTTTTTTTTTAAAAAAAACAAACAAAAAAAAACACTAATGATTAGGTGAGATAATTATATAGATCAGCTTAACTATGATATGTAACTATGGTAACTATCATATAACATTAAAATGTATGTCTTTATGGCGCTTAATAACCTTATTAGTATGTTAAACTTGCACACATTTTCATTTGGAAGCTCCACAATGCACATTGTATCAGTACTTGCTGACTATGATTTAATATCTCACTTTATAGCACATCATTCCATACCAACAAGGGGTCCTAGCTCCTTTGACTAAGAGTTAAGGCTTTTGAGATACAGTGACTAAGAGTTAAGGCTTTTGAGATACAGTGACCCCAAGAAGTGAGTGTGGTAAGCTTTCTTTTTCTAGTTTATATAATTCATTATATAAAATCATGTTTAGCTAAAGTTTTTTGTCCCTAAAGGTACTTGACTCACCTTGTATCTCTGTGCAGCAGCCTCTTTCCAGCTGCTCGATTTCTGAAACATCAATTTTAAATCTGAAGTTCTTATGTAAAATGGTGACTTAGAAAATCCATGCTAAACAAAGTTCAGTTTTCGAACTTAAAATCTAATTTATTTTTATCATAATGTATTCTAAAAATGTGCACAGAGACTTAGAAAATCCATGCTAAAAAAAGTTCAGTTTTCGAACTTAAAATCTAATTTATTTTTATCATAATGTATTCTAAAAATGTGCACAGAGACTTAGAAAATCCATGCTAAAAAAAGTTCAGTTTTCAAACTTAAAATCTAATTTATTTTTATCATAATGTATTCTAAAAATGTGCACAGAGACTTAGAAAATCCATGCTAAAAAAAGTTCAGTTTTCGAACTTAAAATCTAATTTATTTTTATCATAATGTATTCTAAAGTCTTATCATTTTTGGAGTTTCTGGAACAAATAGTCATTTATAATTTTTAAAATGAGATTCCTTTTGAGGACTTCACATGATTTTGCATAGACTGCATCTGATTATCTTGTTATTATAAACACAATAATGTTTAACCTCATTTTACAACTAATTTTTGTTTTAGAATTGCTGCTGCTGTCTTCTTTTTAAATTTAAATTACCTTTTAATAAAAGGTAATTCAAATTTAAAAGATTTAACACTGAAAATGACTTGCTTTAGTTTTAATAAAAGGTAATTCAAATTTAAAAGATTTAACACTGAAAATGACTTGCTTTAGTTTTAATAAAAGGTAATTCAAATTTAAAAGATTTAACACTGAAAATGACTTGCTTTAGTTTTAATAAAAGGTAATTCAAATTTAAAAGATTTAACACTGAAAATGACTTGCTTTAGTTTTAATAAAAGGTAATTCAAATTTAAAAGATTTAACACTGAAAATGACTTGCTTTAGTTTTAATAAAAGGTAATTCAAATTTAAAAGATTTAACACTGAAAATGACTTGCTTTAGTTTTAATAAAAGGTAATTCAAATTTAAAAGATTTAACACTGAAAATGACTTGCTTTAGTTTTAATAAAAGGTAATTCAAATTTAAAAGATTTAACACTGAAAATGACTTGCTTTAGTTTTAATAAAAGGTAATTCAAATTTAAAAGATTTAACACTGAAAATGACTTGCTTTAGTTTTAATAAAAGGTAATTCAAATTTAAAAGATTTAACACTGAAAATGACTTGCTTTAGTTTTAATAAAAGGTAATTCAAATTTAAAAGATTTAACACTGAAAATGACTTGCTTTAGTTTTAATAAAAGGTAATTCAAATTTAAAAGATTTAACACTGAAAATGACTTGCTTTAGTTTTAATAAAAGGTAATTCAAATTTAAAAGATTTAACACTGAAAATGACTTGCTTTAGTTTTAATAAAAGGTAATTCAAATTTAAAAGATTTAACACTGAAAATGACTTGCTTTAGTTTTAATAAAAGGTAATTCAAATTTAAAAGATTTAACACTGAAAATGACTTGCTTTAGTTTTAATAAAAGGTAATTCAAATTTAAAAGATTTAACACTGAAAATGACTTGCTTTAGTTTTAATAAAAGGTAATTCAAATTTAAAAGATTTAACACTGAAAATGACTTGCTTTAGTTTTAATAAAAGGTAATTCAAATTTAAAAGATTTAACACTGAAAATGACTTGCTTTAGTTTTAATAAAAGGTAATTCAAATTTAAAAGATTTAACACTGAAAATGACTTGCTTTAGTTTTAATAAAAGGTAATTCAAATTTAAAAGATTTAACACTGAAAATGACTTGCTTTAGTTTTAATAAAAGGTAATTCAAATTTAAAAGATTTAACACTGAAAATGACTTGCTTTAGTTTTAATAAAAGGTAATTCAAATTTAAAAGATTTAACACTGAAAATGACTTGCTTTAGTTTTAATAAAAGGTAATTCAAATTTAAAAGATTTAACACTGAAAATGACTTGCTTTAGTTTTAATAAAAGGTAATTCAAATTTAAAAGATTTAACACTGAAAATGACTTGCTTTAGTTTTAATAAAAGGTAATTCAAATTTAAAAGATTTAACACTGAAAATGACTTGCTTTAGTTTTAATAAAAGGTAATTCAAATTTAAAAGATTTAACACTGAAAATGACTTGCTTTAGTTTTAATAAAAGGTAATTCAAATTTAAAAGATTTAACACTGAAAATGACTTGCTTTAGTTTTAATAAAAGGTAATTCAAATTTAAAAGATTTAACACTGAAAATGACTTGCTTTAGTTTTAATAAAAGGTAATTCAAATTTAAAAGATTTAACACTGAAAATGACTTGCTTTAGTTTTAATAAAAGGTAATTCAAATTTAAAAGATTTAACACTGAAAATGACTTGCTTTAGTTTTAATAAAAGGTAATTCAAATTTAAAAGATTTAACACTGAAAATGACTTGCTTTAGTTTTAATAAAAGGTAATTCAAATTTAAAAGATTTAACACTGAAAATGACTTGCTTTAGTTTTAATAAAAGGTAATTCAAATTTAAAAGATTTAACACTGAAAATGACTTGCTTTAGTTTTAATAAAAGGTAATTCAAATTTAAAAGATTTAACACTGAAAATGACTTGCTTTAGTTTTAATAAAAGGTAATTCAAATTTAAAAGATTTAACACTGAAAATGACTTGCTTTAGTTTTAATAAAAGGTAATTCAAATTTAAAAGATTTAACACTGAAAATGACTTGCTTTAGTTTTAATAAAAGGTAATTCAAATTTAAAAGATTTAACACTGAAAATGACTTGCTTTAGTTTTAATAAAAGGTAATTCAAATTTAAAAGATTTAACACTGAAAATGACTTGCTTTAGTTTTAATAAAAGGTAATTCAAATTTAAAAGATTTAACACTGAAAATGACTTGCTTTAGTTTTAATAAAAGGTAATTCAAATTTAAAAGATTTAACACTGAAAATGACTTGCTTTAGTTTTAATAAAAGGTAATTCAAATTTAAAAGATTTAACACTGAAAATGACTTGCTTTAGTTTTAATAAAAGGTAATTCAAATTTAAAAGATTTAACACTGAAAATGACTTGCTTTAGTTTTAATAAAAGGTAATTCAAATTTAAAAGATTTAACACTGAAAATGACTTGCTTTAGTTTTAATAAAAGGTAATTCAAATTTAAAAGATTTAACACTGAAAATGACTTGCTTTAGTTTTAATAAAAGGTAATTCAAATTTAAAAGATTTAACACTGAAAATGACTTGCTTTAGTTTTAATAAAAGGTAATTCAAATTTAAAAGATTTAACACTGAAAATGACTTGCTTTAGTTTTAATAAAAGGTAATTCAAATTTAAAAGATTTAACACTGAAAATGACTTGCTTTAGTTTTAATAAAAGGTAATTCAAATTTAAAAGATTTAACACTGAAAATGACTTGCTTTAGTTTTAATAAAAGGTAATTCAAATTTAAAAGATTTAACACTGAAAATGACTTGCTTTAGTTTTAATAAAAGGTAATTCAAATTTAAAAGATTTAACACTGAAAATGACTTGCTTTAGTTTTAATAAAAGGTAATTCAAATTTAAAAGATTTAACACTGAAAATGACTTGCTTTAGTTTTAATAAAAGGTAATTCAAATTTAAAAGATTTAACACTGAAAATGACTTGCTTTAGTTTTAATAAAAGGTAATTCAAATTTAAAAGATTTAACACTGAAAATGACTTGCTTTAGTTTTAATAAAAGGTAATTCAAATTTAAAAGATTTAACACTGAAAATGACTTGCTTTAGTTTTAATAAAAGGTAATTCAAATTTAAAAGATTTAACACTGAAAATGACTTGCTTTAGTTTTAATAAAAGGTAATTCAAATTTAAAAGATTTAACACTGAAAATGACTTGCTTTAGTTTTAATAAAAGGTAATTCAAATTTAAAAGATTTAACACTGAAAATGACTTGCTTTAGTTTTAATAAAAGGTAATTCAAATTTAAAAGATTTAACACTGAAAATGACTTGCTTTAGTTTTAATAAAAGGTAATTCAAATTTAAAAGATTTAACACTGAAAATGACTTGCTTTAGTTTTAATAAAAGGTAATTCAAATTTAAAAGATTTAACACTGAAAATGACTTGCTTTAGTTTTAAATAAAAGGTAATTCAAATTTAAAAGATTTAACACTGAAAATGACTTGCTTTAGTTTTAATAAAAGGTAATTCAAATTTAAAAGATTTAACACTGAAAATGACTTGCTTTAGTTTTAATAAAAGGTAATTCAAATTTAAAAGATTTAACACTGAAAATGACTTGCTTTAGTTTTAATAAAAGGTAATTCAAATTTAAAAAGATTTAACACTGAAAATGACTTGCTTTAGTTTTAATAAAAGGTAATTCAAATTTAAAAGATTTAACACTGAAAATGACTTGCTTTAGTTTTAATAAAAGGTAATTCAAATTTAAAAGATTTAACACTGAAAATGACTTGCTTTAGTTTTAATAAAAGGTAATTCAAATTTAAAAGATTTAACACTGAAAATGACTTGCTTTAGTTTTAATAAAAGGTAATTCAAATTTAAAAGATTTAACACTGAAAATGACTTGCTTTAGTTTTAATAAAAGGTAATTCAAATTTAAAAGATTTAACACTGAAAATGACTTGCTTTAGTTTTAATAAAAGGTAATTCAAATTTAAAAGATTTAACACTGAAAATGACTTGCTTTAGTTTTAATAAAAGGTAATTCAAATTTAAAAGATTTAACACTGAAAATGACTTGCTTTAGTTTTAATAAAAGGTAATTCAAATTTAAAAGATTTAACACTGAAAATGACTTGCTTTAGTTTTAATAAAAGGTAATTCAAATTTAAAAGATTTAACACTGAAAATGACTTGCTTTAGTTTTAATAAAAGGTAATTCAAATTTAAAAGATTTAACACTGAAAATGACTTGCTTTAGTTTTAATAAAAGGTAATTCAAATTTAAAAGATTTAACACTGAAAATGACTTGCTTTAGTTTTAATAAAAGGTAATTCAAATTTAAAAGATTTAACACTGAAAATGACTTGCTTTAGTTTTAATAAAAGGTAATTCAAATTTAAAAGATTTAACACTGAAAATGACTTGCTTTAGTTTTAATAAAAGGTAATTCAAATTTAAAAGATTTAACACTGAAAATGACTTGCTTTAGTTTTAATAAAAGGTAATTCAAATTTAAAAGATTTAACACTGAAAATGACTTGCTTTAGTTTTAATAAAAGGTAATTCAAATTTAAAAGATTTAACACTGAAAATGACTTGCTTTAGTTTTAATAAAAGGTAATTCAAATTTAAAAGATTTAACACTGAAAATGACTTGCTTTAGTTTTAATAAAAGGTAATTCAAATTTAAAAGATTTAACACTGAAAATGACTTGCTTTAGTTTTACTTTAGAATAGCATTTCTAATTTCATTTTTTTTTTTCGTTCTATCAATTCGATTTTAATTGATAGAACGAAAAAACTAAAAAAAAAGAATTCTTAGTTTATCAGTAAATTAACTAAGATTCAACTAAAAAAAGTTTTTAATTCCAATTTTTTACTTCCATTGGTGATTGGTAAAAAATAATAAGCCAATATTTTTTAATCTGATGACTTAATTTGTCCCAATAAGTAGTTTGCTAAGTTTTCACCCCCTATTGCAGAGTTATTGTTGTTTTTATTTTGTTATTTTTTTTTTAATGGAGTCTAGACACTTGAGGCACTCAAGGCACTTGAATATATATCTTTCTTTTTCAGTCTTAAGTTTATGTGTTTTAAATACATTTACATATTTTTTTAATTTAATCTAAATATTTAGAAATAATTGATTAGATTTTTTTTAGTTAGTTGGGCCTGGATTAGATTTGAATAGACCTCAAGATGTTGATGATATGTTTGCAAAATTGAGGGATTTTTTATTAGAAAATCATAATTTAAACAGGTAATGTGATTTTTTATTAATTGTTCTTTTTGTTTATTTTGATAGTTTAAAAAGTTTTGTACTCACATATACTTTACGTCCAACATGCAAAAAGTATGATAACTTACTAAAAGAAAGTAAAGACATACTAAATATAGTTCATTTTCAGGATTAAAGAGGTTACAAATTATTTCAAGTTATCTGCCTTCTACAAAATTTTAGTTTGAAAAAATTATTAAGTTCAGGATCTCTTCATCTCATGGCATTTTTACCTAAATCAATTTCAATTTGTATTAACGTTTGATAAGAATTTTGCTTTCTGTAAGACATTACTAAGGAACTCGGTTAATTGAAAAATATAATCTCTTAACATATCTGGTGACAAATTTTTTTTCTTATGCAATAGCATCATAAAGTTCATATGAGTTTACTTTTTCCTAAAGTTATAATAGTTTTTTTAAACTAAAATTTTGTAGAAAGTAGATTACTTAAAATAATGTGTAACCTCTTTGATCCTAAAAAAGAACTATACTTGGTATTTTTTTACTTTCTTTCAGTAAGTTTACATACTTTTTGCATGTTGGACCTATGTCTACATAAAGTAAGTTTATTTTTAAATACTGATTATTGTTAGAAAATGATTTTTATTTAAAAAATTGCATTAATCATAAAATAGATTATATCTGTTAAAAAACTGTACACAAATATTCAGGCTTTACATACATTTTTATGTAAGACTAATAGTTTTTTTACTTAAATTCATTTTAAGCATTTCTTCAAACAATAGCAACAAATAATTTTCTGATTTGATAAATGGTCTTGTTTTTCTTTGCTTTTTACTGATTTATTTGATAATATATTAAGCATTTTAATTTTATTATATTTGTATTTGTTTTTTTACTTTTTGAATGATTATTTGTTGCAAAATAATTAATAGTTTAATTAATATTAATAGTTTAATTAATATTAATAATTAATAGTTTATAATAGCTTAATTGTTTTATTGTTAAGTGATACAAAGGAGAGTTTATAATAGCTTAATTGTTTTATTGTTAAGTGATACAAAGGAGAGTTTATGGAAAGTGTATAAGTTGCATACTCGTGACTGGGATCGACCGGACAAGCGATCGTCTCCTATAGGTAAGTGCCATTAAAAAGACATTAAACTTTAATAAGTTTTTTTTATTAAAGAAAAAATAAATAAATAAAAAAATGTTGTCTTAAATTATTTTTTTAAATCTGACTTTGAAACAAAACTAATTGATTTCAATTTGTAAAGCTAATAAGAATAAAGAGTTGAAGGATTATGACAATTAGAACTAGTTGACCAGACCCGTAAAAGTACGGCTCTTTGTAAATCAACCTTTTCTATACTTTTTCCTTATATATATATATATATATATATATATATATATATATATATATATATATATATATATATATATATATATATATATATATATATCCTTGCTATCAGAACCCATAAATTATGGGTCTTTACCAAACCAATCATTTCTATACTTATCTATTCCACTCTGATAAAGGAAATGGAAATAAATTTAAATAGAAAAAAAAAATTAATTTAAGCAATTTGCATACTGTTTTTATTTTCGTTTTTTAGGGTGGTTGTTTTAATTTTAGTATTTCAAAAAAATTATTTTTACATATATGTTGGACAGATGTCCAGTAGTTTAAAATTCAAGCAAAAATTTATTAATAATAATTTTTTAAGTATTTCACCAATAAGATAAGAGACCAAAAGGGAGGAGGCGGGTAGAACGAAGCCCACTGAGCCAAATTTTAAAAAGTAACAGATATCCAAAATTAAAAAGCGCATAAGGATAGTGCATAAAAAACTTACAGGAATAGAAAGGTATTATGAAACAATTAAGGCTATGTGAAAAATGTGTAAACGACATAGCATAATTGAAGCCTAAACACTATGTATATATGTATATATATATATATATATATATATATATATATATATATATATATATATGTATATATGTATATCTATACATATATATATATATATATATATATATATATATATATATATATATATATATATATATATATATATATATTTGGGCAGATGTTAAATTTTTGCTTGTGTCTCTATTTTTATGACTAGGAAACTCATTCTATTATCTCTTAATGAGGGTACAGCTCTATAACTCTGTTTTATGCTTCTGAGGCCGACTGGTAGTCAGTTCCCAAACTCTGTGGTAGCTCGCAGAAAGGCTGATTCCATCAACAGCTGAAAAATATCAAAGTATTAACAGTGTCATGTTGTGCATGGATAATGTCCATGTTTGTACTTTTGGTGTGCATTGCCAAGGCCACATTAGAGCTCTTTGTTATGGCATAGGGTTTATTAATAGTAATGAGGCAATTGCTTGGGCTATTAAACAGTGTACTGAGTACTGTCTATGCTTTGAGTTAAGTTCTTTAACAAATTTAAAAATAAATAAAGTACTAAAAACTATACAACGCGAAAAACCATCGTCATCACCAAGTTCTCTAAACCTATCATTCACTGATATTCGTGGTCTTCGAAGTAACTTTTCTTCTGTTTATTCTTATCTCTTGCAAAGTTCACCAGACCTACATGCTCTTTGTGAGACTAATTTGAGTTAGCTGTCTCATTTTGTGATCTTATTGTTGATGGTTATCTTCCTTTGATTGTAAAGACTCCAATAGTAACATGGTTGGCCTGGCATTTACATTTGTAAGAATTCGCCGATTTGTTGGGAAACTAAGTTTGAATCCTCAGACAATTTTTATTTTGTGCTTTCGTTTAGCACTACTTCGCTCTATTGTCTTTCTCTTTGTTCTATATCGCTCTCCTTCAATTCAATACTCTCTTTTTGATGTTATTTCTGATCAAATTGACCAAGCCCTCTCTTTTTATCCATCACTTAATATTGTTGTTGTTGGTGACTTTAATGTTCATCACACAGAATGGCTTGGTGTCAAGCCAAGTCAAGTGTCAATGATTCTGCTGGCGTGAAGGCCCTCAACTTTTGCCTTTCACAATCCCTAACTGAAATAGTCAACTTTCCAACTTGCTTTCTTAACAACTCGAATAATTTATCTTCTTTACTCGACCTATACCTTGTTTCTGATCCTAGCCAGTGCTCAGTTTCTCCACATTCACCTTTAGATGCTACTGATCACAGTTTGATCTCTCTAAAACTAATATCTCATTCTTTTTCATCATCAAAATCCCCCTATCATCGTACCCCTTACAATTACCTTAAAACTAACTGGGATTCTTTCTGTAATTTTCTTCGTGATGGCCCTTGGGTAGGAATCTTTCGTCTTCCTGTTGACAAATGTGCTTCTTACATAACTTCGTGGATTCAGGCTGGCATGGAATCTTATTCCTTCTCGACAATTCCAAGTCAAGCCTCACTCCCCTTGGTTTTCCTCACATTATGCTGCTGTAACTTCCAATTGAAACCGTTACTTCCATATCAATCAGCAAAACAACTCTCCAGAAAACAGACTTCTGTTTATTACTGCTAGAAACAATTGTAAAAAGGCGTTGGACAAAATTTTACAAACAATTGTAAAATTTTGTCTAACGCCAAAGCTTGCTATTCTCAGGTCATGAAATCTTTTATTTTATCACAAAAATCTCGTGACTTATGGAGAATCTTAATTAGTATCAATAATAAGGGCAAATCTGTTATTCTACCTCTCTTGTATGGTTCAGACTTAGATACCTAACCTAAAGACAAAGCTGAATTTTTTGCTAAGAACTTTTCATCAGTATTATTTCTTGCTTCCAATAGTTGCGTTCTACCTGATATAGCCGTCAAACAGGTCAATCCATTGCTAGACATACATATTACTCCAGCTTCTGTATCTAAAGTGATATAGGCTCTTCTATAGCTTGTGATCCAGACAACATACCTGTTAAAGTCTTGCAGAAGTGTTCTCCGGAGCTGTTGTCTATACTTTTAAAACTATTTACCAGGTGCTTATCTTGTTTTCCAGCCTGCTGGAAAGCACCATCTGTTATCCCTATTTTCAAAAATTCTGGTGAGTGATCTGATTCCTCTAACTACTGTCCCATTAGTCTTCTTCCTATCATAAGCAATGTTTTGAATCTTAATTTACAAGCACTTAATTTCTCATCTTGAATCGAATAACTTACTTTCTGATCATCAATATGGATTTTGATCTTCTCATTCTACAACTGATTTGCTAACAGTAATAAATGATAGATTTTATCTTAAATTAGATAAATGTTGAGAGATTAAGGCTATCGCTCTTGACATTTCTAATGTCAAGAGGTCTTCTTCATAAGCTTTCTTCTTCATAAGCTTTCTTCTTCATAAGCTTTCTTCTTCATAAGCTTTCTTCTTACAGTGTATCTGGTAACATCTTTAAGATTATTGAATCCTTTTTTTCCAATCGTAGTATAAAAGTTATCCTCGATGGACAGAACTCTTCTTCATATCCTGTAACTTCAGAGGTTCCTCAAGGTTCAATACTTGGCCCTATACTCTTTTTAATTTACATTAACAATCTTCCAGATATTCTCACATCTAAAGTAGCATTGTTTGCTGATGATACTACCATTTATTCTTGTCATGATAAGAAACCATCACTCTCTGATTGCTTGGAGGGGGCATTTGAGCTTGAAAATGATCTCTCACACATGCTACAGCATGGGGCTCACAGTGGCTGGTGAACTTTAATTCAAATAAAACTCAATTTTTTTTTAGCCAATCGGTTTTGCAATAATTTAAATCTTCCTATATTTATAAGCAGTAATGTACTTGACAAGTCATCTACCCTTCATCTTCTAGGATTAACTTTTCTGATGTTTCTTGGAAATCACATATCAAATCTGTTGCAAAATTAGCATCTGCTAAAGTTGCATCTCTTTATTGAGCTTGACACTTTCTTATTCCGGATTCTATTCTCTATCTCTATAAATCTGAAATGGAATACTGTTGCTATATTTGGGACTATAAAGTATACTGTTGCTATATTTGGAATAATAAAAAAACATATGCACTTTTTCGGCATGCATAGAGCTTATAAGAGGTTTATAAAATAGTTTCTTTTACTCCTAAAGGCATTTCTCTGATAGGTCATTGGTTAAGTGTGCTGTCATCAAAATTTTAAAGTTATCGCTAGCTACAGTTAATTTTTTTATTGCCTCCACAGCATAGCAAATAGAGTAACAGGACAGGTGATGAAATAAAAGAGGTGTATTTTCCAAACATAATCAAGAAACAGTTGATTCTATTGAATATGACGCAAACAGAGTAGCATGACAGACATATTAAATTTTTTTAATAAATTTTAGATCATAATTTTTTTTCTGACCATCAGCTTATTAGGACTATTTGCCTGAGCTCATTAATAACATAAGTATCTCTATCATGACATATGCGCAACAAATACTTAGTGGTGTTTTGGTGTTCTTAAAATTTTCAAATTTTTTTACTATTTCTTTTACTATTTCTCTTGTTTCTTGTACTATATAATATCCTTATATATTTTATGTATATAATATTTATAGAACTTCAAAAATTATTTATTTTGTATTTTTAAAAATTAGAAAAGATTAAAAAAAAAATTATATTTTATTTTTTATTCACTGTTTTTTATAAAGTGTGTATGTGTGATTTTTGCTGATCATCACCTAGAACAAAAGTACAACAGTATTTTAAACTTAACATGTTTGTTATTGAAAATAAATGTATGCAAATCATTTACAAGATAGTAATAATGAAATAAAATTTTATATATTAATATATATTCAGTAATAATGAAATAAAATATTAAATATGAATTCTACTCTTCGACATCCGTAGGGCAATCGAATGATTTTTTTTTTAATGTTTCCATTTTTTAGTAAAATTTTTTGGCTTTTTGTGGACCATTAACAGCAGCCTTTTTTAGCATTTTAATTCAGTTAAGGTGACTTAATTTTGTAGCTTAATTCTTCACATTTATTGCAAACATCTGTATATAGGCAACCAATGGTTAAGTTAAAATTTTCTTTAAAATATCTTCTGAAAAAAACATATGAAACTTTTGTTCCTGGATGTTAATTACGAAAACTATTGTACAATATCATTATATTCAACTTTGCATTTAAATATTGTTTTTCCAGAATAATGACTAGTCTTCATATCATACGCGCTAAAATGATCAAATATTTTTCTACAAACTTCTGGTATTGCATAAGAATGTTTTTTCCTCTCATATCATATGAGTGTTTTATCACAAACCTTTAAATCTATCAATCTACAAAGTTAGTTTGATGTTATTGTCATGTCAGTTAGGTGTTCTTCCGTGTAATAATATAAACACTTTTTTTTGCAAATCTTGCAGTTCCATACTATAATCAAATGACTTTTTTTCTAAGGTATTTTCTTAATTTTTTTTTAATTTTCTGTAAAATTCTTTATTATTTAATCTTCTTCTAGTTGTTTTCTTAGCAGATTATCTGAGTATATTTTATTTTTTTACTATAAATTATATTTTCGTCAATCTGATTAAATATAAATCATTTTTGAAGTCAAATGCATTTATTTGTTTAAAAATATTAATACGAACTTGTAACGGCCTTTTTTGTAACAACACAATCTGCACTACTGTAGGACATGATTTAAACATGAAAAAATCTTACTCAGCAAAAAAATCTTGACAAAATATAAAATGTCAATAATTTTAATTTTTTTATATAAACACTAAGTGTTTATTAATAATTGATAAACACTTAGACCGCATTAAACATTCAACTTTGAACATTAACTGTAAGAATTATATTTATGAATATTAAATAATTTCTAATAATAATAAAATAAAAGTGTTAAATAGTTTTAAACCATTAAACATGGTTTGCCAAATTTTTGTGACATAAAAATAAAACTATTACATATTTTATTTGTTTTTTTGTATGATTAAAAATAATATTAAAATCAACAAAGTTTTTTACTTTTGTATGAAATTTTAAAGTTTTTTTTTTTTTTTTTTTGTCAACTTGGAACCTTGAATATAAGATAGCTGAACTAATAATTTATTAGTAAATACAGTTTATTTTGTTGTTTATAATAAATATTTCTTGTTTATTAGATATAGATTGGAAAAAGTATGATGAGTATGAAGAAAGGTATGTTTTGTTTTTGTTTAGTTAATATTTTAAAAAAAATTTGCCATAAGTTAACAATTTTTGTTATAGGTTCAACGCTCGAAATAATGGCCGATCAACGATCAATGATCGGCTATTTTCAGAGAAATTTTGAAAAATCCAAGGGAAAATAACCTGTTTTTGTGAAAAAATTACATTTGATCGGCAAGCTTTAAAAAACTATTTCGAGCGCTGTAGGTTAAATGTTATTTTATATTAATTTTAAATATGAAATCCCAGAAAAAATTTTGGAGGCAAAACCATTTAGAGGCTGCCTCCAATAGCTTCTACCTCCCAGATGGCTGCAGCTGCCAAATTGGAGGCAGAAATATTTGCCTCCCGTCAGCGGATGTAATGAAAAATAATTTGTTTTTAAGTTAACGAGTAATTAAAATATTAACTGAGAACAAATATTAGATATTTGACATCAAAGATTTGTTTTATATGATTTATTGACTATTTAAATAATTTAAAAAAAAAAAAAATAATAATGATTTTGTGAGAGAGGTTGTTTTTCTAGGATATCAAATAAGTTAGTAATTTCATATTCAAAACAAATGTTAAAAATCAGAAATTTTGTTTACATGCCTTAAAAAATCAAAAAAAACTTTATTACAAA
This sequence comes from Hydra vulgaris, assembly GCF_022113875.1. NCBI lineage: Eukaryota > Metazoa > Cnidaria > Hydrozoa > Anthoathecata > Hydridae > Hydra > Hydra vulgaris. The sequence continues at coordinate 33,837,155 of NC_061169.1, read as the reverse complement.
TAATTTGCCAGTTTTTGATCAATGTTTGATATTTTGTCGCCCTTACGCTAAAACTTTAATTTTTAGACCACAGCATTAAATTATTAATTTTAGTCATATATTGTAAAAATATTTGAAAAACACAACATTTTTTATTATTATTAAAATTTAATAAAATTAATTTACTTTGATGTCGGTTTAAATTGAGCTTTTTCCAATTGTTACGAAGGTTACTAACCATTCAAGCAGAATGCTTGGGTTAGGTGAACCGTAAAGAAGATTTAACATAAACAATATAAACTAAACAATTCGTTCAAGAACCAAAACGCATCTAGCATCTGGGGAAATTTTATAAAAACGAAAAGAAGAGAGAAATATAGGGATATGGATAATTAGAGAAGGATGAAAAAAAGAGACAAATATATGGATAATTAGAGAAGAACGAGAAGATAGTTGGTTGAAGACGATGAGTACAATGAGCAGTTTAATAGAAGTTACTGGTCGTTTATAAGTTGGACAATACTTGGGTGTTGGCAACTAATACTACTCGTTTTAGCTATATTGTAACAATAATTTTTGTAATTATTTTAGTTTTATATAAACAATTGAGTAACGTTGTTATTGCGTAATATATCGTGTAACACAATAATCCAAACTTTTACAAAAAAAAAAGTTTATTGGTAGTAAAATTTTTGCTACAGAATTGAAAATGAAAAACACGCTTTAGGGGCTGTGCATACAGATAAAAATCATCCTTTTTAACTGGGATAAAAAAAAAACACTAAGATTTTGCCTCTCCTTTAAAACTCATACAAGCATTTATATGTAAAATTATTCTCCTGCCTAGGCAAGGTCTTGCCTATGAACCACCAAATCCCGCTAAGGTGGGATAAAAACTCTTCATATGAATAAAAATTTGTTTGCAAAAAATTTGATTTTTAAACAAAAAATTAACTTTCATAAAAGTTTTTATTATTGGAAAAATAATAATTCAAGCTGACATCAAATTAAATTAATTTTGTTAATTCTTTATGAATGTAATATTTTTCAATTATTTTAACAAAAACAAAATAATTAACATTAAGAATTTAAAGAGGATAACTACAAAAACAAAAATTGTCTGCTAAGAATAATAAGCACGATATTCTTTTTTTAACTTTGACATCATCTTTTTTAAGCATAATTTTTAAACGCTTTGTATCTTTTTGATGAAATGCCAATAAACTTTTTAAGTCAAATTTTATATTAAGGAAATAAAAACTCTTTTTAGACTGTATTTACTGTCATTGAAGTAAAGAATTGCAGAACACCCACTTCAAGCAAAAATCTTTTAACAAAAAAATTTTTTGGTTCTTACTGACATAATTATTTATTTATTTATTTGTTAAAAACTTTTCTCTTCAAAATGTATAAAAAATTTTTTACTTCTTTAAATTCCGGTGTAGTATGAAATTTTTGCTAATTTTTACTAAATTTACTAAAAAAAAAGATAAATTTTTATTCCCCAGTAAAAAAAAATTTCATTTTAGATTTTTATTTTATTTTTTTAACAACTTTTTTTTCACTATTTTTTACTTGTTTTAAATTTTTACTTTCTTAAGATTTTGACTTCTCGCATAAAAATGTATTTTGTCAATATTATTGACTTGATAGCATTGAATAAATACCACCTGCTTTTTTTAATCAGGTTGAAGCAATCAGCAATCTTTAAAACGTTTAAAAGTATTGAATTAATACTATTTTTATATTATGTGACTCTGAATGAAATGTTTGATAAACCATAAATATTTGGATATACCGTTAACAAACCATGTCATTTTCACAACTACATACAATTATAAGTGCTTTACATTTTAAAGTAATCTTAATTGATAATTAAGATTATGAGGTGTATATTATTATACAACCTTTATCAATTACATTAATTTGTTTATAATTATATAGTAATTATAAGTATGACTTTTTCAAAAAAGTAACTTTTTTCCTGAAAATTTGTTTACAACAATTTAAGCTACAAATAGAGTAAGATGCAAAACGAACGAGTTAAAGAATATTTTCAACTGACTGAAAATAAGAAATGGAAATAGAAGAAAAAAATAACAACTCATTAATTCTCGCCAGAATTAATGAGTTGTTTCTCACCTCAGAAATCATTTGCATTCAAAGCACAAGGATATATTGCCATAGAAATTTTGAAAGAAAAAGAGTTCTAAACAAAAATTATGATAATGTTGAAAAAATTACTATTTTTGTTTTATGTAGAACGGTTAAGTATGACTTTGATATTAACGGTACAGTAAGAGATTTTTTAAAGTCAGTTCTAATGAGAAGTTTGCCAATGACAGTTTTTGATGACATGGGGAAGAATGAAATAATTAGAAAAGCTTTTTAAGCTTTTGGTGTGACAGGAATTGTCAGAAAGCAAAGTTTATTCTTAAAATTTATTCTTAAAGCTGCTAATAAAACTTATGAAATTATTGAAAAAGATATAGAAAATGCATATCCATCATTAATGTTTGATTCAGCATCTCTTCTCAATACAAATGTTTTGTTTGGAAGTATTTGGTATACAAAAGACTGAAAATTGGACGGTTGAACTTTAGGAACACTCACTCAGCATGGACGGCAATTTTGGTTTTAGTCGATCAGCTAATTACTCTGCTTGCAAAAGTAGGAAAAGGAGTAGGCAATATTTACTCAACTTGTTCAAATCAAGGTAAGAACAAAATCAAAGCTTTTGATAATATCTAAGAAATGCAAAATCAAATAGTTATTTGTAATGAATTTGTAGAAGAAGCACAAAAGTTTGGTTTTGAAGATTTCGATTTGATTGATTGAGTCAATCTTGAAGAACAAGTTGTTGAAAATTACAAAAATACAGTTGACGAAAACAAAAGATAATCGCAAACTTTAAAACAAGGGAGAAGGATAAATGTGTTAGAAAACAATATTGGTACAATCTGCACCAAGATGTTTTGTGGAGTGCACATTTGCCAATTAGATGCTGAAGATATTACTGAGCCGTTTGAAGCCACTCTTTCTGAAATAAGAAAATTCATAAAAAATATAAGAGTAAGTACAAGAAATAAGAAAATTAAAAAAAAATACATTGTAAATTAATAAAAATTCAATACTACTTACTACTTTTATGGTAAGGGTTAGGGTCATAAATACATCTATTTTTTCTTTTAAAAAATCAAACTAAAAAATAACCTTCTATTGATTTACAAATAAGTTTAGTTTTCAAACCTTTTGTATATCTTATTAATTTGTATATCAATTAATGCACAATTTTAATATAAATTTTCATTAGTTGGTAAAATGTGAACTGTAAACTTATATATAGGGCTGTCGACAGGTTCCTGTCAATGGGTACCTACCCATTAGTTGCTGTTGGTAGCTTATTAAATGACGAGTAACTATCATTTGAAAAAAACATATATTTGTAACTGTAGTTAGTTGGTAACACTTATTTGTAAAACTGGTAACAACTGTAAAATTGGTAACACTTATTTGTAAAAAACTTTTAAGTATCTATTGTTTTAAAAAAGTTTAATTTTTTTTTTTTTTAATGTGTTATGCTTGATCTATTAACATTAAGTTCAATTTTTTGTTTTGAAATAATTCTAATATCTTAAAATTCTAAAGAGTTATACACCTATCAATAACAGAATAATGACTTAATCAAGGTTATATCAACTTGTTTCTCCATGCAGCAGCCTTGTTTGTCGAGGTTTATGTTTCGGAGATATAGAGTTGAGAGGGTTGTAACAACAAAAGTAGCCTCCTAGACTGTAGCGGCCCTCAAAGGCCTTGGGGAGGTGAATAATTAAAATATATATATTATATAAAATTATAAATAATGGCTTGCACAAAATTTATAAGAAAAAATATTAAATTCGATTTAAAATAGGAAATTCAATTTAAAGAAAATTTTATAGGAGATTTTTTACTTGGAAGTAAAAGTTTTATATGGCATTCTTATTGGATAGTATAAAAAAAGAAAAAATGCGGAAGTAAAATCATACTAATGTGATAGCCAGCCCAGTAGGCGCGGTATGTTTTAAAAACATTTTTAGGCGTTTTTATTAGGTTTGAACCTAATAAAAACGTCCTATGAACGTTTAAAAATCATTCTGTGCCCACTGGAAGAATAATGCCGTAGCGACCTAAAATAAATTTATTTTTGTGCTCCCATTCCAAGAGACTTCATAAAATCATCTTAAAATACTTTGTTTAAATATTATAACTATTGTACATATTTTATTAAAGTTTTAATAACATTTATTTCAATTAAATGCGTAACAAAATATTACGCTTCGAGTTCAATTTTTTTTAGTGCTTATATAATTTCTTTTTCGTAATAAATTTTTTTTCTTTTCTTTTTTTGTTAGCAATTTTTTTTTCGAAAGTTTTTTTTTAAACTTTTTTTTCCAGTTTAAGTTAAGCTTAGTGTTTCTACATTCAGCGCATTTCTGAAATGTTTAAATCATTAAAACATATAAACAATCGTGGTCAAGTTGTCAAAAAATAAAATCATATGCGTGGTCAACAATAGCGCTCGATCGCATGCATTCCTGCCCAAGCCTGCTAACAGCTTCTGCCTCCCTTAAAAAGTTGGCCTTTTGGCAGAAAGTTACATTGCCACCGGGCGGCATTATCAACTCTGACTTTAACCACTAATTATGTTATTATAATGTTATTGATGTTGATACAATTTTATTCAGTGATAACTTTATGTACTCTCATTGTCTTAAAGTCTATTTATCTTAATGACACATTTGACCTTAAAAAAATTATTTAATCAAAAAAATATGTATACAATATTAATATTAAACCTTGCTTATGTCTTTCACTTCTTTGCAACATCTTTAAATTGCAACATTTTTATAATCTCCTGGATGCAAGCAGATATGGAAACTTTTATTCTTTGTCTGTTTTAAGTCAAGTGTCACTCTCATGGTTTTCTCCTTGTCCAGCTGCTATTTTTAATCATTTTTTTCATTTTTTCCACAATTTTAGCTTTTAAAATGGTTTCGTCTGATGCTGTGCTCCATTATTCTCAGTTTACTAATTCTTGTATTTTACATGGTACATTACATACAAAAAACTACAGACCAGTATCAATAACATCCATCTGCTGCAAAATATTAGAAACTTTTCCAAAAGAAAAAATTTTCATACATTTAATTTCAAACAATCTTTTAAATGAGAAAATCTTTTAGATGATATAAAAATTATCCACCTTATTGTACAGAGTAACTGTGAGAAAAAATTTGGCATCATGTTGTCTAATGATTTGAAATCAAAGCAACTGATTAAGTATGCATGCAAAAAAGCCTACAGGAGTATTGTTATCATGCAACATACTTTTATAATTTTAATGCAAATCATTTATCAGTTGGAATGCTATAGTAGTCTTCATATCTTTTTGGTAATATTAAAAAAATTAGAAAATTAATACAAAGGTGATTATCAATGTTAATATTAAGTTACAGTACAAAAATAGATTTGCTTTAATTTGGAATCACAATATTAAAGACACAACATATAAATCAGTGTTTTTTAAAATGGCAAATTGGCTCAAAATTTTTATCAGGAAATCCGCCCTTTTAAAAAACACTGATTCATATAAGAATTGATGCAACTCGAATGTATAAGATATTTAATAAACTAATTACATTAAAATTGTGCAAATGCTCAACAATTAGCATCAAATAATAATGGAACACCTGGTCACAAGATACAATTTCTTTACAAATTGCATTGTAAATATTTGGAACAAGTTAAACCATGTTACAATCAATGCGTCGTATTTAATAGAAAAAGACTTTAAATTTAACCTGACTTTGCAGAACCTGACAAGTCAGGTTCTGCAAGAGTATTTGCTCTTGTTACAGCGCTTTTATTATTATAATAATCATCATTTTGATTGAGAAAAAAAATTGTAGCAATAAATGACCTAGATAAAAGTATATATATAAAAAAAACAAGATTCAAGTTGTAAATAAGTTAGTATTAATAGCGAATGTAACTTAATTGTATGAAATCAGCTTTAAGGTTTACCTAACTAACTACAGACCAATTTCCTTTACTTTTGTATCTTCTAAAATTATTTGAAAAAAATAATGGTTATGTATCACCTAATATTGAAATTCTTCCCTCCAAATATCTACGCAGATTTATTAGCAAAAAAATCTCATTTTACAAACTTAAACTGAAACTATTTTTTGACTTTTTTGACTTTTTTTTTCTCTTAATCTTGCAAATAATTTCACAAAGTTTCCTACAAAGTGTTGCTAAAAAAGTTTGGATTGTAAATGATTAAGATTTGACCAATCTTTTAAAATGGATTAATGAACCACACAAATGTGGAAACATAGAGATTTAACTTTTTTTTTTTCACAAATAAAAATAAAAACAGATGTTTTTTAAAAAATAATTGCTACATTCAACCATAAAAAAGTAAAAAATTAAAATCATAGAGTTATCAGTGTATCATAGATCATTCATTCAAAATAATATACCATAATGATTGACTTTGTATTCATTTCTTAAAAAATTATTTTTATAATTTTTATCTCTTTATGTGTTCTATTTTGTTCGAGATGTTTTTAAATTTTTTTTTTTTTGATATAGCTCTACTGTATTACTTTTTTTTTTGCGTAAACAACTGTAATACAGTAGTAAACTGTATTAGTTGTTTTTCAATCTTTAATATTTTTTTAATTTAAATTTTTTTAGCTTGGTTTTAATTGAACAGTTTCATAACTTTTTCAAGAGATTCTAATAAAAATTAGTTTATAATAATATTTAAAAATAAATGAATTGAAAAAAATATTTTTTTCTAGTAAAATTTATTTTTATTAAATATGATAAATAATATTTATTGTTTTATTATACTTTTTAGGGCTTTTTTTTTTTTTTTTTTGGCACATTTAATAAATTTACTAATCCAGTAAAGCAATCTTAGTTCAAAAATTTTAAGTATTTAACTTCAGTTTATAGTTATGCTAGTTACAACCATGGAAATATAAGATTTATCTGATTTTAATTTGCAATATAAAATTTTTAAATTATTTACTTTTTTTGCAACAATTACAATGGTTTTGTGAGTTTTTTAAGTTAAATTTGGTGTTTGTGTGATGTAGTTTGTGAGAAAGTTTTGCAAGTCTAACTAAAAAAAATTATAAAAACAAATACAAAAATACAATGTTAAGTGAAACCTTGTATTTTTATTGTTTAAAGGTCGGTTTCTAATAGTTGTAGAAATGTCTTACATTGTTGACATCACAGTCAACGATTGGGTATTATTATTTAGGAACAGTCTCTTGTAATTTATTGTAAAATAATTGTTGCAGATATTGAAACAAATCAGTTTCTGCAACATTATTTCTGCAACATTGTTGTGTAACAAAATCCTGAATCTGTTGTATGACATTTTGACAGTTAATGGTTATCAGGCTGTAAATAATTGAGATATTGTAAATAACTGAGATACTGTAAATAACTGAGATACTGTAAATAAATTGGTGTTTTTATATTATTATTTATAAGAAATTGAAATGAAATTTGCTCGTGACATGCACGGCACTTAATCTATTATTAGTCTAAAAAGAGAGAGTTTTATTTTTATAATTGAACTTTTTAATTTTGATTTCAAGTTTTTTTGTATAATAATGACACTTAAATAGTATTTTTTAGATCATATTTTTGGTTGCTCTATTAAAAATATTATAAATAATATATAGCAATTTTTTTAAACAGTTTTAAATTATACTTGACCAGTTTTATATTGACATTAGTGTCAAAACAACTTTATTTGACTAGTGATAGATTTTTAAATGTATTATTATTAAATTGAAAACCATAGTGTAAAAATTACATGGAAAGTAATCACATAAGAGATTACTATATAATAGTTAAAATTTACTTTTATCTTTTATCAATATTGTTTTTAAAAGAGTTTATTGTCTTCACATTAACAGCTTCATGATCTAAATTGTTCAAATTGTTACAAACTCGATTTAAGAAAAAGTTATGTGTTGTGTTACATTTTGGAGTGTATTCTCTTTAGAATCTGTAGTTGTGATTTCTGCTTTTTTTTTTTTTTTTTTGTCTTATACTCTATTGGTTATAAAATTTATTGGTTTTTGTAATGAAATTTGATCGTAACCATATACTATTCTGTACATTTGTATAAAGTCTCCATGAATTCTTCTTTTCTCTAATGAATCCAGGTTAAAAACTTCAAGTCTGTTTTATAATTGTGTATGTCTTTTCAAAATTTTGATTTAAGTGAGATAGGATAGGCAGACTAAGCTTGGTTTAGCTCATTAGCTCTGATGAAACCAATATACTTAGGAGAAGATAAAAGTTATAATTTAAAGCCCCAATTTAATGTTTAGTTATTATGGGTAGAGACAACTCATAAACCTTAAATAGTAATCTACCTTCCTAGTGATCTGCAAAACAATTGTTTGTTTTTTCAACTTCTTTATGATATTAAATCTTCTCTTTACCTCCCAAATACAAACCTTGAGGAACAAGGCAAGTTAAGTGCAGCACCAGGGGTGTAGTCAAATTTGGAACTTCTGGCTTACAAAGCAAGAGCTCTATAACTACACCATTGCATATGTATGAGATTATTGAAGTTATGGTTAGTGTCAAGAAGAGCAGCCACTTGTAAAAAATGGTTCCACTTGTCCATAGTGTTATATTTAAATAAGAAATTAACATTATGGAAACTTGTCTTAACCACACAAGGAACAATTGGGAATAAACTTCAAAAAAAAAAAAATTTGCTCCATTTTAAACCATGAAAGCCAGCATTAATTGAATTAAAAACTAACTTGTTAAATGCTTTTTGGTGGTGTTTTATGTTATGATTTCTAGGGAACAACTTTGAGACTCTAATTCTTGGAGCAACTTTGAATCTGTAAATAAAAAACAACAATAAAAGTCAGCATAAAATGGTATATAATGAGTTATAAAGTTTCTTTATTTTTGGCTGTTTTTTTCCATGGTGTGGGAATGAATGACCCGCAAACACCCCAATGTGTAAAGAAATTTGTAGGTAATAATATATTTTTATATATATATTTTTTGTTTGTTTAGACCTTTAGAAAACTTGGAAAATGATGAAGAAGGTGATGCATTGCAATTTGAAGCATACGATGAGTTTTTAAAGGTGTCTGGTCAACTAAAGTAAGTATTTTTATGTTTTTACCAAATAAAAATAATTTTGCAAGTAAATTTTACTTTAGAGTGATTTTTATATATATATATATATATATATATATATATATATATATATATATATATATATATATATATATATATATATATATATATATATATATATATATATATGAATGAGTGTGTGTTTGTGTGTGTGTGTGTATATATATATGTGTGTGTGTATATATATATATATATGTATATATATATATATATATATATATATATATATATATATATATATATATATATATATATATATATGTATGTATGAGTGTGTTTGTGTATATATATATAAATATATATACAAATATATATATATATATATATATGTGTGTGTGTATGAGTGTGTGTGAGTATACCATTGTGTGTGTGTATATATATAAATATATATATATATATATATATATGTGTGTGTGTGTGTGTGTGTGTGTGTGTGTGTGTGTGTGTGTGTGTGTGTGTGTGTGTGTATACATATATATATATATATATATATATATATATATATATATATATATATATATATATATATATATGTATATATATATATATATATATATATATATAGTAATTGAAAGGGAAGAAACGTCAGTTTTAGAAGATATTAGCTTTCTTCACTCTACCTTGGAAGTTTTAAAAGGCTGTTTAAATGAAAAATTTATATTGCTTAAAGTCAAAGATATTAAGAAAGTCTAAAGTGACAGAGAAAAAGATTATAAATGCTTTATGGCATAAATTAAGCTATTGTATGAAGCATGCATTCTTTATTTAGAAAAATGGTTGAAACCTTTTGATGAATTTTAGTGCTTTGGTTGAATGAATTTAAATGCAAATGTCGGAGTTTACATTGAGATGCAAACTCTGACATAAAACACCCCCTGCCTTAGGGCTCTTGGTTGAGTAAAGACTAGAGATGGTGTCTTGATAAAAAAGTTCATCTTGGGCAGATGTTAAATGCATCCGGCTGCTGTCTTGTAGAAGGCCTCCTGGGCAAAGACTTAAGGGGTAAACAAATTCTATCTGTTGACCAGCCTCGCACCCCTTCTCCATCTATTAGGTTGGCGCAGATGTGTTTTTAATCAATTGTTTCCAGTTTAGGATGTTAAATGCTGACTCGATGCATGGGTTGCTTGTTTGTGGGTATGCTTGTGTCTCTGTTTTTATGACTAGGCAACTCATTCTATTATCTCCAAATGAGGCTACAGCTCTAAAACTCAGTTTTATGGTTCTGAGGCCTGCTGGTAGTCAGGTTTCCCGAACTCTGTGGTAGCTCTCAGAAAGGCTGATTCCATCAACAGCTGAAAAATATCAGAGTACTAACAGTGCCATGTTGCGCATGGATGGTGTCTCTGTTTGTACTTTTGGTGTGTATTGCCAAGGCCACATTAGAGCCCTTTGTTATGGCTAAGGGTTTATTAGTAGAAAATGAGGCAATTGTTTGGGTTATAAAACAGTGTACTAAGTACTATCTATATTTCGAGTCAAGTTCTTTAACAAATTTAAAAATGAATAAAGTAACAAAAACTATAAAACACAAAAAACCACAGTCATCACCAAGTTCGCTAAACCTATCATTCACCAATATTCGTGGTCTTTGAAGTAACTTCTGTTAAGTCTTATCTCTTGCAAAGTTCACCAGACCTACTTGCTCTTTGTGAGACTAATTTGAGTTCAGCTGTCTCATCTTGTGATCTTAGTGTTGGTTATCTTCCTTTAATTCGTAAAGACTCCAATAGTCACATGCTTGGCCTAGGCATTTACATTCGTAAGAGTTCACCCATTTGTCAAAAAACTAGGTTTGAATCCACAGACTACTCTTTTATGTGCTTTTGTTTAGCACCACTTCACCCTATCACCTTTCTCTTTGTTCTATATCGCTCTCCTTCATCTCAAGACTGCACTCTTCTTGATGTTATTTCTGATTATATTGACCAAGTCCTCATTCTTTATCCATCAGCCAATATTGTTGTTGTAGGTGACTTTAATGTTCATTACACTGAATGGATTGGCTCTAGTGTCAGTGATTCCGCAGGCGTTGAGGCCCACAACTTTTGCCTTTCTCAATCCCTAACTCAAATAGTCAACTTTCCAACTTTCCAGACAACTCGAATCATTTACCTTCTCTACTCGACTTATGTCTTGTTTCTAATCCTAGTCAGTGCTCAGTTTCACCACACTCACCCTTAGGTGCTTCTGATCATGGTTTGGTCTCTCTAAAACTATTATCTCATTCTTCTTTACCATCAGAATCCCCCTATCATTGTACATCTTACAACTACCTTAAAGCTGACTGGGACTCTTTCCGTGATTTTCTTCGTGATAGCCCCTGGGTAGAAATCTTTTGTCTTCCTGTTGACAAATGTGTTTCTTACATGACTTTGTGGATTAAGGCTGGCATGGAATCCTTTATTCCCTCTCGACGATTCCAGGTCAAGCCTCACTCTTCTCCATGGTTTTCCTCACATTGTGCTGCTGCAATCGCCAATCGAAACCATTACTTCCATATCTATCAGCAAAACAATTCTCCAGAAAACAGACGTCTGTTTATTACTGCTAGGAACCATTGTAAAAAGGTTTTGTCTAACGCCAAAGCCCGCTATTCTCAGATCATGAAATTTTGTATTTTATCACAAAAATTAGGCTCTCGTGACTTCTGGAGAATCTTTAATAGTATCAATAATAAGGGCAAGTCTGTAATTCCACCTCTTTTGTATGGTTCAGACTTTGTCACCTCATCTAAAGACAAAGCTGAATTGTTTGCCAAGAACTTTTCATCAATATCATCTCTGGATTCCACTAGTTGCACTCTACCAGATATAGTTGTCAAACAGGTTGATCCACTGCTCGACATCCGTATCACTCCAGCTTCTGTATCTAAAGTAATTTCCTGCTTAGACTCTTCTACAGCTTGCGGCCCGGACAACATACCTATCATAGTCTTGCAGAAGTGTTCTCCGGAGCTGTCGTCTATCCTTTTACAACTATTTAACAAGTGCTTATCAGAGTCTTGTTTTCCAGCCTGCTGGAAAGCAGCATCTGTTATCCCTATTTTTAAAAATTCTGGTGAGCGTTCAGATTCGTCTAATTACCGTCCCATTAGTCTTCTTCCTATCATAAGCAAGGTTTTTGAATCTTTAATTAACAAACACTTAATCTCGAATCTCGAATCTCATAACCTACTTTCTGATCATCAATATGGATTTTGATCTTCTCGTTCTACGGCTGATTTGCTATCAGTAATAACCAATAGGTTTTATCGCACATTAGATAATTGCATAAGGTGGAGAGGTTAAGGCTCTTGACATTTCTAAAGCGTTTGATAAAGTTTAGCATGCTGGTCTTTTTCATAAGCTTTCTCCTTACGGTGTATCTGGAAACATCTTTAAGATTATTGAATCCTTCCTTTCCAATCGTAGTATAAAAGTTGTCCTTGATGGACAGCACTCTTCTTCTTATTCTGTAACCTCAGGGGTTCCTCAAGGTTCAATCCTTGGCCCTATACTCTTTTTAATTTACATTAACGATCTTCCAGATTTTCTCACATCTAAGATGGCATTGTTTGCTGATGATACTACCATTTATTCTTGTCACGATATGAAGCCAACTCCGTCTGATTGCTTGCAGGGGCATCTGAGCTTGAAAAGGATCTCACTTCTGCTACAGCAAGGGGCTCACAGTGGCTGGTGAACTTTAATTCAGATAAAACTCAATTTTTTTCAGCCAATCGTTATTGCAATAATTTAGACCTTCCTATATTTATGAACAGTAATGTACTCAATGAATCTCCTACCCTTCATCTTCTAGAATTAACTCTTACTTCTGATATTTCTTGGATACCTTATATCAAATCTGTTGCAAAATTAGCATCTGCTAAAGTTGCTTCTCTTTCTCTTTTCTACTAATACTATAATGGACACTGCTCTAAAGAGCTAGCGTCTCTTGTGACATCTACTAAAATTTATTCTCGTGTTACTCATCATTCAATTAAGTCTCATCCTTTTTCTGTTACTGTTCTTAAGTGCTTCAAAAACTCTTATTCGCCTAGTTTTTTTTCTCGAACATCAGTTCTTTGGAATTTGCTTCCTTCATCTTGCTTTCCTGATTCATATAATTTGCAATCTTTTAAGTCGTCTGTCAATCGTTATCTTGCTCTACAATCTTCATCTTTTCTCTTACAGTAACTTCCACCATTAATTAGTGGTTGCTTGCAGCCTTGTTGGAAGCAAAGACGTTTAAAAATATATATATATATATATATATATATATATATATATATATATATATATATATATATATATATATATATATATATATATATAGATAGATAGATAGATAGATAGATAGATATAAAAATAAATATAAATATAGATATAGATATATATATATATATATATATATATATATATATATATATATATATATATATATATAAATATATACATATATACATATATACATATAAACATATATACATATATACATATATACATATATACATATATACATATATATATATATATATATATATATATATATATATATATATATATATATATATATATATATAGATAGATAGATAGATAGATAGATAGATAGATAGATAGATAGATATAGATATATGTGTGTGTGTATATATACAGTATGGTGCAAAACTGAACCAGAATGCATAATATTTTTATTTTCTCATAAAGAATTTAGCATTTTGAGAATTAATATTGCTGGTAGGAATTATTATTAAAAAAACAATTTTTATTAAGTATTTATTGAAGAAAAATATTTACTTACAAAATAATAAATGAAAAACATGGTGAATCACTTTTGCACCATAAGAAAAAAACTGTCAATTTTTGTCAATTTTTAATATTTTGTCCCTAATCCTTTAGCTTTTTTAACTGCTGCTAATCTTCTATTTATGCTCTTTACAAGATTTTTGCAAAGGTTTAACAAAATATTTTCCCACTGTTCTTGAACTTGTTCATATAACACATTGTGACCACAAATTTTCTATTTGGTTCAAATCAGGACTTTGTGCTGGCCATTCTAGCACTTGAAAGTCCTGCGAAGCTAACCAATTCTTAACTATTTTAGCAGTGTTCTTTGGGTCATTGTTTTCTTGAAAGATGACCTCATTTATTGGGTAAGGCATATTCTCAACAGTTTCCAATAATTCGTGCTGAAATATCAAGATACATTTCCTTATTCATGTTTCTATTCTATTCTTTGAATTGGCCCCAATCCATAAGCTGTCATACACCCCCATAGTTTAATATTGCCTCCCCCATGTTTTACTGTCTGAATAAAATCTTTTTGGCTTAATGGTTTACTTTCTCTTTCCCAGCTCCATTGGCGGCCATCAGTGGTATACCGATTAATTTTAGTTTCATCTGACCAAATAACTTTCTTCCAATCATCTTCGGTAAAGTTTTCATATTTTTTTACAAAGTTTAATCTTGCTTTAATATTTTTTTTACTAAGTAATGGTTTTTTCTTCTTTTCAATTGCTCGAAATTTACTTTTAATGAGATCTCGCTGCACTGCCCACCTGCTCACATTTTTTTCTATATCGCATTGCAAAAGTTTAGCTGCATGAGATGTCAATTTTGCTTCTCCAGTAGTCAAATATCTGATTACACTTCTACTGTCTACCGCACTCAACTTCTTTGGTCGACCGACAACATTTTTTTTTTAGATTATGTCCACATTTTTTTCTGATTCGTTGCACAGTACTTTGACTAACTTTTAATTTAGAAGCAATTTTACGAGTTGTATTTCCTTCTTCGATCATCTTTTTAATAAATCACTCTCTGTCTTTGAAATTCCCATTATATTAAAAAGACTATCAAAAACAATAAATTTAAACAATAAAATTTATGAAAATAGAAAATTATTTTAGATATAAAAGATATATAGTCAATTGATTTGCACACAAAATTATTAGATTAATTTGAGAAAAATAATAAAGATATTGCCTTCATCAAGTATAGTGCAAAACTTGTTTTGCGCTAAACTTGATGAAGGCAATATCTTTTGATGAAGAAAAAATCTTTTGATTGAAGTCAAAAGATGTTTGTCACTAGATAAAAATACTTTTGCTTTGGGGTAAAAAGAGGAGGCGTAAAAAGTTGTAAAAATTAGTACTTTACTAATGTAATAATCCCAACAACGCTAATATATCGAAAACAAAATAAACCATAATTTTGTATTTGTTTAAAAACTCTGGTTCAGTTTTACACCATACTGTATATATATATCCTTATATTGTAGTCAAAAGAGTTTTTAATGGTAAAAAAAAAGTCTCTTTCGACTACAATTTTTATTACCTTGTCTCTTAAGCTGTATTTGATTGTCATCGAAATGTCTAAGCAATTAAATTAATGCGGAAGTACATTAAATTTTATTGTTTTTAAAAAAAAACGCAATAATGACTAGAAATTTTTTTTTAATTAATGGTGTTTTTGTTGTTGTTTTATTAAAGTATATTTTTAAAACATGCACAGAGCGTTGCTACATCGACTTTCTTATAGCCTGCTGCTACAAGGGAGTGTTGTTACATCAACTATCGTATAGTCTGACTCGCAACGGAGTGCTGCTACATCAACTGACAAATAGTCTGACTTGCAAGGGAGTGCTGCTACATCAACTGACTAATAGCCTGGCTTGCAAGGGAGTGCTGCTACATCGACTGACAAATAACCTGACTCGCAAGGGAGTGCTACTTCATTGACTGAGGGTTTGATTTCGGCAGGCAGTTTATCATTGGGAAAAAAAATTTTTTTTTTTCAAGTTTTTAAACTATTTCTGGTCTGGTTTATTAATGCGCTCTTTAAAACTACAGTTTATGGGAAAAACTTTCTGACTACCTCACAAGACTATATATACATATATATATATATATATATATATATATATATATATATATATATATATATATATATATATATATATATATATATATATATATATACATATATATATATATATATATATATATATATATATATATATATATATATATATATATATATATATATATATATATATATATATATATGCACACATATATATGACATTTCACATGACAAATTATGCAATTGTGTCATCCCCTTTGTTACAACAAACAATGATATTGTATCATCCCCTTTGTTATGGCGATTTTTTATTATACCATAATGAGCCTACACTCATTAGGATTTAATAAAACAAGTATTTTATTATTTGAGACTTTTCCCTCAATCAAAATTTGATATGAATTAACGATAAAGTATTTTTTAAAAGTAAAAAAAAATGTGTTGCCAGTTTTTTTAACTTGTAAAAAGTCTAATCAGTTATTTGTTAGCCTAAACTTATATATACGCAAGAGAGAATACCTAATTTTGATTTGAGCCTATATTTATAAATGTTTATAAGGGAAACATCTGTGAGAAATTGGACTGGACCATGTAACCATTCACCACAATTTTTGCATAAAATAAAAAATAAAAAATTTATTTAAATCTCTTAACAATTTTATTTAATTCATGTAAAACTAATTTTTAAGTTTTTAGTTACATATTATTTTATTTTTGTAATTTTAATATAGGATTTTAAGTTCGATAATTATTTGAACAATATGGCCTTGCTATAATAAAATTCATGTTAGTAAATTAATGTTGCTCTTAAAGAATTGGGAATACTAATTGAATCAAATATACTTGATGGAAAAAATGTAGAACGAGAAAGACGTGTTGGACAAAAAAATGTTATTGGGAGAAAATGTTAAAATTTGATATTACAATGTATTGGTTTTGATGGAAGATAAGACAATACAAAACAGCTACAGGAATAGTTAAAGAAGAACATATTACAATCGTTAGTTACAAGGAACTCCAAGGAACATCTGATAATGGAACTCCTTGCTGCATTGTTGATAATATTCTCCATTTAATATTTGAAACTGGCAGTAGTCGTTCTTTATATGCTATCTTATGTGATACAACTGTAGTAAACACTGGTAGGTTTAAAGGAGGCATAAAACTAATATTAACAGAACTTGGTAGACCAATCCAGTGGCTCATTTCTCAACTCCATTTAAATGAACTTTTGCTTAAACATGCGTTTAAGTTAATTTATGGAAAAACTTCTGGGCCAACATCATTTAAAGGAGATATTGGTAAAAAAATTAACAGAAGACTTAACTAATTTAGCTGTAGTTCCTTTTGAAAAAATAAAAAGTGCTTTTCATATACTTGCTGATAACATCCTCAGTACATTAAGCTTATATCAAAAATATCTTTATTATTCGTTTGTTTATCTATTCAATCAGGAGAGGTTTTAAATAAAATATCTAAAAGTTCTCCTGGAAAAACTCATGCTCGGTGGCTCACAAAAGCAAATCGTGTTCTACGTTTAAATATTAAACAGTATATGTTCTTATGTTATATGTTCTACGTGAGCATGATGCCATCATACTTAAATAGCCTGCTGCGGGGGCTTCAGTACATACATCGACTGACAAATAGCCTGACTCGCAGTGGAGTGCTGCTACATCGGCTGAGGGTTTGGTATGGGTCAGCAACCTTTTCATTCATTATTCTTCGTTTTCCCTCATCGTTTTCTCCAAACGCTCACTTAATTTAGACTAGCAAAAAAAGTGAGCAATTGCGCATATGAATATGCTATAGTATATATATATATATATATATATATATATATATATATATATATATATATATATATGTTTATATATAATGCCGACAAAAGACTTGGTTACAATTATTATGCAATGCTATGCACCAGGATGGTTTCATATCACATCGTTTGGCAATAGATGGCGCTTAAAATTAATGGTATCTGGCTTAATTAGTAAGAAATGCAGTTATTGATGTAAAATATAAGGAGGTAATGAAGCAAGTTTAAAACAAAACTCTTAACATTTTGGCAACACTGAGAATATATTATGGGCAATGGTAAATGAAGAAAGAAAAGAAGTTAGAACTGCAGCCATACAAAGGATACTCAAGTCCAGAAATACTAACGAACCCAATAGACATTTTAAACTTCCTGTAACACTAAATTTTAGAGCCAATAATTTCAGTGAAAGGGTAAATTGGGACATTGAGGAAATTAGTTCACCACCTTTACTGAATGTTTTTTCAAATGAATGTATTTTGAAAGCCAATGACAGTCCATTAAGTATTCCAAAATATCCTTGTCATAGTCAAAATATCGAAAGAATTGTTTGAATAGTCATCAGCAAAGGCATCAGAAATTAGATATGGCTACTAAAAGTGTTGTATATTTGTAATAAACTAATTGTAATCTAGGGCGAAAGTTCCTAAGTTTGATTAGAAAGCACAATGGAAATAAGATATTTGAATAAAGATATAAACAAAAATAGTTGCTATAAAATCTGATTTTGTGCGTGACACTTGCGGAGGCTAGTTCAGACCTCAAAATTGCTTTAAAACCTTTATATATATTTAGGAACCTCACATAATATGTTACTTAAAAAAAAATTTGACCCGCCCTAATAGTTATACAGGAGTGATACTAGGGTAATTGAGTATATAGAATATTTTTTATGAAAATAGTAAAATGTATTAAATACAATACTTTTCACAATAAAGTTTTATTTAATTGGATATTTTCAGGTGACGCAAATGTTTTCTATTGTTTTGCTATTGTCATTTATAACAATTGATAACGCTTGGTATTTAAACAATCAGTTGAACGTCCATCTATTAATACATCTTTGGTCTGACAAATGGACCTACTTATATGAAAATTTCTAAATTCTTATTTTAAATAATGATTTATTCGAATCGATTTTAATAATAATTTACGTATTCGAATTTTTATTATTTGTTTTTAGGCCTGAAGAAGATTGCGATGATGATGGATTTGAATATGACGCATATGATGAGTTTTTAAAGATATCTGGTCAAATTTAGATTTGGCAATGTATCAGTTTATAAAACTGATTTTTTTAAATTTGTTCCTTACCTCAAACGGACGATATTAAAAATAGGTAGTAAAATGATTGGTAATTTTTTATTTTTTGCTTAAGTTTTTAAAATATCTAGTCTTGCGTTATTCTTTTTTGTTATATATTTTTATAAAAAGAGAAAAATATTATTTAAATATATATATTGAAAAAAACTTATTCGAGTAAGTTTTGCTTGGATTTGTTTTTAACTTTATAGCATATACAATATCAATGGTTCCGCCCAGAATCGAATTATTTGCATCTCCCCGAATAATATAATTGTTTTATTTGCATATTCGGTCAGCCATCATTTTTAAGTCTGTTTTTTACGCGTGTAAAATTTTTTTGCATCAAATGATTTCTTTCTCACGGTCTATAAAAATCAGGTTTAATGCTTACGACGGTTCTTAAGGAAACCCTTTGGAAGAATGATTATATATATTTAGTAGCAAAACATAAAAATCTTTAAATTTCGTTCGAGGAAGATATTCAGTTTTTTAAAACACACCTTAAAATGACAAGTTCCAAATGAAAATTTTTTTTCTTTTTAGTTTTTCTATATTTTTCTAATAAGTTTTACCAAAAAGGAAAGTACTAAAATAAACTTTACAAAACAAATGCCTTGGTTTGTAGATTGTTTCTATTTAAGAAGTAGTTATTTAGGTATCAGTGTATCAATTTAGTTAGGTATCAAACAGAAGTAGTTATTTAGGGTTGATAAATAAATAGAAGTAACAAGATATTAAAAAGAGGTAATTCATAAACAGTCATAAATTAGGCAATATTTCTTTTAACTTAAGAATTGGACTATGTTCGATAAAAAATTTTGATTAATCACAATTTAAAATGTCTTACTAAAAAATTACGAGGGTTGTCTCAAAACTGTATGTTTTCTTCATTTGCAAAAGTGTAAACGAGAACTTAGAACATTTGTAATTGAAAGAACAAACTTATTAAAAATAGATTGGATTTTAATGATGAAAAAATTACAAGTGGAGTTCGTGATAAACTGCAGAAAGTTGCTCCAAAAATTTGATCAAATTGACAAAAATGTATTATTGTCTGAGTTATTTGAGCAAATTCATGTTAAGTTAACTACTCAAAATACTCTCAACGGAGAATGTATAATTTGCAAAAAGGGAAAAGAAAGCCTAATAAAAAAAACATCCAGTAAATGACAAACAAAAAAAAACAAATGATACATGCTCTTCACCTAGCTCAAGAGCTTAATGATGAGCATGTTGGGTGTTGAGAGAGTTTAATATTAGCTGAATTTTGAATATATTTTAAATGAGAACGTAAAGTAAATTATATTGTCTATAAAAATGTGATGTTTCATTATACTGCGTATACTGTAAAATTAGTAACAATTCGGTATTCAGATCCATATGCAAATTGAGAACATGCTATTTTATTTTTATACCAGTTGTTAAACAAATAGCTTAAAGAAATTAAAAATATTGTTGACAAAAAAGTTGTTTGACGCATATCTTTACAGCTTCATCTAAAAAAAAGTACGCGTATCAAAAAAAGCGTTTATGTTTGAACCAAGAACTGTTAGTCAAAACAACAAGTTTTTAGAGGCTTAACTCTCTCAGTCAAAACAACAAGTTGTTAGAGACTTTACTCTGTCAGTCAAAACAACAAGTTGTTAGAATTAACTCTGTCAGTCAAAACAACAAGTTGTTAGAGACTTAAAATTAACTAACATACAAAAATAATTATAATAAATAAAGAGGTTGGTATTTCGCAAAAAAGAAAAGTCTATAAGTTACACAATTTGCTATTTCGCGAGGTTAGAATTATTTTGTTCTATCTCCACATTTTGTTTCGAGATAAAACGATTTAAAAAATAAAAACTTTAGGAGACGGCATATAAAAAGATTTTTATTACTTATGTTTTCTCCGAAACTTTTTTTGATTTTAACTTAGGTTTTAATATAATAGAAAAATATTATTTTGAGGTACATTACACAATTAATAACTCATTTTTTTCAAAAAGTGGAGATAGAACAAAATAATTCTAACCTTGCGATTTATTAACTCGATTTTGTGTAACTTCATAGCAACTAAAGTTACTTATAACTCTATTCGCCAATTTATAACCTTATTCACTGTATTGATAACCCCAGTCAACGTAATCAAAATTATTTAACCAAAACATTTTATCAAGCATTTATGAAGACTTTTTTTTTTTTATTTGTTATTTAGGTGCTCCAAGAAGTCCTAACGGTCTTGTTTAAGAGCACCGCGGAAGTGTATTTAACCAGAAAGTTAATGCCTCCTTCCTTACCATGACGCGAAATATGTCAAAACTGCGCCATGGCCGCACAATATAACGGCTGTTTGTAAAAAGTACTAAATAAACTTTGTAAAAAACTTGAAATTTTTAAAAGCATATGATCTAAAATTTATTAGCCAAACACACCAATTTTGTTTTTGCAGAGACATTAGTTGAACCAATTTTGTTATCAGCAGAAATTGCAGATAATCCGAATTGGCGCGGACTTTTGCAGCTGGCCTCATAAAGTCTCTGGCCTGTATTTCTTAAAACCACACGAGCTGCATTTTAAAATAACTCGCATGTCAAAGTAAAGGCCGTTTTCCACAAGACTAAAAATTCGCGAATTTTTTCGTCGATTAGCATGCGCAGATTAAACATTTTTGGCAATTATGCTGTACAGTGTTTCTCTGCGACGAAAAAAATAGTCGGATTCATTTCAACTTTTTTCGAATTGCCACAAGCAAAAACCAATCAATTCAATTTTGAATATTATATCACGTGATATCAACAGTAAAATAAAGCGAAAGCATGTTGTTTTTAAATTAACAAAAAACAAAATTCTTAATCTGGCATTCTTAATAATTTTATATGAACTTACTCTGAAAATTGGCAAACATGAGTAAATTCATCAAATAAGTAGCAAAACTTATATAAAAAAATGACAAGACTTATATATAAAACTAAATCGAGAATTTACAAATATAAATTTTCACACTGTCAATTACGAAAGTTACACTTCATAAGAATTTTTATCCTCAAGTGGCCACACGAAGATAAACCTTTTTGTGAAAAACCCTGCATAGAGTTAAATCTGCTGTTCGTTCTTGCAGTAACAGTTTGTTAATAGAAATATTCATATCTAAGTTTAGCATTTATTTTCTTATACTTTCTTGTAAAAAAAACCTTATATTAAATGATTATATTACAAAATGGTATCACATCTTCCATATAAAGACAGAAATGTTAATATTAATGCACGGAAAGAAGTTTCACATGCTTCAAAGTAGAAAGTATGCTAAAAAAGTCATAACTGCTTTTAGTTAAACATACAACGTAAACTTATTGCTGCCATTTTTATTGTTGACAACGAAAAAAAAAAAAGTAGCGCGAAAGAAAGTAAGTGGAAATCAAAACAGCGTTTCGTCATGGCAAAAAGTTCGCTTCACGCGAATATTTCGTCTTGTGGAAAACGGCCTTAAAGATTTTTAAGATACAGAGTACAAAATATTTTAGATTTAAACATACGATTTAGTCCATAGCTGTATTATGCCAAACCCACCAAATGAGAACTTTAAAACTGTTTAGCCTCCGCGTTGACTGGTTGATCTTTCATCATAGGGCAGAGTTGATTGGCTTTAGCTTTTTTTTTTTTGAAGCGTAACCAACCTTAAGGTGAGTTTCCATTTATCCGTTTTTTTCACGGGAACGGGAAAGCGACGGGAAAAATAATCACGTGGGCATGCGTAGTATAAGTTTTAATATGTCTGAAGGAAAACTACGCATGCTCACGTGATTATTTTTCCCTTTCCTATCCCGTTCCCGTGAAAAAACGGATGAGTGGAAACTCACCTTTACACATAATTCCACATGCTTAAACCGTTTTTACCTTATCGTTCCTGCTTTAAATACTATATTAAAAACTTTTGCACAAAAATGTTAGTTGATTACAGTATTGCAACTAACACTACCTGCTGACAAGATCTGTAAACAAAAAAAATTTGTTTTACCCAAAGAGGTAGCAGATTACTTAATTTTATCGTGAAATGATTGGGGAAAAGCTCTTGTTCTTTTTTGCGATATTTTGTTACTTGAACTTTTGTTACTTGAACTTTTGTTACTTGAACTTTTGTTACTTGAACTTTTGTTACTTGAACTTTTGTTACTTGAACTTTTGTTACTATGTACGCTAGTTTAGAGGAATGCAAGTCATAACTTTCAAAAAAAATATTCGATGAAATTTAAAAACTGTTGATGAACTTTATTCATTTGTAATTTAGTTAATTTTATTAATTTATATGTTTTTATATATGATTTTTACGTTTAGTAAAAAAATAATCTTCAAATAATTGCCCTCACATATTGGAAGGGGGAGAGACACTTTTGGGGATAATTTTGTACCTAAGCTTCAATCACTGTAATTTTTTACAAAACATTCTATTTTGACTTACGATGAGCATACTTAAATTTTGTGTTTGAAAAATGCCTAAAATGTCTGAAACTTTAAAAAAACCAATTAGCGTCTCAGGTGCGCCTCTACACCTGTGTTTACCCTCGCTGCGCCCATAATCTGTTTTAAAGACACAAATAAAAAGTATTATACTGTAAGACTCTATTTTTCTTATTTAAAGCTTAATATAATATTAATACTTGCAAATTTATTGAGCGAAAATTGCAAAAAAAAATTCTTGCATTTATAAATACAACAATTATATTTTTGGCTACACAATACTATTTTAATGGGATGTTCACATTGTGTGCTGGTAAAGTTGTATGTTTTATATAATCTAGTGTACTTTGTTGTATAATGATATAAAAATAACACATGTTTTTGATTTTGTTTTCATTTTCAAATAATGTTAAATAAGTTCATTATTTCTTCAAACTTTAAATGTATTGTCTGCACAAAAACAATAAAAAAACAGTAAAAAAGCTGGAACATCTTATGGAAGCTCTTTTATGTTTTATATGACTTTTACATTTGAATCTATAACTTTTCACAATGCAATTCTTTATCATTAAGTTTAAAGAGTTAATTGTTTCATACTTAATTTGGCAACAAGCACTTCAAGTGCTGTGCCTTGCAAATAAGTAAGCAAGTAGTGTGGCTCACAAATAAGTACCACAGTCACCATGATGTGACTTGCAATATAGATACAGCAAGTGATGTGACTTTTACATAAGTACCGCAAAGGATACTTATATAAAAGGACGGCTTTGATTTATCTTCGCCTGATGTTATCATCTAAAATTATTAATATTTAATTTTATTAATAGAGTTTATACATTTACAGCTTTGAGTCACATTGAGCTGCATGTCAAACATCCGGATAAGAAAATGTTTTGGGGGTGTTTCACAGTAGCTGGGCCTGGAGCACTTTAGCCTGTGATTGGCATGATGAATTCCGATGGCTATATCAATGTTTTGACAAGAAATATTTTTGATTACTTATTATTATTGCTGTTTTTTACTTTATTGTATAGTGTTTAAATAATAATTATTGTATAGTGTTTAAATAATAATTATTGTATAGTGTTTAAATAACAAACATTATTGTATAGTGTTTGTTATTTTACAAATTGTTTAGTAACTTTATTGTAATTTTATTTATTTAAATATTAAAGGATAGTTCAAACATTGAAAAGGGCTTTGTAATTTTCTTGATTTCCAACTGA
The DNA here is from genome assembly GCF_022113875.1 of Hydra vulgaris. Taxonomy (NCBI): domain Eukaryota; kingdom Metazoa; phylum Cnidaria; class Hydrozoa; order Anthoathecata; family Hydridae; genus Hydra; species Hydra vulgaris. The sequence continues at coordinate 33,812,295 of NC_061169.1, read as the reverse complement.
TCTTTGCGATTTATTTTTAATTAGTAAAAACTTTCAAAATTTAAAACTTTTTACTAATTTTTAATATATATGCTATTGATCAGACACTATATTTTTTCCTCAATATTTATATTTAAAATAGAAAGAAAAAAAAGAGAAAAAAAAAAAAAAATAGAAAGAAAAAATAGAAAGGAAAAAAAAAAAGGGAAGAAAAAAAGTAAAAATAAAAAAAATAGAAAGAAAAAATAGAAAGGGTTTCTTCCTTAAAGTATTTAGCTAATAAAAATCTTGTTGACGGTAATTATTTTTTAGTTACTTTAAGAGTGCTTTATTTCATTTATTTTTATCATAAAAAATAGTAATAATAAAAAGCCCTACTACTTCTACTATATATTAGATACCAAAATACTTATGTGTATTTGTTGAACTAGTTCATTAAAGTTTATTTTATGTTTTAAAGGTTCTCGATGAAAAGACTATTTTAGTCTTCTGCGAGTTTCCTTACAACAAAGAAAAATATTTTTTAAGAATAATTTTGTATATATATATTCAACAACGTCCACAAGCAAGTCCCTAGTAGCCCTGTGGTACGACGGACTTGCATATATTTTTTAAATGCATGGGTTAATAGCCAGCACTTTATATTATAAACTTGCACAATACTGTAAATATGATTTATTGTTTTTATATGATTTTTTACGTACTTTTATTGTAAAAAGGAGTTTTTATAATATGTTACGTACTCTCTTTTGTAAAAGGCTTCTGACGATCATTGTGATCTTCTTTTAGAAGCCTTGTTTGTATTTGAAAAAATATGTAATTTATATATTACGTCAAATGTAAACAAACAAAAAAAAAAAAAAAAAAATTATTAAAAACTGTTGTTTTTGGAATTTTATAGCTTTGCATGCACTCATTAACTTATTTTTCCCATCAGCGGCGGCATTAAGTAAGTTTTTTTTCGCTACATTTGCCACATATTTTGTCGATTTTTTCTAGTTCAAGTTAAAGAAATTCAGAAAAAAACTTGGACAAAATTCAGTGTGTTTATGTACGAGATAAAGTGACATGCCGATATTGCTTTAAATTAATTAATAAACAATTGAACCAAAATTTTAATAATCTAAATTTTAATACGGCAATGAATATTATTATTATTAGTGCGCATAGTTACGCATTGTTACGTTTTGTTAATTAAGGTTCTGCATTATGTAAAATACACTATTTCTTGGTTTTTTCTAAGCGCAGTTATATATTCGACGAGGTCTTCCGAGTAAAACGAGCAATCAAATTAAAGCTGATACACTTATTTTCGGAAGAATTGACGTTGTTTATTTAAAAAAAAAAATTTAAATAATTGTTAGTTTGTTGTTGCTTATTTTTATTTTTTCTAATTTTTATAGCCTGTTTTTATTTTTTAGAAGAAGTTAGAACTAAAATGTTTGGTAAAATAGTTTTTTTAGTAAAATGTTTCTCTTTTAGTAAACTGTTTCATTTCGTCATTAGTCTTTTTAAAACATTTTAAGCAAGTATTGTTTTATTTTTTAGAGCAGTTAAGAGAAGCTGATGGTTTTTTTAGTAAGTTCAATTCGTTTTCTTATTTATAGATTAAGATTGTTTTTTGCAAAAAGAATTATATATAAAATCAAGTTTTATATATGTATTTAATATGAAAAGTTGAATAAAATAAGCCTGTTAGTTTTGTTCATGTAAGGTTATATACATAAGTTTACGTTTATTTTAGTCTATTCTATATTTCTTTATATACTATATGTATATTTTCTCTTAGCAAAAATTATTGAGAATAGAAAAATAAAAAAAAATTCTTCTGGAATTTGTCAAAAGAATGATGTGTTATGCTTCATTTTAAGGTATCTAGATATGTATTTATTTTTCATTTTTTAGAAGAAGTTAGAACTAAATTGACTGGTAAAATAGTTTTATTACTACAATGTTTCTTTTTTAAGAAAACTGTTTCAGTTTTTTCATTAGGTTTTTAAAAACATTTTAAGCAAGTATTCGCTTTATTTTTTAGAGCAGTTAAGAGGAACTGATCGCTTTTTTAGTAAGTTTAATTCATTTTCTCATACATAGGCTAAGATTTTTTTATATAGAAAGAATAATGAGAATAAATTTTTATTTATGTATTTAATATGAAAAGTTAAATAAAATAAGACTGTTATTTGTGGTATGTAAGTTTATATACAAAAGTTTGCGTTTATTTTAGTCTATTTTATATTTCTCTATATCTATATGTATATTTTCTCTAAGGAAAAATATAAGGAATAGAAAAATTAGAAAATTTGTTCTGGAATTTGTCAAAAGAGTGTTGTGTTATGCTTCATTTTAAGGTATCTAAATATATATTCATTAGAAATTTATTTATTTACTAAAATTCATTCAAGACATCATTTCGCTATAAATACATTTTGTTTATCATGAAATAACAATATTTAGCAGGTACTACTCAGGTATCACAACAGCTTATCTCTATCAGGTACATTGATTTTCAATTCACAAATGATATTTTTCTTTGTATTTACTTATTCGTTGCAATTTTATCTTCAGATTTATGTTGTATTTATTTGCTATAGAAGAACAAATCATTTTGAATTTTTTAAAAATATCTACTCCAGTCAACATTTAAAGTTCAATGTTGCATATACCACTTTTAAGTAGCTTCTAGGCTTTTTTGATGCTTTTCTTATTCAATTGGTTTTATAAGCAAGGTCTGCAAGCAAATTTGAGCTGAAAAGTTTTTCAGCTTTCAAGGAGAATCAATGTTGTTCTCTGTTTAATTTAATTTGTTTAAATAGAGTAGTTTAATAAATAAATGTTTGTCTGTTCTTGGTTTTTTACTTATTTGTTTTCAGATTCTTAAGAACTAGGCAACTTAGCAAAGCAAGATTTATTTTATTTTTTAGTGCAATTGGAAAGAGCTAAAGTTTTTTTTAGTCACTTCAAATCATTTGTTTCTTTTTTTAAATAGAAGGGTTAATAATAAAAATATTTAGACAGTTAAACTGTTACTGATTTAAGTAAGTTTAATATTTTGTTTTATTTTATATTAGATATATATTTTATGTATTTAGCATGGAAAACTGACTGTAATTTTTAACAGGTAAGTTTATATACATAAATGTGCCTATATCAGTTTGTTTTATATGTCTCTGAATCTATATAAATATTATCTCAAAGAAAAAATTAAAAAGAATAAAAAAAATTGGAATATATATACATACATATATATATATTACTTTAGACTGACATTGCTTCATTTTTTATACAAGATTCTGCATTTATTATTTTTGTGCATTAAGATGATAATAATACAGTAGTATAATCACTGGTAATATGTTCAATGATAACAGATGTATAATATTAGGCTCGAAGAAGTTATTAGTGTAAATGGTTATAGGTGACTTGAAATTGTTGTCATATGAAAGAAATAGATCTAGGCGTGATAAAATTAATTGTCGTTGAAATATAAGAAATTTTGCTTAATGAACAGGAATATGCCAGAATTCAGTGTCAAGCGGTGTTGATGTCTATTATTTGATTTTACATAGACACTTTAAAATAAAGCTAAGTATGAATTTTACTATTTATAGTAACAAATAATAACAGTTTCAATTTTAAATGATTTTAATTTTTTTTTTTTTTTTTGTAATCTTAAACATAATTGTGTTCATTTTTTTTTAGTTGTCTTTGTCATCACTTGATTATTTTTCTTACTGTTGTAACATGGTTTTAATTTTGTAAATTTAATATAATGTGAAATTTACAATATTAATCATTTGTCAACAGTTAGAGAGAAGCTGGAACTTAATTAAGAAATGCTGGAAATTAACTTTTAGTCAAGGTAAAACTAATTTTGTTTATTGGTAGCATAATAAAACCAGTTACTTTTATTTATTGCACGACTTTTTTACTTTTTCTAACATGCTGTTTTTGAAAGACTTCCTCTCTTTCTTAGATGAGATAAAAATTAGTATTGAAAATTGTAGAGAGAGAATTGATTAAACTCATGTAATTACTGAGCTCTTGCGTATTTTTTAATACTGTGATTGATAATTTGCTATTTAAAGATATAATTCTTTAAATTGTCCCTTGATTGTTCAAATATTGTAATAAATAAAATCTTTTTAGTTTTTAAGTATTTTCTTTTAGGGATCGTCTATATATTACGTAACGCGAAATTAAACATATAGACAAAAGAAGTATCTCAAAAACCGTGCTTCTCTCATGGTCAACTATATGTTGCATTTTCAAGAACTAGAGCATTTAATAGTTTGTTTTTCAAAATTGATAAACATCTTATTCAAGGTATAGTAGGTTAAAAAATGTAACATAAATATTGTTATATTTTTTAATGTTCTTAATTTATAGTCTTTAGATTTTCATTTCGAAAATTTACTGTTAAAGTTATAAAGGTTGTGAGCACATTTTGTATGTATAACTATATTTATTATTATTTATTTTTTTTTCATAGTTTTTGATAAATATATCCATCAGTCAATAGTTGTAAAATGTGTTTATATGTGTTACATAAAGTCATATTTGTTTATAGTTGTATATATGTTTAAATTATAAAAGCTAAGACAACAATTTATATCTTAGTTTGATTTTTTTTTTTAGTATTGTTAATGCTTTTGTACTTCGAAACAGATTTTATAGTTACATTTTCGATAAATCTTTAACTGCAATTTCAAAATAGGTTACTATAAATAGGTAAATCGATTTTCGGTAATTGTGTGGTGGTTTTTTTTTTTTCTTTGTAATTATGATATCATAACTTCATTACTTTTTTATTTTAGAATTACGTTATGACGCATTTATAAGATTTATAAAATAAAAAAACCTGATTTCTTTTTATTGTAAAATTTTGTTAGTTAAAAAGATATAAATATATGCTATTAGTTAATTTTATATATTATCTATTTTATGCCTTATAATTTGCTGTACGTATTTTAAGGGGATCTTTGTAAATGGGGGGTCGTAACTAAAAACCTTCAAAAACATGGAGAATATTGTAGTTTTGCGCATTAATATCGAGTTACTTAAGTTTTATTTCTGTATTTAACTAATTAGTTAGCTTAGTCTGTATTTGCATCACTTTTGAGGAAAAAAAGAAAACATTCTTATATATGTAGATCATTGTTTTATATTTTATTATTTTATTTTATTCACCAGGCCACCATTAAAGCAAAAAGAGAGGAGGAACCTTTTTATTAGAGTCAAAATATTTAGGAATATTAAGTTTCGAGTTACAAAAGGAATTTTTAGTAAATGGTGGCAAATTACCGTTTACTAAAAATTAATTAAATAAAGAGGCCAAACAAATAATATAGAAATGGTCTGTGTTGAACGGACTTAACAAGACCCGGGTCGGGTCAGTTTGGTTTACAAATTTTTATGTCTACTTATCTGTCATAATTTTTATTTTAGGTTTGTCATATGATGCATTAATGCATTAAGTTTACATATTTTTTCAAATTTGTTATACCCATGTTTGATCGTAAATTAAATTTTTTTTGTTTGAAACGTATTTGTACTCAGTTGCTTAGTTATTTATAATAAACTTTGTTATTTTTTAATAAATTTATTTAAATGTGTGCATTTAACATTTTTAAGTTAACAATTTTCTATTCTAAAGAAAAATTAATCAAGGGGATACCAAAAATTGATAACTCCTGTATAATATAATTTAACTTCATTTCAATCTTAATGGTTCGTGTTATAAAAATTATTACAAGAATTTAGTTGATACTTTCGTCAATTTAAAGCATGACGAAGTGTTATTATTTTGTGTCAGTAACTAAAAACGTATTGTGTTAAACTTAGGAAGGTCGATGAAAATGCTTCTGCCTTACACTGTTATGACCTATGCCATTTGTAAATTACTCAAATAATGTTAAGTAGTAATTGTAAATGTTAAGTAGTAGTTTGTAAATTATTTTACCTCCTCTTACTTTTTATGTTAATTTTACGGATGGATTAATTTTTTCAAGCTGAACGGGATTTTCTAAAAGGGTATTAGTTAAGGTTTTCCACATTAAATTGTGGAAAACAGCGACTATAAATTAATTATGTAACAGACCGACCAAAACCCGTATTACGGATTGCTTTTTGCTAGTACTACATTAAAGCACTGAACATTACTTTGAAAACATGTGATAACTCGTTACCTTGACAACAAGATTGGAAAGGTTTAAAGCGAAAAAACAAGTGAAAGCGATTTATTTTAAATTACGACGAATTAAAAAAAAATCTTAAATAGTATTATTTTGAAAAAGCATTATTTGAAGCATTTTATAAATTATGCGGATATATATTAGAGATCTGATTATAAAAAGTACATCCTTAATCTGTTTTATGATTGCGTTTCTATTTTATTATCACTAGTTATTTTATTATTATCACGAGATATTTAAACATATATAGAACTTATATAGAGAGATATTTATATACAACGGATCCAAGGAGGGGATAGGTTAAAAAAAATTTTTCTATATTGCTTAAAAATTTTTTAAATACAACAATAAAATATTCAGTATAATAAAAACCATATTATTAAAAAGCATGCAGGCAGATATACGTAGTCCTGAAACTTTCCTGTTAAACCAATATATACCTTAAAGTATCTGGAACACATAGGAAAGTTTTTATAAATTATAAGTTTTTTATAAAAGAAGAATTGAAGCAATAAAAGTGGTAATGACAAATCTTCAAAGGTTTATCAGTATCTGCCCGTAAAGCAACAGAAAAAAGTTAGCGTTACTTCGCTCATCAATAGTTTTAATTTGATCTTAAACTTATTAAGCGTTGCAATTTTTTAAAGTTCATTAGTTATTATTTTTTTCCATACCTTTGGTTCTCTAATAGAAATTGAAAACTCAGTGGCCGCAAAATTACTTTTTGGCTAAATATAATTGTTATTTGAAAACCTTATTATGAAACTGTTCTTATTTGTTTTAAACAGTGGGTAAAATATTTTAGAAGATAATTTTATTACGTTTAAACATAAATTTAACAAGATAATATTTATTTGGTTGTTCATTATATTTGGCTTAATAAATTGTTATGGTGAATGTGTAAAATGGCCCAAATTAAAAATGATTGAATTTTACACACAAAAACTGCATCACCAGAAAAATTGATATAGAAGTTATTACTATTTGGTGTTTGATAAGTTTATGAAGTTTTAACTTCATAAACTTATCAAACACCAAATAGTAATAACTTTTTTTATTTATTAAAGGTTATTCGCCCCATAAAAATAACCTTCTAGCAAAGGCACTTTAAATAACAGTTGTAACACACTGTCAAAAAAGTTATTATTTTTTTAATAAGCTAGAATTTCTATGCATTTAATATAATTAATTAAATTTGAGATTTTTTTACCTAGTGTATTTAAGTAATAAATATCAAAAATAATTTAAACTTTTTTAACCCTGGTTATTTTTGATGTTGTTGCAATTTTTTTCATTTTTTTGAATTTTTTTCTTTCTGAATTTTCTTATAACAAAAAGCGGTTATAAACAGCAATTGCCGCATTATACAAAGCATGGTAAGAAGAATGGACCTGAAGTGGTTAATTTTTCCGTAAGGCGGTCTGCATATCGAGGACAACTTCCATTTTTAACAAGTTCTTAGACGCATATTGGCGTCGTTTCCTAAAGATCTAGGAGAGATCGTAATCCAGTTTTATCGAATCCAGATAATATGCCAGCTGGAGATATGGAGTCAGAATACTCAATTGGAGTAAATAATAGATTTAATGGTATTGATAATGATATCATAGATGATCCTTTCGAGTTAATTCGAGTAGCCCAAGAAAAGCCATCTAAAAAAGAAAAAGAGGTTAAAGGCAAGGGCAAAAAGGATGCTGCAAAGAAATCTAAAGATTCAAAACCAGCTAAAGTGGAGACTGTTGCTCCAATTGAGACTGCCGAGAGTAAGTTGTGTTGGTTTATCAAAATCATATTAAGATTTCACAGTAAATTGTTTTTGAAAAGTCATGTGGCGTCTATTGCCAATAAAATGCAACTTCCTATTTCAATGCATCATCACTAAGTTAATAATGTTTCTAGTGCTGCTGATATTTTTTTGTTTATATGTTAATGCATACATATTTATATATGCATATGGCGATTTTACAAAAGTGGTTTACTTAACATTAATACAATCAGTTCGCAAACGTTTATTTTCTTGTGTCTGCCTAAATTGTAAATTTTAGTAAATGTATTTGATTTGTTTATCATCAAAGGTATTCTTACAAGGTAAAATATACTGTTTACTATAAATACATGTAATATTTCTAATAAGAATTAGGTAAAGACCGTCATGAGGTATTCCCTTTTAAGTTGTCCATACCTTCATTATAACATGTATTTACAAAATATGGAATTGTCAAGTAAATTCAATGGCACCATCGTATTTATTTTGATATAAAAAATTTAAATATTAGTATTTGTTTTATAGTAATATGTTAAATGGTATATTTATAATGTCACTGACTAAAAGGAACAAAAATACATTATCAGCTTTCATAATTCAAAAAGGGCTGATATCAATAAGCCAAGTAAATTTTATGTTGTATTATAGAAAATAATTCATATAGAGTTTGCACATTTAGCTCATATGTTTTTAATCAACCAACAATATTTTAGCTTTTACAGTTATGTTGATCAGTTTATAATAAGTTATTTTGCTTTCAAAATTCTTCATAATTGTTAACCTTAACAAACTTTAATATACAATAACCTCATTTGTTCTGCATTTTGTACGATATATTATGTACATTGTAGAAATTGTACAATATGCATAGTATATTGTACAAGCTTAATTTGTTCTACATAGGTCATATATAAGCATGCTATAAGTATTATAACAAATTTTAAAAATAAGTATGAAATAAAAGTCTATGTGTCTTACACATACAGGATAAAGTAAAGCTATTGTAGTTAAAACAAGTTTCAACTTAAATCCATTTAAAAGAAATATAAAAGAAGTGAAAATTATTTTTTTGTTTTAATGCATGTACTTTGTATATAGATTTTACTGCTCAAACCCTCAGTTTGATGTAGTACAGAGGCCCATGCAGATGTTTATTTTAGTATGATGTTATTGCTAAAGTTTGTACTCAATAAAACTTGCAAAGATAGTATGTACATGTGTTAGTTAATATTTGCATGTGATGTATGTAGTAATGTATGCAGGAAAAGCCACTACAGCATTAATCGATTGCTAAAATTCATATTTCAAACAATTGGCCATACAAGTATTGTTTGTGTTCTCTTTCTTCAATTAATATAAGTTGATCTTTCATATGCTCTGATACTTATTCCAAAAAAAACCATAATGTTTTCAGATTTTTTGGATCTCCTGAACACCAAATTTGAAAAAATAGTGATTTTACGACTTTCATACCCGGAGACCTTTTTCAAATTTTTTACTCCTTCTTTAATGAGACTTATTTTGTTTTGACAATAACCAGCCATTTAATAAAATTAAATTCAAGCTGTGAAGAAATTATATTTATCAATGGATGGAGTTTTAATAACAGTTTCAGTTAAGAGTTCAGTTAAATATTGCTTTCAAATTGCTGATGTATTAAGTTTTTATTTTTATTTATTGTTATGATTAGTCCTGGCTAGGCTATTTTATTTTCTTTAAAAAAATTTTCAATTTAGTGTTTTTAAAGCAGTTTTATTGACATTTATTTTCCATATTAAAGTAACCAATTGTTTCTAAATAGTTTATTTATTTTGTTTTAAACTTGGGCAAAAACCTTACCTTAACAATTTTTCTTCATGTTCACTTTAGTTAAAAAAAATATATTAAGGTGTATTATAGTGTGTTTTATAATTTTTTGTTTATCATTTTTAGAACTACATATTTTTAGAGATTTAGTAGGTTGACCTCAAAAAAAAAAGAAGTATATATCTTAATATCAATCATATATTATTTATGATATTATTTTATTGTTTTTTTTTTAATTTTTTTTAGAACCTAAAAATGAGTCCTCTGATAGACGCGGGGGTCGCGGAGGCGGTCGTGGTCGTGGAAATGGTCGTGGTGGTTTCAAATCCACAGATTCTCCTGCTGAAGGTGGTCGTAAAGGTTTTGGTGGTGACAACTCAGCTCCAAAAAATGAGACTTCAAAAGGAGCATGTAGGAGATGTAACGAAGAGGGACATTTTGCTAAAGACTGTACTCAAGCCCCTGCATCTAATGGTGGGAATAAAGGAGCTTGTCATAAATGTGGTGGTGAAGGACATTTTGCAAGGGAGTGTCCTAATACTGAAACTGCTCCAAGAAGTGGGGCTTGTCATAAGTGTGGTGAAGAAGGGCACTTTGCTCGGCAATGTCCAAAATCTGGTCCACCTGGAGGTGGAGCATGTAGAAAATGTAATGAGGTTGGTCATTTTGCTCGTGAATGTCCTCAAAATCAAAATGGCACAGATTCTAGCTCTGGTTTTGGTGCTCCATCTAGTAGTAGTGGTTTTGGTGCACCATCAAGTGGTTTCGGTGCACCATCAGGTGGCTTTGGTGCACCAACAGGTGGCTTCGGTGGTTCTGTAGGATTTTCTGATTCAGCTACAGATAAAGGATTTGGAGGTTCTGATTCGAATAATGAAAGCCGTGGTGGACGTGGCGGTTTTCGAGGAAGAGGAAGAGGTCGTGGTGGACGTGGTGCAAGTCGTGGACGTGAGTTTGATAGAAAAAGTGGCAGTAACAAAAGGTTCTTTTTTATTTATTTTTTAGCAACTTTTTATTGCATTAATAATTTTTGTTTTTGTTTTAATTTTTAAATTGGGATTTTTTTTGTTTTGCTTTTATATTTATTTACTTTCTTTGCATGTCTCACAAAGTGTAAAGCCTCTAAGAAAAATTTGCTTAAAAATTAATTTAAACTTTAATGAGCTGTGTTAAAGGAGAGCAAAGAGAACATCAAAGTTGTTTTTAGTTGTTCGATTATATTCATTTTACAATGACTTAGCAGTTATTTTCTTTAACCTATAATTGTTGTGAAGGTATAAATATTTAATAGTGGATTTTCTAATTTAGCTAAATTACTTTATAGTTACTCATACAACTATAATATTAGGATTAGGGGTGGCAATTAGGGTGGCAATGCCGACCTAAAAGTGTTAAAGGTTGGAAAAAAATTGCTGACCTTGTTTCTATTTTTTTTTTTGGTAAAACTTTTTAATTTTTTTTGCCAACCTCTAACAGGTTAAGGTCGGCAAACATTGTCGACCTTATTTTTCCTATTTCCAAGTGTTGGAATTAAGAAAATGAAATTGTCTAAGTATGACAACCCTGTGTCCATTTAATAATACAAAATGCCTAAGAACTTAAAATCAAAATTAAGTTACCCATTTTTTATCTGCACTTAATAATAAGTAGTTATCAGCTATTATATGTAGACATAGTATATGTATATATTTACACATAAAAATCATTAAAATGTTCAATAGTTATTACAAAATATTACCACACATGTTATGTTATAATAAAATATTTTTTGTTAAGCAGTTCAGTTAAGCCAACCGAAAAACGTGACGGTTCTGGTGCTTACAATTGGGGCACTCCTGGAGAAGATAATGCAGGGTGAGCTGAGTGTTTTGTATTAATATTAAGCATAAATTAAATAACAAATTAAAACTTTATTAAAATTAATGTTTTTTTAATGTTAAAAAGTTTATACATTTAGTGAAGAGCCACAGGCTGTTGTTAGTGCACCCCAATCAGATGGTGAAGCACAAGAGCAAGGGTATGTAGCACTTTTTTAAAAATAAATTTTAGTTACTGAATTAGTTTTAAAAAAATTTTTATCAATTTTTCTAGTTGCTGTTTCTATTTTGTGGTTTTTTAGTTGTGGTTAAATGCTTCTTTTTTTTTAAGGTCTAATCTCTGAATAAATATCACAAATAATACTAAAAGATAATTAAAATATTCCTAAATAAGATAAGTTTCGCCTAATGTAAAACAACTTAACATAAAAATCGCCATTTTGTATGTAAAATGCAAGCTGCATAACACTTCTTAACAAGACTTGATTCATCATAACAAATTTGTTTGGGATTAAGTTTTTTTCTTCTATGTGTGTTGACTTGTGAGTGACCTCTTTTTGGACAACCAATTTTCTTTCTCTTTAAGATTCAACAGCAAAATCTTAAAGAGAAAGAAAAAAGAATAGTTATTAATTTTTAGGTGCTTGAAATTGAGTACAGTACCTTTAGTATAACAACCAAGTATTAATTTTTTTATGTCATTGCAGTGAAGAGTGTGTTATTCAACTTGAGGTATACCATGATTCTCTTTTGAGTTAAGCCTCTTTTTCTGATTCATCTTGCTGAGTTATTACGCTCTGCATGGTGTAATAACTCAGAATCAGAACTTGTTTACAAGCACACAATTGCTTCTTGTATAGTAAAATGTCAAATTCTTAAACCAAGAAAAAGTATGATCTCGGTACCTTAACCCTGAGTATGTTGCATAAAAATGCTTAACAAGATCTTATATTAATGCTAGTTTATCATGATACTAATCAAAAACTTTGATCTTTAAACATTTTAGTTTTTTCCATTTTTGCATCACCTTGAGTTTTTTTATAACCATAAAAAAACAATAGCATTAAAGTAAACTAAAAATAACCACAAACAACACTATATGCTGTAGTTGTACAAAAAAACTCTTGTGCTCGAGTTGCTTCAAAATAGTAAGAAAAGGTCTAAATTACATGTTTTAAAACAGCTTAAATTGTAGACAATGTTTGTAACCAAAGTTTTTATTAATAAATCATTTGTTGCAAATATGGAACAAAAATAGGAATAGAGTTTAAGATATTAAGCAAAAAAGATGTTTAAAAATAACCAAAAATTTAGTTAAAGGAATCCCAAACCTCCAACACATGTTGTATTCATATTAAAAATAAAAAAAACGTTAGGGCTAAATTCTTATGATTAAAAGAATAAATGCATACCAAGAAAAACTTACTTTTTTGTTTTAGTTAAAGCTAGCCTTCTCTGTTATGTTGTAGGCCAAATAATTTATAATATACACAGCAGTTTACAGACTTGATAATTTAATCATGCACATTTTGTTCCTATGCATTTTAGTACATGATGTCAATGATTTTTTTATTTCGTAATTGATCTTTTAAACAAACAAAAAATTAATGATGTTATGTACTAAAACTTTTAGAAATAAAACTGCTTGAATAAATTATTAAGTCTATAGATTGCAACATATATTCTAAATACTACTTGGCCTACAACAAAATAATGAAGGCGAGCTTTGATTAAATCAAAAAAATTTAGTATAAACATTTTTTTATGTCATTCTTTTTAATATGAACATAACATATCTCAAAGATTTTAGATCCCTTTAAAACATAGTAGTAGTTATTTTAATTGTTAACAAAGCCAAAAAGAATTTAGTCAATTAAATTCGTAAAGGGAAACAAAAGTTTTTGTTGTGTTTTAACGTTTTTCTCATTTAAAATATAGTAAGCTAATGATTAAAAGTTCATTCAAAAATTAAATTTTAATTTCTACCACATTGTTATTAAGCCGAAATTTTTATTTTTTGTTTGTTAATTATTAAAAACAGTGAGCTCTTAATTGCCAACAAGCAATAGGTAACATTACTCAGAATAGATATTGTAATATTGTTCTATCTTTCAATATAACAAATTTTTTCATACATAGTCTTTTAAATTGAGTTTTGTAATTTTTTGTTTTGTTTTGTTTTTTTGGTCTTATGTTTGGTTAGTAACCAAATGACAGTTTTAATATTACAGATGCATTTACAATTTTGAATTTTGACATTTATGAGGAAAAATCTCCATATTCTAAAGAACTATAAGCTTTTAAGTTTTTAATGTTGAGAAGAAATTGCTGTAATTAAAAGATAAAATATCAAATTTATTATGTTTATTTTCTGTGATAAACAAAACATTTTAACTTAACTCCATGTAAGTAAAATTGTAGGACTTATTTAATGATAAGTTATGTAATATTTGCAAAGAGTTTTCGCCTGCCTGAAAAAATAGCAGTAAATGACTGAAACTTGTATAAAAGCAATAAATAAATAAAATTTGTTTGAGTTCACAAGCTACTAAAACCAATAATATATCACAGAAATGAGATCACTAAATAATTGAGATGATCAGTAATATAGATATAAAATATCACAGGACCAAGGATAGGACTCTAATGCCACAAAAGTAAATAAAAGGAGTATCTTAATTTCCATGGTACCACACTTGTCTACTAATTATGTATTATAAAAATTACAATTAAATTTTTATAGTTTTTTTCATCACTGCCTAATTTTAATGATTGCCTAATTTTTTTTACTAGTTTGATATAAAGTATTTCCACTTTGATTCAATTCATTTCATAAGTTTGTAAAGAAATACTTACATTTTTATAAATTTTTGACATAAATAAACTTAGTGAACTTGTTACTAAATTAAAACTTTATAACCCACCTTGTATTTCTTGTTTGGAGATTAGAAACTCATCTAATTTTTCTTGTTTGTAATTAGTAATTTAAAATTTAAATAAATTATATTAAAATTAAAGAAAATGGTATATTGTGTTATTTGTGTTACTCTAACTTGCTAAATAAAAGGGGGATCTGAAACATGTCTTGTATCTGCTGGAAATAAATTAGGGAGGGGGTAAACAGGAGAGTTGAAATTTTTAAAAACTTCAAATTTCTAAAAACATAAAAAAAGCTAAAGAATATTCTTCTCTTTTTAAACAAATTCTTTAGATATCTTAATGACCACATAAAATTAACATGAATTATAATAGTAAAAAAAAGCCTTAAAAACACACAAAAGATTTCCCTGTAAATTTTCTCCATGATAAAGAGACATGTTTTAACATATTAATATAATAGAAAATGCAAAGAAACTAAGTACAAATTCTGAAGAAAATGTGTATAAAAGTGCAATGTTATTAGGATTTATTCTCATCAGGTTCCTGCAAGCTTGAATGTTTCTAGTTAGTGTAATTAAAACAAAAAACAAAACAGGAAGAATGAAGGATTCATTGGAAAACTTGGAAAAAAAGAATTAAAGAAATATATAGCTTTCAAAATAATATATGTAAACAAAAAGTTTACATCTTGCAGGTCTTCTTGTTGAAAAGAATGAAAATATTAACATAAATGAAAATAATATGTATAATCGTTATAGCAAAGAAATTTGTAACCTTTTATCAGTTCTAATATAAATACGACATGCAACAATGAATTTAATACTGGAAATAGCCATGGTTGAGTTGTTTATTTTCTTTATCATTTTGTCCTTTATTATATAAACATTAAATATAAGATTTTATTGCTTTAATGAATCTCAAATTTCTACTTTTATGACTTTCTTGGACCATCAAATTATCAACTTTCATATTTCAGCTCAATGAGTGTGAGCGTTATAACAAAGTCTTAATAGTTATCTGTAAAAAAGCTAAAGCATAAACTATCAAATTTTATATTAAAGTAGCATTAGTGGCTAAATTTGGGAGTGTGGAATTATTGGGTGAGCATGGAAAACTCAAGTCAACTTTTTTTTAAAAAATAAATTAAATTTCTCTGAAACCACAAAAGCTTTTTATTTTCTTTTATTTTTTTATTTAAACATTGCTTTCTTATATTTAGTTGTGTTGATAAATATTTGTTCACAAATCAAATGCAATTTTTTTGTTGTTGCAAATATCCATCAACTTCATGTCACTTGATTGTTAAACATACTAATTTCCTAAAATCTACAGTCATAGATATTATAAATAAGTCTAAGACTCCTCAAAGCTTCAAAAGAAAAACCTGGAAATGCTAGAAAGAAATTTTTTATAAATTCTAAAAGGTAAAGTCGCTTCCCAGTTTAATAGCAAGAAATTCTAACCAGTCACAGCGATATCTAGCAAGAAAATTCAAGGCTTCTCAATCTTAATCAAAAAAGTACTTAAAAATGCTGGGATTAAAGCATTTCATGAGAAAAATACACCTAAGAGAAGTTTAAATGGTGAAATAAAAAGAATTTGACGAGCAAAGAAGTTAATTTAAATAATAACAGATAAATGTATATTTGTAATTAAAGATTGTTGTGTGAATTTTTCACAACTTTCTGATCAACAATTGTACTATGAAAACAAAGATAAACCTGTCGACAATCTATTTAAATATATACGACAAAAAAATTTGTATCTGTATTTCTTAAGTGGCAAGCAATTAGTGGCTGTGGTATGCAGTTCTCTTGTTTTATCGCTTAAAAGACCTTGACTGCCTCTACATCAAATGTCTCCTATAAAGACTTCTGCCATTAACTAAAAACAAATACTGATGTCTTTTGGCCAGATCTTGCTTCTCGCTATTCTAAAAAAGTTCTATAGTGGTGCCAAGAAAATAATGTGAACTCCTTAGATTGTCATGAGGAGCATGAGATTGAATATTTTTGGCCAATAGTTAAAGTTCTTCCTAAGACATGTGAAGTAACAGAATTTAAAAAAAAAAAGACTTTCAAAAGAAATAGATTAATGCCACCAATAAAGTAAATCAAAGAAACAATCTGCAGAATGATTTCATCAACCCGCTATAAAATTCAATCTCTTGGCTAACAGCCCATTGAGCCCCTTAAAATATAGTTAAAACCCTAACTAATGTAAACACATTTAATATTTAAAAAAACTGAAATAAAAAGCATTTATAATTAAAGAGAAATCGCAAATTGAAGTTGATCAGATTTTTCTGTGTCCACTCGACATGGAGTTTATTTTCAAGATTGTTTTCTATAAAAGAATTTATAATTCAAGACATGGTTTTACAGAAACAAGTAGCTTATTATATTGCACTATTTTTAAGTGTGGGAAAAGTTTATAAAAGAAGAGGTCATGCAATCAAAAGCAATTGTAAATAGCACGAGGTTATTTTGAATGGTTTAATGAACATATTTATTTAGATTAAATTTAAAATAATTCAATCAAAAGTTTAGATTATTTTATGGAACAATGTTTTATTTATTAATACTAACATATCAATTAGTTTATGTTACTTCATAATTAAACCATTAACAATGCATGTGTACTAGGTTTACTTTGTAAAATTAAATTTTTTTTCTTCCAAGTTTTACTGTTTATTTTTGCTAATTGCAATTTTTTAATTTTTTTTCTGTGTATATGATTCCTTTGTATAATCCCTATACAAGTACTTATACAAAAAGAAAATTTCAAAAGAATTAACCATTCTGAACAAATTTAAGCTAAAATAAAGCTCTCTTAAAAAATTATTAAAACTTATTTATAAATATGTACTTATTTTATTTGGTCACACCTTTTAAAAAGAAATTTATATACTTATTAACTAAATATATTTTTTAATATTTTTATTTTTATAATATCGTTATAACAGTCAATGTTAAGAGAACTGATTAATATTTTTCTGATCTTGTCAAATTTTTAATGTTTAAGCGTTTACTCTCAGGTGTTTAATACAAAAGAGGGGTAATTAGTTAACTTACAGAAAATATACCCATCCTAAGCATATTAATTCATTAAATTTAACTTATTGCCTAAGGAAACTATAAATATCTTAAAATATTGAATATTAACTTAAAAATATCAAACTAATCAAAATAAAAACTTTCATTTTAATGAAAGCTCTTAAAAATTCACAAACACTAAACAAGAATTCAAAAAGTTAATGAGAGTTTGTATTGAAACTACATAACTTGTATCGTTGTTATACATTTTTGAGTTATTAGTCTGCATTTTGATCCCAGAATCCAAGTTTTAATTAATTCAATTTGTGATGAAAGAACAATAGTACCCTATTGGCTTTTTAATTAAAACTTTAAAGAGAAAAAAAAAATCCTTATGTAATAAACTTATTTAATCCATTTATTTAACCATTAAATATGAAGATTTTACAATAATATATTTTAAACTCACATAAATAAGGTCAGCTGTCACTTGTTAAAAAGTAGTCAGTGAAGTGACGTCTAAAAAAAACTATTAAGAAAAAATTTAATTTAAAATAAAATAAAGAGAAAAAAAAAATAAAGCACTAATATCAAAGATAATATTAATAATTGCAATAATAATGAAATAATATAAATAATAATGATATGAATAAATAACATTACAAGTAGTAACTATAGAACTTAACTAAAAATTATGACTAATGATATCTATCGTAAAAATAATTATAGTTAAGTTTATAGCTACGACAAGTTATTAAAATAATCATAATATAAGCTAAAATTAGGACAATGACCATAAAACTATTACTTTAAAAAAATTGTTGTTTTTTTAAAATTAATAAAGGAGAGGGGTTTATATAAATTAAATAAAAGTTTTTTAATAATTTTTAAATAATTCTTTTATTTTTATTCTGATTCTTTTAGTGTTGAATCCAGTGAAGAAAATAAAGAAAATACTCCTGAGATGACCTATGAAGAATATAAAAAGCAACTTGAGGAAAGCCGTTCAAAACCACAATACAATCTGAGAAAAGCTAATGAAGGTGTAAAGGTTCTTAAAGGCAAACCACTTAAGAAGCCATCTGATGAAGAGAATGAGGCAGATGGGTCATTGTTTTTTCCCAAGAAGGTAAGTACTTTTTAACATTTAAATGTTTTAAAATAAACTTGATTTAAATTAGTTTTATTATAATAATGGAAGATTTTAGTGTTTTTTTGTAAAAAAGCTTTTGATAATTCAATCTACATTTTTCAAGAATAGCCATTATAGAGAAAATTAATACACTAATAAATATAATAAATTCTGTTTCTTTAATTATAATAGTTAATAATCCTGTGGTATCAATAGATTCCTTTTTGTCAATGCTAAATAAAATTATGTTCTCAAATATCTTATTAAGGGTTTCATTTTTATTTAAATTTTTCACAATTTTATTTAGTGAAAACTTATATTTCCTCTCTTTATAAACTTAAGTTTAAAGATTTTAAGTTATTTTTCTAATGCATTTCTCTCTTAAGTTTTTTCCGCCATTAAACCAATTAAATATCTTTACCACTGAGATTAAAGTGCATGCAGTAATGCAATATCTGGAATACATTCATAATATCAGTAACTTTGAGGCAAAATAGACTCATTGTAATATTATTAGCACCAAACTACTCATTAATAAATATTATTGAAGTATTGAATAAAAAATATTTAAAGTTTAAGTGAAATTTAAGTTTGTTTAAAGGACTATAATAAAAGAGTTTACTCAATACGCTTTATCTAATTATCTTTATATTATGATTTGTAACCTTTTTAGTAAGAATCGATAAATATAACTATTATTTGGTTTTAACAGTATTATTTAATTCAAACACTTTACAATATTTGTTAAATGTTTGTTAAATCACGAAATGACAGTTGACGTTTAATGCAGCTCTTAAATGCATTTTGTCGACTTTTTGTTAGTTTGTAACATTACAGGATCCTATGACTTTTCTTTCCTGGTGTGTTCCACAGAACTCTTTGACAAGAATTTAATTTTATTTTTGGTACTTAATGACCTTTGATGTATTTATTAGCAATTTTAGTAGTGTTATTGACTAAAAATGATGTAGTATAGCAGTCATGATCCGTTTACTTACTTAACATTAGAGGTGTGTGGTGTCTTGTGGTAATGTTTTGCAGCTTCTAGAGTTGTAAATAAATTTATTAACGCTTTTCTACAGTATACATACGCGATGGGTATGGGTTTTTGTCATAGCTGGTTCTGATAAAACTCAGAAGAAGAAAAAGTTTATCAACAGTTAAATTTCATATCGTTTAGCAACAGTTAAATTTCAAGTCGGCTTTTACATCGAGAATAAATTTGCACTTGACATCGTCCATAAAATCACATGTTAGAGCTGCAATTTTTTTGCTCGTCAATAAACAGAAACCCTTAAAGTACAAAACGTACAAATAGCACAAATTAAAAAAGTTTTCTAATTTGAACACCCTGTATATATAAAACTGTTTTACAACTTTTACTTTTTATGATTTCTTAAAACCTGTTTTAGTGCGTTTAGTATTTTATAACATAGTTCAAATAAACTTACTTTCACTGGAAAAACCTGTTTTAGTGCGTTTAGTATTGTATAACATAGTTAAAATAAACTTTCTTTCACTGGAAAAATAAAATTTAAATATTGCAATAAGTGGTGTGTCAGTAATGTTGGTTTTTAAATGTAAACAGTTGTGAAACTTTATTTTTCATTGTTTTATTAGTATTACGAAGAAAAATTAAAGACTTCAGGAAGAGTCAAGGAACACATGAACTTGGAATTTCAATTTGCTGTTGGTGAAAATCGTCATCTTGAGGATAGAAGTAGACGAGGACGTGGTGGAAGAGGAGGACGCGGTGGTGGACGTGGCGGAAGAAAAGAAGACGGCGGGTATGCATCAAATTCCAACATACAATTAGAAAGCAAGGACGAATTTCCATCCTTGGGATAAATTTATCTGGATTTGATTCTACTGGATTACTATAAACTTATACCAATCAACAAATCACTAATACAGTTAGCTAGATCAGTCTAATGGAATAATGTTATCTCCACTAAAAACTGTAAAATGTCGTTATAGTTGCGATATATAATTATGCAACTATTGCACGTATGTTTGAACTGGTAGCGCAGTACTTCTAATCGTGATTGTTCCGTTCTGATTGTAAATAATTCCATTTTCATTTACGCAGCTACTTTTCATAGGTTCTTTTTGATACATCTTATGAAATGTCTTCATTGCATTTTTTGTGTAAATAAGTCGAAAGAGCCTCTAACATTTTTAATTTGTAGGGGAAATATTTTTGAACATTTTTAATAAGATTTAAGCATGATGCTATTTGCAATGTATATTTAAGAAGTTAAGATCTTAGAGCTAAGCCTCTTATGTAATAATATGTGCTGACCGTTGCGATATTTAACGTAATACTGAAAGAATTGTTTAATTTTTGTTGTATTTTGGGATTAAAAGTTTTGCATAAAATGGTACGTGGCTAATGTTTCTCTAAAGAAATCTTTAGAGTAGACAAAGATAGTCTGTATTTTTTTAACATCTGTCCAATATATGGAAATTCAATGACCTCTAACAACATCTTTATAAAGATGTAATTAATCTGGTAACTTCTCTAAGAGCAAATACTTCTGCACGAATTTCTTCCAGTATTTACAGTAATTACTTCTAAAAAAACGTACATAACTACATCTGGGTAAAAGTAATGCGTTATTTATTTTTTTTCAGATGTATCTAATAAAAACTACAATCCGGTTGCGATAATGCATAATTAAATTTTATCTAATCCTGTCATTTATAATTGAAAAGATAGATGAAGAATTCATACATAAAGTTCTAAACATAATTGGAATGATGTAACTTATCCGTATTAAACGTATACTTCTAATAAAGATGTTATTTTACATATATTAGATTTCAGATTTAAAAATATCAGTGTACTTATAGTTATACGTTAATATATTTAAATGTTGGATATGACAGCCTGACCCAATCAAGGTATGTCTAAACTTAATCGAGCGTTGACGATTTCTCACTTGTAATTCAGATCTATGGCTTACAGTAAGTTACTTATAATTAAATGTAATAAACTAAGAAACGCGCGCTCTTTTTTAATGTGGTACATGTTATGTTTTGAAGGAGGGGTGACATCTATATGTGTAAGGGTATCTGAAGGCCTTCTGAGCTTACATTTAGACCCGCACGACCGCGTAGCGAAAACGGCAGAGCTGGTCTAGCTGTGTAACTTATAATTTCTTTATTTAACAAGTTAAAAATATTTTTTTTATGGGATCAGACATGTTTATGAAACCACGCAACTTTGCTATACTATAGTACTCATTACCCATTTCTCAAAAAACTAATATTGCACATGAACAAACATCAAAAGTTCATGCTGCTGGCTTGCTTACGTTTTTGGTAGAATGAAACCTCTGCTAACGGTGGCAAGATGCAACTGAAATTAAGAGACTATTATGAACCATATTGTTTTAAGCATCATAAGAAGTTATAATTTAAAAGCTACATTTTCGACAGCGAGCTATTACTTTATCTCGTATGTCGGTGTTCATAAATATGTCGCAGTCATTCATTCGTCAGTCATTCGTAACATTGAATAAATCAAAATTAAAAGAACTATTATTTTTATTTACAAAACATTTACAAATTTTACAGAAGATTTACTGCTGGAACTTGTATGTACACATGTTCATTTTTAATTTTATTTTTGCATTGATACATTCAAATTTTAGTTTTTGCAAATTAGACTTTTTCTTCAGCTGTATTGTTTGTTCATTGGTTTTGGTTTCTTTTGAAGAGTAATAGTTTTTTGCTATGCCGCATTTTATTTTTATTGTATTTTTTCCATTACTTTCCATTACTAATATTATTTAATCAAAGTGATAGGATAAATGTGGAGTAATGCAGAAAACAGCAACTATTTTTGCAAAATTTAATAAAACCGATGTAGCAAAATGCACCAAAAGTAACAATCAATAAACAAAACCTAATTTCTGAGTTGCAATCACCACATCTGGTATTTTATTTAAAAAAATGTATACTATAATCATGGTTTCCTAATCAATTTCCTTGTTAGCTGTTTAGCAACGGAATAAACAAAGCGTCGATACGAAAAAATAACAAAATTTGCTTATATCTTATTAAAAAATGATTTTTAATGGTGTTAGCTATTTTTTTTCACTTGAAATTCGTAAATTACGATAACTGTATTACTTAAATAATAAACAATTAAAAAAAAATTTTTTTTTTTGATTTTTAATAGTGGTCTACCACCTAAAGTTTATAAAATCATGTTTCATTGAGTTTAAGTCTTTTTTTGTGTTTTGTTTACGTTGTTTTTTTGTTTTTTGTTTTTTCGTTTGTTGTTGTACAATTATATAGTGATAATAATAAAAAATAATAATAACAATTACCTTTCACAAATACAATGATAAACTATATTAATAAGGTAACTAAAAAAAGATCACGAAGATCTTGTCATCAGAACCTTAAATAAGTCTTTTTTTATCAATGCATTTATAAACTTCTTACAATAACAAAATAAAATAATTGAATAATCTTCTAACAATGATGAAAGAAAATAAACTTTATAAAGTATATAGACTAATACAAAAAATATATATATAAAGTATATAGACTAATACAAAAAAAATATATATATAAAGTATATAGACTAATACAAAAAAACCAAAGTAAAATCACTTAATTTAAACAAAGATAATTTTATCTTATATATATATATATATATATATATATATATATATATATATATATATATATATATATATATATATATATATATATATATATATATATATATATATATATATATATATATATATATATATATATAAATATATATATACATCCTGTATATATATATATATATATATATATATATATATATATATATATATATATATATATATATATATATATATATATATATATATATATATATATATCCTAAGCCTGATGTTTATTGAAAAAATACTATTTAAGCAATATTCACATTTATTAACTTGAAAATGATAATATTGAGCAGCTTAAATATGTATTAGTTAGACTGCGGTTCATGCATTTCATTGAAATAATTTATTACGTGATGACCAATAATGATGACCCACAAAAAAAACTATCAATCGTATTTTCTCTCTATTTCTCTTTATTTTCTATATTAGCTTAGTAATAATAGAAAGTTAACAGTTTCAAAATATTACTATTAATAGTTGTCCATGGAAAAAATAAATTTTTTAATTTGAACTTTTAAAAGAGGGTAAGAAGAAAGCAAAAAGTTTTACAAAATAAATTTATTAAAAAGACATGGTGCACGATAATCAATACAAAATTGATTAAACTTAGTTCGACAAAAAATTTGGTTTTGCAAATCATTTTTTTAGGGTATATTTATTAACAGGTTTTAAAGTGAAGATATTTTTTAAAAAAAATTGAGAACTAAATTATTTTTCCACATAAATACAAAACATAAGATATTGAATACATTTTATTCATATATATTAAGTAATCTCATTTTGATGAATAATGGCTTCGTATGAGTAAGACGATCCGTAAAATTAATAATACAAATTGCGTGCTTCTGACGGTTAGAAAGACGTTTCAATCTATTTTTATTAGTATTTCTCCAGGCAATACTTCCATAATTTAAATAGTTATGGATAAACGAGTAATAAAGTTGGGACAACAAGCTCTTTTTATTTGAATAATCTCTAGTTTAATACAAAATTTCAATATTTTTAGAAATTTTAGTACAAATGTAATCAATGTGATATTTCCATGCAATGTGTTCATCCAGGAAAACTCCTAATTAGGATTTTTCCTGCATGAACACATTGCATGGAAATATCACATTGATTACATTTGTACTAAAATTTCTAAAAATATTGAAATTTTGTATTAAACTAGAGATTATTCAAATAAAAAGTGCTTGTTGTCCCAAATCAGCAATATTTTATATTTATACAATGTTTTATATTTATACAAATATAAGTAAAATATAAAGTTATCTTACATTAATTTAAATTAACTATAAATAAAGATATCGTTAGAAAAGAAAGATAGCATAATAAAGAAACAGAAAACTTGTAGAAGACCGTGATGTCTTGTCACCGAGAAACCGCTCAAGCTGATTAAAATGATTTTGTTGATTTGATTTTTTTATGTCATTCGTACTACAAATACTAAAATGTTAAAATAATATTTTAACATATTTTAATATATTATATTATTTTCAAAAATTGGATTATGATATTTTAAATTGCCAAGATATAAATAACAATGATATTTTAATTTGCCAAGATATAAATAACAAATAAAGAAAAAAAAAACTCTGTTTGGGAAAATTATCTGATTGATTGCTACAATCAATGTAAATTTCATGAACCTTCTAAACCAAAAAAATTCATCATCTCTACCAGTATCATCTGCAAACATAATGCTAAGTATTTGAAGCTTTATTTAAGTCATTAATGTAAATCAAGAATAAGAGGGGTCCCAATATAGAGCCTTGAGGAACACCGCTAGATATATCTAATAAATTTTTTTGATAATCATCCTTACAAGTAAAAATTTGTTTACGGTTTGATAGGTAGCTATCAAACCACTTTAGAGTTTTTATGTTTATACTCTCGAGTTCTTAATAAACGTCCCGCCCCGTTTATTAATTTTTGGATATTTTTCCCACCCACCCACCCTAAGCTTGTTAAGACCCTCCCCCCCCCCCCCCCCCCGATTATTAATTTTTACTTGTTACCAACAAAAAAATTATATATCTTAAAAGTAAAAAAAAAAAGCGAGGACAAAACACTTGTGAAACAGAGCCGCTAGATGAATGATATGAATTATTTGATTGTGATAAGAAATTGTGATAAGAAAAGATACTGTTTTCATTGATGAATTAGGAAAACTTTTATGTAATGCAGAAACATCTACCCAATTTATTCTACATCTTACAAGATTGAAACGGAGTTATATAACATCTCGCCGTACCATAAAAAGCCGTGTTGAAAACAACTTTGAAGCCTTTGACAACGAACTGTTAGAAAATGAAGTGGAACACCGCGATGAAAAATGATTCAATCAGGAACGCTTTTGAGGATCTATTTAAATAAAAAGATCATTTTTATATATTTTATTTAAAGTTAATAAATATTGATAGTTAAACTTTTTTTAAAGTTGTTCATTTTCTTTTAGTAAATTATTTTTGTACGTTACGGGTATTACATTCTCTCTCTGTTTACTAGACTAGAAGAGGTTCCTTTTTTTTAAACAAAAAAAACCTGCACATTTATTTTGTAAATAAAATCCTCTTCTTACTATAAATTCAACCCCCTCCCCCTCCCCCGTTTATTAAATTTCAGAAAAAATCTCATCTCCCCTCGTTTATTAAAACCCTCCCGTTTGTTAGATTTTGACTAAAATTCCCACCCATCCGTTTATTCCCCCCCCCCCCCCCGTTGTATTCGGCACTCGAGAGTACCGTAATATTTAAGCTTATGCAGTAAGATAGTGTGATCTACTGTATCAAAAGCCTTGGATAGGTCAATAAAGATACCTAGTGTGTATTGGGAATTTTCAAAGGATTTTGAAATTTTGCGTACAAAAAATTGAATGATTGCATGTTCCGTGGAGTTGTGTTTTATAAAGCCAAATTGGTTGTTATATTGTAGGTTATTGCATTGAAAATAATCTTAAACTCTATGGCCCTATAAAACTTTTTCACTTTAGAATCCTCATAATAAGAAAAAGTATTCATGTTGAAGTCTCCAATAACAAGAACTTTTTTTTTTCTTTTGTGCTTTTTTTGAATATGTTTTGTTCCAAAGAAATGCTCAAGTTTTTGCCCAGACCATCAGGTGGTCGATAATAGCAGCTTAATAGAATGTTTTTTGTTTGATTGCTTACAATTTCAATTGTTAAAACTTCTTTATCCTCGTCAGAAACACTCAAATTATTCCTAACGTAACGCATTATATTCTTTTTCACGTAAATAAAAATTCCACCGCCGCGTTTATTTGTTTGCGTTTCTTGAGATATTAATTTAAAATGAGGAAGGTTAAAATTTGAACTATTTTTTAAGTCATTTATAGTTATCCATGTTTCAGTTAAGCAAAGTATATCCAAAATATTTTTAGTTTCTTCTAATAAATCAAGTAGATTTTCAAAATTGCGATTTAAGCTTCTAATATTTACGTGAAGGATTTTAATTTTATCGCTTGCTTTTACATTATCCTTCAAAAGAAACTCTGCTAATTCACTTGGATAATAATATGAACAATCACTGAGCAAGTCACAATAATAGTTAGTGTCGGGATCTGAAAATTTATTTGAGATGCAATCTATTTTAGAAAAATTAAAAATTTGGTTTTTAAAATTATTAATGCCGTTCATTTTTAACAGGTGTACCTATAGAAGGGTTTCTTTTGATAAAATCTTATTTGTTGAGCTCTCTGCAATAAATTTTTTAGAACTTTAAAATAGCATACTTACCTTCCTTACGTAAGTTTAGTACTTCACCCCAGAGTCTTTTTCGCGTTTCGATTGTTTCTTTAGCAAAATTTTCATTGATAAAAATACCAGTTCCACGTAAATTTTTACTATTAAAGAGAATTCTTTTTTTATAGTTATAATTTAATAGTTTTGTGAAGATTGTTCGGTGTTTTGTCTACTTTTTTTGGACCTGATCGATTAGCTCGTTCAATTATTATTTCGTTCGGGATTTTCAGATTTTTTGAAAAAATGTCTTTCACAAGCCAAATTGGTTGTTATATAATAGGTTATTATAATGTAAATAGTTATTCACTCTATTATATATTATTTTTTCTGAAACTTTTGAAAATATAGATAAAACATAATTAGGTTGATAGTTGCTAATATTAGTTCTATGATCTTTGAAAATCGGTGTAACTTTTGCGATTTTCAATTGATCAGGAAAAATTCCTTGATGTATTGACGCTTTGAAAACCTTAAAGAGAATATCTTTTAATTGTTCAAAACAGTCTATAAATACATTACTATTTATGTCATCGGCACCATTTGCATTATTTGTTTTTAAAGATTTGAAGGCTTTTTCAAACTCTTCAAAAAATAAATCTGAAAACAATTTGCTAGAATTAATACAATCATTAATTGGTACTAAAAAATTACTAAATACAACTTGGGTGTTTGGAACTTTTGTTGTCAATTTAGGACCAATTCCAACAAAAAACTATTAAATTCAAGAGCTATTTCCTTCGGCTCAAAAATACCTTTGGTATCAACTTTGATACTGCTCAGGTTTCCTTTAGGCAGGAAACCTGAGCAGGATTTTTGTTATCCACTAATTTTTTTCATATATCAATTGCGTTTTGAGTTATTTTTATACTTATTAAGTAGTTTAGAGTAATAGCTTCTTTTTTTTTAACTTTTTACAAGATTTTTCAAACAGATATTTAAAATCTTTGTATATTTTTTCATTTTCAGGCGATTTTGTTTTATATGTTATAAATAATTTTTGCTAAAGCTTTGATGATTTTTTAAATTCTTTGGTTATCGAAGATTTATATGAGTTATTTGGATTGATTGTTTTTTTCAATAAATGGAAAATTGGCATCGTATATAGAGTTCAATGTGCTGAAAAATTATTGTAAATTGAGTTAGCGTTGTCATTAAAACTTATATGCTTCCAATGAAGCAGTGATAACTGTTCTTTAAACTGGTTAACATTGGTATGGTTAAAAGAACGTTGTTTAAATGCTTGGCTTGATTTAAATTTTGTTGAGGGCCTGCAGTTAAATGTTAAGAATATAGGAAAGTGGTCAGAAATATCAGTTTTCAAAATAGTTTTTATTAAGTATATCTGTTTTAATGATATTATCGATAAGAGTTGCTGTATTAGTTGTTACTTTTGTTGGGCTATTTATTAAAAAAACCGCTTCTAATTCAAAAATTTTTTAATCATCGTTATAGGAAAAAGCGTTTATGTTGAAATCTCCTAAAACAATATTTTTCTTTTTTTCTTTCGTCCCTTTTTTTTGAATATATTTTGTTCAAAAAATCTGCTCAAGTTCTCGCTCCCGCCACCAGATCGATAACAACAGCTTAAGAGGATGTTTTTTGTTTGACTATTAACAATTTCAATTGTTAAAATTTCTTTATCATCGTCTGAAGCATTCAAATCATTTCTTTTCTTTGTCATCGTCTGAAGCACTTAATGTAATGCGCTATACTCTCTTTCACGTAGATAAAAATTCTACCACCAAGTTTATTTATTTGTCTTTCCTGAGATATTAACTTAAAATAAGGAATTTCAAAATTTGAATTATTTTTCAAATCGTTCGCGATTATCCATGTTTCAGTAAAACAAACTTTATTAAAAATATTTTTAGATTCTTTTAATAGATCAAGAAGTTTTTCAAACTTACGACTTCTAATATTTACGTGAAGGATTTTAATTTTATCGTTTGTGTATAATACTTTATGTTACTTATCGTTTGTATATAATACATTTTATACTGCAAAAGAAACTTTTCTAATTCGCTTGCATAATAATAAGAGCAGTCAGTAAGGTGGGTCTGAGTTTTCATTTGGTGACATGGAATCTATTTCAGAAAAATTGAATTTCAAAATTATTAATATGGGCCATTTTAGTAAATAAGCGTATAGAAGAATTTCTTTATGATTTATAAAATATTATTTCTTGAGAACTGTACAATAAAATTTATCATACTTTAAAATAGCATACTTACCTTCTTTACGCAAATTTAATACTTCATTCCAGAGCTTTTTTCGAATTTCGATTGTTTTCATTCCAAAGTCTACATTGATAAAAATACCCGTGCCACGGAGATTTTTACAGTTAAAAATAATTTTTTGTCATTGTAGTTTAATAATTTTAAGAAGATCGTTCGTTGTTTTCCTACTTTTTTTGGGCCTGATCTATGAGCACGTTCAATAGTTATTTCGCTGGTAAATTTTAGTTTTTTTGAGAAAATTTCTTTGACTAATCTTTCACAAGTTTCACCGGGCAACTTGTTTACACCTTCAATTCTAAAATTATTCCTTCGTAATCGGTTTTTGATACTATATATTTATATTTAATATTAAAAATAAGAAGTAATTTTATTAAGATAAATTTAAAAAACTTTTTTTTATTTTATTTTGAGCAGCAAAAAAAAAGCGTGCGTTCACAAACAATTATAGATCGAAATAAAACACCACCTACGCTATGATAAAGAAAATTTATACTAAACAAAAACATGCATGTAGAATAGTATTTGGAGCAAAAAGAACTGTGTCTTGTGAGCCACTTCTACGTAAACTCAATGCATTAAATGTGTTTAAAATCAACATATTCCTTTTTTTTTTTAAGTTAATTAAGGTGCCCCAAGAAGTCCTTACGGTCTTATCACAGAGCACCGCGGAAGAGCATTTATTAGGAAGTTCGCGCCTCCTTTCAAACCGATGTCGCAAAACTTTCCCAGAGGTGGGGTTTGAACCACGGGTCTTACGTTTCTGAGGCAAGTGCGCTACCACTGCGCCACGGCTGCACCATTCCTCGTCATACAGTTCATGTATCAAATAAAGCATGGAGTGTCTCCAACAATATTCTATCCTTATTTTAAAGAAGTAAGCCATAAATACCCCACTAACTCCTCAAAAAATAACTTTGTAACTCAAAAATATAATCTTAAGTTATGTTCTTATTCTATTCAGTACCGGGGACCAATTTTGTGGAAAAACTTTCAGCATATTGTTAATAATAAAGAAAAAACATTTTCGCAATTCAAATCTAAATTAAGACGTTATTTAGTACTTATGGATTTTATAGCAGATTATCTCTGTCACTTTTAAAAGTTATTAAACTAAATAAGCACCATAAATTTACAAATCTAGACCATTTAACAAAAGAGCAAAGTCAATATTAAGAATGTCTTTATCATACTTTCATTGAAAAAAAATTTACTCTTGAAGTTACCTACATATATTTATTTTGAAAAATAAATATATATATACAAAATATATATCGAATATATAAAATATATATAAAAAAAGATATATCGAACTACGTTCAGTTTATGAAAAGAAAAACAGAAATTTTTTGTCATTTTTATTACTATATTTTAATCATTTCTTTTATATTTTTATTTTTTTTTTTTTTTTTAATTTTTTTTTATTTCTTAACATCTTAAAATTTTCTTTTTTTAAATGCTGTTGCTTATATATTACGGATAATTATATATTACGGATATTTATTTGCGCGGGCTTGGTGATCAGGCTAACTTATGCCTTCTTCTTGTTCCAGTCAATTCTACTTTTTATATTGTTGTACATTGTGAATATTTTTATCGGCGAAATAAACTAATAAAAATAAAAAATAAAAAAAAGTCTTTCAGGATAATGCAAACTGAATTGCGATACCTGTTGTCTGCTTGCTTTCAGCACCCTAATTCACACTGGAAATAATCAGTATAAAATAGTAAAACTTCGTTATGAGTCCGACAGTAAAGCATTTGTATGAAGTTCTACTTAAGCAGTGATTTTTTTAAACGGTGCTGAATCCGATTAAATTTTGAGAAATCGACGAAGGAAAACAGCAGAATTGATATCTTATATATCTAATATTTGGACCAAAATTCTATTCCAAAATTTAATACTTTAATAAAAGATTGATTTCAGTATTCGATTTTAAAATTCGGGAATTATCAACTCAAAATGTTTAATATTACGGCTTAGCACCTTTCTTCATTCACTCTTTTCTTGATCTTTAAAAAATCTTTTTAACTAATTCAATATTTTTGATAATTTAAAGTTGTTCATGAAAATTCATGCTTTTGAATATGCAAAAATATACTTTAACAAAACTAAAATTTTTTAATTGAAGGTAGAGGTTCCCAAACTGCGAGTGGCAACCCCAACGGAGGTTGCCTTGCAATTTGATAGACGTCGTTATGAGAGTTTCGTTTTGAAAAAACCCTAAAGTTTACAAACTGTTTGCAATGTAAACCTTAATATTGAAACTTTATTTAAAATTAAATTTACTTGAAAATAATTTTAATTAAACCTTTGAACCTTAAAGTTAAGGCTTTATAAACTGTTTACAATGTAAACAATTTATTCTTTTGCAAAATACTAACCAAACTATGTTAACGTCATGTTTTTTTGATAAATTTTTATAAATATATCATAAAAAAAAATTTTTAACAAAAAAATATGGTACCTATAAAATATTAAAAAAAAAAACAGATACTTAAAAGTCAAAAATAGTTGGCTCAAAAAAGTTAGTGATTGGAAAAAAAAAAACCTTATCAATTTTTTTTTGTTAATGTTGCCTCAACTTAGCTAATAACATCAAGTGGTTGTGGCATCGGAAAGGTTAGGAGTCGCTGCTTTAAGGTGATAGACCATGAAAAACAACAATTTTAATTAAGTACAGTGGTTTGAGATCAGCATTAAAAGGACAAAAAATCATAACTATTATTTTTAATGATTGTTTAACCTTTTTTTTGCAGATGCAGGCATCCTAGAATAAAAAAAGGCGTGTTGGGTGTTAATGATTTAAAGCAGTAACTGTAGTACTAATAGTATGTAGCATTTGTTGGGTGAGCTTACAAGCACTACATTCTTGGAGTTACATAAAGACGAACTTATAGTGGTGCGCAAAACATCCAAAAATATTGAAATATGTGAAAAATTTAGGTACTTGCTCACAAGTTCGTCGCAACATTTTTTGTCAAGTTTAGTCCATATCTAGGTCAATTCTTTATCTAGGACCTCCACATTTCTTTATATTTTCCTTGACATTATATCCTCTATCACTGACAAAATGCAAAAATCAATTGGATTAAGGTCAGGTGACGTGGGTGGTCACATATCTCGTGTCCAAACACAAGGAATTTTAACTTGAAGAAACTTAACAGTTTTCTTGGCTTTATGAGCTGAAGCAGAACCCTGTTTAAAGCGATGCTTTTGCTTGAACTTTTTCTTTGACCAGAAAAGCAAATACTCACTAACAAATGCAATATAAACTTCTGAGTTGATTTTTACCCACTCTGGAATAAAAACCTTAGATTCGTAAGATCAGATCCCGACACAAAACTTAACCCCTGGAGGGTGTTGTCTTTTTGAAATGATTTTTTCTTTATCTAAAATACCTTCTCTGGTCTGGTTTTTTTCGGCTTGGTTTAATTTGTTGTGTGTAACTGGTTAACCAGATTTTTTAATACAAATTTTAATTTTGACAATGTAAGGTAGAAACAATGGTTTTTCCTCTACACAACTGATACTTATCTCTCCTTCTGTTTTTTAATAGTATAATTGGCTATTTTAACCATCAAATCCTACTTTTATGTATAAAGACATCGCTCCTGGGTAACTGACATAAATAAGCTGTTTTCCAAAACACATAAGTAGTTTTTTATTTTTTAGATGATTTGAAGAAAATTTTAATTTAAAATATGAAAAAAAAATTTTAAGTCTTTAAATCTGTATTTTAGTCTAAATTTTAAATCTGTATTTTACTAAAATACAGATGCATTTTAGTAAAATACAAATCTGTATTTTACTAAAATGCAGACTAAAATGCAGATTTAAAGACTTAAAAAAAAATTTAATCATATTTTTAAATTGGAATTTTCTTCTTCAATTGAATTGAATTTTTCTTCGATTGAATTGAAATTTTCTTCTTCAATTTAAATTTTCTTCTTCTTTACTAAAATTTTTAGTAAATAAAATTTGTATTTTAGACTATTAAAAACAATATCAATAATTAACTGAAATAAGCTTAAACTTATAAATATGGAAAATGAATAAAAGAATAGTGTGCTAAACAAGTTAACTTAGTTGGGCAAAATGAGTGAGAGGAAATGTGCGCAAATTTTTATTAGCTTTTTATGGCACCTATTTATTATATTTAAAATAAAGCTGGTATGTTACTATTGAGACTATAAAGTTTTAACTAGTTCAAAAAAAAAAACTTACTAACCGAAAATGCAATTTTATTAGTAATTTCTTATTTTTGGCCCTGAAAAAGCTTGTTCATTGTTGACTCAGCTTAATGGTAGAAAATTGTAGTTTTAAGTGATAAATGATCTTTAATGTAAACAGGGAAAAAATATGGTCCGTGAGGTACACCTATATATGTAGTGCCTTGAGGTACACATGTAATGGAATTTGAGGTACACGTGTAATGGAATTTGAGGTACACGTGTAATGGAATTTACTTGAGGTACACGTGTAATGGAATTTAATTAACCTTTCAAATAAAAAAGGGGGCGAGGCTGACCAACAGAAGTTTTCTGTTGACCAGCCAAAACCGTTATCAATATATCTATAATAAAACTGTTTTTATTATAAATATATTGATAACGGTTTTTATTATAGATATATTTTTATTTGTATCGTTAACTTCTTGATCGGAAAAGTACTTAGGTAAGATTTTAGGAAAAAGTCTTGATATACTATTTAAAATATCTTGCAATATGAAAACCACATACACCAACCAACGTGCACATAATACAATTATAGTACCTTTCTTTCAACTTTTTGTTTTTTTGGAACTCAAAAATTAAAAAAATTTAATTTCCTATAAAAAACACATCCACAAACAAAAACATGACACTTTTAATTGACATTTCCTGTTTAAAATCAAATAAAAAATATTAAACTTAAATTTAGTGTACCTTTATTTAAATTACTTAATAGTAACAATAAAAGAAATAAATATTTCATATGCAGTGTTTATATGTTTAACTCTCTCTCTCTCTCTCTCTCTCTCTTTATATATATATATATATATATATATATATATATATATATATATATATATATATATATATATATATATATATATATATATATATATATATATATCCATTTTAAATGATACATATATCCATTTTAAATGATAAGCATAAGTGTATCAAAAATAAATATATTTTTCTTAATTTTAAAAATACAAATTTATCTTGACAATTGAAGCTGTACACAAGGTAATGTAAAATTTACACCTGAATTAAAAAATTTATAATTAAACAACATATAAAACAAAAAAATACAAAACTGTTATATCTGTTAAATTTCAAAGCTTTGTGGCACCTGCCATTTTTTTTTGTACAACTTTTTTTGTACAAATTTTTCTAACTTAGATCATTGTATAGAAACGAGTTGTAACAATCCATAACCATAACCATGTCTTTTTTTAAAGTTGTAAAAAAACAAACATTTAGGCCATTGTTGTGGATTGCAGTGAATAAATCACATTGTATTGGCTATCCGCAACAAGGTTTCAACAACTTTAGGGTGGAGTATCACATTGCGGTACTTTCAATAGAAGCTCACGTATTTCAGATTTAAGTGATGGTAATCTTGTTGAAGCTTCATCCAAAGATATATCTTTATTACGAAGGAAAGCAGAGAGAGTCTGAAAAAAAAAAGATATCTTTATTACAAAGAAAAGTAACCAAAAAAAAAATGGATGAAGATGATTAGTGTTTGTTAAAGCCATAGTTTAGAACAAGCATAATTGTGTAACCTGTTATAACATATTTACGCACATGCAATTTGTTTAAAATGATGTTTTACGCGTTCAAAACGCATCACTATGCCACAGAAATGCCACTCAATAAATTTTGACATCGTAAACAAACGTCTTATTGTTGAAATAATACGAAATAATTATAATAAATAAAATTGGTTTTACATACACAAGTAAGAATATTTTTTGCATAATTTCATAAAATTTTTCTTTTATTAGATATAAAAGGATATTTTATATCTAATAAAAATATAACTTTGAGATAAAAAAAAATTTTTTTTTTGATCTTAAAATTATTTTAAAATGTAAACAAAAAATGTCACTTAAAACACGGAGGTTTACGAGGTTTTAATTAGAGGCTGACGATAAATTGAACTTGGATTGAAGAAAAAATTTTCCAAAAAAGGACCACTACTCTCCCCCCCCCCCCCCCTAATTAGATCTGGAGTAAAATTCTCACCCCTTTAATCATCCCACACACACATACACGCACACACACACGCGCACACGCACACACACTTTGTATTAAGCACGCAAGAGTATGCCTTAAATACTAAATAAAAACGGAAAGATACACAAATAAATGTTTACTTAAAATTTACAAAAAATGAGTGTTTACATGTGTGAAAAAAATTAAAAATAAAATCGAGTTTACAGCGAATTGTATATATTTTTTTTTAAATTTTAATTTTTTTTAGATGAGGGTAGTAACCTTTTTTAATCAACTCATTGCCCTCACACTCTTTTTTGTTTGTTTACAGGTTTCAATTATCAGGATATTTTAACAACCATTTTTTATTCGAGCATAAGAACATTTTTTTTGTCACAAAGACTAAAAAAAAAAAACGTAAATAAAACATAAATCGAAAGTACTTATTACAATTTTGCAAGACACCACTTTCTACTAATTTATGTTATCATTTTGTTCTTAAATAGTTATAACATTTATGCATTATCTCTTTTTTCTCTTTTTCTTTCTCTCTATATATACACAAATATGTATACATAATATACATATATATAAATATATATACATACACATATATATTAGTATGTAATAATTACGTTAACAATTTTTTTAGCAATTTTAACCTCCCTCCCTCCCCTTTGTCAACAACTTGTCAAACTTTCAGAGACCCCCTATAAAATTATCTCAACAATTAATTTACCCAACCCCACATCCTCCTACATGTTTTTTTATGTAAAATTAAAAAATTATGAAAAAAAAATTAAATATTTTCAAATAATAGTAATAGTAGTAGTTTACAACTTCAAGAA
This sequence comes from Hydra vulgaris, assembly GCF_022113875.1. NCBI lineage: Eukaryota > Metazoa > Cnidaria > Hydrozoa > Anthoathecata > Hydridae > Hydra > Hydra vulgaris. The sequence continues at coordinate 33,775,956 of NC_061169.1, read as the reverse complement.
AAATTGTTTAAAAGTAAAATGTTTAGAAAAAAAAACTTAGTACAACTTTTAACTTATAAACATTTTTTAAATATATATAGCCATTTAAAATTACAAAGACTTGCTCTGAACCAAAAGTTAATAGGAGTAAAAGTGATTACTGCATGCAACATTCTTGGTTTAAACTTCTTACAGCGCATGATAGAAGGTAAAAAAAATTAAATTTCTCAACTTACTGAAGAACTGCTAGTAGATATTAAGTAAATAATAAAAAGTTATGGAATATAAATGAACAAAGAGAAACTTTAAAACTTTGATAGAAGAGAATATTCCTCAATGTTTTCCGAAATTCTTGCTATTGAAATTTTTGATAAGATCTTCAAGACCTTCTTTTACAAAACAAGTTTATATTTTCAAGTTGTTATATTACAATTAATAATTGTAAACTTAAAATATATATATAATTAATCTGAAAATTATGAAATACATATATATATATATATTGTTTTTGCATGGATAACGTTAGCATTTAGGTAGTTTAGGATAACGGTAGTAACTAACATGCCCTTCAACAAACCTACTCCTAGATATCTATCGCAATATTTTTATCATAATTTATGTACAGCGCAGAGTCACAAAACGTGAATGTGCCAATCCTCCTTACATTAACTTTAGACCTAATCCAATTGCACATTGAAAGCAAGCTAATTCTAATTGAGTCTAGCATGACAAAATAATGCACTTGATAATTTGTATTAGCAAAGGGTTAGCAATCTTTTAAGATGGAAGATCCAAAGTTTATAATTTATAAAAATTTTCCAGTTTTTAAAGAGCTACTAACATCTTGTTTTCAATATTATAATAGTATTTGGGCATGGAGCTGGAAAGTCGCATTACAACATTGAAATCTTATCATCAAATGTTTATACCAGGGTTGGCAACCTGCTTGCGAGCAGAAGATTACCGATTCTGGTAGTAACATTTAAATAATATAATGTAGATTATGTATTTACATAAATCTTTATTTGTTTTAACATCAGGCCAACAAACACAAACTTTGAAAAAATAATAGTGTTACAAGTAAACATCTTGCATGTGCTCATTTATTTTTGTATGCGTCAGGTATTTTTAAAACACAACATGGTTTAAAAAAAAGTAGGATATAGAAAATGTCATTAAAATACTAAAGGTTGGGTGAGTATAACACAAGGCTATAATACAAGGCTACAAACGCTGCAGAATTTTCTTTTTTTTTTAAGTTTAGTTTAGTTAATTCTAGTGGTCAATAATTTAAAGTATTTACAACAACTCGTAATAGATTTATAGACTTGAAAAATCATAAATATTTGCTACGTTTAAATAATTAACAAAGATGTGCTGCATCAGGCACCCCTATATTAACAGTCTTATGATACTTGTGCACATCTGCGACACAAGTACCATACTTTAAGAACATAACAGAATACTGGAAGCATATGCGTTTAAAAATTCCATGATAACAAATTTAAATGTTCATCTAGTCGAATTTTGAAAATGTTGACAGATGTAGAGTCAATTACTATTTGCGGCAGGGTATTCCACTGCAACACAACACGGTTTGTGAAGAATTTCTTTCTTGGCATGCAAATGAGTACTCTTTGCTGTGCAAGTCTTAGATTTTGACCAAGTATAATATACTTTGACGACGAAGGACGATTTAATAATACATGAAAGTTTATTTCATCAAATCTACACATGAAATTGAACATCAGAACTAAATCACCTCTTATTCTTCTTTCTTCAAGTGTCGTAAAACCAAACATTGCTATTCGCTGCTCAGTGTTGCGATGCTTAGCCTCAAGAATGGTTTTTGTAGCATGGTTTTAAACTTTTTCTAGCACTTCTATGTCTGCCCCTTGGTAAGGTGACTTTGTTTGGATAGCGTACTCTAGGTGAGGACAAACATATGTGGTGTACACTTCTTTCCACAGTGAAAAACTACAGCTGCAAAAAGTATTTTCAGCCTCTTTAAGGAACGGTTAGCGCTCACTGAAGCTACTAAAATTTGAGCATTACATTTAAGATTATTTGATATAAGAACTCTAAGATCTCTCTCTAACTGAGTAACTTTAATTGCCAGTGGGAGGCTGTCTGATCCTGGTATGTACCAGTCTTGTTTTGATATCTTTTTTTTTGGCCAGTATGCATGACTAGTAACTAAGTAAGTATGCATGACTAGTAACAAAGTAACTAAATTAATTTACAAAAGTAACATTGTTGACATCAATTTTTCTTGATCTACTCCCCTCCCTCTTGTCAAAAATTTGCAAATTTTTCAGACCCCCTCCCTCTATTTTGTTTCAGACCCCCTCCCTCTATTTTGTAGCCCCTATGTGAGTGTGTATATGTGTGTGTGTGTGTATATATACATATGTGTGTGTGTATATATATATATATATATATATATATATATACATATATATATATATACATATATATATATATATATATATATATACATATACATATACATATATATATATATATATATATATATATATATATATATATATATATATATATATATATATATATATATATATATATATATATATATATATATGTATATATATATATATATATATATACTATATATATATATATATATATATATATATATATATATATATATATATATATATATATATATATATATATATATATATGTATATATATATATATATATATATATATATATATATATATATATATATATATATATATATATATATATATATATATATATATATATATATATATAGGGGAAACTGGGGTAAAATGGGGTAGTGGGGCAAAATGGGGTTTTGAAAATACACCCTATTCAGAGCCTCAGAGCATCGAAAAAAATATTGGATTTGAAATATCACGAGAAGAGACGTCGCCATCTTTTACTTTTGTTCACGTTTTCTTCAAGTATCGTCGTTGAGAGGTAAATACAATTTTGTCAACTTTTTCATCTTATTTTTTAACATTATATTTTAAGAAGCAGCTTCTTTGTAATTAAAGCTTTAAATTAAATATATTATTGTTCCTGAATGATATTATATATTAAGCAATTAAGACTCTTATATATTCATGAGCTTTGCTCTGCTTTGTTTTTTCGAACAGTTTTATTATGCCTCCTATGTTGGGGTAAAATGGGGTGTCTCAAAGGGGCAAAATGGGGTATTTCCCCATTTTGCCCCAGTAGTGTTATTTATCTAAATTATAGAAATGAGATGTGGTTTATATTTAAACGTGATTCTATTTTTTTAAATTACTAATAGACTCAATAGGCCTGCTATAATTTTATTCAATAGGCCTAGGTTCTTTTAATAAATAATACTAATACTTAATACTAGTCTATTTTTAAAATATAATTTTATTGTTGTTAAAGTTCAGTTAAAGTATTATTATAGCCTATACTATAGAAATATAAATATAAAATAAGAAAGTCTAGTTTGAGCTAAGTCATCTATGTTGGAAATCTCGTCTAAAGAGCAATTAACGGGTTATTTTGCAATAGAACTTCATACGCACGGGCTTAGAAGAACATAACGAACTTATAAACGTGAAAAACCAAAAAACAAATCTGTCAAAAAATCAAATGAAGACACACCATGCCTCTATTGTGAGGATCTTTATTCCAGCAGCACAGAGAGTTGGGTCTCATGTACTGAGTGCCACAGATGGGCCCATTAATCTTGTGCAGGCATTGATGAAAGAAACAAAAAACCTTACTTTTTGTGTGAGCTATGTACTAGCAGTGATTGATTATATTTGTACTAGCAGTGATTGATTAATCATATTTGTTTGAGTTCCTCCTTTGACCCCATTTTGCCCCATCCATTACCCCGTTTTGCCCCATGCTTCGGGTAAAATGGGGTTTTTATGTCATTTTTAAAAAAATGTAATAAATCAATTAATTTACATTCTTTTGACTTGCTGTTTTGTTACAATGTTGTCTATGTTGTATTCTGACATTTAAACATTTATTTGTAATCATTTTATTTATTTTTGTGACTTTTATAGGGTTTCATTCTTAAGTACCCCATTTTACCCCAGTTTCCCCTATATATATATATACACACACACATATGTATATATATATATATATATATATATATATATATATATATATATGTATATATATATATATATATATATATATATATATACACACACATATGTATATATAATATAATATATATATATATATATATATATATATATATATATATATATATATATATATATATATATATATATATACACACACACATATGTATAATAATATAATATATATATATATATATATATATATATATATATATATATATATATATATATATATATACACACACACATATGTATATATAATATAATATATATATATATATATATATATATATATATATATACACACACACATATGTATATATAATATAATATATATATATATATATATATATATATATATATATATATGCATATATAATATACATATATATATGTATATATATATGTATATATAATATAATATATATATATATATACACATATGTATATATAATATATATATATATATATATATATATATATATATATATATATATGTATATATATATATATATATATATATATATATATATATATATGTATATATATATATATATATATATATATATATATATATATATATATATATACATATATACTTATATGTATATATATTAATATGTGTATATATATTAATATGTGTGTATATATATTAATATGTGTGTGTATATATATATATATATATATATATATATATATATATATATATATATATATATATATATATATATATATATATATATATATATATATATAAATATAAGAATGACTGATGTAAAAACTTCAATTTAATTGTAGTTAGAGTAAAAATACATACGATAGCAATGCTTTGAATATGATCTTCTTGTTTCAGACGCAAATTACGCTTCTCAATGTTTAATGATTTTTCGATTTCCAGTTTCTTTAAAGCGTTTCTTGCAACTTGTGATAAATACTCAATAAAATCAGCTGCAGTTGTTGTTTTATCTGAACCGTAAGCAATATCTAACTGATCTGTTAATAAAGCGATAGCATTTTTATTATGATCCTCAAATTGATGAGTTGAATCTTGAACCCAGTCTTCGACACCTGTAAATTTGAAAGTTTTTAGTAAGTTAAAATAAAAAACACGAGAAACAAAAAACAAAACAAAAACAGTCTACCCTTTTAAAAGCAACTTTTTTTATTTAACAGAAAAAAATTAAATACCTTTCCATACACGAACACTCCAATAAATCATATCTTTTAATTGACCTTTTGTGTAGTATGTACGATTGGCTAAAAAATTATTGACATAAACTATTATTGTTATTATTGACATAAATTATATCTGTTACAGAGTCTAATTATAATTTTTTATTTATAATTTATTATAATTTATTATAATCTATGAGTCTAATTATGATTCTTATTTAAAGTTTTAGAGTTAATTTCAGTGTTACAATAAGTATTCTTTAAACTATTAAATTATTATTAATATATAAGGTAGTAACTTTTCTTTAAGCTGCTAACATTAATATAGAAAATATTATTATAAAAAATATATCATTATATATTATGCAATATTTAAAATTTATGTGTAAACATTAGGAAACAGTGGGATTTTATTAGATTGTTAATTTTTTAAAAACTTCATGTTTTGTAACACAAGCAAATGAATGTGACTGGTAGTAAGTTTTGTAAAGTACAAATGACTGTGACTCGAACCACATTCAAGTTAATTATGCAAACAAGTCACAAGATTAAAGACAGAATGTGATCCTCAACAAACTTAAAAGTATCTAAACATATTGTTCAAAACTAGTTTCTAAACATATTATTATTTACAATAGTTATTTTAAAATTGGATTTTTTAGATTAATCAAAATTTCAAAAAAGTAATACTTGATTTTATAAATAATCCTTTAAGAAGAAAATGCAACTAACTTATTTTTTAATCAAAGCTGTCAGCTTCCAAATGGGATTGAAATTCTGCAGTACATGGTTTACAACCATTCATTTTTACATCACTATCATTTTTACCTCATTATCATTTTGTTTTCTTCAGAACAACTTTGAAAGATGAGCAATAGTAGTAATGCAATGAGTAAATGTGAGATTGTGCAATGAGTAAATGTGAGATTGTGCAATGAGTAAATGTGAGATTGTGCAATGAGTAAATGTGAGATTGTGCAATGAGTAAATGTGAGATTGTGCAATGAGTAAATGTGAGATTGTGCAATGAGTAAATGTGAGATTGTGCAATGAGTAAATGTGAGATTGTGCAATGAGTAAATGTGAGATTGTGCAATGAGTAAATGTGAGATTGTGCAATGAGTAAATGTGAGATTGTGCAATGAGTAAATGTGAGATTGTGCAATGAGTAAATGTGAGATTGCGCAATGAGTAAATGAGAGATAGTGCAATGAGTAAATGTGAGATTGTGCAATGAGTAAATGTGAGATTGTGCAATGAGTAAATGTGAGATTGTGCAATGAGTAAATGTGAGATTGTGTAATGAGTAAATGTGAGATTGTGCAATGAGTAAATGTGAGATTGTGCAATGAGTAAATGTGAGATTGTGCAATGAGTAAATGTGAGATTTTTGCCAAAAAAAAGGAGCTATGAATTAGATGTGGATTAAAGTTTTTTAAAAATAAATTGACATGGTCAAGTAGTAAATATTTCAAAGCAGAAAGTGAATTCAAATTTTTTAAACTAAATGAACAAGGTCTATCATCAAGCAGATATTGAGGTCCACTAAAGTTAAGCAAATAAAATTTTATTCAAAAATATAGAAAGTCAAAACTAAGAATGCAAAAATGATCTAATTATGTGTGGGATTGCATTTTATTTTGTCTAAAATTCTCCAAGTTCAAATATCCCAGGAGATTTTTTATCTACGCAAACTATGACTCTATCAGTTTTGCAAATCTTAAAACTGGAAAATCAATGTTTTCTTCTTACTGTTAATGAGTTGCTAACAAAGGACCTGATAAAGTATGCATTTTTGTGCTGGTATATATTAAAAAATGTATTGGCAACAATGCCAAAAAACTGCACTTTTTTTCAGTTGGTTGTGCCAGCTAGAATCAAAATCATGCCATGGTCCAAATCCTTTTATCGCTGGTAGATGAGCTAAGTATCAACATAAAAGAGATGCAATATTACATACTCAAAAGAGGTCACTCATTCCTGCCAAATGATAATGTTTTGGACAGTGAAGAGATTTATTTGAAAAAAGACAGGATTTACATACCAATCGAGTAAGAAAATCTTAAAGCCAAGGCTAACTAAAACTTTGAAATAAGAAGATATTATTGACATAAAAGTTAAGATAAACTACGCAAAAAATTGTTGGCTGAACCATTATAAGGAACTGGTGCTATCTATGGATGTCTAAGACAGAGGAATAACCGAGGACAAAAAAGGTGACAACACGTGAAACATTGTTTCAGTCATCATAAATGACAAGTAAAAACTTTTTGATAATCTTTGGATTTTTATTTTTATTCATTTTAAAAAAGGCATTTGTCCAGAAGTTTTAACTATTTATATATATATATATTATATACGTATTTTTTATAACAAATAATAATCACAAAATTTATATATATATTTAATTACAATATTTAGTTTCTATATATTTAATTCTAATATTTAGTTTCATAAGCATCTTTATTTGTTATAAGAAACATATTTTTGTTGATCCTGAAAAGTTTTAATTAATGAACTTGTGTCCTATTTGAAATTAAGGATTCAATTAAAGAAGATTCTGAATTTCTGAAGGAAAGAAAAAAAAAAGAGGAAAAAAGTTTTTTTCTTAAGAAACTTTCTTACTTTTTTTTTTTTTGAAGTATAGAATTTCTTATAAATTAAAAAAATCAAGTTGCAAGACTTTGTAACTACAATAGTTACCACGACAGTGAATTAAATAGTTACCATAACACTTAAAAAAATTTTAAATAAAAAGTGTATAACAAAAGTAAAAATATTTATTTGTTTCCATATTATATGAACTTATTATATGATTTTTATATATTATATGATTTTATTTAGAATCAATAAATTTACAATCAAGAATAATTTAATTTTTTTCACAAAATTTAATAATACTGAAAATTAGTCAATCATTATTTATAAAGTATATTGACGAAGAGTTGCAACACCAGGCATCTCTATACTATCAAATGTGTAGGGCAAATTGTCGATGAGTCAAGTTGTCCATCATGATAGGAAACTTTTGAATAAGTTGACTGTGTGACCAATTTTAGTCACAATTTTAAACTGTTCAATAAGATCTCCTCTGGCTCTTTTCTTTTCCAGTGTTGTCAATCTGAATATATTTAAAGGTTGCTCATGAGAGATGTTTGATAGAGGAATCTTTTGTTGCTCTGCGCTGAACTCTTTAAAGGATATTAATATCTTATTTTAGGTGAGGAGACCATGCTTGAATAGCGAATTCCAAGTGTGGGCGCACATATGTGATGTAAAGCATTCGCCAGAGACAAATGCTTCAGCTTCGAAATGCTTCTTTGAGAAGACCCAATTTGTAATTGGTAACTGAGACTGCAGACTCCATTTGGGCACGGACTTTGAGATCATTTGATGTCAGAACACCTAGATCTCGTTCAGTTTCAGTTTCTTCCAGGTTTTGATAAATGCCTTCTGTGTTTGTCATTGAGTAGACTTGATTAGATTTTCTGTTACCTTGACCAACTTGCATTGTTTTGCATTTTTCCACACTAAAGAACATCAACCATTTGTGAGACCAGTTTATGGCATGATCAATATCTGATTGTAAAGCTAGCATATCTTCTTTTGATTTTATGATGTTCATAATTTTACAATCATCTGCGTAGAACTTAAACTGGCTTGTAATGTTGTTCGGTAGATCGTTTATAAATAGTACGAAAAGGAGTAGCCCGAGGACGCTTCCTTGAGAGACACCATTTGTGACTTTTCAATCTGATGTGAATATTTCAGCAGTTGAATGAGTACCAATGACAACACGTTGTTGTCTATTGTTGAGCCAAGCATTTATCCACATTAATGTTTTCTAGTTGATGCCATATGCTTTTAATTTACTCAATAGGTGATTGTGTGGAACTTTATCGAATGCTTTCGCAAAATCAGTGTAAATCACATCAACTGGATACTTTTTGTTTGCAGCTTCTGTGAGGAAGTCGCGAGTTTCAAAGAGATTAGTCAAACAACATTTTCTTTGAACAAACATGTGTTGTGATATGCTTATTAAACCGTTCGAGTTACAGAGTAGCATTATTTTTTCATGTAATACGCTCTCAAATATTTTGCATGGTATGGATGTGAGAGAAACTGGCCTATAATTCGATGCTTTTAGTTTGCTTCCTTTCTTAAAAAGGGGCGTAATGTTGGATTTCCTCTAGAGGTCTTGTACAGTACTGGTTGAGAAAGATTTCTTGAAAATTAACGTTATGGGCAATGCAAAAGCTTCTGCGCAATGTTTGAGTACACGTGGGTGAATGTTATCAACACCAAAAGACTTAAATTTGTCTAGGTTTGCGATTCAAACACGGATATCGTTGATTGAAAAAATATTCTCGTCTAAATTATATTTTTTGTCAGTTCGGGGTTCCAATTTCGGCACAGGTCCATCTGGCTCGTTTACAAATACTGATTGGAAGTAATTGTTTAGAGTTTTGCAAATAATTTGAAGATCTGTTGAAATTGTTCCATCAGTTGTTTCTATAGAGTTGAATACATAATTTGAGTTGGTATTGTTTTTGATATAAGCGTGTAGCTTTTTAGGGTCATTTTTATATAAATGAGCTAGGTTCTCTTCTTAATCTAACACAGCTAACTTCAAAGTTTTTGTTACATTTCTTATATATATTTGAATACCATATATCTTATAATATTTGAATAACAAATTTTATCTTGTATATTTAAATAAATTTAAGAAATGGTAGGTTTCTGACATTTTCATGTGACAGACAGCAGCAGAAATAAAAAGTTTCCAGTGAGAAAGTAATTTTAAGAATTAGATGTTCTAATGTTGATATTAATAAAGAAACTAGTACCAGACTCCCAACTCAACTCTGATTTTGATTCTGGCGAGGAAAAACACTTTTAAACAAAAAGTCACTTCTAAAATTCACACAGATATTTTTGTTGGTAATACAAATATTATGGCTTGATTTAGTAATAATTCTTCAAATGCTTTGTACAAAGTTACAGATTTTAACTCAATCAGGAGTTGATCTGAATTCAAATGTACCTAGTCTACAGCAGCTAAAAAAGATCACATATACATCATAAATACTGTCACAAAATCATACTTACTAATCACAACATATGCAGGATAACAGAAGATGATTAACAAGCAATCAATGGATCCTATGGAGATTCATAGTGCATTTTGGTGGCAAAACATAAATTAATCAAAACAGAGGAAAAATGATAGTCTGTTTTATGGCTGTCCTTGTAAAGTATAATTAAGGGGAATGATGAAATGGACCTTCTTAAGGAGTACAACCTTAAACCCAAAGTAGAAAGAATATGCTTTGTTACTACTACAAGTAATAGTATATTTAAGAAAGGTTCTTTGATATAAATATTTAACAAATTGGGCAAATATCCATTACTAGTTGCAGAACCAAAAATATGTTTCTCAAACTCAGATTTCAAAAGATTGCATGCTAGAAAGGAGCAATGGAAAATTATGCAATCAATTGCAAAACACTATTTTACAATCATACATGCAGAGGAAAAATTACATCAAAAAAGTTTTTATAAAAACAAAAGGCATGAACTTGTGCAGTTGAATTGAAAAAACCTAATAAGTTGCAGCAGGAAATACAGTAAACAGACATTCTATCCAGTATTTAAACCAGGAGTATTAAAATTTGACCAAAATAAAATTTGATATTTTCTTCATAGCAAACGAAGAATTGTCATTTTGTCGAGTATCGAGTATATAAGTATAACTAAGTGATATAAAAGTGTGGTTTTATTTCCAGGGTATTGTACTTAAGGATTTTGTAACCACCAAACCTTAAAAAATTGAAGTCTACTCTTATCAAGTTAGTAATGAACTTAATAATAGTGACTTTGATAACGTGTTATTATCACTGATATGTATTGTGAAAAAACTTCAAATACAGAAGACTGGCTTTAAAGTAATGAAAAAAAATATTCCTTGGCGAAAAAATAAAAAAAGGTTAATAACTTTTACGAAATGCTATGCTATTTTCGCCAGTGTAAATAATGTTTCAAATGTTTGGCATAGCTTATTAAACTACAATATAAAATATTCAGCACCACATAATAATAACGGTTATCACAAGTTATGGCATAAAATATTTTCTAGGTTAAACTTTTAATTATTGTTCTAACTATTCATTATTTTACCTGACTCTAATGCAAAAGCTGAATGCTTTTTTTCACTAACAAATAGAGTGAAAACAGACACACAAAGCTCTCTAAAAAGGAAAAAATATTCTAAATTTAATAGAGCAATTTAGAAAAGATTGTATTTGATTTAAGTTCAGTTATCGAGATATAAGCAAATAATGAAGCTGCTGAGTTTAACAGAAAGACGAATAAAAAGTGAACTCTAAATAAAATAAACAAAATAAAAACAGTAAAAAAAAATTGAAAAATTTTTTAAACTTTTATTAAAAGCTTATTTTTTAGTATTGACTTTTAAAATGAACATTTCTTGTGAATTATTTGGCTTTACAAGTATATAAGCCCTATAGTATATAGCGCAAAAACAGAAACTGTAATGCAATAAGTGTTATGCCTAAAAAATCCAGAAAATAATTTATGCATAATATAATGTATGCATATATGTATGCATAATACTCAAACTGAGATCATAAAACTTTTAAGCAAAACAAATATGTTTAAAGGAAACTAAAATAATTTAAATTTCTGCAATTTATCTTATTTAAAACAAGGGTGGTTTTTATCAAATTATACTAACCTTCATTAGTTATCTTTGAATCTAAAACATGTAGCGAATCAACCAAGTTATCTCTTGTGGAAGTATATGTGGATATACCATCTTTATATGCATCTACTAAATCTGCAAGTAGATTAGTGAGGCGAGAGTATCTCATCACTACACTGTTGTAAGTAACACAATCATTGTCTTAAAAGAAATTAAATATTATTATAAATAATCATTATTAATATTACTATTTATTAATATTAACTACAATTACTATTGTTGCTTAATAACCATTGTTTATTTAAATAACACCATGTTAGAAATGTTTACAAAATTTTTGCCCACTGTATTTTTTTTATTCTTTATAAATATTACAGATACTTCAAATACTAGGTTTTTTTCTAAATACCAGGTTTTATGTTTCTGCATTGTAAATTTTTTTCATAAATTTTGTGTTCAAGACCAAAATAATTTGTCTTAAAATCATGAGTTATTTTTGAGCTACTTTAAATATGTATTATTTACATATTTGTGTTGGGTTCACGACTGGGTTCACACTGGGTATGAAGAATCTATTTTTATCATAATGACTACTAGAGGATGTCTAAATTCTCTAGATATATTTTACTATGTGGATATTATATTGCAAAAAAGCAAGTATTCATAAGATGGTAAAAGATGCCATATCCTGGATACCATAATCAAAATATTTTGATTATGATATCCAGGATATGATCATGTTGATCAAGACAAATGATGCCTGCTGAACCACTCATTTTGTTTTTATTGAGTTTTAAAATTTTCTGTTCCTAGAGCATTATGAGAGCCTAAATATTCATGTCTAGTTAAATTTGCTAAATACTGCTTTTTCAGCAGTTCAAGAATCAGCAAGTAACAGTAAAAAAGACATGCTTCACACTTAGATTTTTTTTGTTTTCACTAATATTGTATTTCTTAAATACCTTTTAATATATGAAATAGTGCTTGTGTAAATATCTTTACAAAATTAAAATAAATTGATACAATATACTAAAAAAAAATTTGCACATATTTGAATATAAAGTCAAGCATAAATAAAAAAACTGTTATATCAAATAAAATGTAACTTTTAAATTTACTGCCAAAAATACATAATGGGCATAAATACATAAAATGGACATAAAATACATAATACATAAAAATGGACAACACCTTTGTTTCATTGTGAAACTATAAAAACAGATTTCTTATAATAATAAAAAAATAACAATAAATAGATTATTAACAACTTGACTCTTTTATTTATAAACTTTTTCCTTCTTGCCAGTGTAATATACAAATATATAAAAAAAAAATTTGAAAAGTATTGATAGAATGTTCAATATAAAAATTAACTAAAACATTTCATTAATTGGTTTAATGCTCAAATAAAAAAAAAATTTTTTTTAAGTATTTAAAAGTGAAATTTTTTTTTTTTTCTTTTAATATGATTTTTATTCAAGTTATAAATTATTCTTAATTTTTTAATGTGAATTTAAAATTAACATTCAAAATAAGTAAAAAGTAGACATGTAAACAAATAAATAAATGAATTGCTTAAGAACCAACTTTCTTTTGGCATTTAAATCAGTGTTATTTAATTTTGCACAAAAATTCTGCCAATTTTTTTTTTTTTTTGTTTATTTTAAACTAATATTAAATTTTAATTTTTTACATAAATGAAAATTCTTTACGCACAAAAATTTTCTCTTTAATGGAAATTCCATTTTATTCAATATTCTTATTATTTTTTCCACATAAATTAGTCTTGATTTTGCAGAGAAATCTTTAATTTTTGTGTGCATAAAAATCAACTTTGTTCTTTGCTTGCACAGCAAAAAAAAAAACAACTGTAAATAAACTAAGTTTTCTTGTGAAATTAGTAAAACAATAAATACATGTCAATAGACGTTTTGAAAAATAATATCAACTTCAACAAAAAATTATTTGTATTTTTAAAAATAATGACGTTAAAAAAAATTGTAAAATATTTCTTTATGATAAAAAAAAAGCCACTACTAAAAAGCAATTATAATATTTCAAAAAACCAACAAACCTTGTGGTAAGGTAACATTTATACGATCAGTTGAAGTACTTGAAGGGTTCAATCCTGTTTTTATAATTGCCCAAGGTGACTTTTGAAACATAACCAAAGATGTCTTATAGCTATGAACAAAATATTGGGGCAAGACAGTCATAGTAAGTTTCTTAAAGTCCTTTTCATATATGTCTGTATTTTTCTTATCATTAATAGGTGCGAAAACAAAAATACTGCTTCTTTGATACATTTTAGTTGCATTATATACTTCATCAAAATTTAGATGAACATCATTATGATTGCTGTCATCTTGAAGAAGTTTAATTAAACTATTCTGATGACTCATCACTTTAGCGTGAGACAATCTCAAACGGTCAAAGCTTTGAAAATATGAATGTAAATCAGACTTAGTGAACAATGTTTCAAATATTGCAATAGCAACATTTTCATAAAACTCTCCTGAAAAATAAAAAAAAAGCATTTTCTAAAATATTGGGAAAAAAAGCAACAACATAATTTAACAGCAAAAAATTAAACGAGTTATTTTTTTAATTTTATAATAACATAATCTACATAATCATAGTAATTCTCTTCAAAGAATGAATTCTGAAGAATATAAAGTTCAAATTTTGTTCATAAATTTTGTTCAAGAATGAATCACTGTTTTGGATAATGGAGCCAGGCCGAGGCAAATTAAGTATGGATCATAATAATAAAAAGTGCTTGTCATTGCTTGATTCAATGCTTGAAGTATAGATTAAAGTAAGATTAACTGCAAGACCACTAAATATAATTAAAGTTTAAATTTTTATCAGAAATTTTGTCAGAAATGCACAACCAGAAAATACATTTTTTTTGACTTAAATTTTGCAATCTGCCTATACTTTACCTAGCCGGTGTGTATTTAACAGTGTTTCACTAGAAAGTACTGTTGTAATTGATTATGCTGTGAGCCTAAGTCTAATAAAACTCGTTACCAAAAACACACAATTTTCTTAACAAATTCCAATACAACACCTTTGGCCAATGCTTCACTGCTGCTCATTTCACAACAGTATCTTTTTCATTTTATGAAAATTAATGTTTGTCTTTTTTTTAACGAACTTTTAATTTTTAACAACCAATAAAAGATGGAAAAACAAACATACACACTGATTTGGACAACCTCTTTTTTTTGACTGGATAGACCTTTTTCTGCTAATTGTGTGCGCAATGTAAACATCAAACAAATGATTAATAAAAGTTTAGTACCAGTGCGATCCACATGTTAAGTTTCAGAAAGTTCTGAATTCAAGTAAATAATTAGAAATGGTATTTTTGAAACGTTTTTGACACAGGCAAGTCAAGAAAGGCGAAAAAAAAATCAAGAGAACATAAGCAAAATGCTTTACATCTGATGAACCTTGTACACAATTAAATGAAATGGAATCAACATAAAAATGTAACCCCAAATAATTTAGTTTAAAAAAGAAAACATACCAATAAATCAAATGTCACTGAACAGATCTAAGAATTGACTTTGACAAAATCAGATATTGAGTCATTAATAGGTTGT
This sequence comes from Hydra vulgaris, assembly GCF_022113875.1. Lineage (NCBI taxonomy): Eukaryota > Metazoa > Cnidaria > Hydrozoa > Anthoathecata > Hydridae > Hydra > Hydra vulgaris. The sequence goes on along the minus strand of NC_061169.1, from coordinate 33,760,335 downwards.
GCAACATAATACTTTAATAATTTTCAGAGATTTGTTAGTAAAAACTATACTTTGATTATAAAACCTTATTATATCTTCAATTAAACATTGTCAGAACATGGAAGCTTATTGATAAACCTTATTGATAAACCTTTAAGGTTATTAAGGTTATATAATGTTATATAACCTTAAAAGACTTTAAAATTTCTCCTTGGACCTTCTTTTTAGCTTTTGCAGCCATCTTTAATGCAGCTTGCATATCCAACAGATTCTTTGTGATCAAAAATTTTCTTTCACAGTGAACAAAAAAAGAGGACTGGTGCATGTCATGAGTGTCATGCCATGACGAGCATGTCATGAGTGCTTTCTACATTCACTAAGATTTTTCATTATAGTTAATTGCTTAAATGTTTTCATTTCTATCTCGGTTTTTGCGCCAAGTGTACAGCAAAAAAGAAGCTAATGACATTTTTCATTTTCAAATTCAAGCTAATTTTTTTAACTAATACAACCTTATATTACACTATGTAATACAACCTTATATTACACTATGCAACACAACCTTATATTAAACTATGTAACACAACTATATATAACACTATGTAACACAACCTTATATTACACTATGTAACACAACCTTATATTACACTATGTAGCACAACCTTATATTACACTATGTAACACAACCTTATATTACACTATGTAACACAATCTTATATTACACTATGTAACGCAACCTTATTACTTGAATTCAAAGTGTTATATTTTAATTGCTTATGTCTAAAAACTGTAGAAAAATGACTACATAAGCACCAATTATTATTTTATAATTTCTTTTTTTATCAACAGTATAATGAAACTCATTTTTATTAAGAACAAAAAGAAACTTATAAATTAATTTATTCTGTCTGAGGAGACACAATAGTTTCACTTTCACAAAAAAGCTGCTAAATGTAGCTTCCCATCATGTTTTTATTATGCTGTCTTTGATAACGGAGTTCAAAGTCCAATATACCTTAATGAAAGCACTTGCCTTGCTCCTCTAAGTAGGCTCCTGTGTTCTCCTTAGAGTGACATTCTGCATCCCATGACATCATTTTTAATTAGAATTTGAAATTCTCATTATAAATTATAAAGAAAACTCCACATAGTTTGATTTCTGTTTGATTACCCAGAAAGCCATAAACAACTAGAACAAACCTGTTTCAAGCTGCTCTCCCCATCCTGTTCAAGTGCTAGGCAAACTTGACACATTCTGTGATCTTTTTGATCTGTGGTCCAACAAAGATACTAGTTCTAAACTTAGCATCAGACAATTTTGGAAAAAGATCTTGGAGGTACTTAAAAGGTGTCAACTCCTCAATAGCAGCAACGAAATGCATGATGATGTCTAACTTGATGTGCAGGGATGCCATAAATATTTTTTAAAGTCTTATCAGTGACTCTACTTCACATTGTTCTTGTCTACAAAAAACCTGATTGTTGATTGTGTCTTTTATGCAATAGTGTGTCTTAGTGTAACAGCTGTCCCCAAGGCAAAGAAAACAAGGAAGTTTTGTGGAACTGTCTTGAAGGCCTAAAAGGAATGAATTTAGGACACTCAGCAACATCTTGACACTGGTGTAGTCCTCTTTTAGACCCAAAGAGTAAGAAATATTATATACTCACATAATATTGTTTCTGTGGTGAAATAACACAACTTTGAGGCTATGAGATAATCTGTCTATAAATAAGCAATATTTACTTACAATAGCCTTGAAAAGCACAGCCTATCTTTCTGACTGAAGATGTTGGAAAATGGTTGGTGACACTTTCTCTGATCTGTGACTTGCATGTTTCTACCCAATAAATTCCACTGTTTGAGTCTGGATATAAGAAGCTCAGCACTTGACTTGGTAATGCCTAGATCTCTGATTAGATTGTTAATGTCTTTCTAATTAGGGAAGTACTTGAACCTGCAAAACTGTAGTTCGCACTTCCAATAATTTTTTTGTGATTGTACTTGCTACATTTTCCTAAAGATGGTTGATCCCTCTTATTGGGAGTAAAAACAGACAGATCAGAGCTGTGGGATATTTGGACATCATTGAAGAAATGTCTGCATCAACATTTTGAATGTGGAGTATGGGGTAACATTTCAATGCTGAAACTATGCTTGATTGCAGAGACAGAAGAACTAATACTAAGATACCAGTGTTGGTAGGATGAAATGGAAGTAAAGTGATTAGGATTTTCATAAATAAAACCAGAAATGTGTTTTGTAATGTTTATAGTTTGTAAAGAATGAGCAATTAAACCTAAAAGTGTATTGGAAACAAGTTGGTGCAAACTTTGTTGTTTGAACAGCTTGTAAATAATGGGTTTAGGAGATGTAGCGGTACACAAGGTGCTCAATATTGCTGATTTAAAATAGAGAGAAATCAAGAAAGAAATTCAAATAGGCAAAAAAGATAAAGTGTGTTGATAAGTTTTGTTATCTTGGAGATACAATTGTACCAGTTGGTGAATGAGAAAAAGCATTTAGAGAAAGATGTGCCTAGTTGTGGCAAGTTTAGGGAATTATTTTCACTAAAAAAATTAAAAAAGAAGCAAATCTTAGAGATTAGGAATAGTGAGTGTGTCTGATAGGGAGATCAAAGAAGATCCAGATTATTGGGTATTGGGAGATAAGAAGAGAGTGTGTTACAGAGTACATAAAAAAGCTTCGGTTAAGGAAAAGAAGATACTTGAGTATCTGAGATCTAAGAGAAACTATTAGAGACTATCAACCTAAAATTATAAGATCTTCCAACCTGATGATGAATGTTAAATAGTGTCCTCGGTATTAAAAGATCACATACCTTCCTAAACTTGGGACTTGAAAGTGATCTATATGTAAATAAATATTTTTTAAAAAAATTTTACATATAATAATTTTATTATTTACTTACCATTTAAACAAACTAATTCATTTATCTCTTTAATTTCTTTATATAAACTAAATCTCAGCCTAAATGTTAGACAAGGTAGTTTTCCTTTTAGAGTAGACACAGCAACCTCAGGTATAAAAATATCATGAATTTCAAACCAATCTGTGTGTGCATTCTCTTCGTGTTTTTTTACAAGCTAAATTAAATTAAGGTTTTTAATTTAACAAAAAAAAAAAAAGAAAAAAAAAAAAAAGAAAATTAATTTAAATGTATATTTAAAAATATTGATACATAAATATAAAAAACATGCACAAATTATATGTATTATATAATTTATAAAACTCAATAAGGTGTAACCTTGTTGGCTTTACGAGATTCTTTCTCAAATCGATTTCTTGTATTTTCAGAAATATTTTTGATACTGCGTGCCATTGTAAGAAACTTCTCTAACTTAAGCTGCAGTAACTTTTGTTTTTCATATTGTGGATAATAATTCTGAAAAAGAAATAATGAAAAATTTTTTTTTTTTTTACAAAATTTAGACATAAATTAATAGAACATAATGCATAAATAATGTTATAGAAGTATTTCATTACTACCATTTAAAATTTTCATAAATACCTTTTTATAATTATTTAACTAATTTTGGTCTTTAAATTTGAAAAAAAAACATGATATACAGTATATTTCATAATTCATAATTTTTTCATGCAATTTTATATTATCCATATTTTGTTCATAGATTATTTTTTATTAGAAAAATTATTCTGAGAGCAAATATCTTTTTATCACTACAAGAAAGAATTTACTTTTTTTTTTAAAATGGAGTACCAGGGAATGTTTTTAAAAACATAAAACTCATTTCCTTAATAATTGTATAATGGTTTAAATAAATTAGCCAACAATGATCTGACTATTTTCTAACTTCCTGAAAATTTGCCCAACCCTAAAAATTGCTATTGTTTAATTAAAACAATAGATCCTCAGTGCCATGAAGTGCTATATTCTGTTTTGCAAGAAAATGTACAATTGGAATGATTCTTAAAACATTGTTCCATAAATGTGCTTCATTCAACACCCCACAGAGAAGTGCTGATTTTCTTAACTCTCACCTTTTTTTTATTGCTAATTAAAGATGGCCATATGCCTGTATCTTTTCAATGGAAGTTGATATTTTTAAATGATAATTAGAAAAATGTTTATATTTACGTATATAAATGTTACATACCCTTTAAGTTAATAATTAAATTACAGAATTATAGTTATTCTTGACAAAGAACTTTCTTCCTAATTTTTAGGATGAAATCATATCCACCAATATTTACACTACGATTATTCATACTACCATTGTCTAGCTAAAAATACAAAGCCATTGAAACTTTAAAATACAAAGTCATTTCAGGTTTAAAATTTTGTGATAAGGTAAAATCAAATTTAAATCAACAAAAATTTACCAAGAATTTAATAAACAATAATTTATTAAAAAAATTTTTTGATTACTGACAGCTAATGTTTTCCTTGATAACTTTAACAGTCTGTTAATTTACTGAGTAATGTTAAAATTGGAAAAAAAATTTTTTTTATAGATAATATTAGAAACTCATAAAGTAATTAAAGACATTATAACCCCCTTAAATACTTTAGAGACTGTAATTATCCAAAACTACTTAACAGGTCTATGCACTAATCAATTCTAATCATTTTCCCATTTTAATAAATAACCCCCAAAAAAAATAACTAAAATAAAAAAATTTATATATTTAAATTTTCTATTATAGTATTGTATCATAAATTGAATATTTGGGCAAAAAAAAAATTCATGAAATTTCAAACTTCAGGAATCACAAAAAACAATGGTTACCGGTGCTACTTACACCAATAGCAACATAAATAATAACATAATAAAATAATAACATAATAAAATGATAACATAATAAAATGATAACATAATAAAATAATAACATAATAAAATAATAACATAATAAAATAATAACATAATAAAATAATAACATAAAATAAAACAACATAATAAAATTCGAATAGTCTTAAATATTTAAAATTCAATTAAAAATTAAAAAATTCAATTATTAATTATTTGTTTCACAATTGATGATTGAATGGCAAAACAATCAAAAACACTATTTGCCCAAGTTTAATTCTTTAAATTTATATTACTATAATTGCATTAACATAAAACATGGTTAGTTATATTACATCATTTAAAAATTATATTACACACCTTGTACACTTTGATATATAAAAAATGTTTATACAATATTACATTACGCACTACAGTTACTGTAGTGCGTAATGTAATATTGTATAAACAATTATCAGGGCTTAATATAAGCGTATTGCGATCTCGATTGCTTTTTACACATTCGCGATTAGTTTTTACTTAAAACATATATTTTTGCGATTGGTTTACTTTTTTAGTTGTTTATTTACTATTTTTCTAATTTAGCTTTTTTTTTTTGGCAATTCTTAAAAGTAATGTTTTCATAGTAAAGTACACATCACGCAAAGTTTGTCTTTTGAATAGAAGCATGATCATTTGCTTTTGAATAGAAGCATAATCATTTGCTCTTTCGCGCGGTGATTTTTATTCAATGTAAAGCACTTTTTACTTTAAATCTCTGCATAGAAGCAAATTAAAAAGACAAAAGTTAAAAGTAATTTTTTCTTCATCATATTTTTTTAACAAAACAGCATTTTTATCTTTTTTTAAAAGAAACGTTGCTCCAAATTAACTTAATAATAATGATTTAAATTATTATTTTATAAATAATTTTATACAGTTATTTTTACTACTTTAAGTATAATAAAATATATATAAATTCGTTTTTATTAAATAAAATTTCTATTAGTAAAATTGTGCTAAAAGAAACCAGCAACTTTTTTGCTTTCACGTTTTTCGCTTTTAATGACCTTGAAACTATTGAAATTATATTTAGCTAACTTTACTGAATGGATAGAGTATATCACAGTAAATTAATTTATAACCTAAATCAAAACAACCAGTTAAGTTAAGATAGTAACTTACAGTTACTCAAGTATTAATTTAACAATTATATTAATTAATTTAATATACTCGCAAAAGTTAGCCATAGACATGTTTCAATTTAGATCTTAACACATAATATAAGCTTTTAACTAATAATTATTTTAACAAAAATTGTCAAATAGAATATGAAAAAAGTGACACCATTTTTTTATATTTTCATTTTATTTATAGCGACATCTAGACTAAACATTTTTTACAAATACGCAATTGTTTTCAGGAATTTAAAAAGAAATCAATTTAACAAGAGAACTTTAGCCTTAAAATTCACTTATTCAAATAATTTTGTGATTGAAATTTGAAATTTAAAAAAAATTTAAAAATTTAAAAAAAGTTTGATGAAACAAGGGAGAAAAAAGAAAGTTTTTTTTCTTAAATCGTAAATTTTTTTAATGTTTCGAATTATATATTTTTTCTTGAAAATAGTTTTAAAAGTAGAAACATTCTATTGCAAACATCAAAGCAGTGATTGCAAATTGAAAGTTAAAATAAAAATTATAAAAAATTTAATTTTAATTTAATAAATTATTTTATTTCAGTTTAAAAAAATTTTTTTCTAAAAAAATAATTTAAACATATTCTTATACTTAATATAATTCGATTTATTAAACAAAATTTTTTGTTTCACTTTTTTTTGGAAAACAATTAGAATAAAAAAAAATTGAATAAAAACATCAGTTTAAAAACTATTTTTTTTTTTTTTTTTATTTTAATTTACCTCCTCAAGGCCGAGAAGGCCACTACAGACGAGGAGGCAACTTATTCGTGGCTATAACCCTCTCTCAACTCTATAACTCCGAAACACGAACCTTGACGAACAAGGCCGCTGCGCGGAGAAACGAGTTGAGCGCGGTACTACCAGGAACGTGGTGGGGATCGAACTCGGAACCACTCGTTTATGAAGCGAGCGCTCTACCACTACACCACTACCGCATTTGAATGAAAAACTTAATTATACTTAAATTTTTTTTCGTACGCTTGATCAGGAAACGATAATTTATAAAAGACATGGTATCTAATATTTTTATGCTTTGATCTTACTCATTTGGTCTATATATTATAAACTCGTATAGGTCTATAGGCGCAAATATGAGTTTTGTTTTAGTTTATAGATTAATTTTATTTATTTGCTTCCTTTTATTTTAAACGCGTTTTATTTTATAAATTGTATAAATCAACACAAAATATCGTCACAAATAAGTTTAACATTAACCCAAGCTCTTTATATTCTTTTTGTTTTAATGTTGTTTTATAGCTTTTAACAATTAAATACCTTGTGTTTTAACGTCAGCACGAACGTATTAAATAGTTTTCTTTGACTAATTAAAGTGGTTTAGATATTGCTTTTTCTCTTATTTTTTTACTTTTACTTTTTTAAGTATCATTTTAAGTAAAATATATACTTTATATAAAGAAATATCTTAATAGTATTAATAACGTTATTGCTTATTACAAATGCAACTTAAACTTCAAGTTATAACTTAAGTAGTAAATAATAAAAGTAACTTACACTATTTAAAACTCTGTTGAACAAGAAAAGTATAAGCTTATATTTAAATATGAGAGATAATATATTAAAAGTTGAATAATTACGTACAAAAGATACAATTATATACTAACGCAACTTCCTCCCCCCCCCCCCATTACTGCAAAGAAGCGCAAGGTTTAAGGAGGGGGTTGGGGGGTTGGATTAGCGTGAAATTTTTTTTTTTCGCAATTAGATTTTTTTGCGTTAATTCGAGCACTGTATATATATATATATATATATATATATATATATATATATATATATATATATATATATATATATATATATATATATATATACACACAGTATCGGACAAAACAAGTGCAACTAAAATAATGCTAATTTAGTTTATTTATCTAAAAGTGCTGCATTTTTTCAATTTAGAGAAATAACTATGTAACTGTTTAGAGACAACGTTCTTCAAGTTTTATTCATCACAAAGTTTATTATTTGTACACGAAAATTAATAAATTAATCAAAAGTATTAAAAAAAGTTGATTTCCTTCTGGACAAAACAAGTGCAACTCCACAAAATGTTGACTAAGCTGTATTTCGCTAACAATATTTCGTGGGGAATCCTTTATTGTCGATCACAGCCTTGCATCTTGGAGACATAGATTCAATCAGGTGATCAATGAAACTTTGTGGAATTGCTGCCCAGGCCTTTTGGATTTGTTCAAACAGTTGATCCTTATTACGAACACCTTCATAATCAATTCTGCGGTTGACAATCTCTCACAGATTCTCCATAGGGTTGAGATCCGGAGATTGAGGTGGCCAATCCATCACCGATAGGTAGTTATCTTGAAACAATTGCTTGACTACTTTTGCAGTGTGTTTCGGACCGTTGTCTTGCTAAAAACCCATTTTATTGGCATATTCCATTCAGCGTGAGGTTATTTTTATACATGAAACGGTCCATTATTCCATCGATTAAATGTATTGGACCTAGACCATTAGCAGAAAAACACCCACAGACCATTACATTGCCTCCACCATGCTTCACAGTCTTATGGCAATAACGTAAATTGAGGCGTTTTACGGCCGGTTGACGAACACGACAAATGCCATCGCACCCAATGATGTTGAACTTCGATTCATCACTGAACAGGACAGTTCGCCATTTATGCACATTCCAGCCAATATGAGGTGTAGCAAACAGGAGTCTTTTCTTCTGGTTCTTTAGTGAAATCAGCGGTTTCTTTGCAGGGCGTCGAGAAAACAATCCGGCTTCAACAGTTTGTCGTCTGATTGTTCGGTTCGATACAGGCAGCTTAATTGCTTTTGTATCTCGACTGATGATATCCAAGGATCCTTCTTGACAGATCTGACGATCATAAACATTCCACTTTCCTGACATTTCATTTACGTAATCGCCAATAATTTTCTTTCTTAGTTCCAATCCAAGACTGTCGGGAGCCATTTTTGCACTTGAAGTCATAAAAATAATAAAAAAAAATAATCATGCTTCTCAAGGCTTACCGTGTTATATTTACCTTGTGATGATACAATAATGCTCTGTGGAACAGAACGTCTTGGTTGGATGTAGACTGTATTGATGTAATGAAACACTTGTTGTATTTCACTTCTTGTATTGATGTTCTTCAATAAAACACTTTGATAAAACTCACTTCGATAAACTGTCTTGATAATACTGACTGATTGACTTCCATATACTGACTGAATTACATGTTGGTTTACATGTCTCTTATATAGTAAAATGAACCTGTGTGAACCTGTTCTGGAAGATTCTAGATGCTTCTTTTCGATGCTTTTGGAAACTTCTGGACGCATCTGGATGCTTCTGAATGTTTCTGGATACTTCTGGATGCTTCCAGATGCTTTTTCTGGAAACTTCTGAAAGCTTCTGGAAACTTCTGGATACTTCCTTTAATTATTAAAAAACTTCCGTGATGTTGACACGGACCAGACTTAAGAAAATGAAACAAACCAAAAAAATTGCACTTGTTTTGTCCGCTGCAAAATGGCACTTGTCAACGAAGTTCTGCCTATGTGCTGTCACCTGTCAGCTGATTGCTCCAGACTCCTGAACTGTTTGCTGTGGTAGTATAGTATGTTTTGTTTTTAAGACATGTAAAATTAGGAACACTTTTTAGCATTGTTCGATGTTGGTTGCAAATGTTTTGTCCAATACTGTATATATATATATATATATATATATATATATATATATATATATATATATATATATATATATATATATATATATATATATATATATATATATATATATATAGTATTGGACAAAACATTTGCAACCAACATTGAACAATGCTAAAAAGTCTTCCTAATTTTACATGTCTTAAAAACAAAACGAACTATGGAGTAACAAACTCAGTCACCCTAGCGGACATTGTAAAAGGGGGCACAAAAATAACAGACAGAGATAAAGCCATTATTGTACAAGTCACTAGAGAACTGAACAAAAGAGAAAAAATTGAACATAAAGTAATTATAACTGTAGTCAATGAATGTGACTTAGAAGATCCAGAAGAAAGAAAAAAACAAGAAAAGGAAAGCATAGAATCACTGATAGTTGCCCTAGGGCTCAGAAAAGAAATTTTTAAAAGTGTACGCAGAATAAAAAAACAGCGCCAAGTAGACTCGTTAAACGGAGCAACAAATACAACCAACACAATTGCAAACACAATAATTGCAACTAAATGACCTCCACTAACAATAGTAGTACTCAATAACCAAAATAGCCAAATTAAACTGTTAAAGAAGCGTAACAAGCTAAGAACAATGGATATCAAAAGAACCAAGCAATAAAATTGTTGCAGCCTCATTGACATGTAAACAAGAAAAACAACTCAATGGAAACTTGTCACCAATCAACAACTTAGTAACAGTAACAAACAATGCTCAACATCATCATCTCAGCCTGTTAAATTATGCCGCAATTCCATCATCAAATATTAACCTGATCAAAGCAACAAAAAGTTAATTACTTCACTGATTCGGTTTGCCACACGACACCACAAACTCGTTGTCAGCTAACAGTATAGTAATATAATCAAACAATGCCCAACAACAACATCTTGGCCCGCCAATTTATATCGCAACTTCATTATCAAATATCAACTTGATCGCAGCAGCAAAAAACTAATACCGTCATCAGCTAAGTTTGCCACATGACACCACAAACTTACAACCAATTAAGAACTCGATAGCAGCAATAAATAATGATAAACATATAAGATGAATATACACCAATGCAACATCGCTAAATGCAAACATACTCAACGAACTCACAGCACATGTCTTAGTCAACTGCCCCCACATAATTTTAATAAGTGAAACATGGTTCACAAGCCGATCAGTTCCTCATCTGAATGGTTACAATGTGTTTCGTAAAGATAGAGAGGGTTATCAGGGAGGAGCCGCAATTTATGTTAGCAAAGACCTACCATTTGTTGAAATTGATTATAAAGAATTAACAGACACAAACTGCAAGCAAATTTAGCGTTCGTTAAACATAAACAATTAAAACAATCTATTAGGGTGTTTATATCGACCCACGTTTTCCTTAAGATATACAAATGATCTGTCAACCTAGACTGCAATTACATTAGCAAGGCAAAGTTACTTGTTGACACTAAAAAATTTAGCTTAACACTCAACTGCAGTGACTTTAACTTTCGAAATGTGAAATGGTTTTTTTACTACTTTTTAGTTCACAGCGGTGAACTAAAAAATAGTAAAAAGGACATAGCCAATATATTAAATCACCAATTCGAGTCCGTCTTTAGTAAAAGATACGATATATAAATTAACACATTTGACCATAGAACAAATAAGATGATAGACAAAATTAACATCGGAGGACAAAGAAGAAAGTTTATTACTTTAAATTGATGGAAACAAATCACAAGGAGCAGATAACGTTCACCCATTCATTCTAAAAGCACTGGACACCGAATTCGCCAAGCCACTATTGATCATATTTAATTTATCATTGCGTTCAGGAGAAATACCAACAGCATGGCTAGAGGTAAACGTAATGCCAATATTTAAAAAAGGAAGCTCAACAGATCCCGGAAACTATAGACCAATCAGCTTGACTTCGGTCCCATGCAAAATTATGGAGAAAATAGTAAGGAATGAACTTATCAACTACTTCACAAAAAACAACCTTTTCAGTAGCGAACAACACAATTTTGTCCCAAATAAATCATGTAGGACAAACCTTCTAAAAACTATGGAGCCACCAAAACAATGGCAAAAAAAATACCACTAGATATCGTATTTCTCAACTTTTCGCGTGCATTTGATTTAGTACAGCATCCTAGCCTTATTGAAAAACTGAGCAAATATGGAATAACAGGTCAACTGCTTGCATGGATTCGCTCATTTTTAACAAATTGACAACAGCAAGTTGTTCTAGGCGACACAACTTTAGGATGGGCACCAGTGTCTAGCAGTGTTGTCCAAGGATCCGATGATAGAAATAGACCTTGGAGTCACAATAAGTCAAGATCTTAAGCCAGAAAAGCAAGTCAATGAAGCCACATCCATCGCAAATAAATTTCTTGGACTGTTAAAAAATATGTTTATACCGCGAGATCCAGCACTATGGAAAAAACTCTATACAACATGTCAGACCACATTTGGAATACGCAGTATGCACTTAGTCACCATCAACAAAAAAAGACCAAAAAACACTTGAAAAGTTCAGTGACAAGTAACAAAGATTGGACATGCAATGAGGTAACATAGCTATGAAGAAAGGCTAATCAAACTCAACTTAACCAGTCTAACTTTGCGTTGACAAAAGGGCGACCTCATTCAACAACTTAAAATATTACAAGGAATCAACAAAGTGAAATGGTGTGTACCAACATTCACAAGAGAACCAAGAGCGGGTCGTAGAGGACAACTGAGCAAAGAATTAGTCTGTAACAGTGTACTGCAAAACAATTTCTTCACTAACAGAATTGTGAACTGTTGGAACTCGCTATCTGATGATACAGTGAATGCAGAAACAGTCAACGCATTCAAGAGTTGGCTGAATAATCTCCAGCAAAGTTGCTACAGTGCCTCATCATTTGATGGGTTACTTCACGTGAGCCAATAAGCTCGCATTGCAGTAAGCTCGAATTATATATATATATATATATATATATATATATATATATATATATATATATATATATATATATATATATATATATATATATATATATATAGTAACCTTAAATGTATATATTATAACTTGATTGTAATAAAAAAAAATTATTTACTACATGATATTTTTATTATATTATTTATAACTTATATAAGATATTATATTATTTAATAATTTCTTATTATATATAGTTTTATGAAGTTTATTATAGAATTAATAAATAATCATACTTATCATATTTGTAATGATAAATTTTAAATAAAAGAAAATTGTAAATAAAATCATAATCTTTATGAATCTTTTTTATATGGACGTTGTTACAACGTTGAATTGATGTCCAGGTTATGACTAGCTTTTAAGTTGTGGTGAAAGCAATATTTGGACTGGTTATGATGTTAAAAAACTCCAAACATACATAATAAAAAAAAATTAAAAATGCCCAACTGTAGTAAGAGTAGTTGTAATAAGGTATTTTTCCTTGATTGTTTATCTTATTGACAAAGCCATAATATAAAAATACTCAGTCCTGATCAACAAAATATCGTCAGGAAGGACATCCATGGTTGGATATTCATGAAAGCTAGGAAGAACATCCACAATTGTAACAAATTGCTTTAACACTTCCATAATGTCATAATTAAAAAAGAAAATGACATAATGGAAACCATCAAACAAATTCAAGCTACACCAGTGTAGAGTAATGGATGTTAAACATTAAAAAAAAAAATATGTATACTAAATGAAAAACTCTATAACTTCTGCATTCATAAAACATTTTACAGAAACTGAAAAAACGAAAAATACATAAATAAAATACATGCATAATACATAAATACATATAAACACATAAACACAAACAAAAATATAAAGAACCTTTTCTCACCCGAGCAGATATTAAAAAATCTTGAGACTTTTTAAAAGCAATTCCTTTTTCAACTTCACAAGCAGCTACACATGATACATTTACTGCCCATTTTGATGACATAATCTGAATCTGTAAATTTCCAATATCATTACTGCTAAAATCTTGTTGAGTTACGATCGGAATTTCTACTTTAATTAATATATTAACAATTAATATTATAATTAGAAACAAACACTAAATTTCATTAAAAAAAAATGTTAATATATAAATGTATATTAAGTTTTTTTTATTAAAATGTCAATCAACTAACTAGGTTTCCTTGAGCAGCTGTCAGCGCAATCAGTTTCAATTGAAAGAATATTTTCTTTGACCTTTTTTTCACATTCTTTTAATTTAATCACCAGCTCATTAAGTATCCCACTAGAACTAAAGTGCGAAGTCTCAAAAGATTCAACCAGCATGCTTACATTTTTCAACATATCTGCACTTTGTTTTGCATGCATGTTAAACATAGTAAAAAACTTATGAAAAATTCCATCCACTTGAGTTGAAATCAATTCCTTTGACTTCCTTATGTCAAGAACTCTGCCAGAAACCTAATAAATTATTTTTATGCAGAACTTTAAAACCTATCTTTAATAGAATTTAATACCAATTTTTAAGCAAGATTAACTAGTAATTGTAACAGAAAAATTTATTTATGCCTTGAAATCATCATCCAATCTCTCTGATCCTTTATACTCCATTATCATATTTATTTCATTATACAAATTTCCTTTCATTGTGAATAAAAAATAAAGAAAACCATCAAGTCGCCTTTCAACTACAACTTCTGCATTTTTCATTTCCATTCCTATAAATATTAAAAATATTTCATATATATATATATATATATATATATATATATATATATATATATATATATATATATATATATATATATATATATATATATATATATATATATATACAGGGTGGCCCATAAGTCACTTTACATTTTAAAAATTAAATAACTTTTTTTCTATTAATTTATTTCTATTACTCTTTTTAGAATTAAAAAATATAATCTTTGGAAATTTTTAGTATGGATACGTTTACAATAGAACAACGAGTGAAGATAAGTGAATTTTACTTTGAAAATGAACGATCAATTGTTTCAACGCAAAGATCGTATATGCGCCATTTTAATGTTCGACATCTCCCTAGTAGGCCTGCAATAATGAACTTAGTGACGTGTTTTTAAGAGCATGGCTCTGTAAGTGATAGGACTAAAAGTGGACGAGGTTGTTCAGTACGCACATGTGAAAATACTGAAGCTGCGAGCCGTAGCATTGAAGAGAACCCAACCACATCCACTCAAAGGCGTTCTCAAGAACTTGGCATTTCACGGAGTTCTCTGCAGCGCATTCAAAGAGACTTGCACATGTACCCTTACAAGATTCAATTAGTGCAATCTTTACAACCACCAGATTTTCAGAAACGACTAAATTATGCTGTCAGGTTTCAGAGAACTGCAAGAAATGAAAATGAGTTTATTCACAAGTTGATCAAGGGAGATGAAGCTCATTTCCATTTGAACGGACATGTGAATAAGCAGAATATGAGATTTTGGGGCACCGAAAATCCACACCAAGGTCATGCGAGTCCGTTACACTCAGTTAAAGTCACAACATGGTGTGGAGTAACATCAGAAAAGGTTATTGTGCCCTTCTTCTTTGAAGATGTAAATGAAAATGCTGTGACTGTAACTGCTGAGAAATATCAAGACATGCTAGCGAATTTTGTTCAACCTCAGTTAGCAAACATGGCAGGGTATTAGTGGCAACAAGATGGAGCAACTGCACATACCGCTAGAGCCACAATGCAGTTTTTAACTGCAATGTTTCAGGATCAGATAATCTCTCTTAAATTCGATTTTGAATGGCCTCCACGTTCTCCTGATTTGACAGCACCAGACTTTTGGCTTTCGGGATATCTTAAAGACAAAGTGTAATAATAATAAGCCCCAAACTATTCAAGATCTTAAGGCAAACATACGACAGGAATTTCTTTTCCTACAACCTCAGATGTTAAGAAGTGTTGTGGAGAATAGCTTAAAAAGAGCTCGACATTGTGAAGACGAGAATGGAGGCTATTTAAGAGACATTATCTTTCGTAACTTGAATGGAGAATGGAGGCTATTTAAGAGACATTATCTTTTCGTAAGTCAGAACTAACTTACAGATTCTAAACTTTGTAATAAAAAAAGAATTAATTAAATACAGTCGTTTAATAAAAAGTTATTTAATTTTTAAAATGTAAAGTGACTTATGGGCCACCCTGTATATATATATATATATATATATATATATATATATATATATATATATATATATATATATATATATATATATATATATATATATATATATATATATATACATATATATATATATATATATATATATATATATATATATATATATATATATATATATACATATATACATACATATATATATACATTAAAAATATTTCATATATATATCTATCTTTTTTTAGCGTACTTAGCAAATTGATGTAGCAAATTGATACTGGTAGCAAATTGATACTGGTTTTCAGAAAAAAATGAGAAAAACAAAGAATAATGAAAGAAAAGATCGCAAAACCTTCAGTTGATGTAGCAGCACTACTTTGTGGTAGCAAGCTATAAGATAGTCAATGTATGTACTAAACCCCCCAGCAGCAGACTACTTTAGTGTGACGTCAGAGATGTTATCTTACATGCATTTATAGTTGTGTATATATATACATACATATATAAGGACTGAAGATTAAAATTCGGATTATGGAGTTTACTGAAAAGCAAAGTTGACTTTTCCTCTGACTTTGGTACCGAATTTGAAATAGAATTTTAGCTTTCAGTTAAATCCTTTAACAATTGCAAAATTTCACTTAACTTACAGCTAAATTTTTAAAGCTATCATTTTTTTCAGTTAAAAAATAAAAATAACTATAAAATATGTCATTGACATGAAACGTGTTCATGTATATCAACCTTTTTTTCAGCACAGCAGCCTTGTTCGCCAAAGTTCATATTTTGGACTTAAAGAGTTGAGAGTGAATAAACAAGTGAATATTTAACATAATATTCTTCACAATCTTTTACCTTTATAAAATTAAAATTTTTCAATGTTGGTAATGTTCTGTTGTTAACATTCGTTTAAAAACATAAAGAATTGTGAAAATTGCATAACTTAAATTCTAATTATTGCTCCATTAAAACTTTTTTTTTTTCAGCACAAATTGTTGTTGTTTTTTGTAAACATATTTTTTGTTTTGAAAAATTACTTTAATTTACTTGTGTTTTATCATGTTTTGAAATATGGTCAATAACAAGCTTAAAAATGATAAACTTGGTATATAAAAAATTATTATTCAAAAATGTACTTTCATTTTTAAAATAATAAGTTAAAATTCAATATTAAATTAAAAGTCAGAATTTCTCTTTCAAATATGGGTACGCATATGGGTAATAATAACCATATTTATATAACTTATAAAAAACTTAATTTCTATTCTGTTATGTTTTTATAAACTTTTTTCAGCCCATACACAGCATATTATGGGGATCCTTGGGAGCAATTTATTATGGGGACCATTTTGGGACAGACCATCTGCAGCTTATAAATGGAATCCTTGCCCCATTAATTAGTTTTTAAGAAAATAAAAGTTTGAATGTAAAATCTTTAATGTGTGTTAAACTAGCAGACTAAACTTATTTCATAAGCACATAAATAACATAAGTATCTTATTCACAATATATGCAACACTCGGGGTGTTCTGATCTTTTTAGAAGTTTTAAGCTTTTTAAAAAAACTCTTTCCTTCTTGTTTGTAATAGTATTGAATATCTTTATTTTTGTTAGGTTTATAATATCTATAGAATTTTAAAAATGTTTTATTTTGTATTTTAGAAAATTTGAAAAATTAAAAAAAATAAAATAAAATATTAAAGCAAAAGAATTCAAATCTCCCAATACACTTCCGAAGCGCAGAGCAAACAACTTTGGCTACTAAGGCATACAATGCATATAAATTTTAACTTTGAGCAAAAGGCAGTATAATTTGTAAATTGTCAAATAAATGCTATGAATCAAAATGAAGATATTGTTGCAATGTAAATTTCAAGTAAAAGTAAAAATGTAAAACTTGATACATCTTTTAACATAATTTGAAGTCTACAAAAGTTAGATATTTGCATACACTTTTGTTCACATTTTCTTTTAAAAATAAGTGTTGCAACTCTTTCTTGTAATTAGCTCAGGCATAACAACTGCCGCAAGTTCTGTGCAAATGAGTTCTGTGCATGAATGAGCATTAAGTTGAGCAATATATAATATGATTTAAAAAACTTGTGTTTTTTTAAATAAAAAAAAAATTAAAAAAACATTGTTACCAATAGCAACAACATAAGAAATAAAATGAGTTTTCGAAACTTGATTGGGACTTTTCCAAATCCAACTTGTTAACATAGGTCCATCATTCTAAAAACAACATTGATAAAATTTAGATTAAAAGTTTGATAAAACAAAATAAAAAAATTAGATAAAACAAAGCACATAAATGATATCAAAACAAAGAAGATTATAGTTAAAATAAAGAAGATTTTTAAATTCACAACAAACAATTATTGATTTTTTCCCCTCTGCTAGCAAGACCAGAAAAAACTAAATTTTTTTTTTTTCATTTCCACATTTAAAATCATTTTCATTAAAAAATTGTCTGCCAAAACCAAAACCCTCAAGTCTATGATATGTACACTTCACTGGGCAACTATATCAGTGAATGTAAAAACATTCTGCAACACCTATCTGCATATCAGTTCATTTTACTTTGTATAAAAAACATAAAAAAAACATAAAAAAAAAAACATTTAAAAAATAAAAAATTTTAAATAAAAAAACAAACAAACTCAGTCGTAATAATTAGTCATTAAAACTGCCATTAAAGCATTATTTAAAAAAGCGACAAATCGCAACTTTGACTAAAAGATTTTTTGTTTTTATTTTTTACTTAATTTTTTTTATTTTGGTTATAGCAGCTAATTTATCTAGTTATAAGTGCAACAAAGTGTACAATAAAGTGTACATAAATTTGATGATTTATCTAATCATAGGAGCAGCAGGGGGTAACACTACCAATAAGCATATAAATAGCATAACTTGTATATTATTTTAAACTAATGGTTCTGTAAAAAAAATTGTAAATATTAACAATAACAATTAATACAGCACTTGCATATTTTTCTTCCATTTTCTTAAATTGTATCAACCCTTTTGAGAAAATCTTTTTTTCCCACTGCATGAAGAAGCCTGTAGTTGTTTCATTAAATGAAACATGAACACTAACAATAACGCTAGCTGAGATTCGCAGTCTACCTCTAATATTTAATCCAGGTGAGACTGTTTCTTCTAGACAACTAACCTTTTTGTCTAAAGTAAAAGAAAAGTGTTAATAATTGAAAAAACATAACTTTAAAAAAAAAAATAAGTTACTAAAACTGAAAAAAATATAAATTTTATATAAATATAAAATAAATATAAATTTTAAAACTAAAATAAAATAAATATCTTACAAAAAATATATTACAAAAAAAACAACATAAAAAAACAAAACAAAAAAAAAACACAATTATAAAATTTTATAATATTAACTAGAACTTAAAAACACAAAAATAAAAAATAAAGTTTTCTCTTAAGGTAAAGGTTATATTGAAAACACTTTTGTTTTTAATTTAACTTTTTTTATAGGTTACATTGAAAAACCAATTTTTTTATGCATTTATTCTAAACAGTTGATTATTTTGTTGTCAATTTTGAATCTCATTTTTGCATCCTGTTATATTAAATCATCTTAAAGAGCTATAAATTACTAAAAAAAAAAATTATTTTTACATATAGAGTATTCATTATTCTATATTTTGACTTTAAATTACTCCATCTCTTCTCCTCAAGCAAGCATAATAACTTTGAGACTAATGTCTCTCATCAAGTTTTGCACAGCTCTATAAGAACTTTATCACAAACTTTTCTTCACTTTTTGAGTCACTAGGATTCTGTATTGTCTTTACCTTATCACAGAACAGCTTGTTAAATCAAAAACCTTACAGGAACTTAAATTGAATAAAAGGTAGAAAACATTTTTCGATTTTTCTTTTCTTATAGATTTTTGAATTCATCAAGTTGATAAAGTTACTAATGGCTTGCATTTTTTGCTAAAGCTACTAATTGCCATGATCTTGACTTATTAGGTTTCGAAAAAAATATATATAAAGTAATTTTAATGAAGATACACTAAAATTAAGTTTAATATTTTTTAGCACAAAAGGCCTTTCAAAAAATCATCAGTAGTGCTATTTTTGTTATCAAAATAATATTTTTCTATTTTTTAAACAGGAAATGATAATTATCTATTGCTTAATCTTTATAATTAATATAATAAAATTTTTTATTTGATTTCAAACACGAAATGTCAATTAAAAGTGTCAATTTTTTTTAATTAAAAAAATTTTATTTTTTATAATATACTAGTTTTAATATTATACTACATAAATATATATATATATATATATATATATATATATATATATATATATATATATATATATATATATATATATATATATATATATATATATATATATATATATATATATATATATATATATATATATATATATGTATATATATATATATTATATTAGTATAATTTACAAGTAGAGTGCTCAATGTTCTTAAAGAACATTGAGCACTATAATAAATTACTTCAATTCTTTAGAATTAGAATAATTGTAGTCTAATCAATTGTTTTTATAATTTTTTAAAAGGTACTTTTTTTCATGTCTGCATTTAGAAATTAATTTAGATATTTTGTTTAGTAAATTTTCTTGATCCAAATGAGTAATAATTTCAATTTTTTTTTTTTTAAACATAGTATACATTTTTTGGAAATGTTATTATAGGCAGGCGCAGATTTTATAATAGACCAGTTAAAATTAATATCTTTTTTTTTTTTTTTTGCCAAATATATTTTGACAGCATAGTCTCTTTTGAGTATTTTTTATGTTTAAAAGATTGTTTGTGGTTAGCATAATTTTTTTTCCATTCGTTCTCGGTTAAGCCAATATATTGTTTATCAGGGTTGTTTTGCGGGGAAACGCGAATGTTTGTTTTAATGAAGATACACCAAATTTAAGTTTAATATTTTTTAGCATTATAGGCCTTTCAAAAAATCATCAGTTGTTATCAAAATAATATTTTTCTATTTTTTAAACAGGAAATGATAATTATCCATTGCTTAATCTTTATAATTAATATAATAAAATTTTTTATTTGATTTTAAACAAGAAATGTCAATTAAATTTTTTTAAATTAAATTCTTTTCATTTTTGAGTTCCAAAAAAACAAAAAGTTTGAAGAAAGGTTTATAATTGTATTTTGTGCATGTTGGCAATTATAAACTTTACTTATCAAATCTATCTGTTCATTGTCCGGTTCTACAACTAGAATATGTCCATTCAAGCCTTCCCAGGAAAAGCGTGCAGTTTTTCGTCTCGTACGACCACGAAAACGTTTTTCATGCTAGAGAATGTGATCACGGCCGTTTGCGCAAGTTTTAATATATACGTTGCTGAAAAATTAATTTAAATTTAATAACTACTTAAGAAATTAAAGTAAACTTAAATAGAAAACAATAATAATAGTTTAAATAATTTGGGTGTTGTTTTTATCTTTGTTTTTTCTAAGTGTTTATCGGCAACAAAATTCAGTAAGTCAAAGCAAAAAAAAAAAAAAAAAAATTGTTTCAGGCGTTAAAAAGGATGACTTTCCCATATTTTATGTGTTTTTTCTTTTAAAGAGGAAAGAGAAAATATGTATCATCATCTGTTTGTAAAATATATTTGTATAATTATAATGTAACAAGTTTATATCAAGAGTTAAATTATACGATCGCAATTTGCAAACTCTGTTAAAATATTAGGTCTTTAAAATTTTAGTTCATGCAAAGCTGTGTACTTTGTTTATAAGGAGCAAATTATTAAAAGTTTGCTAGCGAGAAAGTTATAAAAAACAAAACAAAATTTTAGTTATTAACTGCATTATAAAAGTAATAAAACTATAATAGTGTTATTACATTTATAAAGTACTAATTACTTTTAAAGTTCATTTTTTGTTCAAATAACATTATTAATTCCAAACATTTATTAAAGTAGAAAAGCATCTAGAAAAAATAAAGCGGATATAAAAAAATATTATTAAAAATTTTAGGAACTTTCAGAGATCACTTAAACGTTATAAAAAATTACTTTATAAAAGGTATAGCATTATGAAAAAGGTTACGTAAAAACGCGCATTAATTTTAAAATCAACCAATAAAAAAATGTTATTGGTTAATTTTAAAATTAATGCGTGTTTTTACGGTCCATTAGTAACGTTTTTCATAATGCTAAACGTTTAATACGATACGTTTTTATAAAGTTATTTGTCACGTTTTTATAAGTTATTTAAGTTTTAATATTATTTGAACATCCACATTATTCTTCTAGATATTTTTCTACTTCAATTAAAATTTGGAAATACTAATGTTGCTTAAACAAAGAATGAATTTTAAAAGTTATAAGTGTGTTATAAAAGTAATAACACTATTATAGTGTTATTACTTTTGTAATGCATATAGTGACTAGAGTGTTATTACTTTAGTAATCGTAAGTTTATTGTTTTATTTTTTCGCTAACAAATTTAAGTTGATTCTTCCCTTAAAAACAAGGAACACGGTTTTGTATAAACTAAAATTCTGAATACTAGATATTTTTCCAGATTTTGCGTTTCGCATTCGCTTAATTCAACCCTTGTTGTTACATTAAAATTATACAAATAAGTTTTACAAACACATTGCAATTTATATTTTTGCTATCCTCTTTAAAAAAAAAATTAAGAAAAGGAAAATATTATTTAAATTATTAATTTGTTTTTATTTTTTTCAATCTCTTTTTATTATGCTAGTTTTGTTTTATTTGTTTTTGAAACTCAGCATTATTATAAAACTTGCAAACGGCCATGTTCAAGTTGTCTAAAATAATATACTCGGGTGTGATCACACAAGATGAAAAATCGCACGCCTTTCCTGGGAAGGCTTGCCACTCGTACGAAATTTTAAAATATTAGTTTTTCAGGTGTATGTAGTTTTCTTATTGCAAGATAAACATTTTAAATATTATATTACATTTTTACTATTGCAAGTTATATGACTCTTCATGTTCCAAATGGAACCATTTGATGTTGTAAATGGTTTAACTTCTTGAAGATAGAATTTGCATATTTTACAACAATTATCTTTACATTTAAATAATCCTACTTCTTTATCAATAAACTGGAATTTTGCTGATATCAGTATTCATAACAGGATGTTTAAAAAATCTGCTTTGCTCTTTCTCAATTAAGAAAAAGAATACAGAAAGTTCAAAAATCAACATCAAAGGTATTTTATTAAACTTTTAGAAAAATATGAATATCTTAACTATAAACACAGCAGGTTTACAAATCTTCTGAACATTTATCATGACTGTTTGCAACAAGAACCTTTGTTTATTCCTAAAAAATTTAGAAATGACAACTTCTATTTTATGTCACGTGAAGAAAATGCAATAAAAAAATTTGACCTCAGCGCCTCAAATAAAAATGTGAGATTCTTACAATAAGAAAAGACATAACATTAAGTTTTCTTTCTTCATTATAAATCCTTGAGGAATAAGTGACAAACTTTATAATTAACTATGCACCAAAGAAAGAGCTTAAAGATAAATTAATATTTTGATACAAGGAATGTAAAAAATAAGATATTGATCGCATTGCCAAAAAATGTTAAAAAAAAAAAAGCATCCACTAAAATTGCGTTTGAAAAAGATAGATATCTAAATTCAAAAAATTCAATAAAACACCATCAAGATGGTATTATCAATTGCTCAACTTCTATTGGATCAAGTAATATTGGTGCTGACCATAAACAAACATCAAATGTAATAGCTTCAAAATACTGGCTAAGCTCAACTCAAAAAAAAGAATCTAAGGTCATCAACCTTTCCACCAATCACCAGACAACATTTCAAATATCACTTCTTATAAAAGGTCCAAAGTTTTTCCAGACAACCAAAGGAAATTTTTTACACATTGATTCTGATATAAAACAGTTTACAAGAAAAATAATGCTAAAAAAAAGATTTCAAGGAACACATAATACTGATATAATAAAAAAAAATCAAATAATAATATTAGAAACTATAATATTACTTTTAGAAAAAAATCATTTCAAAAATTGAACAAATTAAACCAATCAAAGTACAGTCAGTGGATAACATTATTCAACAAGAAAGGGTAGCCTTAAAACAACTAAAAGAAATGAAAGATTTAGTTATCAAAAAGGCAGACAAAGGTAATACTTTATTTGTAATGGACTTATCTTATTATAACAACAAACTAGTTTATCAAGACCACCTATTTTTTTTAAACACTTATGAAAAGGCAAATCTTGATTCAGATAAAATTATCTTTAGAGATCTTACTAAAATAATTAGTAAATATAATTATCTAACCAAAAATGAAATAAATTACATCACCAATTACAAATGGAAGTCTAGCAAATTTTACATAACTCCAAAAATTTAACATAACTCCAAAAATGTCATGAGTTTATTGATAAAGTTAACAAATCAAATTTTATGTATATAGAAATGAAACCAGAAGACATTAAGTGTAGACCAATTAATGCAGGAATTAACTCGCCAACATCACACCTAAGTCAGTTCTTACACATATTTTTTAATGTTATAAAACAAAAAACCTTCATTAAAGATGATTGGGATTTTAGAAGAAACAAGACTTTTTCCTAAAATCTTACCAAAGTACTTTTCCGATCAAGAAATTAAAGATAATAAACAATTTTATTATTGATATATTGATGGTGGTTTCATAATCTGGCCAAAACAATTGGATATTGCAAAGTTTATAAAGTCTTTAACTGAAATAGATAATTCAATCAGTTTTACAACAGACCATGGCAAAAAAATTATAAAAGATAATAACACTTAAAATGTGATTATTTTTTTAAACATATCTATTATACTTAAAAATAGCAATAAAATAAAAACAGACATTTATTATAAAGAAAGCAATACTCATTATTACTTAAATAATAAAATTCATCATCCCTATCACATAAAAAAGAACATCCCTTTTAATCTGGCTAAAAGAATAATTGTTTTCACATCTTATTACAAAAAGGAAAAACAATTATTAGCAGAACTAAAAACATGGCTTGGAAAAAACATGGAAGTTTTTCAAATATCCATCCAGTAATTGCATTTAAACAACCACCCAATCTGTTAAGAATACTGACCTCTGCGAAATTCCAGTTAATTTATAAAGAAATAAGATAACTAAAATGTAAAGATAGTCGTCGTAAAATCTGCAAATATCTTTCATATAATATCTTTCATATGGAACATAAAGAGTCATATAACTTGCAATAGTAAAAATGTAATATACTATTTAAAATGTCTATCTTGCAATATGAAAACCACATACACCCGAAAAACTAATATTTTAAAACTTCATGCAAAAGAACATATTTCTAGTTGTAGAACTGAACAATCAACAGATAGATTTGATAACCATGTTTATAATTGCCAACATGCACATAATACAATTATAGAACCATTCTTCCAGCTTTTTGTTTTTTTGGAACTCAAAAATGAAAAGAATTTAATTTAAACAAAAAAATTGACACTTTTAATTGACATTTCTTGTTTAAAATCAAATAAAAAATTTTATTATATTAATTATAAAGATTAAGCAATGGATAATTATCATTTCCTGTTTAAAAAATAGAAAAATATTATTTTGATAACAACTGATGATTTTTTGAAAGGCCTATAATGCTAAAAAATATTAAACTTAAATTTGGTGTATCTTCATTAAAACAAACATTCGCGTTTCCCCGCAAAACAACCCTGATAAACAATATATTGGCTTAACCGAGAATGAATGGAAAAAAAATTATGCTAACCACAAACAATCTTTTAAACATAAAAAATACTCAAAAGAGACTATGCTGTCAAAATATATTTGGCAAAAAAAAAAAAAAAAGATATTAATTTTAACTGGTCTATTATAAAATCTGCGCCTGCCTATAATAACATTTCCAAAAAATGTATACTATGTTTAAAAAAAAAAAAATTGAAATTATTACTCATTTGGATCAAGAAAATTTACTAAACAAAATATCTAAATTAATTTCTAAATGCAGACATGAAAAAAAGTACCTTTTAAAAAATTATAAAAACAAATGATTAGACTACAATTATTCTAATTCTAAAGAATTGAAGTAATTTATTATAGTGCTCAATGTTCTTTAAGAACATTGAGCACTCTACTTGTAAATTATACTAATATAATATATATATATATATATATATATATATATATATATATATATATATATATATATATATATATATATATATATATATATATTTATGTAGTATAATATTAAAACTAGTATATTATAAAAAATAAAATTTTAGCGCTTGCTGGTGGAAAGAACATGTGTTTTTAATAAAGGTTTTTAATAGAAGGTATATCTTCTATTAAAAACCCCTTAAGTTCCCCAGCTGTCCACCCATTTGCTACGGGCCTGAGGTATACCTTCTATTGAAGTTTTTTCTATTAAACTAACTTTAACAAAAAAAACTTCAATAGAAGGTATACCTCAGGCCCGTAGCAACCGGGTGGACAGTAGGGTACAGCGATTTTTTTTTTTTTTTTTTCTAAAAGCTTAGGAAAAGGTGTACTTTTATGTAAAATCAAATTTTAAAGAGGGTTTCTTAAAAAATAATTTTGATCGGAAAAAGTTTTGATACCCAAATATGGACTTTTAGAAATAGCAAAAATTAGTAAAATCTAATTTGTCACATGTCCTTCATTGTATTTTATATTTTAATTTTCATTGCGATAAAATATTAAATGCAAATAATATTTTTAGATTATTGAAAGTTTTTTAGATACTTTTTAAAATCATTATCTTGCATGGATCCTATCTGCAGTGCAGATTCTGCATTTTTTAGAGGGAGGAGGAGGGGGTATTCAATTTTTTATGAGGTTCTAATGATTAAAAAATTTGATCATAACAGTTTTTTATACTTTCACCAAAAAGTAGGTGGTTTATCCCCCTATCTTACCCCAATAATATTTTGATAGAACTGCTAAAACACTATTAAAAAACAAATAAAATAAAAATCTATTGAAGTTAAAAATTTAATAAAATTTCTTTCTTTGTTTTAAAAACAGGTAGCAACTCTCTATGCTGAGCTCTAGCTCTAATATAACCATCTCTTGCATATGGTCCAACTACTGACATGGATGCTACTGTCACTTGTTTTACAGCACGTTCAGTACTTTGAGTATGAATTTTAATCAAAGGAGTTATTAAAGGTATCAATCTAAGTAATAACAACTTATCTCTGGTGAGCGAACAAGTAAAAACAGGTTCTTCTACAACACCATTTTCCCATTTAACTAGCTCTTGAAGAGTAGTAGCTGCAAAGTTAAGTTTAGGTCTTTTTCTTGGTCTGATTTGCATATCTCCAAGGATATCATTACCCCTTAGTTTCAAAATTTGATCAACTGCAAAATTGCGATCTTCTGCATTAATACTAGATAATAAAGAGATTAGTATACTTTCATGGTTCGCATACCAAGCCCCTAACTGGATGTAGGGAAACACAATTTCTTTTACTCTATCAGGTTGCATTCTAAGAATTCTCAATTGAGACAGAATGTGATAAGAAGCATCTTCAAGTCTGTTTTTGACCTTTATGTCAAAAAAAAGTTTAAAGTAAAATTGTAAACAAAATACAACAAGTATTTCTAGATTTTGCGAATTTTGATCATTTAAGTTGTGTTTCCTTGTCCACATAAAGACTATTCTCATGCCAGTAGTGAAGCATCTGGCATGACTCAAGGGGCCACATTGAATTTCTCTAATATTAGGTGGCAATAAACCAATCTTAACTGCTTTACATAGCTTGTAACATTGTTTCTGATCTGTTGACATATTTTTTAATATTGTTTCTGGAATGTCGACAAAGCTCTCTCCATTTGGAAGAGCTTTAAATTGAGGATTATACTCCATTTTATTAACATCAGGAAGAAATTTTCCCACAGGACCTACAAATCCAGTACTACATGATGTTGGTCCATCAATGCCTTCTATAAGGTGACGCAAAAATAATTCATTCGAATGAAGCATGCATATAGCCCAGTGGCACTTGTGACCTAACAGCTTTTCAAGATGCGTTATAGCACCACCTTTCCAGCCTGTGTTAATTGAAGTACTGTCAGCTCCAAGTACTAAACATGATTCAGTAAGATTATATTGTTGCAGCAAATCATAAACACCTTCAGCAATCTTTTTAGCTGGCTTATCTAGATGATTAGGTGCATTTGGGGTAAAATGGCCAAGATATCGACCACCAGGTTCTATAGTCACAGTAATGTGCTGCTCTTTGATAATAATAGGATGTAGCTGTCCATTTGAATCATTTATCATTGCTCTTGTTGAATCTTTCCTTCCGTCAAAGTAAATGGCAATATTATCTGCTTTCGGAAGTTTTAAATTATCATTTTTCTTCGCAACTACCATCACCTTTTTTCTCTCTCTCGTTAACTTAGAAGGATCACAAGCAAGGTAAGAGGACTCAGGGGTGAGAAATCCTGCTTCAATTAAATCTTGAAGATAACTTGTAGCAATTGCTGCAGTTGCGGCAGGTGAAATCCCAAACCTATAAAATAAGAATGGTTTATATTTATTTCTATTAACTTATGTTGCTGCTCAACAAAACAAAAGTCAGTATAATTACCTTATACTAGCCATAGCTGTGTTTTTTATTGACATTGTGTTATATCTTGACTTCTTTTCTAAAAACCGTGTTACAAGGAAAGCATAGACACCTAACTTTTCCTTTAGCAGCCTTTTAACCAAAATCTTAATTTCATTGTCTTGTTTTAAAGTTAAGTTAACATTATCTAGATTATAGTTTTCATCGAGAAAGCCAGGAAAAATATTTTTTTAATGTTCTTTATTTAATTCTATATCTTCTTCTTCTGCGACCTAAAATCAAATTAAAACCAAAATACATATATATATATATATATATATATATATATATATATATATATATATATATATATATATATATATATATATATATATATATATATATATAATATATATATATATATATATATATATATATATATATATATATATATATATATATATATATATATATATATATATATATATATATATATAATATATATATATATAATATATATATATATATATATATATATATATATATATATATATATATATATATAATATATATATATATATATATATATATATATATATATATATATATATATATATATATATATATATATATATATATATATATATATTATTGTTATTATTATTATTATACGAAAAAAGAAAATATTTATTATTAAGAAATTATTTTTACCTCGAAGAATGCTTGTTCCTCCTCTATTTTTTTAATTCTTTTCTTGTAAGCTTCTTCATCGCTGACTTTTCTCTTATACTTTTTTCTTAGTTTCATTGTCTCAATCTTATCAGCATGTCCCATCTGCATGTCAGACTTTTCACCTGTCTTATTTCTTTGACTGTATAACCACCTGAGCTCGATAGTTGGAATTTTTTTAGAATAAATACAGGTGCAATTTATATGTGCTTTATTTTACAATTTTTGGGGGAAGAACACCCAGACAGATCATGCTCGCATAGAAGTATTGTGTGAGGACATGTTATGAGGTCCATTAGTTTATCTAACTTCAATATTAGCTCTTCTTTTACTTTTACCTTAGTTCTTCCCCATGCAACGTTTTCTACTTTCTCCCAAAGTGTTTTTATTCTATAATAAAGCGATTTCTCCCCAATAATAACTGGTTGTTGAAATAAAATACTTGCTTTTTTCCATTGAGCAAGAACAAGTGGAATTAGATCGCTAGCAAGATCTTTGTTAGAATATTTATTTTGGTGTAAATTGCATGTTATGCTTTTTTGTTCTTTTAATAAAATTCCTTTTTGAATAACTGCTCTGTTTGTAGGCAGCTCACTAGGAATAAAATCTTTTCCAGGTCCAACAAACTCAGAAATTCTAGTGGTGGATGAATATCTAGTTTTAACTTTCGACATTTATGAATAAATTGATAATATAACAAATAAAATATTTACAGACTACGATCTTGTTTAGATGCTTTTTACGGTGGAGAGCTAAGAATTTCTTTAAAAATTGATTTGGCACTGCGCTTATTATGAGAAACTAATCATAAAACCGGATTAAATTTACTTTATAATAATTAAAGTATATTTCATTTTAATAATGTCTAAATATGAAAATTTGGGTATCAAAACGTTTTCTAATCAAAAAGTTGTCCATAGCAAACCTACCTTAAAATTTAATTTTACATAAGAATACACCTTTTCCTAAGCTTTAATTTTATTTTTTTCAAAAACATATGAAATTCACTGTACCCTAGTGGACAGCAGGGGAACTTGCCCCCTTAATAATTTTTCAGATAAATAATTTTAAAGAAATTGATTAAAAAATGACTTCTTTTAAAGTTATTTTATTTTTTATTTCTATTTTTATTTCCATTAATTTTAACTTCAAATATGTGCGTGATTTACAAAATTTTCTTAGCGCCCGTTTAATTAATGAAGTCATGCATATTTATATATTTTTCTAATTATTATTTTTACTTATACTGTGTTACAATTTTAAGGTATTGTTTTATAATTTAAAGTACTTAGGTTCATTAATTTTTAAAAGTCTTAGGTATATATATATATATATATATATATATATATATATATATATATATATATATATATATATATATATATATATATATATATATATATATATATATATATATATATATATATATATATATATATATGTGTGTGTGTGTGTGTGTGTGTGTGTGTATATATATGTGTATATATGGGCAATTCCACGAGAAAGAGGGAAAAAAAAAAGCGAAAAAGTTATGAAAACACATATTAAACTCCATAACTATTTTTTTTTAACTATTTTGAAATACTTTTAAGCAAAAAAGTTATTAAAAAAAATAATTATATCATACCATAGCATGGCTTTAAAGTTGTAAGAGTTGTATAAAGGTGTTTTGATGCTTAATTACATTCCTGTTGAGTAATGTTAAAAATCGTACTGTATATTCATAATTGAAAATTTTGATAATGTTTTATTGGATTTTCAAACATATTATATAAGGTTGTTAACAATTATTTATACTTTTTTTTTTAAATCATTGATTGGGTCATTATATTTGTTGTTTTTAAGCATTAGATTTTTCGTTACAACCGTCACCAAAAAACACAAAAAAGCTCCTAAAACGTCGTAAAAAAAGTAAAAACTATGAAACTCAGCATATAGTAACATCAATATGTGCTAAATACACACACCAAAGGATTTTTTTTTACCATGCCATTCACTACATTAAATCTGACAAAGTTGTTTTGTTCAGAAGTGGTAAAAAGTAAGCATTACGACCGTCACATTACTTAGAGTTAATATTAGAAAAAAGTTGAAGACTTTAATGCTGTAACTTTTACATACTAAATTATATGATAGTATTTCACATTTCTGGAAAGTTTCAAGTCATTTCCTGTTTTTGGTTAAATAAATATAAATCCATAAATAAATCCATAAATTTTTAATATAAACAGAGAACTTATTATTACTTTATATTTATAAATATTAATATACATATATATAACAAAAATAGGTTTGAAAACTATATATGACTGTCACTCTCATGGAATTCCCATATATGTGTGTGTGTATATATATATATATATATATATATATATATATATATATATATATATATATATATATATATATATATATATATATATATATATATATATATATATATATATATATATTATATATATTATATATATATATATATAATATAGTCTAGCTTGCTAGTCAAAAAGTTAACTGTTGTTTTAAAGAGAGCACTAATAAACCAGACTAGAAAAAGTATAAAAAATTTAAATAAATTTTTTTTAAAATGATAGATTGCTTGCCCAAACCAAACTCTCAGTCCAGCAGCAGCAGGCTATAAGATAATTGATGTAGCAGCACTCCTTTGTAGCAGTAGGCTATGATATAGTCGATGTAGATGCACTTCCTTGTAGCAGCAGGCTATAAGATGGTCGATGGAGCATTACTCCCCGCATACTTTAAAAATATATTTAAATAAAACAAAAATAAAAAGACTATTAATTAAAAAAACTTTCTAGTCATTTTTATTGTGGTTTTTTAAAAAACGATAAAACTTAATGTACTTCCGCGTCAATTTAACTGTTTTAACTTTTTAAAGACAATAAAACTTATTTTTACCATAAAAGTCTCTTTCGACTACGAGATGAGGATTTGTATATATATACATATATATATATATATATATATATATATATATATATATATATATATATATATATATATATATATATATATGTGTGTGTGTGTGTGTGTGTGTGTGTGTGTGTGTGTGTGTGTGTGTGTGTGTGTGTGTGTGTGTGTGTGCATGTAAATGTCATCTACACAATATGTAAATGTCATCTACACAAGGAAGAAATTAATTACACAAAAAAATATTTTCATTCTTCAACAACAGTGTCATCAATAAATAGCTTATGACTAATAATTTATAAAATAAAAAATACCTTTTTTTGCGTCGTGATAAATAGCTTTTGCTATACCAATAAACTTTGCATCTTTAATAACTGGCACTTCATTTAATTTGGAGTGTAAACTAAAAGCTTGCAAAATTTTTGCAACTGTCAAATCTTTTATATCTCCACAAAAAAAACTTTCTTCTTGATTAATAAGATCAATCTTTCCAATTGCATTAATTAATCTTATAGGCTGATCACTAGTCCCAAGATTAATATGTGATCCAAGAAGATCTATCATGAAAAAAAAATTTAAATTTATTTCAAAAAAATTGGCATTATTGCTATATCAAAGGCAGCAAACAAGCAAAAGCAAATGAAGTTTAAGTTTTTTGGCATATTTGATATAGTTGAAGTTTATAGGGTTACTAACATTACTGCTATATCTGTGGCAGCAAACAAATCTAAGTTTTTATTTTGGGTTAAGAATTAAAATTTAAAACTTTAGGAGCTGACAAGAAATATATAAAAACACAATATGGTGGTATAACTTTTTAACAAGAAATTGTGTACGTGTTCTCATGCTCAGGCTAGTCCACACGTAATATTTATTTAGGATGTCAATATATAACTTTTAAAAAACTTTTCGTAAAAACAATTTTTGTAAAGTCAAAAACATTATAAACATCAATACTAATCCGAATACTTAATTAAAAAAATATGGTTGCTATGGTTACAATTTTTGTTTATAACATCAATACTAATCCTTAAACTTAAGTAAAAAAGCATAAAACAATGAAACATCCAACTTTACCCTTTTTCTTTTTTTTGCTAAATTAAAGTATAGTCATAAAGTATACATACAACTTATACAAAGTATACATAAAGTTACATATTGTACATAAAGTTCAAAGTATACATATTGTACATAAAGTTCAAAGTATACATATTGTACATAAAGTCCAAAGCATACATATAGTTCATACAGTCTGCATAGTCCTTGCAATCTATGTTAATTTTATATTTGAAAAATTTAAAAAGAAAGCGTAAATGTACTAATCTATTGCTTAAATTTATTTAAACAATGGATTAGTACATTTACACTGTCTGTTTGTATAAATAAATACTTAGATCAATGAATACAGATCTATGATAAGTTTGATTAGTTTTCTTGTAAAATCTCTTTACACAGATATACCAGCATTGTATACAGATAGATTATATATATTAACAAGAAATTATAAATTTTACCAATAACAGGCCTAAAATCAAGACTAACTTCAAGCATAATGGAACCTAGAAACGGCTTAAATGCTACTTGTGTTGTCTGAAAAAAATCAGAAACTGATAATCCGCTAAACTGCAACATTGGAAATCCTGAGGCATGCTCACCAATTTTTCCTAAAAAAAAAAACAACCTTAAAAATAAAATAATTGTTGAAAGAGTTGTTTCTTAAACAAAATTTTTATCACCAAAAATAATTTTTGCTGTAATGATTTTTGTAATATACAAACCATGACTAAAAAATAAATAAAAAACTGGCCCATGGTTTTTAAATTTCTCTTGAAAGGGGTAGAAATCCTAGAAATAGAGCGTAACATTTTTTTAAAATTGTATATTTTATGTACAAAACTTGTTTATTTTCATTACAGTAAAAACCTGTTAACTTGGACCCTGAATAAGTCTGACTTTTACTAAATCTGATAGATTTTCTATTCCCCCTGAGCTTTCTATATCAACTAATTATAAAATCATCCGCTTAAGTTGTACCCTAGTTAAGTTGGACCATTTGCTAATTCATAATGTTTTTGGGGTCCCTTCAGCAAAAAACTTTTATTTTGATATGTATTTAAGTGCATGTAATAACAAAACTTCCAATACTTCAATAAAAATTCCAAACTTTGAACGCTCAAAAACAAAATACTTTTGCATCAAATAAATATAAACTAAACTACTGAAATCTTTGATTCGGTTAATCTTCAATTATTTATTATTTTTATTATTATTTATCAAAAATGTCAAAGGTTCTTATAAGAAAACTAACAAGTAACTATAGTAACAAGTAGAACTATAACAGAAAAATACATAAAACATAAAGAACTGAAAAAATGAGAATCATCTGTAACTATATCAAAGAAATATGGCATTCCAAATCAAACATTCCCTGGATGGTTAAAGGCAAAAAACACAATATATTTAGAAGTTGAAAAAAACTAAACTTCTGAAAAAAGAATGAGGATGCAAGTCTCCTTAAATGAGGATTTGGATAAAGCATGTTGTATATGGCTTTTAAACACTCAACACCAAAACATTCCTGTGTCATTCTGTTCAAAATTTTGATTAGCCTGACATTTTCAAAAATCAGACATAATGAGAATTTTGCTTAATTCGGACGTTCAATAAGTTGGACAATATATATATATATATATATATATATATATATATATATATATATATATATATATATATATATATATATATATTTTTTGATTAGCCTGACATTTTCAAAAAGTCAGACATAATGAGAATTTTGCTTAATTCGGACGTTCAATAAGTCGGATAATATATATATATATATATATATATATATATATATATATATATATATATATATATATATATATATATATATATATATATATATATATATATATATATACTCTTTCATGGTAGTTGAAAAGAGTTTCCCATAAACTGTAGTTTTAAAGAGCGCGTTAATAAACCAGACCAGAAAAAGTTTAAAAACTTAAATTTTTTTTTTTTTTCAAATGATAGACTGCCTGCCCAAACCAAACCCTCAGTCGATGTAGCAGCACTCCCTTGCGAGTCAGGCTATTTGTCAGTCGTTGTAGCAGCACTCTCTTGCGAGTCAGGCTATTTGTCAGTCGTTGTAGCAGCACTCCCTTGCGAGTCAGGCTATTTGTCAGTCAATGTAGCAGCACTCCGTTGCGAATCAGGCTATTTGTCAGTCGATGTAGCAGCACTCCGTTGCGAGTCAGGCTATAAGATAGTCAATGTAGCAACATTTACGCATGTTTTAAAAATGTTTTTTAATAAAATAAAAACAAAAACATCACTAATTAAAAAAAACTTTCTAGTCGTTATAATTGTAGTTTTTTAAAAAAATTTTAAAAAACAATAAAATTTAATGTACTTCCGCATTAATTTAATTGCTTTGACATTTCGACGACAATCAAATACAGCTTAAGAGACGAGGTAATTAAAATTGTAGTCGTAAGAGACTTTTTTTACATTAAAACGCTCTTTCGACTACACTATATGGATATATATATATATATATATATATATATATATATATATATATATATATTTTGATTAGCTTGACATTTTCAAAAAGTCAGACATAATGAGAATTTTGCCTAATTCGGACTTTCAATAAGTCGGACAATAGATATATATATATATATATATATATATATATATATATATATATATATATATATATATATATATATATGTATATATATATATATATATATATATATATATATATATATATATATTTTCAGAGTCCGAGTTAATGATATTCTACTGTATTTTGATATACAAACATTTTTGTTTCTAAATCTACAATATATTACTTAAGTGATTTGAATAAGTTAAAGTTTTTAAAACCATAGACAATTGTTAAATTACAATACATGAAATATATTCATTGAGCAAACATAGAACTTTGCAGTACTCTTAAAGTTACTGGAATTGAAGAAGAGTGTAGGCCTTTGAGAATGACATAATACTACGGTTAGAAATGATTTAATAATCTTAAAACTTTTATATAAAAAATCTAATGCCAAAGAGTAGTCCAATCGAATTGGAGAGGTCAGAGTGTTTTCTAGAGTTTTTAAATATTAAAACCACTTATTTACTACATAATAATAGTTTAGCAAGGATTGACAAGAACTCTGGAAAACAAATTTTCAAGACTATGATGAAAATTTTTCCAAACACTATTTTTTTAAATCATATCGCTGTATATCTCATTTCTAAAAAAATAATTGCTGCGCTTTAACTTGCGTTATAAAAATATGTTCGTTGTTCCAGAGCTCATCAAAAATTTGCTTTGTGCAAATCTTTGATGAGCTCTGGAACATATTAACAAGGCATTTAATTTAAATAGCTAAAAAAATGTTTAGGAGGAAAAAGCAAAAAAAAACAATTACGATAAAAATTAGCTAATTCTTTTTAAGAATAAATAAAATTTAAATATTGAACAATATTTGGTAATATTTTTGAATAAATTTGACAGCTAAATTAAACCCATGCATTAACTTTAATTTTAATAACTTAAATATATTTTTTAAATCTAAATTAAATTATATATTTTTTTAATATATATTTTAAAAATTATATTATATATATTTTTTTATTAGAATAAAATAATATATTTTTTAATTAAATTAATTTTAAACTAAATTATATATTTCTTATCAGAATTAAATGATTTTAAATCAAATTAAATTTCTTTGCTTCAAGTTTAAAGTATTAGCGTTCTTCAATTGAGAAAAATAATCATTACAATTAAATAAAAAAAATATATATCATAATATAAACTACAATTAAATAAAAATATATATATATATATATACATATATCATAATATAAAAGAAAGAAAATATAAAGTAAATTTATTTTTTATTAGTAAATAAAAATTTAAGAATTTAAGTAAATTTTTTATTTTATTGCAATCAAAAGTTCGATAAATATTCTTGTGCTTGCAAGACAATAAATAAAGGTTTTTATTTTATATATATATATATATATATATATATATATATATATATATATATATATATATATATATATATATATATATATATATATATATATATATATAAAATAAAAAAAACAATTACGATAAAAATTAGCTAATTCTTTTTAAGAATAAATAAAATTTAAATATTGAACAATATTTAGTAATATTTTTGAATAAGTTTGACAGCTAAATTAAACCCATGCATTAACTTTAATTTTAATAACTTAAATATGTTTTTTAAATCTAAATTAAATTAAATATTAAATTATATATATATATATATATATATATATATATATATATATATATATATATATATATATATATATTTAGTTTAATAGAGACTAAGTTTTCATAGTTTTAAATTTTATTTGAGGTTTTGTTTTATCACTAAATAGAGCTTATATCTAACATAATTATCTTTTTTTACTTTTGTAACTTTTTTACATAACTGTCATTCAAAAGTTAATGTGGTATATATATATATATATATATATATATATATATATATATATATATATATATATATATATATATATATATATATATATATATATATATATATATATATTTAGTTTAATAGAGACTAAGTTTTCATAGTTTTAAATTTTATTTGAGGTTTTGTTTTATCACTAAATAGAGCTTATATCTAACATAATTATCTTTTTTTACTTTTGTAACTTTTTTACATAACTGTCATTCAAAAGTTAATGTGGTATATATATATATATATATATATATATATATATATATATATATATATATATATATATATATATATATATATATATATATATATATATATATATATATATATATATATATATATATATATATATATATATATATATATATATATATATATAATATGAAAATTGAATTAAAAAAATATAGATTAGGATGTATTTATGTTTATGCAGCCCCAGTCATAAACAAAGATCTGGCTATTTCATTTTAAAACCAATTTCAAAGCGGCACTGGGCCCCAGGCAAATTTCAACCTGGGTCACTTACTATACGGCTATTGCAGACGAGAAATATTAGGAATGTGGCAACATAGCTAAGAGACTATTTTTCTCTAAAACAAGCATTTATAGAGGAGTATTCCTTAGAAGGACAGATGTTAAAAAAGACCCAAAATTTTCACAGGATATGTAGGATATCCTAGCTTAGTTCCCTTTTTACAGCAGTCTTGTGTTATGTGAAGCAGAGATTCAATAGATTAAGCTTCCTCCAGATTACGGATTTTAAATAATTTTTATCAGGAATTTGGAACAGCCATTAAGAATGTTGATGTTGCAAATGATTGATCAGAGTGAACAAATGCCAATGATTGATTAGAGTGAAAGATAAGAAAACAGAAAGATGATGTCACAAACCTTTATAAATACTTGGCTAAAAAGTAATACTTTTTGTATGTTGTATATACATATACTCATACATATACATATACACACACATGCACACCCATATAATTCAGTAACTAACTTGATAGAGGATAAATTGCTACAATCATTACTTCCATTTTTAAACCATAAATGGTATAAAAATACCACATAGCTGTAATTAAAAAAACCAGCTGTAGTATAAAATTTAAAACTA
This sequence comes from Hydra vulgaris, assembly GCF_022113875.1. Classification (NCBI taxonomy): domain Eukaryota; kingdom Metazoa; phylum Cnidaria; class Hydrozoa; order Anthoathecata; family Hydridae; genus Hydra; species Hydra vulgaris. The sequence continues at coordinate 33,721,638 of NC_061169.1, read as the reverse complement.
ATTCAAAACTAATTTAAAACCTTATTGCTAACTTAAAACTAATTTAAAACTATGCTAAAACTAATTTAAAACCACATTGCTAATTCAAAACCATGTTAATTATAACATGTAGTTGTAATATAAAATAAAGCTTACAAAAGTAAAGAGAGTCCTTGCCTTTGACTTTCACATTTTTCCCTATGATATTCAAAACAGCAACACCAGATATAATGAAATTTTGTTTACCATCTATATATGAGAATGAAAAGACTGGGTCTAACATATACAAATCTTCTGAAAAAGTGATTATACTTCCTGGTTTACTTTGTAATAAAAAGAAATCTTCTTTAAGAAGACCATTGACAAGTGTACCAGCAAAATTTGGTATATGTAAATTAATGTATTGACAAAACATATCTCTTGTTATTTCGTTTTCGCAATATGAAGCCCTTGCCAATTCACCAACAAAAGACACTCCTGAAAAAATAAAAAATAGATTCATTCATTCTTAGAATGGGAAACAAAACAATATAATATCATTATTTCATAAAGAAAAAGAAAATAATAACATTATTTAAAAAAAAAATTATTCCTTAGGAAAATAAAAAAAAAATAAAAAATTGTAAATATATTTAAGTAACTAATTTTTTTTTTAAATAATGTAAAAAAAAAATTAAAAAAAAAAAAAATAGTTATTTAAATAAAAAATTATATGCTTTTTAACTCTCTCTCTCTGTCTCTCTTGTTTTCTGTTATTTATATAATATGTTATATATATAACTCCTAATTTGATTAGTGGTTTGAAAAAATACTTCAAATTAACACAACATAGAGTATTGTATCAATGTGCCAATCCTCCTCAATTTAAACTTACACTTAATCCAATTTCACAGTAAAAGCAAATTATTTCTAATAAAGTCTAATAAAATAAAAGATGACATTAATGAATTGTATCAACCAGGGGTTGGCAACATTTTGAGACAGAAGAACCAAAAGTTGCAATTCACAAAGTTTTTTTAGTTTTTAAAGAGCTACCAACATCTTTATTTCAATATTAAATTAGTACTTGCACATTGAGCTAAAGAGCTGCATATTGAAATTGAAGGAACCACATAAGAATCGGAAGCTGCAGGTTGTCAAACCCAGGTATAAACTTTTAAATAATATAATGCAGACCATGTATTTATGTAAATCTTTTTTGTTTGCACAGTAGACTAACCAACAACAACTTTGAAAAAATAATAGTGTTACGAGTAAACATCTCTTGTGTGCTTATTAAGTTCTGTGTATGTCAGTTTTTAACACACTTTAAAATGTAGAAATATAAACAGCTTTATTAAACTGAAGTTTAAGCGAGTACATAACACCGGACTGCAAACGCTGTCTAGTCTTTTTTTAAGTAACTAAATTTATTCAAAAAAGTAACATTGTTAAGGTGAACTTATCTTGACCTCCTCCCCCACCTTCCTTTCCCCCGTAACATTTACTAAATCAAAAAAAAAATTAATAAATTAAATAGATTTAATAAATAAAAAATCAGAACCCCCTCCATCTATTTAGTTGACGTATATAATGGACAGCCCAAAAAACGCATAATAAAATTAATACCTGGTTCAAATGAAATTTGAGACAATAATGAATTTTTAAATACCAAGTCAGATTTTGCATTTGGTATGATAACGATAGCTGAAAATATTTAAGATTATAAACTTTGAAAACTTAGAATAAGCTTTGTCAACAACAGCTGCCAACCTTGGCAACATTTTTTACTTTTATTTTCCTCATAAAGGTAAACAAAAACTACCTGCTCTAGATATCTTCACCCACTCTGGAACTAATATTTTATCACCATAAACACACTTAAGAAGATCATTGAAATTATAATCTTTTGCTGTCAGCGCTAAAGCAATTTCTTTGTTGTAACTGGACTTGTTCACCCATATGAAAGATTCTAATTCGACTGTATGCTTGTTGTTTAAAGAGAAAACTTCACCATTTAATCTACATAAATTAAACTTATAAATCAAGTCTATTGCAATTCAAATAAATATTAAAATGGGAACTGTTTGCTTTTGTTGATTTCCACAATAAAATAACTTTAAGTAGTCTAGACCTAAAAATTATTTTCAAAAGTGCAGAGACACAAACTAGTTATTATTTGGGGATAAAAAAAATGCTTTTATCAAGTTGCAGATGCCAAAACAATGATTATAATTTTTTAAACTAAAAAAAGTAATGATCGTGTAAAAATAATAATAATAATAACAATTTGAAATTTAAAAAATTAATAATTAAAATAGATGTAATAAATAAAAAAATATTAATGTTCATAAAAAAAATGTTTATAATTCTAAACATGATTTTGTATTTGTTTTGAATGTATTTGTCTAAATATCTTTGAACATATTCACCATACTTAATTAACTTTGAGTTGGTGTAGAATTTAAATGTGTGTTTAATCAAGCCTAATATTTCATTAGCTTTATAAACCCAATATTACATATGCTGGAAGTACTTCCATCAGTAGAAGTCATAAGACCTAGGAGTCTTTTATAAAGTATGTATGCAGGTATGAGGGAGGGGGAGGGGTGGATTAATTTTAACTAAAAAAGAAAAACTTTTAAAAGGAAAGTGTGTGTTTAAGAGAACAAGTACCCAAGGGCACTCTGAAGAGATCTTATAGGGGGTGACCTATCTGTTTTTTGCCGAGTAAGGCCTAAAAATTTTGTGACTAAGATCTAAAAAGGTCCTTGCTTGCTAACATTTGCCAACTGCCAACTATAGATACAATTTTTCTGACTCCAGTGTCCAATATTGCAGACTAATAAATTTTGTAGGGGGGCTAGACACCTCCAACGCCTCCCCCACCCCATTAGGATGCCTCTGCAAGTACCTCCACGATTTAACTATCTCTTGTTCTCTAGGAGGGGTATCCTAAATCAGTAGTTTTACTGTGCACATACTTTATGGATGCTGGCCTAGCCCTTTTGCTAAATAGTGGCTCATATATTATTATTGTAGCTAAAAAAATTTATTTTCTTGTTTTTTTGTATATTAAATTTTTATTTTTTGTAATATAATATAAAATAAATATTTGCAACCCATTTTAACATAAAATAAAAGTAATAAAAAATATAAATATTAAAATGTAAGTATATGGTATTTTGAAACTTTTAATTTTAATACTTGCTATTCTAACTAAGTATGGTATTTTGAGATAAAGCTGATTTGTAGGGTATTTTGGGATAAAGCTTGCGAGTATATGGAAAAAATTAAGAGAATATTAATGTGAATACTTTTATATTAACATAAAAATATTTTAAAATATAAGTACAAAAAATATAAGAAATTAGTTAACTTTCTTAACAGTTTATATTTTCTCTAAAATTAATTTTTTAGAGATTAATTTTTCAACTTGTTATTCTAAGTCAAAAATCTGGAAATTTTCAGAACTTAATCAGATTATGCTACCTTTTTATTATTTATTATTTAAACAAAAAATGTTTACTAAACTTTAAACAAGCAACTGTTAATGCGTCATTATAAATAAATTTTAAACAAACAACTGTCATCTTTATAAATAAAAACACACTTTGTAATTACAAAAGAACTACCTCTTTCAGATACTGGCCGGCTCTTTCAGATATTTAGTACTTATTTCAGATACTGGCTATCTGAAAGAAGTAACCTGTACATGAAAGATCTCTATTTACTTCTTTCTGGCCTCCAGACTATAACAGTGGAGCCTGCTGCAGAAAAATGTAAAAACTTCAATATATCTTATGATTGCCAGAAGGACTAAATATAGTTCTTCTTGGTATGAAAAATGACTTTGTATTCTGCCATAAGATCAATGGATTCATGAATTTACTCAACGTAGAGTACAAACTTGAAGAGTGGAGAATCTTTATTGACGCTTCTAAGCTAATTTTAAAAACATTATGTGTTGTTACATAATGGTAATGAACTACCATCAATTAATGTTGGATTTGTTGTCCGCATGAAGGAGTCAACATGCAACATGCCATCAGTGACTGATCTGTTGAGATCTAAAAGTAATTGTCATCTTGCTGGAAATACAACTGGAATATGGGAACTGGGACCAAATTTTACTGCTTTTCTGTGAGTGGGGTAGTAGAGCACATTGTTAAAACTATAAAACAAAAGAATTGTCCTCGAAAAAGCAGGGCTTTGGAGCTGTTTCAGAGCTGGAGCTATATAAAGCTATCTGAAGCTAGCTCCACTCCTTGATATTTTGGAATATCAAAGTATGAGTAAAGGGTTTCTAAGTACTATAAATTTGTTTTTTTTTAAAAACAATTTTTTTTTCAAATTAAACTGTCATTAAAAATGTAATTTAAAGTTTTATAAATTCTAAATATTTTAAAATATTTTGATATTGATATCACATAAATTAATTTGATTATATATAGATTGACTATTAAAAATTTGATGTATACCTTGAGGCACAAAGAACTTTCATATTTTAAAAATTATACTTGAGCTGATGTATATAAAGGTGCATTTATTTACATTCAAAAATGTCTTAATGTTATTTTTAGAAATTAATTTTAATCAAATTATTTTTTGTAATATTATGTGGTACATATTGATGCATATGATAAGTTACTTTAAAACAATAAGGACAATTACACTTTTAAATGAAAATTCAGGTGATGAAAATTTTCTAGACGAAGCTTTAAAGGATGAAGAGGAGTATTTAAAACTGGATATGAACAAGAAAGAAGGTGCAGCAGCTTGGGAAGGAAATCTAACCTTTGTTTTCTGAGAATGACATAAATAGTTGTCAACTAACATTGAGCTGATGTGCTTTAAAAAAGACATACATTGCCTAACTTTTGGAAAAGTTTCGGTATATTGTGTAGGTACAAAGAAATTCATTATATATTTCTAGCTGCAGGTTTTGTTGAAATTAGATTTAGAATACTGTTAGAAGAGAACCAGATAATACAAAACAGAAAAAATTATAATAAATAATAAAAGCAATAGCAGAAAAATATCAATCAACTACAACATTTCATTTAGTTTTTACAACTTCAATCTACAACATTTCATTTAGTTTTATACAACTTCATTCAACTACAGCATTTCATTTAGTTTTATACAACTTTTAGGCAAATTTAATTCTGGAGAAGAAGATGAGTTTGAAAAAGAATTAAAAGAAAAAAAGAAAAGAAATAAAAAAAGAAGAAAAGAAAACTAATTTTTTACATAGAAATACTTTGAATACTTTATAGTATATAATACTACACAATAGTAGTAGTAGTAGTAGCAGCAGCAGTAGTAGTAGTAGTAGTAGTAGTAGTAGTAGTAGTAGTAGTAGTAGTAGTAGTAGTAGTAGTAGTAGTAGTAGTAGTAGTAGCAGTAGTAGTAGTAGGAGCAGCAGCAGCAGTAGTAGTAGTAGTAGTAGTAGTAGTAGTAGTAGTAGTAGTAGTAGTAGTAGTAGTAGTAGTAGTAGTAGTAGTAGTAGTAGTAGTAGTAGTAGTAGTAGTAGAAATATCAGTAGTAGTAGTAGTAGTAGTAGTAGTAGTAGTAGTAGTAGTAGTAGTAGTAGTAGTAGTAGTAGTAGTAGTAGTAGTAGTAGTAGTAGTAGTAGTAGTAGTAGTAGTAGTAGTAGTAGTAGTAGTAGTAGTAGCAGTAGTAGTTTAAAAATAATACTTGTACAAAATAAAACTTCTTATAAAAAATGAAATATATACTACACAACACTATTTGCTCAATGATTAAAAAATAATATAAAAAGTAATTAACATATAATATTTGCAAATTAGATGCAAAATTTTAAAATAAGAAAATCTGTTAAATGTATTTGTATTTATACTAGATTATTTGTGTTTGTAAATGTATAACTAATTGTTAATTAGGTCAAACTTTGTAAAAGGTTTAAAAAGAATTTTAAAACAAAAATATTAGCAAAACAATAGAAGTTAAAAAAAAAAAAATAAAAAAAAAAAATAATATTAAAAAAAATTACCTTAAAAATTTTTCTCCGGTTAACATAGCAGAAAACTGTAAATGTTTGACTTTGAGACTAAGGAGATTACCAAACTGGAAATTATTTGGAAATAACTTTATACCAAATTTTTCTGTGATTATTTCTAAATTTTGCCAGAAAAAATTTCCTTCAACTGAGCAGCCTTTGCTTTCATCTAAGATTAATTCAACTTTTGTTTCAGTTTCTAGTATCTTCCCTTTACCAGTACCAATTAATGATACCTAACATTAAATTTACAAAAACATTCTTTACTTTACAATAAAAAGCTAGAGAAGCATGGGAGTTCAAATCCACAACACTTTTCTGTGCAGTAACTATGTTTGCAATAAAATTTTTTATAACTATTACTTTTATCCACTTTATAAATTTTGATAGATTGTGTTAACTAAGTTGTTCTTGGAAGAAAATTAAAAAAAAAGATTTTTTTTAGTTTAAAAAAGAATATAGGAGTTATCTGTACGAAAAATATTTTTAAAAATCGATACTGCTTTTTTATAAACTATTATAACAAAATCTGGGGAAAAAGGTTTAGCGTTACTTATTCAATTTATATTTTCATAGTTTTAGTATCTGAATTAACAAAATATATGCCAAATTAAGCAAAAAACTATGAGGAGAACAAAAAGACTGTTTGCTTCTTGTGTCTTGGCAAGTCTAGTTGCTTTTTAACCAGCTTTATGACACTTTAATGATCCAAAAGTCCCAACTGGCATTTGTGAGTGTCAAAGTTAGTAAGTCAGATTATAGAAAAGAACTTCAACTCCAAGTTTGATCAGTTGAGTAAAAAACTTGGATCAAAGTTGCAACTGACAAGGGCACAAATCAGGTGGATAAACTTTTCATTCACTGAAAGACTTGAAAGCTCTTTGTCAAAAAGTTTAACAGTTTTGAATTGTGCATGCCTCTATAACCATACAACATCCACAAGACAAATAAGCACTGATTTGGAATTAAAATGCTCAAGATGGGCAGTAAATCATGGAACTAACAATTCAGACATTCTTAGTTTTTTTTTTGCAAAAAGTCACATATCTTAAACACTAACTGAAGCACACAAAAACATTATTCTTCAATGGGCCAAGGACCATATGACTTGGGGGAAAAAAATGGCAAAAAATTGTGGGGTCCGATGAAAAAAGGTTGATGGTCCAGATGGCTCCAATTACTACTGGCATGATATTAAAAAAGAAAAAATATTTTCAAAAAGAAGGGCTATGGATTAATTTTTTCAAATTTCAATTTCAAATTCATTTTCTTTTTATAAAAGTTTTTTTTTTTTTAATTTTTAATTGAATTTGCTGATAAGATGGTTTACCAGCAAACTCAATTATTAGAATGGTCAGCACTCTCACCTGATTTAAATTCCATCGAAAATGTATGGGGCATCTTAGCAAGACGTGTTTATGCAGAAGGTAAACAATATTTGAATGCTGATAAATTGAAAAAGGCAATGTTTGGACAAACGTTACATGTTTGGAAAAACGTATCTTTTTCAGATCTTAGAAAATATTCTGAAAATATGCCAAATCGAATATTTGAAGTTATTCAGAATGGCAGCGATAAAACAAAGAATTAATAATAAATTCAAATTGCAATACAAAACATTATGGAATTTTGTAGAATGAAATTGAAATAAGGTTATAATTTTGCACCATCATTTTTCTAAAATTTACGTCAATTAACGAAATGAAACCAGACTCTATTAAAAATGAAATATTAATTATGTAAGATGTTAACTTAATTGAATAATTTCAAAATACTTATTTAATTATTTTTGAGATCTTGAACTTTTGGTGAGGTTATAAATTTGCACTGCGAAAAATTGCTGAAAAAATTGAGCAGTTCAGAGTTTATTATTTTCAACTTCAGGACACCACCATCACTCCCAAAGTTCATGCTGTCATTCACCATGCTCCACAATTCATCCAACGCAACAATAGCTCTTTGGGGAGTCATTCAGAGCAAGCAACTAAAGCACTCCATCAACTTTTCAGTAACAATTGGCATAGGTACATGAGACCAAGCAACCACCCAGAATATGAAGACAGGCTAAAAGATGCATCACAGACTTCAACAGCAAAAAAATTGATTAGGAATATTACAAATCAGTTTAGACGCTTTACTCAAGAAAAAACAACTAAAATTGAAACTTTACTTTGTAAGAACATTGTGTGTCCTTTAGAACAGTGATGCATGTTCTAAAGGACACACAGGTCCATAAAATAGGAAGAACTCTGACAACGTGCCCTACAATCACATAATACATATGCTAGATAATTTAAAATATATATTACAATATATAAGTTCACAGTTATAAAAAAAAACAGTTAGCGGGAACAGTATTTTTCAAAGTCGATAGAGTTAAGTTTAATTTTAAAGCTCTTTATATTTTTGGCTTTCACAACATCAGAGGGCAAGTTATTCCAAATATTAACAACCCTGAGCGAGAACTTAATATTAAGTTATTTTTATTATATTTATATTTATTAGAGAAATTAATATTTAGTTATTTTTATTATATTTAGTTATTTTTATTATGGTCATGACATCAATATTTCTTTTTTTACAACAGTGTTTTCGATATTATTTCTGATCAAATTGACCAAGCCTTCTCCATTTATTCTTTAGTCAATATCATTGTTGTTGGTAACTTTAATGCTCATCACACTGAATGGCTCGGGTCTAGTGTCAGTGACTCTGCAAGTATTAAGGCCACATCTTTTGCCTTTCTTAATTTCTAACTCATATTGTCAACTTTCCAACTCGCTTTCCAGACAATTCAAATCATTTACCTTTTCTACTTGACTATTGTCTTGTTTATAATCCTAGTCAGTGCTCAGTTTCTCCACATTCACCCTTAGGTGCTTCTGATCATAGTTTGATCTTTCTAATACTATTATCTCATTCTTCTTCATCATCAGAATCCCCTTATCATCATACCTCTTACAACTACCTCAAAGCTGACTGGGACTCTTTTTGTGATTTCTTTTGTGATGGCCCTAGGGTAGAAATCTTTTGTCTTCCTGCTTACAAATGTATTTCTTATGTAACTTCTTAGATTCAAGTTGGCATGGATATAACAAGCATTTTTTCTTTTTATGGTATTTAAAGTTCTCAACCTAATCAGCAAACTAACATCAATACATTGAAATTTGGTGAACCTATTCTGTGTTAATATGATGTTTTATTGGATTGACATGATAAAAGAAATTGAAAATATTGAGCAAGATGTTATGACATTGTTTATGCACCCGCACAGCTCTCTTAACATACTTTTCTTTCAATGAGTGTTGAGTTTTAATTACCAACACAATTTGTATCATTGATGCACCTGTAACAACTGGACATATGTATACTTTGACCAATGACACTTCTAAGCAAATCTTAACACAATCTCAACTAGAGATGTCATAAATAGTGACTTTGCCAAATACCAAATATTTAGCTAAGCACTTAGCAGAAGCACCAAATATTTGGCGACACAGTTAACTTTAAAGGTTCTGACCTGCTTCATTGAAGTAGATACGTTAACTATATTGTGGGCATTTTTGTTTCATTTGTGACTAGGCCATGTCACAGCACACATTATTTGTTGACTGTTACATCGAATTGTTTTAACTATAGTTATGTATAAAAGTCATACTCTTCAACCATTCAAAAAGGTTACAGTAATCAGATCAGATACACCTTGCACTTCTGAGATAATTTGAAAAGTTGTTGTAGATAGATATAGAAAAAAAATCTTTAAACATTAAAAATGATTTCTTCGCTACTATTTAAACTTAATGGGTTTAACTTATGCTTTAACTTTAATGTCAATTATACAGTAGCCTTTTTTATTGATGCACATTTTAGATAACTAATTTCAAGGGATTAGTTAAAACACAACAAGCAAAACAATAACAAAAATTTAAAGTTCTGAGAAAGATTAGGTTAAAGATTAATCTATTGGCAGCTCTTTGAGACTCCAATGAAACACTAGACACCGGTTATTTACATTACTCTTTTTTACGAAAATCTCCATTTCGTAAGAAATGGAGATTTTCGTATTATTTATTTTTTATATTTTGTTATTTTTATATTGAGATTTTGTATTATTTATTTACTCTTTCTTACGAAAATTTCGTAAGAAAGAGTAATGTAAATGAAAACAATCTCTACCAAAAATATGCACACATATGAAGATGTTGAAAAAAAAGGTCCAATTGCAAATTAAATTAGTTTTTACATGAGACTGTTTGCTTTATTTGGACATTAAACCCTTACAAGTTGTGGTCAGCAAGCCAAAAGATTATCCTAACAAAACTTTAGGCTTTGTTGCGAAGTTGGTGCGATCGCACTTGATAATTGACCACGGAAATAATATTTAATTGCGAAAAACCGGCCAGATTTTTTAGTCGTTTTGAGAACATTTCAAAAACAAACAAAAAAGCAGAATAAGATTAACTAGACCGATGAGAGACAGTTAAAAAAAGAACCTGAAAAGTCCAACAAGATTCAACTAATAAAACTAACGCTAGATGATTTATTTATAAATAAAAAAGTTTTTATTTATAAATAAATCATCTAGCGTTAAAGCGCGAAAAAACTTTAAGCAAAATGAATACGATTAGAGCAAATATTTTTGAAACTATTATAATTTTTTTAATAAAATTAAGCAACATTTTTTATATAAAGTAACAACTTACTATTAATGATTGTTTATTAAGGAAACAAATGTTCTTCGATTTATCAAGATTATATATAATTTTTATTTATATACATATGTCTTATTTCCAGTGCTGGATTGAGGAGGTGGGGGAGGGGGAGGGCAGGTAGAAGGGCTATAGCCCCAGGACTAACAATGTTAGGGGCTGCGAAATAGTCAAGATGACCAATTGGAATTTTTTTTTAGTCATTTTTACGCTGTGGCACATAAAAAAGGCAGCCAAAATAATGCAGCCCCCAGCCCTGAAAAGTCCAACAAGATTCAACTAATAAAACTAACGCTAGATGATTTATTTATAAATAAAATTTTTTTTCAATAACTGTTTTATGTTTCGCGTAGCTTGAAAAGTTTAACACATTTGAAACAATTCTTTTTAGTAAGATGAACTAATGAAATAATTAAGTCATTGAGTTACTGTAGAAATTCAATTAGCTAGATAGAAATTAACTAAAAATGTTAAATTACTTTGTGAGGAGGAAGCGGAACTGCCTCACAATAATGTTGATGATGTTTAGTGAGTGGGCTTTATAATTTTAATTAGTATTTAAAACAGAAAAAAGTAACTTTAAGTTTAAGTATAACGAGTTTTTAAGAATGGCTGAAGCGAAAAAATTGAAGTTAGTAAACCAATTTCTAAGAACTTAAAAACTTTTTTTCTTAGGGGAAAGAATCATTTATCGGGTAGACTGAGGAAAATGGCTAAATGGTTAAAATCATTTGTATTAATTTTGATGATTATTATTATTGGCGGGTTTTTTGTGTTCGCGAATATTCTTTTTTATTTTTCCGCAAGAAGATGTTTGAGGACATTCATGTATGTTTCCATGTATGTCTGTAAAACAAAATATTTTAAAATTTACGATAAAATAATGTACTTAATTAAGGAAACATTCATAAATTTAAATGCTCTCAAAACAGCTAAATTCTGGCCGGTTTTTTGCAACTAAATATTATTTCCGTTGTCAGTTATTGAGTGCAATCGCACCCGCTTCCCGACCAAGCCTGACCTTACTAAAATTTTCTTATTATTTGCTGGGGGCAGTGTACATAGTGAAAGGGTATTTTTGAAAGCATGTATAATTTATAAGGAATAAGCAATCATTTTTTATCATCAAATGATAAAAATATTTTTAGCATAACCTACCACCTTAGATTTTAAGTATTAAATATGCCAATTATTTTTTTAAATAAAATATTAAAAAAAGTTATATGTAATCTGTTTTCTTTGTTTTTTTTGTTACAACCTAGTATTCAATATTGGTCGAATAGTTTGGAATATTCAGCCGAATACCGAATAGTACAAAAAGTAGCCAAATACTAAATAGTCACCGAATATTCATGACATCTTTAATCTTGACACTTTATTTCTTTATATTTTATTTTGTAACTAATTAAACCAAATGAAACAAGTAAAAACCAAAATTTTTTTTGATAATTAGTTGGACTCGTTCTAATAGATTAGTAATCTAAAATTATAATAGATTACTTGGATCGGTTCTATCTGCTAAGCTTGAGCCTCTTTCCCATTATCGTAAATTTGCATCTCTTTCTCTTTTCTACAAATGCTATCATGGTCGCTGCTCTAAGGAGTTATTATTTCTAGTTTCATCAACTTATTCTTGTTTGACTCGTCATTAAGCTGAATAAAGAGTCAAACAAGATTGAGTTTCAAACAGGAATGAGATGACAAGAGGATACATGGTGTCTCGACCCCATAGATCCTCTGGTCATCTGCCTTGGAAACAATTTAAACACACGCTGATCAGGACTACAAAAATGTTGAAATATTTAAAGCTCCAGTTTGTCTGGAAGGTAGTGAAAAACCTTTTGTTAGATTCTGCTAAAAAATATGGGCACATGACTGGCCCCTTCTGGTGTCTTGGGCCCTGAAGCAATTTTCACATGCGTGTTTATCAGCACTTCAAAAATCCCAAAAGGTTTAGAGATCCAGCTAGTCTGGAAAGAAGTCAAAACTTATCGCAATATTGCACTAAAAAAAAGTGGAACTCTGTTTTCCATTTATAGAAATCCATATGCTTGCAGATCAAAATCCTTATGTTTTTTGAAAGATCAACAAATATAGAAACACGGGTTTCTTGAGCATCAAAATCAGGTTTAAAAAAAAATGCCTAAATTTATTCAAATTGATAAATACAGGTATCTAATTATAACTTTTTATATTTCTGATCATTTCATTTCATTTATCATCCCTGAAAATAGCCTGGTACAGTTACAAAGTAAAAAAACTAAATATTTTCAAAGTTTTGTTGAAACCTCTTAATAAATGTTGCAATTCTGAGGGGACAAAAGGGGCCTGGCCAATATCTGCTAAAAATAAAATAGTCAGGATTTCCTTGGAGCCAGTCCTCAAAGAGATTGAGGTCGGCAAATTATTGCTGACCTCAATCTTTTTTTTGAGGTCGGCATCAGGTTGGCAAAAATTATTTGATACAAAGGTCTGACCATAAAACATAGAAATAAGGTCGACAATTTTCTGCTAGCCTTAAACACTTTCAGGTCGGCAGTTATGTTGGCATTGCTGAATGCCGACCTTAATTCCGAGGGTTGATATATATATATATATATCAACCCTTGGAATTAGGAAAAATGAGGTCGGCAATAATTTGCTTACCTCAATCTTTTTGAAGTCGGCATCAGGTTGGCAAATGTCTGTTCTGTTCTGTCTGCTCTGAAAAGTTCTGTGTTTGGAACAAAATAAAATACAAATTTTTGATATTATCTATAAACTTTATTGAATGATATAATTGCCATTTTTTCAATGACATCTTGCCAGCAGGATGATAATTTGTATATTCCATTTTTGAAAAATGTTTCATTCTTTGATTCAAAAAATTGAACTAGTGCTTGTTTGATATCTTCTTCGAATTTTGTAAGGACAAAAACAAGTGTTAGTCGAAGGTGCGCTAATTCTAGGAAATATGGTCGATGTGACAAAATTTCCCAACCTAGCTCTGTAATTTTTTGTCAAGTCCATAAAGAACAGCATAGGGATATGGCAATATGAATGACATCATATTGCATGTATGATGTCCTTCATATTGCCATGCAGTATGATATCTTTTCTATTGAACATTGCATGGCTTTTTTTTTGAATTTTTCTCTTTAAATTATCCAGTTGTTGACAATACTTCTTCTAACTAAGCTTTTTGTTTAGCTTTGGTCCTTGAATATCCCACCAAATACACAACATTCTCTTATTCAGAGTCAAATGGTTTAGATGTGGAAGGGCTAGGTTTTCCATGTTCACAATATGCCCTTTTTCTTATGATGTTTTCATAAGTAACCGATTTCTAATCCCCAGTTATCATACTGTTCAGAAATGGCTCGGTTCTGTTCTGAGTAAGTTGACATATGATGACTCAATCATTCAAATCTTTCTAGCTTAATTCATGTAGCACCCATCTTAAATACTTCCATAATAATCCTATTTTTCGAATATGGTCCGAAATAAATTGCTGAGCTGATCTAAGTGTTTCTGCAACCTCATATGTTGTCAGAAAAGGAGCTCGCTCCAATATGTTCTTAGTAATGTCATCATCAATCAAAGATGGACACCCAGAACATGACTGATCAGAAAAGTTGAAATCACTGTTTTGAAATTTTTGGAACCATCTTCTACATGTACTATCACAAACAGTACTTTCATCAAACACTTTCAATAAATTTCTACATGCTTCTGTAGCAATCCTAGCAATTCTGTAGTTTCCTTTTTTCTTCTGTAGCATTCTTTGTTAAAAGTCATACAAATAACAGTAATGTAAATGAACTTTATTAGTAGCCATGTTTACAATATCGCTTAATAATGAAGACGAATATCTTCATTATAAAGCGATATTGTTTTGTTTTTAGTTTGTGCGAATTTTTTTGTTTTTAATTTGTACCGTAAAAACCCCTAATTCCGGATGTAACCTAATCCCGGATGGTTTTAATAAAAAGTTTCATAACTCCCTTAATATAATGAATTTATGAATATTTTTTTTTAATTAATAAACGTCTTTACAAGACAAATCAAAAGATATAAAAAAAAATTATATAAACTAATGCAATCATGAAAGATTTCAATTTGAAATCTCTCATAACTAAAAAAACAAAAAAAGGAAAAAAAAAACTTTGACTTGCAACAAAAAAATTAAAAAAGTAAAAACACTATTTTGTGCAGAATTTTATGCTGATTATTTTAGCCAAAAAAAAAATTAAATTACCTTTTGAAATAATTGAAAAAAATAAAAAACAAATTTGCTTCCAGCCAAAAAAAAAAGACACCTAATTCCGGATAGAGGTAGTTATTATTTTATGTACCTAGAAAAAATAATAAACAAATTAGCCAGCAGCAATAAACAAATACACTTTTGAGTCCCGGATACAGTTAATTACAATTGGCTATTTTATTTTTTATCACTTTCATGCACATAATATAATATATTATGTTCATTAAGGTGGTAGTATGGTCAAAAATTTCCAATTTTTTGATTTTTTTTAAATATAACTTCTTAACATTTTCATTCTTGCTGAAAATGATATTTTTGATGTATTCTAAATAAAACCGTCTATTTTTTATATAAAAAGTTGTACTATATAATATTGCTCCTTAGCAACGGCATAGCAACAAGGTAAACACCATGTATATCATCTTATTGAACTCCCTGAAGCAAGTATTTTCTTAGAGAAATTACTAAGTGAATTTGGCTTCTTTTTTTGCCGTAAAAACATTAAACCAGCACTTATATAAGCAGTTATCTTGTTGACTATCATTACATAAACACATGTTATCTATTTCAGTTACTAATGTTGAATATATCTAGAGTATGATTGTTTATTGTTGTTTTATAAACTATTCAGTGTAGATTAAAATAAATTTATTATTTCTAATCAATTAATATGAAAACTGAAGTTTTAAGAAGAAGAAAAACTGGTGCCTCAAGAGTGTTTAAAAAAAGAAAAAGCACTTCAAAAATCAAGTTTGGCAATTTTTTTCCCAAAATATAAAGATACTTCTGCGAGCCAAGAATTGCCATTAATTGATAGAAATGCTAAAAATTTAGCATTTTACTTAACTTTACAACATCAACCAGCAATGTTATTGCCAATAATGAACCTAAAGTAAACTATTTCAAAGTACGAAGAAAGGAGTCTAATTTTGTTTTAATTGATCTTAATATAATTGTACAAACTCTTACTTTAGTTGGAACATGCCCTGACTGAGAGCAATTCAATCAATATTAATATAGATTATAAAAATAAAAAAGGTTTAAGTTCTTTGTTGCTATTGAGTTGCATTAAACTTTTATGGTAAACAAAATTGTATACTAGTAAAAAAGTTGCAAGTAAAACTTCTGAAAAGTTTTTTGATATATAATAACATTCAGTAGTTGCAATGTTACAAAATTATTTTGGAATTGTGATTTGTCAATGTTGTGGGAAATCTGTTAATAAACTAATAAAAGCTATTGAAGCTGTATTATTTAACTACTCTGAGCCATTATCTTCTGATGTAAGACATGCTATGTGTCCTCAAACTAATTACAAATATAAAGGATATAAATTTGATAAAACATATGTTAATAAAGAAAAACCTATTGTTATTAGGGGCATAACCAGTATTCATAGATTATCAGATAAAAGCTTGTTAAAAAAGTGCCTTCATGGAAAAACTCGAAACAATAATGAAGCCTTAAATGCAATAAATTGAAATCGAAGTCCAAAAATGTTTGTGTGGGGCAAATTGCTTTAGAGAAAGGTGCAGCATCAGCTGTTATTAAATTCAATGAAGGATTAACTGGTTTGTTAAATGTTTATTTAGAGCTTGGTATAAATCCTAACAAAAACTGTATTACATTTTGCAAACAAAGAGATTGTCAAATAGTTAAAAATATTGCTAAAAAAAATTTGACTGATGAGGTAAAGCAATGTCAGAAACAAATAAGGGCAAAATAAAAAGATTTTAGTGATCAATATGAAGAAAGTGAAGAAGTAGCTTAAAGCTCTGGCAGTTTTGAGTGGTTTTGTTATATTTCAATTGATATAACTACTTATTTTAAAAATTTAAATTTGATTATCATAATTTATTTTTTTTTTAGTTCGAAGTTTTTATATTTCTTTTAACAAAGATACTAACTTCTTTATTGTACTTAAAAAATTAGTTAAAACTCATTATAAACTTAGTTTATTAATATTGTTGTTAGTTAATACATTGAAGAGTGATTAGAAATCTTTAAGATTAGAATGAGAGCTTATTTTATATTTTAATTTGTTTTTTTCAATGTTAATTTTTTTAAATTGCTGTTTTCTCAGAACAACATTTTTTAGCACGGTGCGATAAATAACTTGGGAACTACTTGTTATGGTTCTTTAAAATTTTGTTCAGTTGTAATAATATATATGATAAACTCATTGGAGCAGTATATTTTTTTGATATTATATTTTAACAGAGTTATGGACTTTTAAAGGGGGCTGTTTGGGGGTAAAATTTGACCCGTTAGTTGTATATGCTGTATCTCCTTGGTGCTTTAAGCTTACTTTATAATTCTGCTTCCATGAGTTCTTTAATATAATACAAGTAAACACTGAAAGTTTGAGTTTTATAGCATCTACCATTGTCTCAATATTTATCGCAGCACCTATTGACTGTTTTAGGTTTCACAACCCAAAACCTGGGTCCAAATGTAAAATTTTTTTTTTTTTTTGAATTTTATGTTTTTATGCAGTCTTTTAATATTTTATGAAATCAATACTGTTTGGTTAAAAAAAATGATTTTAGAATTTTGACCATACTACCACCTTAAAGTAATAAGAAATAAAATAGCCACAAGGGAAAAATAATTGAGATAAAGCTATTTTTTTTAGCATCCATAAAGTTAACGCATTTGTGTTAATTGTATTACTGTATAAAAGAATATGGATAATTTTAAACAAAAAAAAGAGCGAGAGAGTCGAATCCAGCTAGCTATTCAAGCTATTACTGAAAAAAAAAAGTCATACGTACAAGCTGCTAGGTGTTATAATGTGGCAAAATCTACACTTTTTGACAGAACAAAAGGATCATCTAATAATCGAGGAGCGCCAAGAAAGATGAGCAACATCACTAAAGCTATTATTGTTGATTTATTAAAATTTATGAGTGATATAGGTTTCGGCTTGAATAGAAAAGACGTGTTTATTGTTGTTGAAAACTATTTAAAAGAATCAAACCAACGTAGTCTATTCAAAGACGGCAAACCGACTAGAAAATGGTACTCCAGTTTCATGAATAAATATCGTAAAGAAATTTGCCCAAGGAAAGTAAGCAGTATGCAAACTATTAGAGCTGTGGCCACACAACCAGCTATAATTGACAATTGGTTTGAGCAATTAGCAGTAGCATATAATGTACATAATTTAGGCAATAAGCCGTTTCAAATATTTAACTGTGATGAATCTGGTTTGCAATTTGATCAAGGCAAAGTCAAAATTATTTGTAGAAAAGGAACAAAAAACCCTAAAAAGCTAGCGCCATCGAATGAAAAGCAAATGACAACAATCTTGACTTGTTGTGACGCATTCGGTAATTATTTACCTCATCAAATAATTTATAAAGGCAAACATGTTATGAAAGACTGGTGCAAAGGCGGTGCCCAGAATGTTTATTATAACAGTAGTAGTTCAGGCTGGATGGAATCCGAACATTTTTTGTCGTGGTTTGAAACCATGACATCCATCCAGCCTGTTCAACAAGTTTTTTTGCCTCACGCAAACAAACTTTCAGGATTTAAAGTTCTAATACTTGATGGCCATACTTCTCATATGAGCTTAGAGTTGAAAAAAAAAGCTTTAGAAAATTATATTTTACTTTGGCGTTTGCCGGCTCATACCAGCCATTTTTTACAGCCACTAGATGTTGGCGTTTTTAAAACAGTAAAAGGCGCATGGAAGAGAATTGTCGAAAGTTATTTGACTAAAAATCACTTTCAAAGCCTGACTAATCGACATTTTCCGGCCATGTTTAAGGATCTCATCGAAAATGGTGGGTTTAAACCTGAAAATGCACGGAGTGGTTTCAAAAATACTGGTATATTTCCACTCGATCGTTCGCAAATTTCTTCAAAAAAAACTTCCATTGGTGCTGTGTTTCAAGCTGTCGAAAACAACAATATTGAAAATTTATTTGATTCTTCAACAGTATCTAGTCCATTAGTTATGGGAAATATTACCAATACACCTAACACACTGTCAAGAATGTCAAACCGTGAATTTTTGCTTAAAAGCTTTGCTACTTTGAATAACGCTGTTCAACAAATGGGCAAAGATATAAACAAATCAGTGTTAAATATGCTTCGAGATCAATTGACACCAACTCTAAATAAAAGAGTTCAAAAAAGTGAGAGAATAAAGCGACCAGCTAATTATAATATGACTTCGGCGGATGCCATAGCTTACGATAAAGCTGAACAAGCATCAAAAAAACAAAAATTAGATGAACAAGCTGCAAAGAAATTTACTAGAGAACAAAAAAAGATTTCCACTGCTACTCAAAAAGCCAAAAATGCACAGAAAAAAGAAGAAAAAAAAAAGTTGAGACAAAGTCAGTCGTCTAAAATACCAGGTAAAAAAGGTATAAAGACAAAAAATGGATTAGAAGACCCTCATTTTCCTCAAGCTTCAAATAATATTTTAGTATCTGATAATCTTCTATGTTATTCTTGCAAAATTAATTGGACAAATAACTTAGATAACAAATGGCTTGCGTGTGAGCAGTGTTCAAATTGGTCATGCATTGAATGTGTCTTTGATTATCGTCCAGCCATGGAGTTTATTTGTAACGAATGTGTGTAAAATAATATATATTCTTTTTTTATTAAATGATTTCATTTAAATAACACAAATAATACTAACATTAAAATAATTATTTTAATGTTAGTATTATTTGTGTATGTGTTTTTCTGTATTTTATATGCATTCGGAATTAGGGACATAAACACCTAATTCCGGATAAAAACAATATTTTTTAAAAATAAAATAAAAGATAGATTTATATCGCAAAAATAATATTTTTTATATCGTTCGATTTGTCTTGTTATGAAGTTTATTTATTTAAAAAATTATTTTCAAGTTCTTTATATTGAGCTAGTTATGACAATATTAGTCCTAAACCATCCGGAATTAGGGGTTTTTACGGTATATATATTTTTTAATAATATATTCTGTTGTATATTTGATTTGTTTTCATCTTTTTTAATTAAAATGAAAACTAAATTAAACTCAAAATACAGTTAAATTGATTCATTATCCAATTATCATAGTATAACAATGCTACATTCAATTGTTTAAAATAATATATTGCACTCACTGCTTTTAAAATTTACTATAAGTCAAGACAATATATTTAGCTATATAAATGCAATTAATTTATATCTCAATTTAATTTTCATCTTAAATGTTTATAGTTTAGCTCCTTAAAGCATTTTATTTTGCTTTTTAATTTAAATATTTATATATATATTCAAATATATCTTCTAAATTAAACTAAAGTTTACTGAAAGCCAACATTAAATAACGTCATTAAACAACACCAATAAGAACTGCTGCATCATGACAGCAACTGAAGTATGATAACTGGTTACCAAAAGCTGGTAAATTGTTTTCCAGTCATTTTTTTTTCTTTTTTATGTCTACTTTTTTTTATGCCTTTTTTATGCCTACTTATCTGTTATAATTTTTATTTTAGGTTTGTCGTATGATGCAATATAAATAATCAAAATTAATATTTTTTAAAAAATTTGTTATACACATGTTTGATTGTAAATTATTATATATACTTTTTTGAAACGTATTTGTACTCAATTGTTTAGTTATTTATAATAAACTTAGTTATTTTTAATAAATTTATTTAGTTAAGTGCATTTAACGTTCTTAAGATAACAAATTTTCTTTTCTAAAGAAAAATTTAACCTCAGAGGGGATACCAAAAGTTAATAACTCCTGTATAATATAATACAAGTTAACTTCATGTTAATCTTAATAAATAATTAAGGTTTATGTTATAAAAAATATTAAAAGAATTGTTGATATTTTTAAGAATTTTAATATTTTAAAGAAAAGTTGATATTTTAAAGAATGGCGAAGTGTTATTATTTTGTTTTGAACTTAGGAATGTCGATAAAAACGGTTCTGCCTTACACTGATATGATCTATGTCAGTTGTAAATTACTCAAATGTGTTAAATAATAATTAGTAAATTATTTTACCTCCTCATACTTATTATGTTAATTTTACCGAGAGATAAATTTGTTCAATTTAAAGGCGTTTTTCTAAAAGGGTATTAGTTAATTTTAAATTGTGGAAAACAGCCACTATAAATTAACCATGTAAAAGACCGAGCATAACCCATATTACGGCTTACTTTTTGCTAGTATACATTGATATAACTATAATAATAAAATAATAAACTAATAACCTTTTAACAAATAAAGTAAATAAATTAACACAATTTTTTTATTTTGTTACTCACTATATTTTTTTAAAATAAAAAATCATTTGTAGTTGCAAAACCGCAAATAGAAATTTAAGGAATAAACATTTTAATAATTCAAAAATTTTAATTCATTTATGCAAATGTCAAGAAAAGAATATATATATATATATATATATATATATATATATATATATATATATATATATATATATATATATATATATATATATATTATATATATATATATATATATATATATATATAATACAGCAACAGAAACAAATAAAAATTTTAATACATAAACTAGTTGTGAGACAGATAGTATTAGGAATGATCTCCTTCATACCTAATACTACCGGTCCATAACTCTAACGCTCAGATATATCTATTAAAGTTACCCAAAATCAGCATGAATTAGGAATCTCAGTAAGCAGTAAAAAGTATATATAACATATTTAATTTATATTGACTAAATATTTTTGATTTACTTGGCCTTCTTTTGTCTGTTGCACGGTTACACAAAATGATTTTTTTATTGAGAAGACACCAGGTACAACTTCAGTATCTGCAGTCATATTCATATTTATTTCAAGCATTTCCTTGGTTAAGCTAATCTTGTTTAACATAAATTTTGAGTTTTCACCATTAAATGGAAAACATGGCAGATTTGCCTAAATTAAACAAAAAATGAACAAATCTTTATAACAATTTGTATTTCATAAACAGAAGTAATAAATATATAAAAATAGTAGTTTAAATTATGAACTAAAACACAAATAAGAAACTGAGTAATGCAATATCTGCTTTTTTAAGAAAGAAAAATGTATGTGCCCTGACTTAATATTAGTGTTGTTCAGGGGATTCACCTATATTTATTGATTTTTTTTAGGTTTAAAATGAATATTTTTTAATTCTGAAATTCAAATGAACAAAGTGAAGTGAATAACATAAAAGATAAAAGACGACTTCTCAATCTCTAAAAATCATAAAAGTGGCATGTAAAAATCTGTAAAAAATTTTGAATAAAAATTGTGATTTCCAAATCATTTCCAAAAAAAAAGTTTATTTTCAAATGATTCTACTTGATTCTGTAAATCTGCTCTGATAGCTATTGTTGGTAATAATAGTTAATAATAATTTAGTTAATAATAATAGCTAATAATTATTTTAGTTAATAATATAATAGTTATAATGTTAATGTTGGTTATAATAGTTAATAAAATTATAGAATATCTTTAAAAAACCCAATAAAATCCAGATTGTTTGGGTTTTATTTAGTTTTTTTAGGAGGGCTTTATTGGGTTTTATTGGGTGGGTTTTTTAATGCTGGTGTTGTTACAACTTTTAAATAATTTGACTGTTGACTAAATCGAATAATATATTTAAGATATCATTTCAAAATGCATTAAAATTTCAAATAAAAAACTGGCTTCTTATCAGGACATGAATGGTATTCTTATCAGAAAACAATGGCACTTTAGATGTGATAATTTTTGAGAGACTGTTTATGATAATTAAAAAAAGTATAGGATCAAGGACTTTGAGGAACCCCTGAAGTTACAGGAAATGAAGAAGAATGATGTCCATTGAGAACAACTTTTATACTATGATTGTTAAGAAAGGATTCAATATTCTTAAAGATGAGCTTATGGAGAAGACCAGCATTAAAACTTTAGAAAAGTGATAGCCTTAACCTCTCCA
Source organism: Hydra vulgaris (assembly GCF_022113875.1). Classification (NCBI taxonomy): domain Eukaryota; kingdom Metazoa; phylum Cnidaria; class Hydrozoa; order Anthoathecata; family Hydridae; genus Hydra; species Hydra vulgaris. The sequence goes on along the minus strand of NC_061169.1, from coordinate 33,698,766 downwards.
CCTCTATCTAATGCACAATAAAACCTATCGGTTATTACTGTTAGCAAATCAGCTGTAGAACAAGAAGATCAAAATCCATATTGATGATCAAAAGTAAGTTATTAGATTCAAGGTGAAAGATTAAGTGTTTGTTAATTAAAGATTCAAAAACCTTGATTATGATAGCAAGAAGACTAATAGCACGATAGTTAAATCATCTTTTTTTCCAAGTTTGTAGCTTTACACTCTAAATGTCCGAACCACCTTAATCTTACTTAATGCACCTTATAAAATACATTTACTATTCGGAACCTCTTTTTAAGCTGTCTGAGATCATTGCTATTCTTTTAATTTTTTATTCACACCACACATCCATCTGATTCTACACATCATCTTCTTCTTCTTCTTCTTTCAAGATGGTGGACAAAAAACCAACAATTTTTCCTCTTTTTTACGAGTCTAGCTTTTTTTCCAACCATAGTTAAAGACATGAAAATAAAAATTATAAACTTTTTATAAAAAAAAGAAATTTTTTAAAAAATGAATACTGTGAAAGATTTTTGTTTCCCTGTATATAGGATTGAAAATATATTTAAGGAAAATAAATATAGAAAAACCTTTGCTTTACCTTTTGCAGCTAATTAAAAATTGTGTTGTACATGACAAGTAATATACTTTTATGCGTTACAAGTGGTGTACTAATGGTGGCAATTAGACGAAAGTAATTTAAACTTAAAAACTAATTTTTAATTATGTTTTGTCAACTCCTTCTTTTATAAACCCATATAGATGTAAGCAGGAATTAAAACCTAATATGCTCAAATCAAATGTTCATAATTATTAACAATTATTACAAACTTTTAAAACTATAATCAAGTTAACATTAATAATGTTTTATTTCATTAAATATGTTGAGCTTTGTATTTCGATGATTTTTTGTGGAAAGTGTTTTAGCAGAAAACTTTATTCCATTACTACATTATGAACAATAACACAATCAAAAGTCATTGTGTTTACAAGTTTATGATTGTCATTATCTGGATTAGTGGTTCAGTAATTTTACATATCACTGTATACCACTACATCTCTTTTGAACCCATTGATTACAAACTGTTCAAATAATTGTTTGCTCCAACTTCTTTCCTAATAAACTTCACACTGCCACTTTCCAGTATTTTTACTTGCTTTATGTTGACTTTACAATGCGTAACTTTTGTGTTATTCATGTTAATCTGAAACCCATTTGTATTCTTTTCATTTTTACAACAAAAAAAAATCTCAGTAACAATTTTTCTTGTCTTTACAGACAAGCATAGATCATCTCCTAAGGAAAATAAAATTAAAATCTTTTGAGAGAGCTCCCACAACAACAATAAAAAGCGAACGACTGAGCACGGAGACCTGAACAATTAAATAATCTATAAACTTTTAAAAATAACTTAGTAGTAATCTTTTTGTAACAGTAGTAATGTTTTGTAGTAATGTTTTTGTAACTGTAGTAATGTTTTTTAGTAATGTTTTTGTATTATTTAATTTTATTATATTTATGAGTAAGTTGCAAACAGGAATATTAAGTTAAAAGCAAACACAAATAAGTGTCCCAGAATAATAAACATAAATTTACTTTCAACCTGAAAACAGTTCAGGTTAGGCTAATAATGGTCTTTTTAACATTTAACTTAATCAGACATTTTGATTACCAATAAAAAAATGTTTTGATGATTAAAAGTAAAAATGTTGCATGAATTCGTGGTTTGATCAGATGATGTCTGACTGGTAAAATGCTCTGCAGTGGTTGTCAAAAAAATACAATATTTCAATGGCTGCCAACATGGCATTGTATTTTATGCAACCTGCCTTAAATAAGTTCCTTTTATGTTTTTAGTTCCTAAACCTTTTTTTTTTATTTTTTTTTATTTTAATTCACCTCCTCAAGGCCGAGAAGGCCACTACAGATAAGGAGGCTACTTATTTGTGGTTATAACCCTCTCTCAACTCTATAACTCTGAAACACGATCCTTGACGAACAAGGCCGCTGCGCGGAGAAACAAGTTGAGCGCGGTACTACCAGGGACGTGGTGGGGATCGAACTCAGAACCACTCGAACGGAACAAAACTATACCAAGTTAATCGAAATCAAAAATAATTAAATATTTAAATCAAAGCATGTTGTAATATAATTTAACTAAAAAAGAGGCTATCTATAAATGATATCAGTATATAGAGGAGAGAGGGGATACTGAAAATTTCGACAACTAAAAATGGGAGGAGGTTGTTGAGACTAAAATGATGTCAATTTTGAAAAACTTTTTTTTTAAGTTTATATTTACACCATCAATAAGATTTTTAAAAAATAAAAATAATACCATAAAAAATAACATTTTCATAATTATTTTTGTGTGAGAGTCAGCTAAAAATAGACAGTTCAACAAAGGGGAGAGGGATTGAAAAACCAGGAAAAATTACTGACATCATTTAAGGATGGCCCCAAATAGAAAAAGTAAAAAATGGAAATAAAAACTTTTATTTTTACCAGTATAGCAGGGTCAACGAAATTGATAATTGACAAAACATCATATTCTGAATTATGAGAAACTTCAAATACTAAACTTTCTTGATTCACATTTACAAACATAATCGTATCACTCTTGTTAATCATGAATGGCTGAACTTCTCTTTGTGAAATTTTGTCTTCACTCTTTATTTTTCTGTTGTTTTTTTCCTTATATTGTAATAAACTCTGCATAGAGTTTTGCAATATTTTTAATGTTAAATCACTCATCATATTTTCTTTTTTTACAGTGGATTTATTTTCAGCAGATTTTTCAATAAAACTAACAGGTAAAGTACTTTCATTTAGCAAAATTAAAATATCATTATTATTAGACAAACTAGATGTTTTGTTGAATAAATGCTCAGTTTTATTATCTTTGTCTTGCTTTATCAAATTATTAACAAGATTTGAAGTAATATTTACTGTAGTTTCCGAAGTATGACCAATCTTGGTAAAAACATCATTTAGTGGTATTGATAAGTTGGTTTTTAAAGTCATAGAATCATTTTTTATAAGAGATTGAACTTCCTTCATTATTGTAAAATTAAAATTCTTCTCCGGAGAAAAAAAACTAATATTTTTATTTATATTATCAACTGGAAAAATTGTAGAGTCTAAAGTATCATCTTCATCATTAGTATTTGTCATGACAATAGAATTTGCATTTCGCAACAAATCCTTTAGACTGTCTCTTTTAAAGTAATTGTAATCATGATTTTTAGTATGTCTAACTTTACCATAACCCTTTATATCACTATTCAAAATATTCCTGCTTTTGCTAACATAAGTTCTTTTTAGCTTTTCTCGATTTCTGAAGTCTTTATTTTCTTCATAGAACATGCTTTCTCTTTTGGTTCGCTTAACTTTAAAGTTACTATCATGTTTTATTAAAAAGTTTTTACTGCTAATATTTGAATACTTAACATTATTTTTTTTCAAAAGTTTATTTGGAATATGGTTTCTTTTTAAAAGTTGCAAATGAGCAAAGTACTCTTCCTTATTATCCAAAACATCAGGCTGATTAGAAACATAAGTTGCATTGTTACTTGATTTTATGTCTTCAACATGAAAAATTACATGTAGACCAGGAAGAAACTTTACTCTGCACTTTTTACAATAAAACTTGTCACTTGCTTCTCTTGCTTCTTTTATATTAATAACAGATATCTTCTCAGAAGATAACACTAGAGCGTGTTCTTTTACAGTTTTGAGAAAAGGATACACAGGTAATTCAACAACTGAAACTTTAGTTAAAGTATTTATGACTCCATTACTAAACTTTCCGAAAATTGCAACTGTAGGCTCAAGAGCACCATGATATTTTTGGATGGTTACATAAACTGGATTTGCAGATATGTATGCATTTGAACCCATATGCACACCACTAAGCTGAAATTCAAACATAATATTAGGTTCAATGTAGCCAATCAGAGTAGAGTTATAAAATTTTAAAGTTTGTAAAGAAAGTTCTAACTTTGTTTTTAGCGCTAGACCAACTGTTATTGAGCTAATGTCTATGTAAAAATCCTTAAGAAGGTAGTTTAGTTCAGTGGTAGGTAAATTTACAGTTTTAAATTCAAATATAGTCAAGCCTTTTGGTTTTTGAATTTCTATGATAACACCTTCATAATTAGGATTATTAGAATTTATACCAAGAGTATTGCTTAAAAAAACACCATTTAATTCAATATCCACTGTTTTTAACTGTTTTATACTTAAATCCCATATGACTTGTAGAAATACAATTTTTAAAGGTAGATATTTTTTATCTACTATATGCACATGACGCCCTGTTGAATTTATGTTTACTTCAATAGATCCTTCACTTGAATTACATATTTGTCCAGTCTTAGCAAAATCAATTTTTATGTTTATTAGCATAGAATAAAAGCTCATAAAACCTCCAGAGAGTTTTTCAAAATCTAAACTCGGAAATAGATCTTCCAAAACACTCAAAGCTGAGCATGGCTGAGTTACAGAAGTTATATTAATGCTGCATTCTATGCGCTCAATGTTTACCGAACCAAAATTTAGTTTTCTGGTGCCTGTTTTAGTTTTTGCTATGTCATCAATTCGCTCTAAATTAAATTTTAAATATAAAATAATACAAATATAAGATAAACTAATACAAACATAAACTAATATTAACATAACACAACTACCAGATAATACAAAACTTTAGAAACATGTAATATGCATAAAAGTATTTAACACATATCAAAATGTTTAGAATAAACTAGGAACTCACCTAATGATTGTTCAGTGTCACTATTTTTACTATCAGTGACATCTTTTTGATGAGCAAAGTGAAAATGACAGAAAAAGAGCATAATGATCTGCAACTTCATTTTAAATGAATTTTCACATTTCAACTAAAAAAAAAATCTATAAATAGCAAAAAATTTAAGTGATTTGCAATAATAGGTCATGGGAAGATTGCATCTGCAAACTGTCTAAAAATAAAAAAATATCAAAATAAAGTTATTTGATAATTATGCAATTATTCTTAATTATTCATTTTCTTGAAAAATTGTACAAACCATTAGAAAGACTATTTTTTTATGATTTATGTAATTTTACTTCATATATAAATTATTCAATATAAATTTTTATTTTATTATTAATTATAAAAATCTCAGGTAAAACTTTCAATTACATTAATACTCAATAAGATGAAAAAAAAATTTTACCTACTGTTTGCAATGTTGAAAACCACTCAGCAGGATCTCAAAACAAAAATATTAAAAATAAAAATAAAATTGTTCAAAAATATTAAAAATATTTTTTTCAAATTAGTTAAAACGAGAAAATTTATCACTTTATACCACTTATAATTAAATATAAATGCATAACTTTTAAAACCAATCATTGAATAACATTTTTATTAATTAAAATAAAAAAAACTAATATATATATATATATATATATATATATATATATATATATATATATATATATATAAAGTTATATAAAGTTATATAAATTATATATATATATATAAAGTTATATAAAGTTATATAAATTATATATATATATATATATATATATATATATATATATATATATAAAGTTATATAAATTATATATATATATATAAAGTTATATAAATTATATATATATATATAAAGTTATATAAATTATATATATATATATATATATATATATATATATATATATATATATATATATATATATATATATATATATATATATATATATATATATATATATATAGAAAGAGAGAGAGAGATTTTACTTAAAAATTGATAAGTGATTTCTACTAATTTATGATTGCACTGTATTTTAAAAAATATTAAGCACTCTATTAAGATACATTTAAAACTATTTCATGTATACTTATAAAATTGTATTGAGCACTTAGCTAAGCAATCTGGTATCTTACTGAAATAGAGAACTACGAGGGCTTCAGTAAATACTCTGTTAAATCCTCTATGTTAGGCTTCCTTTCTCCCTAGATAGTCGTTGTATATGTACACTCCCTGCATATTCATTCAAGATAATCAGTCGATGTATGTACATTCCGCTGTGCTAATACCTAAATAAATTCTCTCAAATTTAATAAAACAGTAAAAAATATATTCTGACTTATAACAAACAAAAATATAATATAAAGTTGCATTTTCATAGTTTTTTATGAAACAATAAAATTTGATTAGTTTTCTTAAGTATTCTAATGGTTTTTACTTCAAGTGCTCCTTTTTTTATCAACCTTAAAGCACAAAAACAACTTAAGAGATACATTTTACCATAAACTATACATCTAAGATTGTATCATATGTATGTATATATATATACATATATATATATATATATATATATATATATATATATATATATATATATATATATATATATATATATATATATATATATATATTAGCAATTTATAAAGCTTATAATACTTGAAAATGATAAATTTTATACAAATTTTTTACTTGCCTATAGTGTCAACCTACATTCAAACAGGTAAAGATCTTAAAAAAGTGCTGCCCACAACTTTACTTTTATATCAAGGTAGGTTCTATAAAAGGGTTAACTGCTTATATCACATTCATAACGTATTTTGAAGAAAATAAAACAACATACTTGGTATCAACATACTATTGTATATTCTATTACAAATAATTACAAGTTTTAAAAAAAGAAAATTATATATTTTTGGTGCTGTAAGAAAAATAAAAAAACATGTAAAAACAATAAACAAATTTTATTTTGAAACATTAAAATATTTTTATATATCTATAAATATATATTGCTAAAATTACTACTAATTAGCTGGCTAACTTCTTCATTGATTTCAACTATTGTTGCATTCTTTTGATTAAGAACAACAAAAAACTCACGAAATTTCGATCTTTTACCAACAATCCACCAATCAGATGTATACTTTGCAATAATTTCTCCATCTATTTTAAATGAATCAAAATCCTCATGTAAATCTATTAACATTTGCATAATTTCTGGAGAAACATTACTTACATTAGACTGAGATCTACGTGTATAGATACTAGACTTAATTGCTAAGTTCATTGAATTAAAATAAACAAAAGTAAATTGTTGCTCCAATGGAGTAGAAGAACGTTTTAATACTTGCTCTGTAAAAACATTTGATAAAGTAGAAAGTTGGGGGCCAATCATTTTATGAATTTTCGTACATAGTTCAGAATTTAATGATTGTAAATCAACTATTAAACAAAACACAAGATTGCAGGCTTTATATACAATCAAGTTAAGTTCACAGGGCAAACCATTAACATCTACAAATACTCTTGGAGCACGCTTTGGTGATCCAGAGTCTAAAGAAGCAATTTCAACAAAACCTGTCACAAACCTACCTGAATTAGATACATTGTAGTTATTTGTGGAGTTAGGATAAAAACCATTTGGTGAACTTTTAAGGGACGTATTAGGAGACAACTTTTTAATAGTCTCATCTTCAGCTGAGGGTTGCAGCAAACTTGAAGTCAAGTATTTATACAGAATTTTAAGGTTATTACAATTCAAAGTTGTCCATATTAATTGGTCATTGTATAAAAGACAAACATGCCTGACTGATTTAAAAGTTGCTTCAACTAAATTGCTAAAACAATTAACTTTAAGAAAGTCATTTTTATTGAGTGGTAAATAAGTAATTCCTTGGTAAACATCTAATATATCCAATTGACCAAAGTTTAAAGTCTGAAGGTATCTTGTATAAAAGTACTCTAATCTTTCTTTAAGCGATTCTAATCCAACAGTGTTTAATATAAAAGTTAACGTACCATTAAATAAAACAAACATGTCATAAGCTAGCTGCAATGATGCTTTTCCTAATGAATCTTGCACTTCATCTGGTAAATACTCTGAAACTTTTTTATCTTTGTTTATTTTTTCAACAAATGGGATACTAAGGGTAAGTACAATCCAAAAGTTTTTTTCTGGATTTAAAAAATATTGTTTCATTTTTTGTGTAACCATGACTTCACAACTGTGACTGGGATTAAAAATCATAACAAACTGAGATAAAGCTTGGCACAGTCCTACTGTTTTAACTTTTCGATCTAAAGAATCTTCTTGAGGAATATAAAGTAAAATCTTCTCTTCTTCATAACCTTCACGGTTCCCATAGTCAGTGTTGTAAATAAAAAAACTCAAAAGGCTGCTTCGTTGATGTGACATTTTCTATATAAATTTTTGATATATTAAAAAATATATAAAATTTTGCAAAACTTTATAAACTTTGCAGTTATTGCAATGAAATATTGAAATAAAATAAAAAAGAAAAATAATTTTATTATTTTAAAGATAAAATTTTACAAATAAAATAGAAAAATGTACAAAAAATGAAAAATAAAAAGTAAGCCTTTATTAGATGACTCTAGAAGACTAATAATAAACACATAAAATATACTCATAATTTATGAGTATTTATTATTATTATATATATATATATATATATATATATATATATATATATATATATATATATATATATATATATATATACATATATATATATATATATATAGCAATGTTGAACAATATAATAACAATATTTAGTTATGAAGATAGTTCAACTTTGCAATGACATCGCAAATAGTGGACGCTTTTTTTCTAACGGTTGAAAATATCTTTTTGAAAGAAAAAAATTGTAAATTAAACTAAAAATGAAATCAACAAAAAAGAAGAATAAATATTTAAAAGGAGAAAAGCAAAAGAAATATCTGAAAGAAAATAAGTAAAAAAACTTTAATGAATGAAATATATAAAAAGAATGGCAAAGAAAAAAAAAACTATTTAAACAGCGGAACCTCAATTGGCAAATCAAGATTTTTTTAAAATTTTTCATATATTTCTTTAGTTTTCATTCATATATTTCTTAGGATTATTTATTTTATTATTTATTTATTTTTCTTCAGTTTTTTAGCGTATAAAGATTTACTTATTATTTTTTATTAGCCATTTGTTTTTTTTTACTTATTATTTATTTTTAGTGGTATATAAATTTTTTATACAGTTATATATTGTTTGTTTTTATTTTCAATTTAGGCATTAATTTTATATGTTTTATTCTACCTTCTAGTGTATTTTTATTATTTTTTTTAATCTTAAGTTTTTTTGTTGTTGTTGTTTTTCTGTGTTTAATCTGTGGTTAATCTGTGGTTTTTTGTGTGGTTAATCTGTGGTTAATCTGTGGTTTTTCTGTGTTTAATCTGTGGTTTGTTTTTTTTGCAAAACTTTTTGTTTTGTTCGTAATGTTTGTTGTAACTTGTTTTGTTATAACTTGTATTATCAATATTATTAATATTATTATTAAGATTAATTGTATATATATATATATATATATAAATTATTTAAGTTATTTACTTGAGATTAGTATTCCAATACTATTTGTAAATAGTAAATATATAAATATATATATATATATATATATATATATATATATATATATATATATATATATATATATACATATATATATATATATATACATATATATATATATATATATATATATATATATATATATATATATATATATATATATATATATATATATATAACTACTTGTTTATATATTATATAAACAAGTAGTTTTTAGATCATATATTTGGTCTTCGGCATTTAAAGAGCTATTTTCAAGTCTATGATTACTGACGCACTTGTCTCCAAAGAGGTCAGAAAACAGCCACAATGATTTATTATTTATCGAAAAAAATATACCGTAAATATACCGTAAAATCGCCTCATAAGCTTTGAACTTTTTTTTATTACGCTTAAATAAAAAATTTTCAATTTTTTTTTCCTGAAACATACAGGGACTTACATTGATAATTTAAACTGTGAAAAAAAAAATGAAAAATAAAAACCAGTACTCAATATTTAATTTTATATGAGAAGATCTACTTTGACCGAACTTTGAATACCATCTCATAAGTTCGGTCGCTTTGTAAATCCTTTTTTTTTTTTAAATGTTGATTTAGGTGCCCCAAGAAGTCATTACGGTCTTATCAAGAAGCACCACGGAAGAGCATTTAATAGGAAGTTCACGCCTCCTTCCCAACCGATGTCGCAAAACTTGTCCAGAAGTGGGGTTTGAACCAGGAATCTTACGTTTCTGAAACAAGTGCGCTACCGCTGCGCCACGGCTGCTCCTAATAACACATCACGTCACGATTAGTGAAAACTAATTTTTAAATGTTGTTTTATTGTTTAATGATGATATAATATCAGTGTTGTATCAACAACACCCTCCTAACCAAGGAGGGTGTTGTTCCGGACTCTAAAAATAAGTCTTTTAGGGCGCCAAAGAAAACCACATGAAGCACATAAAAAAAAAAAGGATTTTTTAAGTATAAATAGTATTATTATTACTTATTACTTTTGTCTTTATAACATTTTTTTTAGGTGCCCTTTCTGTGATAAAACTGTAAGTCCTTACGGTTTTATCACAGAAAAGACCTTTAGGACTTCTTGGGACATCTACATGCTACAGTTGCTACGTCGCTGGTTAATAAAATTAAAAAGATATTTTTCATTTGAGTTAAAAAGAATTTTTCAACAAAAAAATACTAGTCACAATCATGGCATTTTTTTAAAATTAAAGAACTAATAGATTTACAGTGTTGATATATGGAAGTTACTTTACATTCTGATATAGTCGGAACTTTGGTTACCTCACTAGTTGTCATTTACGTTGTATAATAGTTGGTTTGTCAAACAAACCAGATTCCTTTGCCAAACGTTTTTGATTCCTAATTGAATAAGCCTCCTGTTTTGCTTTTCACTCAAAACCTTTTTGACTCTGATACGGCGGAGCCTTTGGACAGTATCAGAGTCAAAACTAAATGTATTGAACCTTCAAACTTGCGACAATGTGACAATGTTGGCAAATGTCTTTTCAAACCATCCAGCAATAGCAGGTCCTTCCATCCAACCGTTTGACCCGTCCTGAGTTAGAAGCTATTTGGACATCAATCTAAAAATTCAAATAATTTAATAGCAGTTTATTAAAATGCGGAGTTTTCCGGATTCTTCGCACATTTTTTAAAAATGCTTCTTAAATAAATACCCAAATTCATATTAAACAACTTTGGCCTTGGAACAAAACAAGAACAAGCAAAAATGTTTCAAAAACACACAAACGAGTATTGTGACTGTTGTTGCGGTACCAATACCATCGATCAATAGTTCCTGGCTGAGTCAACATTACACGGTTTGACAGTATATTATTTGAAATTCTGAGCGATAGCTCATCATAATAACGTCCAATATATGAGTTGTACTAGGCAAGTGTAACTTCACCGCCATTAAAACACGTTTGATTTGAATTAACGAAGTAGTTAAAACAACACACAGTATTTCAAGTGTAGTCAAACTAAAACCAAAATCACTCATAAATATTAAATTTTTTATTTAAATGTTCTCGGTGTTGTCGTTCAGCAAACAAAAAGACAATTTTTTTTAGTATGCCTGCCGTCGATGAAAGTTGATCTTTTGAAGCCAAATGTTATAGCTGTTTTTTTTTTCACTCATAACTTTATTATTATTTATTTATTTGTATTTGAAAAATGTACAATATAAAAAATGGTGAGACAGGTAATTACTAAATTATTCTTATGTAGCACCACAAAAAAAAAAAAAAGAAAATTCGATATGAGTTTATGTGAAAAAACCAAGTTAGTAGATTGCGTGACAATTTAAATCATAATTTTTTAAATTCGATTTGAATGCTGACAGTGAGGGCGAGTTCACTATGTGGTCAGAAAGTGAGTTCCATTCTTAATTCTTTCGCTATAAAAAAATATTCTAGTATCATTAATGTATTTATTACGTAGTGTAAACTTTTGGGAATGACTTCAAGTAAAATATTTCGAATTAGAAAAAGTAAAAAAAATCTGAAAATGGTAAATCAATGAGATTATGTACAATTTCATTAGTCATATAAAGATCAAATTTAATTCTGTGATACTCAAGAGATTCTAGTTTGAAAATAATAAGTCTTGATAAGTAATCAGTGTATGTAATATGACACCTTTTACAGACAATTCTGATAAAATATTTTGCACTCTTTCTATGCAAATTATATCTTTTAAAAGACGAGGGCTCCAAACTGGGGTGCAAGGTTCTAATACAGGCCGCACATAAATTTTACAAGCTTTTAACAAAAGTTGAGAACTGTTAGAGATGAAGGATTTTAAAAGTAAGTAATTGCGAGAGTATTCTATGCTTGAAATACGAGAGCAATGATTAGATAATTTCGTTTTAATGGACATTTGATTCCAATATCTTGAATTAATAAACAGTTTCAATATTGATAACGAAATAATGAATAAAGATGAGTAAGTATATTATATCTTCCGTAGCATAAATGAAAACATTTGTTGGTTGCAATTTTTAGTTGCCAATCATTGGATCATGCCAATTGGACCATGATCCACAGCCTTCAAACCACGAGCCATCCGTTTGTCTCCTTCGTTGTTTATCCATGAATGACCGAAGTTAGAGTATTTCAAAATTTCACTAGTTTTCAAAAAAAAAAAGATTTAAAAAGTTAATATTCAAAAAATAATAATTTTTTTTTGTAAATATTTTTGTAATTCTTAATAATACTTAGTTTAAACTGTGTTTAATCATTTATTTTAACACTTTGCTTATTTAAGATTTTAATAGGGTTCCTTTTTTCGAATTGTTGTTTTGCTTAAAAAAATTTTCAGCAGGTTACAAATAAATATTAAAATTTTTTTTATTGATTTATATTTGCAAAGTAATAACAAATATTATTCAAGTAAAAAATGTTTGTAAATTTTGAGTATTACGTGCTTTTTTTATTATTTTTTCCTAAATAACCGAAGTTACGTGGTGACCGAACTTAGGCAATTTTACGGTATATTTAATAAATATCCAACTTAGGCTACCGTTGCACAGTAAATCGCTTTATATAAGCAAGGTGGAAAAAAATATTTTGTTCAGCGATTTGATTCTAAAAAATATAATTAATAATATTTTGATTTGCTACGCATTTTATGATTATTTTTAGGCTTTATATGTAAGTATTTTTTATATTTTTAAGAATTTTTAGATTTTAATAATGAAAAAGGTTAATTAGGTAATAAAATAGATACTTTATTTCAACACTGTGGTGGTATTACAGGTGAGACAGTTAAATTCAAAACTTCTAACGGTAATTTACTCGTTTTCTAACTTGACAATTTTCTTACTTGACAACTGACAATCTCTTTATGAGTTGATGATAGGATCTGATATTAACAAAAGCATCTTGAGCAAATTTATATTTGTAGAAATAGCTCTTGTATGATGCTTGCGGAATTGACAAAGATCTTTAATGCGGGCTTCTTGAGACTCTTCCAATAGCTGTCCGATTGGAAGAAGACATATTTTTATAACTTCCATGCTATGTACAAGTATTTTGTGCACAGTAACAGGCATATAGTACCACCAGGGCCGGGTTAAGTATTTCTTGGCCTCCTCACACTTAAGCTCTTCTGGCCCCTATTAGCCTCCTTGTATTAAAATTTAACAGCGGTTGAAAATAAAAGAGTCTTTTGTAATTGTTGCGCTATGGCTTTATAATGTATTTTCCATTGTATTTAAACAAGCATCTCGCGTTATTTATTATTAAAAACACGCTGCAATTAGTATAGGTTTAAAAACACCTTTCGTCTGCATTTTAAGCTGACAAAAGCAAATATAATATCTTTTAGATCGATGGAATCCAATACTCGGTTTTCTGTTTGAACAATAAAACGATCTGAAAAACGTTTCTGAAAAAAAGCTCCAAAATCAATATATTCGTTCAATAAGTGAAAGTTAAGATTAGTAGGATATCCGTCAACAAGATTTTGTACACTGCAAGTAATCTCCGAGATATCCATGCTGCGGAGATTCACAAAAAAACCAAACAGAGAGTTCAATCCGAATAGGTTTTCATTCTTTTATCTAGATTACTCATTAGTTTTTCGGGGATCTCTTTAATGTGGGTAATCATTTAAGACCACCCAGAAAACACTGTAGTTTTCCACCTTGTTAATTTCATCATCGTAAGGCCTCTTGTGTGCTCTTTGAAGCCTTTGAACACAGACATATTCATCCGTGTTGACCAAAGACACGGCTTCCTTTTCATATTGCTCGATATTGGAGCGAACTTGCTGCACGTAATGCTTCAGATAGATATACAGTTCTTCAATCATACTTAAATTAAGAATTACAAAATGCAGTTTCTTGTTAACTTTGTTGAACATTTCCATGATTCTGTTTCGAATAATAAGTTGTTCTCAAGTTGTTCAAAGTTGTTCCATTCTGGTCATAAGTCTGAAGGCCTCTGCTCATGGTTTTGCTTTCTGATTATCGTTAAGGTCAAGAAGAGCCTATATAGAAAATATTTGTTAATAAGTATGCATAATCACAAATAAAATATTTAAATAGAATAAACCTTTTCAATAGCTAAACAAGTATCAGTACGAGCTGACCAACGAGTTTGTAGGAGAATCTAGGGAACCTTAACATGTATTCCAGCAACCCAGCTAGCACACTTACATTGGGCCAACATCGGCTCTTTTTTCCAAAAAATGCAAAAAATAGTAAACCACAATCAACACAAACATGATTTTTGTATTATGTATTACCTTAAATACAATGTTGTGCCAATTTAAAATACAACGTTGGGCCAACATATAAAATAAAACGTTGAATCAACGTAGAAAATATAAGAAAATATAAGGAAAAAAACACAATTAACAAACAGTTCTATTTGTGTTAATAAGGTATGCACCATTAATTTATATTATGGCTAAGAGTTATGCTGGTGCTCTAACTTCTGGCAATGCAACTTCTTTAACGAAAACCAAACTCGGAATATTTGAGTCAAAATCTTCATCTGAATTGTCGAATGTGGTTGTTTGCCGTTATGGCGATCTAAACTGTAGTGTAAACGAATTTTTGTCTGCCTTGGCAGAGAAAAAGCTACTTAGTCTTGTTTGGGGAGTCACTAGGCACTACTCTAACAAACTCTTTGAGTTCGCTGTGGTAAACGAATCCTCAGTAGCGTCCTTTTTGGAAACAAATATTGAAATTAAAGGTTGTGCCTTAAATTTCCAACAAAAATTCATTCGTAAAGTGCACGTTCTCGTCCAAAATATCCCCATCGGTACTCTTAGAAATGGCTGCCAAAGTGCTCTCATCCTCCTCGGTAAGCATCTAGCGGCGGACCTGTACACGGCGCACCCTAAACTCGGTGAAGTTCGTTAATTCTCGGGTTCGCTTTTGGTATTTTACAGAATAGGCGCTAAAATATTACGTTGATTCGCGCCATAATGGTAACGTCGAAAATAAATAAACAAAAACTTGTCGTAAATGCATTTTAATAAAAATTTAACATTTTAGAAAAAAAATTAAATTTTACAAATTATCAACATATATACATTAAATATTAGATTAAATAGATCTTCTAAAGGTATCTTCTCTTCTTAAGATTTCTTTTTGTAGCTTATCTTCTTTTAATCGATCATCTAAAGGTATTTTCTCGTAGCTTCTCTTCTTTACATATCTTTTTGTGGCTAATCTTCTATTAATCAATCTTCTACAGTTAGTTTTTGCAACGTATATTTTGTATTGTACATAAAAAAAAAACAAGTTCAATATAAATAATATGAAACATTTTCAATGTAAATATTATATTATAATTACTTTACATTACAGAGGATACCTGTCATTAATATGTTTTAAGAATAAAGAGAAATTTTCCCAAACATTTTTATTATAAAAATCATAATATTCTCTGTATACAGCTTCATCTAGCCTAGACCACTTTAAATCACCCTGTGATCCAAAAACATACTTTAACCTTCGTTTCATCCGACACCAAAACGACTCTTTTTTCATGATTTGTTGATGCTCCAGTGTCAGGATCAACAAAGTTTATTGTATGGTTTACAGTGAAATGATTGTAACCTAAGTTATTTAATTTAGTATAAGAAGCCCACTGATCTGAGTGTATTATTGATCCAGGTGCAACCCATTGTTGAATTATTGGCACTAATGTCTGAGCTGTTCGATCCTCTACCCTTCTTAAGTATCCTTTCTTACTAGTTACATCAAATGCCCTGAAAATCCAATGTTTTTCAACGTTATGCCCAACATTATATTTTCGTTTAAAAAATAAAGATTCATCTATTTCTACGATGAGCCCTGGACCACCTAATTGATTAACAGCAGCAACATCCATAGTTTTAAATGAACAAATATCCCGGAAGTATTGATACCACTGAATTGAGGTTTTTTCGTTTACACCTACTACCTCAGATGCAGCGTTTACAGGGACCTCCAGGATCCATAAAAACATTAATTGAATTATCAGATTATTAAATAAAGTATTATTATTAAATAAAGTATTTTTAAGATACAAGGGATAATCTGTTTTGTGTAAATAATAAGAAAAATGTTAAGTATTCATACTTGACAACGTTCATAATTTTGCACAAGCATCCTTTGACCACATAGACAAAGTTTTTGAAGTGGCATTAGCCTTTTTTGTTGCAAAAAATCAACCAATTTTTCTTCTTTGATACTTTCAATGAACTTAGCTAAAGGTGTCATCTTACTTATTTTAAAGGCGGTAAAAAATTGGCTTTTGAAGCGCGAATTAAAACTTTTGTGCTAAATTTTCCAATTAATATTTCCGTTAATATTAGCCAATCATTAAACGGCAAAATTATTGTTTCGAACTTTACCGAGTTCGTTTACGAACTTCACCGAGTTTAGGGTGCGCTGAGTACAGGTCTGCCCATCAAACTCCCCTCTTCCAGCAGGAAGAGGGGAGTTTGATTCCTTTTATCTACAGAAGTGTAAAACCCACGGTGAAGACCTTTTCACAGGTAATGTAATTATAATTATCAAAAACTGGAAAAATCCAAACCTAAACCCTTTACCTCGATATCAAAACGTCGATGGTCTCACTCTCCGTTATAAACACATTGGACAACCGGAATCTAACCCTCAAAAGTCACCAAACCCAACCGCTTTACCCTTATCTTCACCACAACCTCTTGTACCACAAATCGCCAATGCAAGTGTCGACATTGATGTTAACAGTGGCAGTGTTGACATCAATGTAGACGATAACACAGTTAAAAAATGTTCTAAAGAAAAAGAACTTCAAATAAAATCACAAAATTCGAAACCCCCTCAACCAACAAGGAAACGCCTTGGTCAAGTGGAATGTGAAACTCCCAAAAAGGTAATCAACACTTCAGAATTAGAAGAAGCCATGTATTTGGAAGAAGAACTTTCACCAAGTGTAAACGATGGAATGCTTTCTGAAGACGAAACAGATATTTTAATTATTGATGAACAATATGAAAGTCAACCAAGTGCGGAGAAGAAATCGTAAGATTAGTTTTTATTCTTATCTTTTTCTTTTCACTTTTTCTTTAGCTCTGTTCTCAAATTAGATTTTAATTTGAAATTTCTCGTTCTAAATTTTTACTTTTTCTCACGCTTGAATTTTTCCCGCTAAAACTATAATTCTTTTTTGTTAAGTTCGTTCTATTTTTTTCTTCTTTCATTCAAACTCAAAACTCATTAATTATGCATGTGAAAATTTTGTTTAATCGCTTAAGCTGTCGTAATTTGTATTGTTGTAGTTCGCGCATTTGTGTAAAATGTTATGGTCCAGTGCGTCCATCTGTTCGTATTACGTCAGTTATATCGAAAACTCGTGCTTTAGGTTTAAGGTTTAAATGTTTGTTGTTTTTTTTTATGTCAGGTCGTAAAAATATCATATTTATGTTTATGTTACACGAGTTTTCAAATTAGGAAAACTGATTCTCTCCATCATGACTCTTAATGTTTTAACGTGCAACATAAACGGTTTAAACGACCAAGAAAAACGCGACAATTTTTTTGGGTTTCTAAAAACATCCTCCTTTGATCTCGTCCTCCTACAGGAAACACACTCTGGACCTTCCACTGTTCAACAGTGGGGAGACGAATGGACTGGCGAGTCCATTTGGAACTCCGGTCCAAGTCATAACAGTTGCGGGGTGGCGGTTCTATCGAAGTCCAACATTTCTTTAAACGAACTAAAAAGGGATACTAACGGAAGAATATTAGATGTCATAATAAAATTTGACGAACACGAAATGCAGGTGATGAATATTTATGCTCCTAATGTGCCGAGGGAAAGGCGCCATTTTTTTGGCGACCTTGTTGATTTCTCGCAGGACACAGGACTACCCGTCCTGTTGGCTGGAGACTTCAACATGGTCGAAAGCCTGCCCCTCGACACAGAAGGCACCAACAACGCAAAATATCACACCTACGGCGTGGACGAACTCGGGGTATTCCAAGGTAAGTATAACCTGGTTGATGTTTTTCGTTTTAAATTCCCGAACAAAAGAGAATTCACATGGCGAAATCAGAAGGCAAAATGTAGACTCGACCGAATCTACTGCCCTGAAAAAATCGCAAAAAAAACAACATACACAAAAATTCTCACCAACCCCTTTTCCGACCACGAGTTCGTAACAACAACCGTCAATTTTAGAAAAACCAGGAGAGGACCAGGATACTGGAAATAAAATTGTTCTCTTTTGGAAATAGAAGTGATTAGGCAAAAAATTGAACTCTCAATTAAAGATTGGCAAACTAGAAAACGGTCCTACAACTCAATTTTAAAATGGTGGGACGACTGCAAACTTTTTGTTAGGGTAGAATTACAACATATATCTATTCAGGAAAGTGCGAAAAACAAAAAACAGATCAAAAGGATTGAAAACGAAATCCAACGGGAGCGACAAAACGCTAACCCGAATTTAGATAGCATCAAAGAAAAACGCGATGCTCTTTTCTTGCTCCATTTCCCAGGAGCGTTTATTCGCACGAAGCAAAAACTAGTTGAAGAAGGAGAAAAACCTTCAAAATTTTTGTACAGTTTGGAAAAAACTCAACAGAGGAACAAGTCAATTACCGAAGTTCGCAAGAACGACGGAACATTGACGAGTGAACCTGGCGAGATTTTAAAATCCCTAGTTTCTTATTACAAAAACATCTACACCAAAACAAATTTATGCAAAGACAGCCAAAACTATGTCTTGTCACACATCACTAAACATTTGAGTGATGATGAAAACAAATTTTTAAACACCCGCCTAACCGGCGCGGAGTTAAAAGAAGCCCTATTTAAATTTGAAAACGGAAAATCCCCGGGCTATGACGGACTTCCAGCTGAATTTTATAAAACTTTTTGGCACATTTTAGAAAAAGATTTTGAAGAGCTTGCTTACGAAATACTTTTCGTAGAAAAAAATACCAGCCACTCTATGAAAAAATCAATAATTTCACTAATTCCCAAGCAAGGAGATCTCACTGAATGCAAAAATTGGAGGCCCATATCCTTAATCGGCGCTGATTACAAAATAATCACAAAAGCGCTGGCCCTAAGACTTGCAAAAGTAATGGGGAAAATTATAGAACCAAATCAAACTTGCGGAATTCCAGGTAGAACAATATTCTCAAATTTACACCTTGTCCGTGATCTAATAGATTACGCAGAATTTAAAAATCTACCTAGTTTCATTTTATCAATAGACCAAGAAAAGGCGTTTGACAAAGTCGATCGTGCGTTTCTGCTGCAAATTCTCCGAAAATTCAACCTCGGAGAAAATTTCGTATCCTTTATTAACACCCTGTATTCAGAAATTTCGGCATCTATTCTGAATTGTGGTTTCTTGTCAGTCCCTTTTCCCACCGAAAGGGGAGTTAGACAAGGTGACCCACTCTCTCTTTTGTTGTACGTCTTTGTCGCCGAAGCCCTTGCTTTGGTGGTCAGAGCGGACGACAGAATAGAGGGTTTTCCTTTACCAGGAACACCGAAACCGCTTAAACTACAGCAGTACGCAGACGATTCGAACTTTTTTGCCAGGGACGTAAAATCAGTCCGCTTTTTTTTTGAAGCAGTAAAACTTTTTGAAAAAGCAAGTGGTTCAGTGATCAATGCCTCAAAAACCAAGGGTCTTGCTCTTGGGGGCTTTGATCCCAAAATGTACCCGGAATTGGACAACATAGAGTGGACTAATAACACCGGTTTCAAAATTCTAGGTGTTACGTTTTACACCAGGCTGAGTAATACTACCAATTTCAACTGGCTAGTAACTCTAACCAAAATAGAGAAAAAACTCAAGTTTCTGGGACTACGTACTTTGTCACTTAGGGGAAAGACTATGTTGATAAATACGTTAGCATTGTCAAAAGTGTGGTTTCTGGCAAACGTGTTGCCCGTTCCCGAATGGGTAATAGAACGTTTGCACAGCGCCATTTTCGAAAATCTGTGGCAAAAGACCAATTTTAATCCGGTCAAAAGAGAGACGCTTTTCTTACCCGTCAAAAGCGGGGGTCTCGGAATTCTATCACCGAAGGAGCAAAGCCTTGCGCTCCGCCTCAAAACACTCTTTCAACTGAAAGAATGCGGAGAGGAGAACACCCACGATAATTACTACTTTTCAAAGTACTGGTTAGCAAGTTCACTTATTAAATTTACAAATCAAAACCCATGCTGGAATTTTTTAAAACAGAACAACTTTCCAAAACACTGGGACAACAAAATGTCTCAGTACTACAAAACAACTATTGAAATATTAGGCCAAAACGGGTCCCTTTTTAACATCCCCCTAAAATCAACAAAAAATTTTTACTTAGAAGTGGCAAAAAACAAAAAGACAGTCGTACCAGCAGAACTTTTCTGGAACGGTTCAACAAAAACAACAATGCCGTGGACCCAAATTTGGAAAAAGAACTTCACCTCCCACGCATGCGGACCGACTCAAAACATCCTCTTTCGATTTTTGCACAACAGTCTACCTTCTGCGGCCTTGCTAGCCAAAAGCACAAGGCAACAGATAGTCCAAAACAACAAATGTAAAACTTGTGGTAAAATCGAGGACAATCTTCACATCTTTGCCTACTGTCCTCCCTCTGTTGAAATTTGGGAATATTTTAAACATGTATATAACTCCTTGACGTCCCAAAAGGGTTTTTCGCCGATAAATTTGATTTTCTCTATCGGAACCGCGAATTTATCGGAAAAAAACCCTACCTCGCAACTGCTGTTGACACTCACCCAAACCATCATGAGTGAGATATGGAACAGCAGATGTCACCACATGTTTAGTAACATGAAAATTGACCCAATGGCAGTGATCAGGATAATTATCAGGAAAATCAGGAATATCATTACTTTAAAATATAATTATCATGTCCGTAGAAACACTACGGACATTTTCTGTCAACTTTTTTGTGTTAAAAATATAATTTGTCAAGTAGAGAACGGAAGACTGAAACTAAACATATGAGCTAAACTGACACCCTAGCTCAAAAAGAACTATATGTTTAGTGACGTTTTCCACTTCTCTACGTATTATTATTTTTACAACAAAATATTATTATTTATAATTCGAAAATCACTGCCAGCCATAATTTTATGAGCTATAATTTCCCTTATTAAATGTTTTTCTGTAGTGTACGTAATGTGGTGTTGGTGTAAAAGTATTGTAATTTTTTTTTGCTTTTATTTTGTTATAATTCCTTTCTTTTTAATAAAAACTTCTTGAATTCTCTTTAAATTACCTTCCTCTTTAACTTTTCTAAACTTTCGACTTTTTTCCGCACAATGTCTTTCTATTTAAAAAAACAAAAATACAAAAAAATATAAAATCGAAAAACACAAAAAAATATAAAATACAAAAATACAAAAAAAAAAAAAAAAAAAAAAAAAAAAAAAAAAAAAAAAAAAATTAAAAATATGAAAAGAAAAAACTATATATATATATACGGCAACACTTGTATTATTACTATTTTATTTTATTATAATTGTAGCTTCTGTTAACGTTTTTGAAAAATAAAATCAACTCATTGTAAAACGAATATATATTGTAAAACTTTAAAGTTTAACATGTTGAGATAATGTATTTTTTATAATTGTAAATAAATACTATTTTATAATAAAAAAAAAAAAAAAAAAAAAAAAAGAAAATATAAGCATTTTCCGACTTTAAATAAACGTTTTACCAACATTGGTTTTTAGTTGTTGGCGACGTCTGTAATAGAATATCGTATCCGCCTAGATTATCATATCCCCCATGAGAAAATTGAAAACGCAGATGCGATTTAAAATTATAGTATTTAGAAGTGCACCGAAGTCGTCCGAAATGAAAAACAAATGAGTTTTTAAATATATTTGGAAGATTTTATTGATTTATAGTAGTGGGAAAATATTGTTTTCTACATATGAATTATAATGCTTTAAAAAGAGTTTAAAGAGTTAAAAGATGTTGAAATAATACGTATCATATCATGTGTTATTAGGTCAATGGTATTCATATTATTTTTACCATGGCCCATGCATGGGGGATATGATATTCTAATCAACAAATTAATTTAATATACAAGGATATAATACCACGTATGTTGTCCTAGTTTATACAATACCTACTAGCATTTTGACTCTTAAACCTAGTTTGAGAATGCTATTATATATATATATATATATATATATATATATATATATATATATATATATATATATATATATATATATGTATATATATATATATATATATATTTTATATAGTTTACATATTTACAATAGAGGAAATATTTGTTAATTGTGTTTTATGTAAAAAATTGACCAATAATGATAAATGTCATTTTGGATGTTATACATTATGGGAAAATGATCTTCTCAAAATTTGCAACACATGTGCAGGTATATAATTTTTTATGTAATTTTTAATTTGTCTTAGAATAATTATATTTAAATCAAATAAAACAGATATTCTTTCATTTAATAGATTCTATAAGTGGTATATCTTACCAAGAAAAAGTTGTTGTAGTTAAAAGAGGTATCCTTGTCACTCTATATTTGTATTATGTGTTATGTTAATATATATATATATATATATATATATATATATATATATATATATATATATATATATATATATATATATATATATGTATATGTTTGTGTGTGCAAGTGTGTTTCTTTTTATATATATTTATAATAATGTGTGTTTATTATTTAGCTTTTCGAAAATTTACAAAGCAATCAATTAGTAAAATTTCATCATCAGCATTGCTTAAGTCAATTTTTGCTGGTCAAGTATGTGTAACTTATGTCATTATTAAAAATTTCTTACAACTTTAATTAAGAAATATGAGTTAAGAAAATGAGTTCAAACCAAACAAGTATTAAACATTATGCCAAAATTCTTAAACAAAAATTTGACTCTTTTTTTGTTTTTAACTTTATACATTATTATGGTAATGTTTTTTCAGACTTTTTAAAAACAAAGTTCTACCATTATTTTATTGTCTTATAGCTATACAGTTATAGATATATTATTTATAAATCTGGTGCAAAATCAAAAAGTAAGTTTTATTTTAAATTTTACTAATATTAAGTTAACTATATTGTGCTTTTTTTTTAAACTTTATCAAATATTACAATATTGTGTAATAGACATAAGAAAATGATTTTTAATTTTTTTCAAAATATTCAAAAAATCAACTCAATTTTAAAATAAAAGGGAACCTTATGGACCAAGATTTGATGCATTTGTTGTCAAATGATCAAAAAGACTATATATTTTTGGCTTTACGCGAATTCTCAGATAATCTTAAGGTAAGTGTTATAACTTATAAGGGAATAAAAAATTGATTATTTATGTTTAAAGTTGTTTAAGTTGTTTAAAAATTATTTAAAAAAAAAAGAAAAGTTTAAAATTTTGTTTTTTCATTCAGCATAGTGATTTTACATTTAAAGTCTTGGTCCCTGAAGCAATATTGTATTTGTTTGCTGAATTGGAAGGAATTTTAAGAAATAAAGTATTGTTAATTAAATTGCATATTAATTAATATTGTAATATAATATGTTAATAGTTTATTTTAAATATTTTTTAGAAATAATCATTTATTATACACATAGTTAGGCAAAAGTCAGATATATATATATATAAATATATATATATATATATATATATATATATATATATATATATATATATATATATATATATATTTAGTCTTATGTATATATATATATATATATATATATATATATATATATATATATATATATATATATATATTATGTTTTACTAGGCTGAAGTATTGTTAAGCTCTTACTCTTCACAAAGGTTTGTTTAAGTTTAAGACTAAATTTGGTATCAATCAATATTTTTTATGGTTTATTTTGTAATTTACTATTGGTAATTAAATACATTGATTGAATGATTGATTTCGTTTCAGGACTAATGAGCTAGTGAATAAATTGCCTGATGAAGATGATGCTTTTTCTGCAGGTAATGATTATTTGTTTGCTGTGTCTAGACAGTACAATATGTGCTCAATAAGTTGAACCCCATTGGGCTATAGAAAATTATTCCACTAATCAAAATTTGTTCAATGGAATGCAAAATTCACTTGACGGTGGTTCCTCTTACTGCCTGTTGCTTTTTTTTTTAATAAAATGTAACAAATTATTATTGCCATAATTGTATGTTTTTTTTATTTTTAGATAAAAATCTGGTTGCAGGAAGCAAGGTTTCGCATCTTTAGATTGATTTTTTTTTTAAGCGCAATAATGATATTATGACCTTATTAATTGTTTCTTTTGTTATGACTTATTTAATATATAATAACACTTCCTTATTATTTAATTATTTGTTAACACAGGAACTTTTGAATGGTAGTGCTGATTTTAGTGAAAATGAAAACAGTTCCAATAAAGAATCATCACAAATCGCCCAGGTTAATCTTAATTTAAATAATAATTATGTATTATGTAAAATTAGTTAAAAAGTAATAATTGCATTATTTATGTTGTTGTCTGTAAAAGATTATCGCGTCCCTTATAAAAATGCTATCATGATTTTAAGTTATAGCATTTAGGAAAAATAATAATAGTTAGAAATATTTTAATAACCAAAAGGCAAAATTGTGTAAATTTTTCATATTTTGAATACGTAGTTTTCTACATTGATATTTCAATACATTTCTAAATGGCGAATGAAAATTAGTAAAAGTTTAATGATGTTCAAATAATACATATAATATAGAATTGGTATTTTATTAAGTTATATGTAGGAAGTGTTATTATATATTATATGGTATTATATATTATATATCATGCGGTAGTGGTGTAGTGGTAAAACACTTGCTTCATAAGCGAGAGGTTCCGAGTTCGATCCTCACCATGTCCCTTGTAGTACTGCGCTCAACTTGTTTCTCCTCGCAGCGGCCTTGTTTGTCAAGGTTCGTGTTTCGGAGTTATAGAGTCGAGAGAGGGTTATAACCACTAATAAGTAGCCTCCTCGTCTGTAGTGGCCTTCTCGGCCTTGAGGAGGTGAATAACAAAAAATACATATATATATAAATTTTGAAAGTTATTTAATATAATATAACAATAAATATTTTTAGTTTTTTTTCAGCCTGTATTGGAAAAGGAAGAAAAACAACCACAATACTTTTATAATTTTATTACATATTTGACCGAAAATATATATCCACCTGGTCTTGGAAAAAATGATAAACGTACGTTTCGAAGTGTGGCAAAAAAGTATTGTGTACAAGGTATGATGGTTAAAAATATTCTTGTTTTACATTCTTTCACTGATAATGTTTTTCAAGTTGTAAATTTTTTGTAGATGGTAAGCTCAAGCGAAAAGTAACTGTGTGTGGGAATTCTGTTTATGCAGATGTTATTATGGACACGGAGGAAAGACTAAAAATTTTTACATTGGAGCATGACAGTCCTTTAGGAGGACATAGTGGCCAAACAAAAACAAAAGCCAAAATTATGGAAAAGTATTATTGGCCTAATATCAGCGGAGATATTATAAAATGGGTAAATTGCTTTCTTTTCAAAAGGGAAGTTAACTTTTAATATTCCCTCTATATAATTCTTGATTTTTAATGCTTCCATTTTGTTTTATAAATCTTTGACCGTTTTAAATACTTTTTCTTTAAATTATTCAAAATAACTTGACTGTTTTAACTCCTTTAAAGGCCTAATGTCTACCAAGATATACAGCAAAGACAACAGGGCATATTTATCTATATTACATATGTTTTTTATCACATATTTTAACTAAAGGTTTCTTAGTAATTCTGACAAATGCTTATCTCACAGGTAAAACAATGCAAGCGTTGTCAAACATCTGGTCAGCTGATTTCTGTTTCAGAGCCTTTACATTCAATAAAGGTAAAATGAAATAGTGTAAAAAATATATAAAAATAAATTATTATTTTTTTACTCTACTCTATAAATATAGAAATTTGTCAAATAGTTATTTTAATAACTATTGTAGATATAAAATTGACCAAATACAGTAGTAATATTTGAGATAATTTTTTTAGACTACGCGAGTATGGGAAATTGTTGGGATAGATTTTGCTGGCCCATTTACAGAAACATCTATGGGAAATAGATATTTTATGAGCTGCACGGATTTATTTTCAAAGTGGCCTGTTGCTTATGCATTGCCAAATAAGGAGGCTTTAACGGTAGCCAAGTCAATAATTAAGTTAGTAACTACATTTGGGTTTCCATCTGTAATACTTTCTGACAATGGTTCAGAGTTTTGTAATGAGGTAAAGACTTTTAAAACATTAATTTAAAACAAAATATTTTGATGAGATTACTAAAATTTTACATTCTTTCTAGTTAAACAACGAAATGTATAGGTTGTTAGGAATAGAGCGAAGAAAAACGGCTGTTTATCATCCTCAAACAAATGGCCAAGATGAAAACACAAACAAAAATATAAAAAGGCATTCAGTCTTATTTTGTGTATTTTTAAATTCTAGACTGGTTATATAAAAACAATTAAATTAAATTTTGTTAGAACCTATTTGTAACAGAATTGTTTTGTTACTTTATTTCATGGATTTTTATTAGAAAAATAAGAAAACTAATTGATGAAAATCAGTCCAATTGGGATGAATTTCTTGATGTAGTCTTGTATCCACTACGAGTTGAAAGACAAACCTCTACAAAAGTTTCACCATTTGAGATTATGTTTGGGGGTCGCTTACCAGTTTTTAGTAGTGAATTAAAAGAAGTAAATACATTTTGTAAAATTAAAAAAAAAATGTTTATTTTATTAATTACAAGTGCATTTATTATTTAGGAAATTATTGTTTTGGGTCCAACAGAGGAAGAAGTTATAGTTGAAGTTGAAAAAAATAGGAACCACGTTGAAAATTTAACAAATCTAATTTCTAAGGTAAGTGTAACTTGAGTTACTTAGTTGAGATAATGACTGACCAAAAGTTGTACACATTATCTTTAGAAAATTATAGTTGTGTATCAACACTCAATTGATTTTAGAACATCAAAGATGCTCAAGCAAAACAAAAAAAATATTATGATGCTAGAGTCCAAAAAAATTGTAAAGTATCTGCTGACCCAATTATGGTAGGAGATAAGGTTTTACTTCTGGACATAAGAGGAAGAAGAAGCAAAGGGGCTGCATTCAAGCCAAGATTTAAAGGACCTTATTATGTAGCCCATATTACAAAATGTGGGAATTTTAAACTCAATGATTTGAATAACATTCCTTTAAAAAGCACTCACAAAAAATTGCATATTAAAAAGTTCATTGAAAGTTTGGAGAAAGGTATTTAATATTTAATTTAATTGTTGAAAGAAAAAATTAGTAACTAATTTTAAATTGAAAAAATTTTTTTTTTTTTCTATTTTATATAAATTTATAATAATTTATAGTTATTTTGAAAAATGCTGAGCGGTTTATAATTTTTTAAATGTAATTTTTAGATGTAATTTTATGTTTGGTTTGGATGGTTTTCATAATGACATTAATGCCATTATGAGAGAGTTGAAGCAATATTTTACAACCGGATGTCCTTCCTGACATTAACATGATCAGGTTGTACTGGACTACATGTTACCAGTAGCAGGATAACGTGACTTGACGTAAGGATACCCTGACGTGACGGTCCAACAGGATGATACATATCGTCTTTATATACTTAGGTTGTACTATTTATCTGTTACCCCTGAGAGTTTGACTAAAACGGAATTTTTTAAAGTAATAGTTTTCCAATATATTAGAAAATGTAAAATAAAGTCAATAATTTAATTTCTAGATAATGTTTTAGAGAATACTGTTACAGAACATTGCAGCAATGTTGAAAACATTGAAGGTATATATTGTTCTGTCATAGAGTATGAAATAAAAGACTTTTTTTACAATCAGAGGTCAGCAAGATGTATAATCGGGTTTATGACATGCACCAGTAGTCATCAAAATACAGATTAAAAGAAACTTCTTCCTCAACCCTACTTCTTTCTGGTCACATTAATTCTTTTCGATAAAATAATTATCATTACAATAATTATCTTATTGTTATTTTAATTGCTAAAATCAAATATGTCTATAATATGTAAATATGCTTCATGTATATTTATAGTGGTAACAGATACAAAAATAAGTTGCCTGATCGAAGATTTTAAAGGTACGTAGCATTTAATGGCACACCAATCAATTAATTAGCATGTAATGGCACACCAATTAAATATAAAAATATAACTACTTATAAAATATAACTAATAATAAAATGTTTAGTTTTAATCTTTTTGAAAGTTTTATGGTGTTTTTTTAGTATATGTTAATAGTCTATAGTATTTAATTGTAATCATAAGATGTAGCACTATTGCAATTCAAAATAGGTGATATACTGATGGAATATCTTTGTCAGATTAAACCTATTAAAGCTGTAATGGGTATCTATTCCAGTTTGGGTGGTTGTAAGATATACGATTACTCGTTACATGATGCTTTAAATGGCTGTCTAAGCGATGAAGTTGTTTACGTTTATCTTAGACTTTTGGCAAGCGATCAGAAAAAGGTAAGATTTTTTTTAGGAAAAATAGTTAATAACAATATTCTAGCGTTGAAGTATCTTATATTACCTGTTTAAATATTTACTACTATGCTGTTTAAACTATATATATATATATATATATATATATATATATATATATATATATATATATATATATATATATATATATATATATATATATATATATATATATATATACATTTGAATATATAATAAGTATCGAATCCAAGTATTGGCGCCAGCTGGGTTAGTTTCATTAGAAGAGTTGCCACAGCCAACTGACTTGATAAGAAGAAAACATGTGGTAATTTATTGTTTTGTACTGTTGGATAAAACAGTTATAAATATACATATATATATATATATATATATATATATATATATATATATATATATATATATATATATATATATATATATATATATATATAGTAATGCTTATAAAATTTTTATTTCATTTCAGAATGAGCTCTTTAAGCTTGATATTTTAATATGCTGTGTTGTTTTGAATTTTCATTGGACACTTACAGTAAAATTATTACAATATATTTTTTTTAATGTGCCATTTCTTTTATATAGAAATATTTTCAATGTGCGACTAAGGTTTTGTTTTCCAATGTTAACCAACCAGTTTTAAATCACACATATTTATTATTTTCATTAGTTTAGTCGGAAAATACTGAACTTATTATTGTAGTGTAATTTCTATAATTAATTTGGAGACTTTATTTCTTGAGATTATCAAACCACGTGAGAAAATAATCCTATATATTAACCCTCTTGGTGAAACCAAAGCTTCTATATTAAAAGAAGAAAAAAAGTGGAAGTATGTTATTATATCAATGACTTTAAATTTTGAAATTTGAAATTCAAAATTAATCAGATATTAAAAAAGAATTAATTAATTTTTTTGTACATATCTTAGTAGTTACTTGATGCAAAGATACAGTGTTATAGAGAAATTCGAGTTAGTGACATTACCACATGCGTTACAAACTGACAATATATCATGTGGAGTATTTTGTCTGAAGGTAATTTTATTAAAACATGTAGTTGTGATAAATTTGAACAAATAAATTGTTTGGAAAAATTAGAAGCGCATCACAAAATGTGGACTCAGTGACAAAATATAAAAGTATTTACTGTGTATCAAAGTGTCACAAATTTTAAACCAAAAGCATAAGGAAAAGATTTAAATATAATCTAATCATAAAAGTAATATAACCTTTAAGTAAACCTGCATGATCTTAGTACTGCATGCATATTGTGTTGAAACCATATGAAGTCATAACATTCATATATTTACTTAAAACGAAATAATAGAAATTAAAAGTTATTTCTTTTTAGTTTTAATTGTATCATTGAATTATATCAAGAGGTTGTAATAATTATTTTTAGTTTGCTGAAAATTATATAAATGAATCAGAGTTGGCGCTTAACTTTCCACTAGAAGATGTTATAGAGTTTAGAAAGAAAGTGGTGCATTTACTTATGGAAAGAGGAGGTCTGTTAACAGTAGTTTTGATGTTGACAAAAAGGAATCTTTAAAAAAAATAATAAACTGTGGTGAATGTTTAAATTAATAGGTCAGAGAAGATGGCAAGATAAACTTTGTCGAATCTGTGGGAATGAAAGAGGACCAAGTACACAACAAATTAAAAAGTCAGATAAATGGGTATATTAACTAGATTTGCTTACGTTTTTTATTATTACGTTTTAAAGTTAAACGTTTATTTTTAATCAACTAAAAGAAGGTGCATTACCTGAAAAACCACTACTGTTTTATAGATAAAATGTGCTAACTGCATTCCAAATAGATGGTTTCATATGGAATGCATTGATTATGCAAAAGAAACAAGTGATTTATTTACTTGCTCAAACGTTTCTCTTTCTAATGTAAGCTGTTAACATAATCATTTCAATTTTAGCGCTACTTTGTTGACTTTTGTACTTAATTTTTTTGTTTTCATTTTAAAATAAATAAAACGTCATAATATAAACAACTTATTTAGATTGATGTTATAATTTTAGATATGTCTGCCATGATCAGAGTTGATTGCAAAACAATTAAAAACATTGATTTTGAAAAGTTGAACTTTTGAAAAACAACGTTGTTTTTGTTTGTTGATTTTTAAAACCCAGGCATATTAACAAAGAACATTAAAAACATTTTATACTTAGAATATCATATCCCCCCTGTATAAGAATCGTTTTCGACATAAAACTTAGTAAAATATGCGATATAGTATCAATTTTGGTAATGGGACGTAAAAGCGAAAAGTTTAAAAGCGAAAGAACGTAAGAGCGAAAAGTTTTAAGCGAAAGAACGTTAAAGCGAAAAGTTTAAAAGCGA
Organism: Hydra vulgaris; assembly: GCF_022113875.1. Taxonomy (NCBI): domain Eukaryota; kingdom Metazoa; phylum Cnidaria; class Hydrozoa; order Anthoathecata; family Hydridae; genus Hydra; species Hydra vulgaris. The sequence goes on along the minus strand of NC_061169.1, from coordinate 33,667,438 downwards.
AAACCAGGAAATCGAGTATCGCGATAAGTTCAACAACAACAAAAACAATGTTATTATTGAAATTTTTTCTGATTTTGTTATTGTTTCAATGTAATATTATAGATTATTTAGCGTTTGGATTTTATTTTTTTTAAACTGTTTATATTTTTATAATTAGTTAAATTTTTTATAATTATAAGTTATAGTTTAGAATTATTTATTTGATATTCTAGCTGAGAGTTATAGTTACAGTTAGAGTTTATTAGATTAAATAAATAAGAAAAACTTATTGTATATAGTTTAGAGTTTATGTATATATTATTTAATTTTTATTTGCTTTATGAAATATATGCATTAAATTTCAAGCAAAAGATTGTTTTAATGTTTAAATAAAAATCATTCATAAAATTAAAAAGATGCGAATTTATAATGTTCTTTTATTTTGATTAGGTATGGTGAGTTAGGCTGTTTACACTTGATACTTTTAGAAATGATAAGATAGTTAAACCTCAAGAATTGATGTTTAAATTTTGAGTCATAGACTAAAAGCCAGGGACAATATATCAACATATTTGAAAAAGAGACATATAAAGGTTAGTTTTTAATATAAATTATTACCTAGTAGATAATATCTACAAATATTACTATTTATGTAAATTAAGGCAAGCTTTTATCAATAAACATTTCTTGAAATATAAATACTTAATTGGTGGTGTGCAAAGACCTTTTGCTTAAAACAATTGTGCCAAATTTCAGTCTTTGAATATATTGTCAACTTATGATTGTATAATAACATAATTTTAAGCATACACGATTTTTCTCTTCTCTTCTAAAACTAAATTACAAAAATCCTAAACGCAACAATTATATAAACTGAATGTCATACAGGAATTTGTATAAGCATGTTAATTACATATATGACGTATTATACAATGATACAATATTAAATTCAAAAGTATACATCAATTCAAACATCTCTATAAATATTTATAAATATCTTATCTCTATAAATCTTTAATCCATCCCTGCATGAAACACTTTTGTCATATCTTAATCAGATCTTCCAGTAATGGTCTTTCTCTTTTAGACAAGGTACAAAAAGGAATTGTTTTTGCACCTTGACCTGCTCTTGCAGCCAACCTCCAACCATTAGAACATTATCATAATTTAGCTTCTCTTTTTATTTTTTATAAATACTATTATGGACACTGCTCTAAAGAGCTAGCGTCTCTTGTGTCATCTACTAAAATTCACTTTTGTGTTACTCATCATTCAATAAAGGCCTTCTACTATGACTTTTACTATGACTGTTCCTAAGTGCCTAAAAAATTCTTATCTGTTTTTTCGTGAAACTTTTTTTTCACTTGCTTCAGCTTTTTTTTTTATTCATATAATACACAATCTATTAATTTTTCTGTTAGTTGTTATTTTGCTCTATGAATTTCATCTTTTCTCTAACAGTAGGTACTTCTAGTCTTGTTGGAAATGAAAATGTTAAAAAAAAAAATCATTTCCAATAAAAGCCCTCCAATGTATTGTAATAGTTGGGATGTTATGCATTTTACACTTTTTTTTTTATAACAAAATTCTTTTTTTAGTAATAAAAAAGTTACCAATACAATAAACTTAGTAAATGATATAAAATTCCCAAAGTAGTAAACTAAAATTAGATTCATATATAGCAGTAATCATAGCCAGCAGTAATTTTAGAGTAGAGGGTATAGTTTCCTTCAATGCACAAACATGCATGGGGGACCGCAGGATATTTTGATGTTCCAGATAGAATACTTTCACACATTGTGCAAACTCCAAACTTAAGTATGCTTATACCTATGGCAAATGAGGCGGCCTTGCAAAAAATAAAGAAGGCCGAGGTCTGGGAGCAAAATAGCCCTGAAACGCCCACTCCCCCACCCACCCCCCCACCCCAAAAAAAAAAAAAAGAGGAAAGATCTAAATTTTGGCTATGATTACTGCTATATATTTGTTTTAAAAACTATTTTGTCTAGTTTAAAAACAATATAACAGTGAATCGTTTTCGACATAAAACTTATTATAATATCATATCCCCCCCGCATAAGAATCGTTTTCGACATAAAACCAAGTAAAATACGCGATATAGTATCAATTTTATACTTAGAATATCATATCCCCCCTGTATAAAAATCGTTTTCGACATAAAACTAAGTAAAATATGCGATATAGTATCAATTTTATACTTAGAATATCATATCCCCTCTGTATAAGAATCGTTTTCGATATAAACTAAGTAAAATATGCAATATAGTATCAATTTTATACTTAGAATATCATATCCCCCCTGTATAAAAATCGTTTTCGACATAAAACTAAGTAAAATATGCAATATAGTATCAATTTTATACTTAGAATATCATATCCTCTCTGTATAAGAATCGTTTTCGATATAAACTAAGTAAAATATGCAATATAGTATCAATTTTATACTTAGAATATCATATCCCCCCTGTATAAGAATCGTTTTCGACATAAAACTAAGTAAAATATGCAATATAGTATCAATTTATACTTAGAATATCATATCCCCTCTGTATAAGAATCGTTTTCGACATAAAACTAAGTAAAATATGCGATATAGTATCAATTTTATACTTAGAATATCATATCCCCCCTGTACAAAAATCGTTTTCGACATAAAACTAAGTAAACTATGCGATATAGTATCAATTTTATACTTAGAATATCATATCCCCCCTGTATAAGAATCGTTTTCGTTATAAAACTAAGTAAAATATGCGATATAGTATCAATTTTATACTTAGAATATCATATCCCCCCTGTATAAGAATCGTTTTCGACATAAAACTAAGTAAAATATGCAATATAGTATCAATTTTATACTTAGAATATCATATCCCCTCTGTATAAGAATCGTTTTCGTTATAAAACTAAGTAAAATATGCGATATAGTATCAATTTTATAATTAAAATAGCTTTATATATATATATTTGATTTTACTTGAACCATGTATACTTTGTTTATGTCCGAAATTTATTTCGGACGGCGTAGGTGCACTTCTAAATGCTATAACTTTAAATCGCGTCTGCGTTTTTAATCTTCTTATGGGGGATATGATATTCTAGGCGGATACGATATTCTATTACACGTCGCACGGTCGTTTGTAAGAGGAAAGTTATTATACGCATGCGCAGTGGAATTACATTTCTTGAAGGTTTTTTAAAATGGCTACGGTTTCAAAATTATAGAAACTAATCATTGACAACGAGTAATTTGTTTAATTTTAGATAATTAAATAGGTTTTTAACTAGTTTTTTCATGAAATTATTTTGAAAATAGCTTGCAGCTGTTCGAAGAAATTTTAAAAATAAAATACAAGATCTCTGAATGTAAATAATATCTACTTTCAGCTAAAGCAACTTTAGTTTTTTTGTTTACAATTTTTAAATCTTTTTTAAAATATTTTTGAGCGTAGAAATTTTTTAATTTAAATTTATTCAGCAAGATGAACCTTTTATCTATTTTGTATTTTTTGCTTATATGAGGATTCAATTTTTTTTGCAGGGTTAAAAGAAAATCTTAATCATTAAACTTGTGTAACCTGTTGCTATGGTGCTCTTTTCCGATGTGGCTATATATATATATATATATATATATATATATATATATATATATATATATATATATATATATATATATATATATATATATATATATATATAATATAAACACTTATCTATTTTTTTGATAAACCTTCTGAAGGAGTTGAACAGACTGTCAAAGAGTGCTCAATATTCTTAAAGAAGAGAGCATAGTATTGTTATATGTTAGTAACATAATATTTTTATATGTTAGTAACATAATATTGTATAATATTTTATAACATAGTATTGTTATATGTTGGTAACATTATATATATATATATATAAATATTTCTTTGAACAAATTCTTTTTGCTCGGATTATATTTTTGGCATTTATTTTAAAGTGATGTTAGAACTATTTTCAATTACTCTTTCTCCCCCCGGTTTCAATTACATTTTAGCTTTAGAAATCTAAAAAGCAATATTCACAAAATAATTCGCAAAAATATGATTTGAAAAAACTTGAATCTTTTTTTTTCGACTCAAATTGAAGCAACACTTGGTTCACGAATTGAAGCAATTCACAAGACCCTAATATATATATATATATATATATATATATATATATATATATATATATATATATATATATATATATATATATATATATATACGCATACATTAATTATATATTTATGCAAACTTATCTATGATCAAAATTTTGAATGTTATTATTCCAGGCTTTCGATTTAGTCAATAACCTCAAATAAATTAACTGTATTGCCTGCATCAAAGCAATACCATTATGTTTTTGATTTTATCGATTGAATGCTATCATTTTGATTCTATCGATTGAATCATCAGTCTGGTTTTGTACATATTGATTCAAAATTAATAAATTATGATAAAAATTGATTTAAAACAAACAAATATTATAGTATATATTTTTTTAGTATTCCAACCATATTCGCTTTTCAACAAAGAAACTTACCTGTTGTAAAGAAGGGAAAAGTAAACTAAAGCAGAAAGACTTTTTCTTGGAACTCGATATAAATATTTTTTGTGTTTCGTGTTTAAATTTTTTTTTTTAATGTTTACAGCTTGAGATTGTTAAAATCAATATGAATATATTTAAAATATTTTTTACTTAAAGATTGAAAGAATGAAAAATGTTTTTAATGCATAAAAGATATATTTTTATTTGAATTATATTTTGATCTTTTATTTTGTGTTGATTGATAGTTATTTGATGCATAAAATAAATTTATATTTTTTAAATTATACTAATGTTGCTTTTTCTTCTGTTTGTCTCTATTGCATTATTACGAATATTACAAACTTTATATAGCTTTATATAGCTTTATATCTAAAAATTAAATAATTTATCAAAGTTATACTTTAAGTTCAAAACTTGTTTGTGTTTTTATTTATAATATTTATAGTTTTTTATTTATATTATTTTTTATTTATTTTATATATTTTATATTTATATCATATTATATTTTATATTATTTTATATATTAATTTTTATTTATATTATTTATAATATAAAAATTGACATTTAAAAGAAAATGCGAGTAATATACAGAAAAGTGACCTTTAAAAGTTAAAATGAATAAATTTATTTAATGTGATAAAAGCATATTAATTAAATATATATATATATATATCAACTTAGTTTCTCCACGTAGTGGCCTTGCTTTTCAAGGTTCGTGTTTCGGAGTTAAAGAATTGAGAGAGGGTTGTCTCTTTGACTGTAGTAACCCCATCGGCCTTGGGAAGGTGAACAATGTAAAAATGTTTATTTGTTTGAGGCAGTGGCCTTATTCTTCACAAAAATATTAATTAACAAATTATATTCAGATTATATAATAATGTAAACTGGGGTCTAATTTTATTTGTATCTTTGTAACATTTATAACATAAAGAAAGAAACGTTCAAACCTTTTTTGAGTGGCGTTCAAAAAAATGTCTTTGACCCACTACATGGGGTGATGTTGAGCCCTTGTTAATGTCAGTGAAAATGACAATTGTAAATATCTGAAAGTTATAGGGTAGTTTGATTGTTGTAATGATAGAAATAAGATTTTGCAAAATCCGCATAAATGTTGATGTATTAAATTAGTATAAAATTGAATTTTTATTTATGCCTAGAAACTAAATCATGGAAGCAGAAAGCATGTTAGAATAGGTTTATTATATGTACTTTAGAACAGATATAACGCATTAAAAGTCTTAAAAGTGGTTTATTACAAGCCTAAAAATACCAGATTAACTAAAGATATCTTTAGTAATCTTATTAATAAGATAAGATTAAATGCGAGGACTATTCTTCGCCCTATTTATAACCCAACTTTAAAGATGAAATTAAGAGGGAAAATACGCTAATCTTTGTTGCTGTCTTAGGCGACGCGAAGACTCTTGGAGGCCACTATATATAAAATAAATTTTGATTGAGATTAACGGGAACTTTGAGAAAGTCACTATAAATATAAAAAAATTTAATTTCTGAGTTTTATTATGCCTAGAAATTATAAACAAAAACTATGGAAGCAGAAAACATGTTATTTGTATCTGTCCTGGATTAAAGGGGGGAGCTATAGACCCAATCTCCGCAATTTTAGGTGCCCCGAAATTTGTAAATAAATAAGAGGACCTTTTTTAAATTATTATAAGGCTGTGGTGCATTATAAGGCTGTGGTGCATATAAAAAGACTCCAATCTCGGTAGCTGTATCAGGCGAAGCAAAAGCTAAACAACAGAAAATAATAGCGAAAGGTACGATTTGGGTTATTGATTCAGAGACAGTACCGACACAAGCTTCATTTTTTCTAAAAATTCCATTCAAAACAAGCATGCAGTGCTGGATTAAGGGTTGGCTGTAAACCTGAAATTTTTAAAAGGACCCCCTTTTTTTGTAAAAGTCGATTTTAGGCTGTGGCACATAAAAAATGCCTCCAAAAAAAGGAAGCCCTGGGTCCCGAAAAGTCTTAATCCGCTAGTATAGATGTGTTCTCTGTGTAATACACACTGTATATTCGGTAAAAACAAATATGGAAAAAGGAAATATACATATTATTACACTGGTTATTTTTCAATGCGATTCTCATATTTTTAATATTTTACATATTATGTGTTAAAAAAATGGAAAAACCTATTTAGAGAAATATTATAACACAATCTGAAATAAAACGTGCCTTTTTGGCTTGTTTTCAAAAACTGGTAACTTAATTTTAGCTCTTTTAATAAAACAATTTTAATATTATCTTGTGTTACTTTTTATTTAAATAGATAAAGTTTATTCCATCAGAACATCACAAAAATTTACAATCATTTAAACTCTCCCACAGTAAACAGTAACAGCTTTTCTCGCATTCGACGATGTTAGCGGTTTAGATGTAACAAAAAACTAATATTCAACTATTCTTGGAACTACACTGTCTTTTGTTAGTTTAAAAACATCTGATATGTTGGTTTTAGATAAATACGGTTTTAAATAAGTTGTTGGTGACACTGCTAATGCTGACAATGGCAATGTTAATGACAAAAATGTGGCCTTTTTAGAACATATGTCATTATGATTTTTATAGATTTCATATTCTTGAATTATATTAAATTTCATTTAGCATAAAATACATGCAACAGTCAACATTTTAATGAGAGAATTTATTTTGTTACTTGTTAATAAATCTTTATATAATAAATGTTCTTGGCATTGAGGACATATTGCTTTACTAATTGACTTTAACTTTACATTTTCTACAATACAAAAAAAGCAGAAAAGATGCTCACATTTTTTTAAAGTTAAAGGTTGCTTTGGAATTTTACCACATATATTACATAAGCAATGTTGCAAATGAGGATTTAACTCATTAGTTAGCTCTGATATATCTATGTCTTCATCATGTATTATGGCTATTGCTTCTTTTATGGTAGTGAACATTGCAAATGTACACATCTGTGGTTCATTTTTTTGGCGGCCACATCTTGCTTTATTTCTAGATTGTTGTTTAGAAACTACTAAACCTTTTCTAAGCACTTTTACTGATTGGCAAGAAAAACAGTCATCACAGTGTGGTTTCCATTTAGTACAGGGACCAGGGGCAGTTGATGTTTTTCTTGAAAGCACATTGTTTATTGTACAATAACATTTTTAACACATTTTTGGAGGATGGACAATTTCCAAATCTGTCATTTCAACATAAAACAGCTTCTCTAATTTTACTTTAAGAACTTCTCCTATAAAATAATGCTTTTTACCAAGTAACTGTCCACAAACTCTGCAAAGGAATTTAATATTTTTGTTATGAAGTTCCATTTTATTTAATATTAGACTATTTTTAAAATGTTATATATTATACAATTAAATAAAAAAATTTTTACAAATCCTAGTAATAATTACTAGGATTTGTAAAAAATTCTTTTTGTATATATCTGTATATATATATATATATATATATATATATATATATATATATATATATATATATATATATATATATATATATATATATGTATATATACATCGGAAAAGAATACCGTAGAAACAGGTTACAAAAAGTTAACGATTAATATATATATATATATATATATATATATATATATATTATATATATATGTTATATATATTTATATATATATTATATATATTATATATATATATATATATATATATATATATATATATATATATATATATATATATATATATATATGTATATATATATATATATATATATATATATTATATATATATATTGTATATATATATATTATATTTATATATATATATATATATATATATATATATATATATATATATATATATATATATATATATATATATATACTATATATATATTATATATGTATATACATATATATATATATATATATATATATATATATATACATATATTTATATATTATATATATTTATATATATATATATACATATATTATATATATATATATATATATATATATATATATATATATATATATATATATATATATATATATATACACATCAGAAAGGAGTACAGTAGCAACAGGTTACAAAAAGTTAACGATTAAGATTTTATTTTAACCCTGAAAAAAAAATTGAATCCTCATAAAAGCAAAAAATGCAAAAAAGATAAAAGGTTCATCTTGCTGAATAAATAAAAATTTAAAAATTTCTACGCTCAAAATTTTTTTTAAAAAGGTTTAAAGATTATAAACAAAAACAGTAAAAGTAGCTTTAGCTGAAAGTAGATTTTATTCACATTCAGAGGACTTGTATTTTATTTAAAACATTTCTTAGTAAAGCTGCAAGTTATTTTCACAATAATTTTATTTTAAAAATAGTTAAAAGCCTATTAAATTATCTAAAATTAAACAAGTTACTCGTTGTCAATGATAAGTTTTTAAAAACGTTACATCCGTAGCCATTTTTAAAATTCTAAATTATTTTAAACTCTACTGCGCTTGCGTATAATAACTTTCCTCTTATTTCTAAAGTCTAAACGACCGTGGTCGCATTTGTAACCATAATGAAATAAAAACAACGTTGGCAGCCGATGTTGGGCCAACAAAACGCGTGACATTATTCTAATGTTTTAACAACGTATGTGTGCTAGCTGGGAAGAAACTTTGACTTGAAGACATCGATGCGTTAATGCAGAAAAGAAGTTGTAAATTTTTCGAAAAAAGCTAAAGAAATTAACAGCAGCTACATTGGATTACGCGGCACTCACTCCTACAATGTTCAAATAGTGAGCAGCACATGGATTGTATTCGGCAAGAACGTTGATCTCTTTAATTCTTGCTTGTAAACCTAAGAAGGTTCCAGACATACTGCTGGCAGCGTCGTATGACTCGCCAAGCCAGTTTTGAATGTTGATCGCATACTAATCTAACTTTTTCAAAACAATTTCAAGCATTGAAACAGCAAAATAACCATGCATGGGAATGAATGCCAAGAACCGCTTAGCCGGTTTTCCGATTTTAACACATTGGGAATAGAATCACGATAAACATGCGCAGATTAACGATTATGCTGATTTTTTTTCGCTACAACGTTTAGCTGCAGCGAAAAAAAAGTCGACTTTTTGCAAATCGCCATAAGCGAAAACCAATCAAATTTTGAATATTATATCACGTGATGTCAACAGTAAAAAAAAAAATGCGAAAACATGTTTTTTTTAAAGTAAATTTTTAACTTAGCATTCTTATTAAATTTATCTGAACTTACTCTGAAAATTGGCAAGCATTAGTAAATTTATCAAACAAGGAGCAAGACTTATATAAAAAAATGACCAGACTAATATATAAAACTAAATCGAGAATTTACAAATATAAGCTTTCACACTGTCAATTACAAAAGTTACACTTCATAAGAATGTTTATCTTCAAGTGGCCACACGAAGATAAACCTTTTTGTGAAAAACCCTACATAGAGTTAAACCTGCTGTTCGTTCTTGCAGTAACAGTTTTTTAATAGAAATGTTCATATCAGAGTTAAGCATTTATTTTCTTATACTTTCTTACTTTAAAAAAAACCTTATATTAAATGATTATATTACAAAATGATATTACATCTTACATTTAAAGACAGAAATTTTAATTTTAATGCACGGAAAGAAATTTTCACAAGCTTTAAAGTAGAAAGTATGCTAAAAAAGTAATAAATGCTTTTAGTTAAACATACAGCGTAAACTTATTGCTGCCATTTTTATTGTTGACAGCAAAAAAAAAAATGAAGCGCGAAAGAAAGTAAAACATCGTTTCGTCATAGCGAAAAAACTCGCTTCGCGCAAATATTTCGTCTTGTGGAAAACGGCCTTAAGCGGCTATTAAGTGTTTATGTACTTCGCAAATATCTTTAGATAAGTACGAGGTACAACCTTTTCCATTGTTTCCACGAGTTATCAAGTATTAGGCGAGGAAAGGATCAATTTTTACTAACAGCTCAGTACATATAATAAAGTTTCCGTATCGTATTGACCGTATTGTCCGTTGCGTTCGACCTATCGTTCCGTTGCGTATCGAGCGTATATTTTTCTTCTGGTCCACGCAATAATAATCCTCTGAGAATAAACAATAAAAAAAATTTATATAATTATTTTAAATTTCTTTTTTCACCATTATGTTCAAACTCGAAGGTTCTTTTAACTCGTTAAAAAAATAAAACGTCCAGTTTGCGATACTTCGTATGCGCTTTTATTGCAAAAATTAAAAAATTTCTGGGACATAAGAGAAAGTCAAGAACAAAGGCCGATAGTAATAATTTTTCTTTTAAATGATATATCTAAATGATAGCTAATGTGTAACATGCACTCAAAAAAGCGAATCCACGCATGCAAAGCAGGCAGACAAAAACCAAAATAATCTTTTTTAACAACAAGTCTTTTAGTTCACCGTTTATCATTTATGGAGTTGCATCACATATATGACATTTTTATTTTTGTTTCCATCTATCATTTAAAGTATAGGTCATGTTTAATAGCAATTTGTGATTCACCGAACCTTATATATGTTGGAATAAGTTTAGAGACTTTTTTTTAAATTTGGTTTCTGTTGTAGTAAATACATTTATTTCTTTTGAAAAATAAACTTAATTGTTCGGCAAAATAAACTTAATTGGTTGGCAAAAAAGTGTGGATAAAGGTCACAATTTTTAAGAACTTCACACTGGGCTTTAATTAGACGTTTAGTAGTTCTATCAAGTATGACGTGTAGGTTAATTTCAGCACGTGCTTCTGTAATAGAAACATGTTCATCTAATGGATAACAAAACTTTTTGTCTTGCGTAGATTATAATAAGATGGAAATACAATTTGCCCTGCTTTTAAAGACCATTTTGGCGTCAGTTTATAAGAATGACTTGTACATTTAGAATCAATGTAATAAGGTAATGCCTCGTCACAATTCAATTGTTTGCCACCACAAATAAAACCTTTTGATTTTATTTTTCTGATGATTCTAAACTTATTCTGATTAATGTAGCTTGGTTTCTATGCCCGACATAGGACATGCTACTTCAGCAGCGGTGGTCAACTCAGTTGCACTTTGCGATTTTACTAAGTCTTCAACCTTCCGTTTTTTGGTTTTAAAGGACGAGTCGTCAAATTTTTTTTTGACCGTCCTTGAAATCCTCCAGCTGGAGGATTTCAATCTGGAGGATTTCATCTGGCCAGATGATGAATAAGGACATCGCTGGTATATACTTATTTTAAATTCTACATCTGCTCCCTCTAACCAATATTTATTTTTGTTTAAAAAACGGTTCACCATCATTAATGTTGCAGGCCATTTTGTTGCGAATTATGATGCCAAACATTAAATTTTTAACTGCAAAGACCTCTCTGAATCTTAAGTTACATTAGTTACATCAATATCACAAAATCTTTTTAAAATAAAATCCAACAAACGAGAAACATAATCAAGAAAATTTCTTTCTTCTTGATTATATTTCCACCATACTTCAAATAACTCCATTTTTGAAAAAGAGCGCACTTGATCTGAAAATTATTAAATTTCTAAAAAATGTGGTATAATGAGGTGAAAGTTTTTTACATTGTTATATACCTTAGGACTTTAACTATTCACTGTTTAAAAATTAGTTAGAAATCATGTGAATACATAAAGTTGTATAAGTTGAAAAAAAATATATAAAATAAGATTTTACAATTTTAATGCAGTTTTTCAAACCATATTCTTATACAAATTGATTCTCTTTTGAATAAAATATTACCCACTAAAGTAAAATCCATCACTGCAATAAAATGTTTTTTTTCTTAAAATTTTGTTAAATGGTTTCACAAACGCTGTAAATTTGTGACTAAATTTTTTTCATTGCTTAGTACTAATTGCTCTGGAATGTTTTTAAAAATTATTCTGCATATTATTACCAATGCGGGGTTGTAATTGAATCGGTAAAAAGAAGAACAATACTAGTCCAATATTTTCATTTCGAGATAATCAATGTTTAAGTTTTTAACAGTTATAGTTTATAAACTATTTATCTATCTACTTTATGACAAAAAATAATAAAAGAAAGATGGACTAGTATTATATTTTGTTTATCCACCTAGCTTGTATAAAACGAACCACTGTGCGTTGTGAAGCAAATACTATATATATATATATATATATATATATATATATATATATATATATATATATATATATATATATATATATATATACATACATATATATATATATATATATATATATATATATATATATATATATATATAATATATATATATATATATATATATATATATATATATATATATATATATATATATATATATATATATATATATATATATATATATATATATATATATATATATATATATATATATATATATATATATATATATGTATATATATAATTAACTCCAATTTTTGAGAAATCTTATGTTTAAGCGTCAGCGTATTTGATTTAGTCATATTATTTGCATTTTAATAAATTTCAGAAATAAAAAAATTAAAACTACAACTTTTTTATATCATAACGGGAATTTATATAATACTAGCTGATATGACCCGTAAAAATGCGGGTCTTTGTAAGTCTATTCCACACTGAACTTTTCTATACTTTTTTCTTCTATATATATCCTAGCTTTGCAGACCCATAAATTATATGGATCTTTACCAAATCTACCATTTCTATACTTATCTATTCCACACGAATCATACCTATACCTAATATTTGTTTACTTCAATATTTTTACGTAAAATAATTCATTTTAAAAAATTGCTTCAAAAGTTAAAAAAGTTAACATGCGCTCCCTCTCACCTAGAGCTACAAGTTTTGAAATATAAACTAAGGTTTCCATGAGTTTTATTTTTTTAGGTACATTAAATAAATAAGAAATAAGAAATTTCATATCTAAAATAATGGTATAAAAGAGCACTTAATGTTACAGTTTAAAAATGTTTTTGTTATTTAAAATGCAAAGCAAAAGATCTTTACAGTTCTATAGATTTTATATTCTATATATAAAGATATTGTACACTCATTTTTTTTTTACAAACTCAACTTAGTTGTAAAAAAACTTGAAATTTAAAACTTGAAATTTAAAACAACAATATCCCCCCGTTTTTAATGTTTTTAGAATTTTTAGCTTTTTAAAAATTTTTTGTTTGTTAAATTGTATAACAAACTTAAATATGTTTGTATATAAACTTTAGAAAACGTCATAAGTATTCTAAAATGTCTTAAAAATTAAAAGAAAAAGTCACCGGTAGTTGGATTTTCTTTGTTCAGAAGCTCAGCGCGCTAACCACTCGGTCATGCTGGCACGTTGGTCGTTGAAGCTTTAAAACTATATAAAACTTGTTTTTAACGAAAATAAATGCTATAGATCCAAAATTATAAAGAGGTCTACGCAATGCAGTTTTTAAGTGAAATTCAAACTGTAAAACTTGATATATGTTTAAGTATGTTTTAACATTACATAAGTTGAAGTTTACGTACGTATGATATAAGTTTCACGTTTGCTCACGTTTTCTTATAAAGCAAAGGTGAGACTCTTTCTCGCCAATACCTGGGTTGAAATGGCTACCAACGGTTTCGTGTCAAACACGCTCCAAGAGACACTACTGCTATTAAAACTAATAATAAAACTATTAAGTTTGTCAAATAATATAAAGAGATATGTATATATATATATATATATATATATATATATATATATATATATATATATATATATATATATATATATATATATATATATGTAAATAATATATATATATATATATATATATATATATATATATCTATATATATATATATATATATATCTATATATATATATATCTATATATATATATATATATATATATATATATATGTAAATAATATATAGATCTCTCTCTCTCTCTCTCTCTCTCTCTCTATATATATATATATATATATATATATATATATATATATATATATATATATATATATATATATATATATATATATATATATATATATATGTAAATAATATATATATATATATATATATATATATATATATATATATATATATATATATATATATATATATATATATATATATATATATATATATATATGTATGTAAATAATATATATATATATATATATATATATATATGTAAATAACATATAGAGATATGTATATATATATGTAAATAATATATAGAGATATATATATGTAAATAATATATAGATATATATATATATATATATATATATATGTAAATAATATATATATTTATATATTTTATTTCATTGCTTTACTCCACTTTTTTTTTAAGGAGTTAAAATATAATATATATATTTATAGTATATATATTTATAATATATATATATATATATATATATATATATATATATATATATATATATATATATATATATATAATATATATATATATATATATATATATATATTTATATATATATATATACATATATATATATATATATATATATATATATATATATATATATATATATATATATATATATATATATATATATATATATATATATATATATATATATATATATATATATATATATATTATATATTATATATATTAGAGTAGGTTGATTTTTCACTTTTTTTTTTTTAAATTCGTAACGGCTAAGGTACCGAAAGGTGTATTTATAAATATAAAACAAAAAAATAAAAAATTGAAGGTGTTTAGTCAAACGGTGGCTTGCGGATTAGCGATCAAAATTTAAAAGTACCCTCATCAACATTTGCTATAAAATATGAACTTTTTGCTCGTGGTTTAAAACTTTTAAATACGTTTAGACAAAATTTTAATCAAAACAATTTGACACACCAAGGAATAAGTCAAACATTTGTATTTAAAATCATTGATAATTTATCGTTTCGTTTTATTAAGCAAAAATCTCACAAGTCCAATTTATAATTAAGTACAAATTTTTTGTTTGTTGTGTTACATCGGTTATCTAATTAAACGCTCAATAAAATCCAATAAATAATTAATATTAGTTTGATAATTCATTTAAAAAGCAAAATTAAAACTAAAAAAAAAATTATTTTTAGAATGTAACATGCAAGTTAAGAAAATAAATCATCACACGACTGAGAATAATGTCCTTTTGACAAAAACCTTTGACGCATTTTTCTGCTAAGTAGTTTTGTTAGTATAGATTTATGCATGGCTTCAAATCCATATATGGTGTTAAAAGCTTCAAAATCTAATTTGACACGTCTCTCAACGCTCGGGGAGTGAGAGGAGAGGTTTTGAATATTAGGCTTTTTTTTTAATGAATGTGTGAATGTTTTCATTAGAAAACTCTTTTGTAGTTGGTGGCTCCATTTCGATATAAGCAAGATCAACAATATCAATAAGAGATATCCAGCTTATAGCATTCCATTTAGTTGAAGGATTTTCTTTTCTGTTCCATAACTGCTTTTGTTTCTAAAAAAATATCGCTACTTTCAAAAAACTTGCGAAAAACAAAAAAAAATTATTAACCTTTTTTAACCATTGCCTAGAGAAAATTTGCAGGTATTAAACAGAAAGCATTACCTTGAATGTTTTTTTTTACAATTCTTTTTACATCATCAAACTTAATAAGATTCAATTGAATAATAGTGAAAAAAAGAATCTGGGAAAAAAAGAATCTGGCAACTTGGAAGTTTTTTTTATTTGAAGCCACGATGGAGCATAAACTTTAACAATATAATGAGTATGTTTTTAGACTTGCGTTTAGAGAAACATCCCGAGTGTATAAACAAAAAATTCGTATAGAAAGAGTTAACCATCGAGCATGATTTAGCGGACCTATTTTATAATTACCCAATTATTGTCTACTTTACCTAATCTAATACCCTATACAATATTCGTAAAGAAGCCTTTGATCATGACAAATATTTTTTGATATCTCATCTGAAAACCTTCAGTGACATATCAAACTCTACTTGAGGTTGTCTATAAATTTCTTCAGAACATCTATTCTCAATTGATCCACTAAAATTTTGTGGACCGGTTGTTTTTCCATCTAACGTTTTAAAAAGGGCTTTTAGTGGGAGTTCATTCTGATGAAGGCTACAACCTATTGTGTGATGTTTCCTTCGTATCAACTCTTCTAGATTGACCACCAAGCCACTCCTCCAATCTGTGTTTGATGCAGTATTGTCTAAAAGAATAGCACGGATGGTCTCCAGGCAGTCACATTCTTCAAGTGTCTGAAGAGTAAGAGCATCCCCAGTACCAACAACGGGTATTGTTCTGTGTGTCAACGGGTATTGTTCTGTGTGTCAACGGGTATTGTTCTGTGTGTCAACGGGTATTGTTCTGTGTGTCAACGGGTATTGTTCTGTGTGTCAACGGGTATTGTTCTGTGTGTCAACGGGTATTGTTCTGTGTGTCAACGGGTATTGTTCTGTGTGTCAACGGGTATTGTTCTGTGTGTCAACGGGTATTGTTCTGTGTGTCAACGGGTATTGTTCTGTGTGTCAACGGGTATTGTTCTGTGTGTCAACGAGTATTGTTCTGTGTGTCAACGGGTATTGTTCTGTGTGTCAACGGGTATTGTTCTGTGTGTCAACGGGTATTGTTCTGTGTGTCAACGGGTATTGTTCTGTGTGTCAACGAGTATTGTTCTGTGTGTCAACGGGTATTGTTCTGTGTGTCAACGGGTATTGTTCTGTGTGTCAACGGGTATTGTTCTGTGTGTCAACGGGTATTGTTCTGTGTGTCAACGAGTATTGTTCTGTGTGTCAACGGGTATTGTTCTGTGTGTCAACGGGTATTGTTCTGTGTGTCAACGGGTATTGTTCTGTGTGTCAACGGGTATTGTTCTGTGTGTCAACGGGTATTGTTCTGTGTGTCAAGTAGATTCTGTGAGACTTGCCATCCTCGTGTGTAAAAGTAAGATGATGCTCTGCAGCAACACATTTTGTTATGAAATTTTTTTCTTTCAGAATTATTTACATTTTCGTGTTTTTAACTATCTTTCCGTCTAAACCAATACAAAATAGTTGTTTCTTCTCTTCTGAATCTGTATTTTTTGAAATTATTTCTATTTTTGACTTGGCTCTACCGAAATTTCAAGAACATCCGCCTCTGACCAGCTTCATTGTATATCTTGGAAACTTTTGAATACTATAATCTGCCTGACTTCTTTTACTTGGTTTCTATTCATTCTGTTCCTTTAGTAAAAAATTAAAAATACTTATGATAAGTGATTTTATTATTAATAAGTGTTAAATATATACTAAACAAATTAAATTTTTAAGGACACGCAAATAAAAGTGCCTGAGATGTTATTATTTTGAATATACATTCTGGGGGATCTGGTAATAAACTTGAAGCTAATTATTAATATGTTTGTGATGTGATTTCCTTCATTCTGTTTAACCCTGTTGTTTTGTTTTAAAGCAGATGTATCTATCAAAGACATCTGAAATAGCCCTTTTGGTCCTGTTTATAAACGCTGGTCTCGTATATAAGCTCTTTCTTCTATTGGAACTTTTGCTTCTTTAGGGCATATACAAATTATTTGCATTTTTTTTTTTTTTTTATTTTGCATTTTTCTTTTTTGCACTTTAAATAAACATTTTTAAATGACACAATATCCAATGAAAAGCAACATGCAAATACGTCAAAAAGTTTCTAGTTTAGAGTCCAGGTTTCGTTTGACATTTTCTTTAGCGTGTTTGCGGTTTATGTTTCTACAGTTGCAAATAAATTTTTAATTTTTGTTTCAATTGACTTATTGTTTATTAAAGGCAATCGTGGATTGACAGATAACCATATAGATTTTAAAACACATGAAACACGCTTAACAATTGCCCAAAACCTTAGCTTAATGTCAGAACGATTTAAGAAGTAATAAAATTGAACCAATTGTCTGTGTTTACTTGGATCCGTTGTAATTAAATCACAAGGGCAACTTCTGTAATTCTCTTATTTTCTAAAACTAAATACTTTGTTCATATTATTATTACGCGACACATAAATTATTTGCAATAAATTAATAACACTTTATTAAAGTACTAAACTATTTAAATTTTGCACAAAATAATAACTTACTTGATAATAATGTTTTTACAATTAGTAATAATATTTTTACAATTAGTAAAACGTGCTCATTGTTCACTTTAATCAATTTCAACTACGTTATATCATACTACAAAAGTAAAATTTATAAACCAGTTAAACCAGTTAAGCATGTAAAACATAAACCAGTTAAGCATGTAAATCTAGTTGTATAAACTTGGGTGAATCAAAACAAATATTTTAAGAAATATTTATTAGCCACTTATAAATTTGATTTTTTGGCGTTTTAAATGTTACAGTCAGAGACTTTACTAAAGACTACGAAACTACACCGCAAAAAAATGTTTTGTTAATTTAACCAAATATGTTTGGTTAAGTAAATTTGGTAAAAGCTACAAACTTGTTTGATTAAATATACCAAATCTTTTGTGAACTTTACCAAATTGATTTTTTCATTTTAACCAAATTATTTGGTTTGATGATCTTTTCGGTTTTTGTCTTAACGCAAAGTATAACAAATTTATTTGGTTAAATTTACAAAACTGTTTTTGTTATTTTCACCAAATGCGCCACGGAATTGCAAATGATAAAAAAAACTAGGTTTTGTCGCCATTTTTTTTTTCTTTATTATTTGTCAGGCATCGTAGTTCATCAACTAAAAAGAATATTTATTAATTACACTATAATCATGATCAAATTATTGTAAATATACTGCAAGCTGCAGCAACTCTTATAAATGTCATTTAAAAGTTTTTCACAACAAACATAGTTATGGCGAAAGATTATTTTGCAGTCTGGGTGGTTGTCCGATGGAATATAATTCTTTCAAAAGTCTTTCAAAACATATTGAAAAATCTCATCGAGAAGTTATTTTAGGACCTACTTTAGAAGAAGCATATATTATGCAACGATGTTTCCATTTAAATAACTTGTCTCTAGCTGTTCACAATACCGAACCTGTTTGCCCAGATAATATGTTAAAATTTGGTATAAAATTTGATGAAATCGATGGTATATTTGAAGATTCCGCTTATTTAATTTCTAAACTAAGAAGTTATTCTAATATGCCCCTAACCACTACATTGAAAATTGTTGATGCATGTTCAGACTTTGTGTCATCAATTGTAACAGGAATTAGTAATGAGGCCCAAGGAATATTTGACAAGCATGGTCTCCAAAAAGATGAATATAATAATTTCTTTGAAAATATCTTACGCCTCTAAAAACCTTTTCAAGGCTTAGAAAGTTTGCATAAACAAATTATTTTGATAAGAAAGGGTATTATATAAAACCAAAATCATACCCAATAGGTCATTTTATAAACACTCAAAAAACAGCTAAAGGAGTAGTTTGCTCAACTTGTATAGCAACAGGGCAATATGTTTCATTAAAGCAGTGTCTTGAAGTTTTTTTTTGTCTTCCTGGTGTACTTGATGAAATAAGAAGTAATACAAAACCATCTACTATTGGTTTAGTTTCAGACCTCAAAGATAGAGAGCTGTGGCAAAATCACTAATTACGTTTTCAATATGCTCATTCCCAAAATACTTTTGTAATTCCAGTTTTTGTTTTTTTGATGATTTAGAAACTGCTAATCCAGCTAGGTTCACATAGCACTGTTTACAAAATTGGAGCTTTTTGTACAATTCTAAAATGTTTAAAACCACAACATAATTCAAAACTTGAGAATATTTTGTTAAGTGCAGTTATATATTCTTCTGATCACATTAAGTATTCGAATAAAGATGCATTTTCTGTATACATAGAAGAAATGACAGAATTAAAAACAAAAGGTTTTACTATAAAAATAGGTGGAAATGAATTTAAAATATATGTTGTTCTTGCTCAAATTATTGGTGACAATCTTGGTTTAAATGGAATATTAGGTTATGTGGAAAGTTTTACTGCAACATACCCATGCAGAATATGCAAAATGAAACGTAAAGACCTTGACAGTGTTTTTGTTGAATCTGTTGAATTACTTAGAACTAGAGAATGTTATGATTATGATGTTTCTTTACATAATTGTTCCTTAAATGGTATAAAGGAAAAGTGTTGCTTTAATAAAATTCCATCATTTCATGTTAATGATAATATTTATTATGATATTATGCACGATTTGTTAGAAGGCATTTGTAAATATGTTTTTCAAAAAGTGTTAAACTATCTAGTATTTCATAAACAGTTCTTCAATCTAGGTGGCATTAATAGCAGAATGAGAAATTTTTCATATGATCACTCGTCAATTCCTTCATGTCCCACTGAGTATCAAATAAAAAATGGTTCAATTAATATATATATATATATATATATATATATATATATATATATATATATATATATATATATATATATATATATATATATATATATATATATATATATATACTTTTAATATATTTCGCTGTTTATATAAAAATAAAATAATAAAATTACAATGAAACTTTTACATTACACAAAGAATATATATAAAGCAGACAGGGGCTCAAAGAAGATAAGGATGACTGATGTCACCACAATCTTTTCATAGGGATCCTTTACAATATCATTTAAAGCCCTCTTAGCTTTAGAAAATTTACAGCAAATATTTTATCTGTTAAATACTACGAGAAGAGTAAAGAAAAACTCATATATATATATATATATATATATATATATATATATATATATATATATATATATATATATATATATATATATATATATATATATATATATATATATATATATATACACATATATACATATACCCATAAAAACACACACATATAAAAACATTCTTACATATATGTCAGAAATTTAGGAGATGCAGTTTAATTTGTCGTTTAAAAGAGAAAGTGCTTTTTTACATTGTTATTTTTTTAATTGATTCCATAATGACGGGCCTTCGCTAATAATTGAGAATTTCGACACTTGCGATTTTACTATGCTCGAGTGAAAGTTATGGATGTTATTTGACCAAAGATTGTATTTTTGTGAAAATGCTGACTTAAAAATATCAGAAAACACTTGACAGCAAGTTATTCTTATATTTATACATAAATATTAATATTTGAAGCGAACTAAGTTTTGATATATTTAAAACATTCATGTATTTCATTACAGGGGAAGGATTTTCTAGTCTCTTTAAATAGTTAACTGCTTTACATGCGTGGTTTTGTAGACTCTGTAATCTTAATAACTTAGTTTTGTGTGTGTTAGCCCAAACAATATTAGCATAGAAGAGATGACAATGAACAAGACTGAAGTAAAGCATTTTGCGTGATTTATAATCAAGAAAGGCCCTAGATTTATATAATACGCTTATAGCAGAAGATATTTTTGCTTCAATGAGACTAATATGTTTTTTCCATGATAGATTCTCATCAAATATTACTCCCAAAAATATTGAATGATTTAATCGATTTATTTCATTTTTATTGATTGACATTTTTGGCAACTTTAATGGAAGATTAGTTGATTGTCTTATTTTATGGAAGAGAGTATAACTTGTTTTTTTACAATTTAATGATAACTTATTAGCTATAAACTATTGATTAAAGCTTTCTAGTTCAGTATTCATTGTTTCGAACAATGTTTTTACACCAGAATTGTTGTAGAATAAATTTGTATCCTCTGCATACATAATTGACGATATTTTATGAGAAGCTTTATTCATATCATTGATATATATTTAAAATAATAAAGGTCCTAAAATTGATCCTTGTGGGACTCCGCAAACAATATCAAGAGTTCCTGTCTTCTCCAGGACAACAAACTGTTTTCTATTAAAAAGATAACTCTTAACCCAATATATGTTAGGCCTTTAATGCCGTAATGCTTTAGCTTTGAAAGCAAAATTCCATGATCAACAGTATCGAATGCCTTAGAGAGATCGATAAATAATCCCAGTACTTGTTCCCCTTTATTAAAGGACATGGATATTTTATTGGAAAGTTCAATAATAGCATGTTCAGTTGAGCAATATCTCTGAAATCCAAATTGATTTTTGTATAAAAGTGTATTTAATGTCATATAATCATAAATTCTATTAAAAATTACCCTTTCAAATATTTTTGAAAATACAGGGAGTAGTGATATAGGACGGTAGTTGCAAACAGAAGAACAATCACCATTTTTAAAAACTGGATGAGTTTTGGCTGATTTTAATTTATCAGGAAATATACTATTCTCAAATGAAAATGCTATTAGAAAGATAGCTACATTACTGGTAATGTCGTCATATCCACATGACTTGTTAAGGCGAGTTTCCACTCATCCGTTTTTCAACAGAAACGGGATAGGAAGGAAAAAAATAATCACGTGAGCTTGCGTAATAAGAGTTTTTATTTGTCCGAAAGAAAACTGCGCATGCTCACGTGATTATTTTTCCGTTCCCTTTCCCTTTTCCGTAGAAAAACGGATGAGTGGAAAATCACCTTTACACTTTTATATGATTTGTACGCATTTTCGTCATTTTCCTTTTTAGATTTTAGAAATTTTATATAAAGCTTTTTGATGATTTTATCAAATTATTTGTCATCCATGGGTTTTTAAATTGTTTATTTTTTATTTCAGTGGTTAATCTTGGGCAAACATTGTCATAAACATTTTAAAAAGTATTCGAAAAATTCTCAAACGCGCTATCGGCGTCTGCAGAGGAATGGATATCTTCCCATCGCTCTTCGAACAGTTTCTTTTTAAGTTTATCTAGGCTTTTAAAACAAAGATTTCTTTTAGTAACAAATATTTTTTTATTGTCGTCGTTAGATGTAACTCCGTGCGCAATATGATAGATAGGAAAATGGTCAGAGAAATCTGTAATAAAAATACCTGGTATTATGTTAAATTCAAGTAATAAATTAAAAAAGTTTTTTGTATTTACAAATTTTTCATAACACATTGCATCCAAATTTAAATCACCAGCAAAAAAAATATGCTTATTCTGAATACTCATTTGCGAGATAATTGTTCTATTATGAAATTTATATAATTTGCTTACCGCATGGCGGTCGATAAAGCGAGGAGATTAAAAAAGGCTTACCAGTTTTATTTAGAATTTCTATACACAAAGTTTCAATATGTTTGTTTGCTTTTCAAAAAGTTTTTTTTGTTTTAAATACAAACTTATCAAGAATATAGATTGCAACGCCGCCTCCCATGCTTCCAACACGTGGTTGAATTATTATTTTATAAGATGATAAATTGTACAAAGAATTTTCTGACTAAGGCAGTTTTGCATCTTCCTAAGTTTCCGAGATACATATAACATCAAAAGTTTATAGAGTAATAAAAATGTTTAAAAGCTTCAAAATTTTTGTTCATGGATCTTATGTTTATACTTAGGATACTAAAATCTTTATTGTTTTTTTCTCTATTAAACTTGTCAGGTTTATAGTATGAGTTGTCGAGACAACTTATATTTATTTCAGTCAAAAAACTATATTCATTTTTGTTAGTTCTCAAAAAGTTTAAAATTGCAGACTCTAAGTTTTCAATATTAGTTTTTATATTATTCTTGTTAGTTAAATTCATTTTTTATTAAATCGTTTAATAAAATTTAATCAAAGTCAATAAAAAATAAAAACAATAAAAATAAATTGGTTTTCACTTATCTTTGTTTGTCGTCGCATTGCTTATACTGGGCATTTCTCGTACGACCAGGCGGTTGTATACTACCTTCGCATATTTTCCTTGGCTTCGATGCATTTTTGCTTGTGCAAATAGTTCTTTTCGGATTCTCATGGTTTCTTCACTAAAGTCTTCATTGATGAAAATATTTTTTCCCTTAAGATTTCTTGCCCTAGATAGAATGTTTTCTTTTTCCTGCGAGTTTAATAATTTGCAAATAATTGTCCTCGGTTTGTTTTCAAATTTCCCAACCCGATGGGCTCTTTCTATGATTATTGGTTCATTTATTTGGAGGTCCTCTTTAATCAGCGATTTGAGTTTTTTTTAAACTTCATCATATGTTTTATTGGGTTTATTTGTTATGATGCAGGCCTTACAGGCCTAATCATAATAACTAATATATAAAAATTTATATTAAGTGAGTGTGAGAGAGTATCTGATATCATTGCAAAAGCATGTTTTTCCAATGTATATATGAGGCATTTTTTTGTATCACTGGATTGACGATAGTTTTTATTTCACTACTGACATACCAGTATAAACTCATTGCTAGCCATAAATGCCTACCCCTTTGACATATTTGATTAAGTCTTATTTGGAACTGCATTTGGCAGTAAACTTTGATGAAGAACTCAATATATATTCTGTTTTTAGTGGTCACTCATTTATCAATTTTTAGTTTTACAGAATTTCAGTTTATTATCAAATTTCAAATTATTGTTTACAAGCCAAACGCTTGTGGACAATACTTTGTAGATACTACACATCTACAAAGTATTAGGCAAGTATTTTCAGTTAGAACTAAAAGATTTTTTAGGGTTGACAAATTTAACTCCTCTTCCGATTTGTCCAGACCGTTCCTTAGTTCCTGACATCAGTTTATTGACAAGGTTTTTGAGGTGGGGGTAGTTTATTGGCATGTTTTATAACAGTGCACAGTGGGCCAAAATTATTATTAGCTGGACAAAAGTAATGACTTTTAAAGTATTAATCAG
This sequence comes from Hydra vulgaris, assembly GCF_022113875.1. NCBI lineage: Eukaryota > Metazoa > Cnidaria > Hydrozoa > Anthoathecata > Hydridae > Hydra > Hydra vulgaris. The sequence goes on along the minus strand of NC_061169.1, from coordinate 33,642,252 downwards.
ATTTTTCCCATAATTTCCAAGTTGAGTATGTTTCATACTACAAATTTAATTGGTACCATTAGGTTGTTTATTTAGTTGCTATGGATACCTATATTCCATAGCAACAGTGCATTTTGCATAGTTACCTAAATTAAGAGACTTTCTTAAAATGTCAAATTTATTAACTAAACTGATGTTAATGCTACAATCAAGGCCCGATATAGAACAACACAGACTATAGGCACAATACAATATGGGGGCCCCCTTGTCAAAAAATTATTTGAACGAATAAATGTATCCTCATTTATTGAACCCTGAGGGATTTAGAATTTAGACAGTTAAAACTTACATGTATTCAAATAAGTATATTTTTTTCCTTGATTTTTCTTACATAAATTCATTTAGAATCTCTTTAAAATCTAGACTTTTTGTCACTTCGCTTTTGATAGACATTAATGCCAATCCAGATGAATAATCTTTCGCCAGAACATTTTGACACGAGAATGGATAAAAATATCCTTAGAGCAGTTTCCACGTTTGGAAATGTGTGCGAAATGCCACTGTCCTTTATTAATTGCAGCATTTCATTCGGGTTGTTGATGTTAGGTACAAAACTCTTCTTTTTTTTTTTTAGGTAAAAAAAAGGTACAAAACTCTTTTTTTTTTTAGGGTAAAAAAAAAGCTTTTTAAAGTTTTCTCTAGCATTCTGAATAAATTCTGTAAGTGAATCATATAATGGTGCAATGGTTGATAGATCACAAGAGTATGACTGCAGTGTTTTATTGACCTTATTGATCCTTTGAAGCAATGTGTGTCAGATTATTGTTAATAATACATTTTCGAAATATTTGACTTTCTCCAGCAAACAATTTACTTCAAATCTTGTATTGTCTTTTTCCGTTTCATCATGAACCATTTGCGTCAAAATTAAAGTGATGGCATTGTAGTCTTTCCTTAACGCTCGAACCGCATCTGCGTTACCAGACCACCTGGTTCCAGAAAACAGTTTTAAAGTTAGTTCTTCTTTTACGGTTTTTATGTTGGAAGTGAATAATTCCCACCTACGTGGAGAAACTGAGAAGAATGTGTACAATGCTTGCACAAATCCAAAACGAGCAGTTGCAGCTCTACACAACTCCACTGCATTCACTTCCACCAAATTAAGAGAGTGAGCAGAACAGGGAACAAATTCTGCTAGAGGATATGCAGCTTTTAATCTTGTTTGCAACCCAGAGTATCTTCCAGCTATGTTACTTGCATTGTTGTATGATTGTTCGCGACAATATTGGAGATCTATTCCAAGATCTTAAACTATTTTGGTTACTACTTCATATTAATTTTCTGCACCATGATTGTGGAACAAAAGTCAATAATTGTTCTACTGAAACAGACTGCAAATTCACATATCTCACCACCAAACACAGCTAGTCAATGTGCGTTATGTCTGGTGTAGAATCTATGATGATTACGAAGTACTTAGCCTCCTGAAGTTCTTTAACAATATATTGTTGCACTTTTGAGGACATTACTTTTAAGATTCCTGCCACAGTCTGAGATGACTAATAGTTGACATCGCCCTTTCCTATATTGCCATGTTCACCAATGTGGCCTTCTAAGAAGGGGTCAAACTTGCTGATAAACTCTGATAAACCTAAAAAATTGCCATTTTGTTTAGAACCAAATGTTTCATTATCGCCAAAAATATCCAAACCTTGCTGTGCAATAAACTTTAATACTTCAACAACACACACTACAACATCTCTCCAGTATGCACGTTCATTTTGATTTTGTTGTGCCATTTGGCTACCAATACGCCCAGCGGTTTTGGAAAGTTGGCACACACTAGTACGATGCAAAAGTGGCATTCCATGACTTGCTAGTTTTGATGTGACATTCTTCCAGCCCCTGAATCCAGTGGTGCAAAGACCTTGATCGCTGTTTCCAAAAAGCTTGCAGACATAGCAAAATACTGATTTTGAACTTGGAGAATATATGAGCCATTCCCGCTGAATCTTTTCATCATTTTTTTTAAGCGGAAAAAATTGTTCTTTGAACACATTCTAACTTTTTTTCCAATTTGTTGTCCCAAATCAGATATAAATTCTACAATTTGCTTTGGTGGATTAAGAACAAAATATTCTCGAATTGTCAAATTCATAGGAGGCCACAGAGCAGGATCATCCAAGTTATCAGGCTTATCTTGCAATGTTACAGGTGAATATTCAATATTCATTGAACAGGGATCTCCAGTCAACTAATTCTTCTAAAGCAATTTCTTTTTCAACTGTAATTTTTTCAACAGGAGGATTTTCTTCATGAGGAGCAATTTCTTCATTAGGAGCACTACGAACAACAAGTTTATCCAATGACATACATTTAGGTTTTTCTTGAACAAATTTTTCTTCTTTTTTTTTTACATTTAGAAGATCCATACGGATATTTTCTCGGAAACATTTCCAATAGCTCAACATAAAATATATAGGAGTTAAAATAGGGATTAAAATAGTAATGTTTATATTCGCTCTCTGGTTGAATGAAAAAAACCTTAGGCTAGAGAAGGTAATCGGATTACTGGAAATACAGCTTACGTATATTGGCTTTTAGGATTACCGTAATAAGTGTTGGAAGAGTAAGTATAATATGTTTACTGAATGTACAGATTTTACTGCTTAAATCGAAACAAATTATCTTGAAATTGATTCAGTTCTTTTTTAAACATAAAAAATTATTTATAGAAAGAGGTTAAAGAATAAATTAAATCACAACTTACAATTTAAATTTTAAATTTAAAATATCATAAAAATTCATATTTTAAACATCCTTAGGCAAGAAAAATAAACTAAATGTATATACCATCAGTGTAAATCAATAAATCATCTTCATAATCGTTATTTTTATTGCTTTCTAGCTCATCTCTGAATTTCTGTTAAAACATAGAGGTTAATATTTGTATATTTAAAAACATTTTAGTTCTTTTTTACCTGAAAATTTTTTAAATAAAATCAATATTTTTAAATTTTACTGTTACGTCAGTAAAGTTTTGATTGGCTAAAAAAATATTAAAAGCTGAAATTTTGGGGGCCCTAGGCCCGGGCCTAACATGCCAGGTGAAAGATCAGGCCCTGGCTACAATGCTATTTTATGTATTTGAATGATAAAAAAAAACAAAAAATTACAAATTTTTGGTGTTGCTATGAAGTTTTGAATTCTTAGAAACCAGTTATTTTTTTTTTTAATGAACTTTTGCTTAATTCAAAATTTCTTTAAAAAAAATGAAATAAAAACTTAGAAAACAATCTTAAATCTAAGGGTTTAAAGGTACAGTTAATAAAGTTCAAATTAGTTGTATCTATTTAGTTTAATTGTCCTTAGCAATCAAATAAAAATCAACAAGCTTTCATACAATTATAACTATAGATAAATTTATAAAGTATATGTAAGAATACAAGCAAATCGGTATATTCACATAAACATTTCTTTACATAATATGCATTATTTTATTATATAAACAATTTTATCAAATAAATAAATAATAATAAAGTAAACAACATCTTAAATACCAACTAAAATCAAAACTATGCATTTGCAATTTATAGTTAGTCAAAAATTGGAACCTCTTTGAGTATTCTCTAAATAAAATAACATGTAACATCTTTATCATACTGACATCAAGTTCAAGAATTTGAGCAAACTTTTCTGCATTCTAAAAAACCTTCTAGCAGTGTTTCCATTATTTGATGACCCAGAGTCACCAGACATTTTCTTTTCAAATATTGTCCTTGTAGATCACTTTTTCACCGTTAATTTATAATTAATTTTGAGAAGACACTATGCTTTTAATCCAAGTATGGAAAGTTACAAGGCCAAAGCAGAGACCTTTAGCTGCATTAAAATCATTCATTTTTATTGTATTGCTTCCACAAACTTAGCAACACTGAAAGGATATAGTTGCTTCAGATGTTGTATTAACTTCGAATTAAATAAACTAGCTTCTTCTAAAAGATTTCTGTTTTCTTTCTCAACTGTTACCTGAGTATAAATCCTTTGACTAGTTGAACTATCAAACCGAACTTTGGAGTATGATTTTAGTCTTTCAAGATCATTCATGGAATCGATAACTTGTTTCTATGACTGCATTAGGTGTATTGCTGTATGATCGACTAATGCTTGAAAATTTATTTTTCCAGAAAAAATTATTAACAGTCCATAATGTTTGTTCAGAAAGACAATGTTCTTTACCAGCACCAACATTATTGTGTGCAGGATAGAGAACAACTTTTGCTCACATCATTAATTTTCAAGTGTTGGTAAAATGATTTTCTCATATTATTATCTAATATGAGTGCTAGAGCTTTTTTTAGAGTGTTTTGAGCATGTTCTGAATCATAAGGTTGCTTTACAGATATTCTTCAAACTACTTCTGTCATCTTTAAAAAGATTACTAGCATATAACTACTAGCATATAACTACTAGCATATAACAGTTCATTTGAAGAACTGTTTAATAAGTCAATAGCTGCTACTTTACGACTTTTTGTCTTCTTTGATGAATTCTCAAATGATTCTACAGGCCTACCACTAACAATAGATTTTGTTTTATTATCCTAATTTTTTGATGATTTAATAGTCTTTTTTTTAGGTTGGAGTCAGGAATTAGGTTACATAAAATTTTCATCAACTCTTTATACTTTGACAAAAAAGTTACAAATTGAGCATCAAGTTTGTCTTTTTCATTAGACATAGATAAATCATGAATTGATGAACTTGATATCTTGTAATTGTTGACATATTACTAATAACAGTATTAAACTTTAAAAAAAAAAAGATTTCATTTTACATTATTAAAGTATTATTATACAGTATTAAAAAGTAGCAGGTACTAGCAGCTAGATAAAGAATTTTATGAAAGCATATTTCCTTCAAAATCTGTATAGCAGATAAGGGCAAAATGGAACACACATTTTTCCTTGTTGATGTTTCAAAAAAAAGTATAAAAAAAGGAAATTTGCTACCAAAAGTTATGTTAGCACTGGTTTAAATTTTTTTTTTTTGTATTCTTTTTGCTTTATAAATTTTATACTTAGGTCATTAGGAAAGTTCGTAGAACTTTCCTATTAAAAAAAAAAAAGATTTTTTTATTTTTATTTTATTAAATGTTCAAAATAATGTCCATTATTATACAAAGTTGCATCCTTTCAAGCCATTTATGAAACGTTTTTTTATACTCCTCTTTGGATATACTTTCAAGTAGCTTCGTTATGTGGGTTTTTTAGCTTTCGACGTCAGTATCGTCATCAAGCTTTTTTTTTATCAAGTTGAATAGCCAATAATTGGATGAATAATGAAGTCTGGTGAGTATAGTGAATGGCGAATTATTGTAATTCCAGCTTGGTTTAGACAATTTGTGACGGTTTGATTTACATGGGGTTGAGCGTTATCATGGAGAAAATGGAAATTGTGAGTGCTTGTTTTAGGTCTTTGCTTATTTATTTCACATATAAGGGGTTTCAAGCAATTTTTTATATAATATTCGCTAGAAATAGTGTCTCCCTTTTCAAAGTAACCCAAAAAAAAAAAAAAAAACCAAAAAAGTAAACAACACCTACTGTTTTAAAGAATATATAGAACATGCTCTTCGGCTGAAACCTATTTCATCTTACTATAGTTCTTGGATTTTCACCTTAACTGACCCAACTAATGTTAGCTGACTTGTGTCCAACTTGTCTCAAATAAAATCACGACTCATCCCCTGTAACAATATCACATAGCCTCCATGGGCTGCTTCTGAAAAGGGCTAAATTTTCCTTACATACCTTAGCTCTATTCTTTCAATTTTGATTGGTTAACTCGTGGTGGTATCCAACGTGATGTTAGTTTTCTTTTTTTAAGTGCGTAGTGAATGATTTTGTTGATTGTAAAATGATTCATCGACGTCAGTGCTTCAATTATATATATATATATATATATATATATATATATATATATATATATATATATATATATATATATATATATATATATATATATATATATATATATATATATATATATATATATATATATATATATATATATATATATATATATATATATATATATATATATATATATATATATATATATGTGTGTGTGTGTGTGTGTTGCATATGGGTTTTGTTCAATAATGGCTCGCACACATTCAATATTCTCAGCTGTATGCGTAGTTTGAGGGTGCCTTGAGCAAGGATCATATTCAAGACTCTCTACCATCTTTAATTAAAGTAGCCCACTTGGCAACTGTACTATATTTTGGAGCTTGGTCGCCATGAACTAAAACCAATTCATTGGTTATGGCTTGTGCTGAAACTCCAAGTAGAGCAAGGGTTTTAATATATGCTCAATATTCAAGCTTTTCTATTTTTAAATTTTTTCTTTCAAACCTATATAATAAAATTTAAATAACTTTTTTAATAAACATTCAAAATATTTCAACAAGTACTTAAAATGTTCATAATTAAACACAGTTTAAGATGATATATAAATATTTAATTATTTCCTGTTTTATTGTAACTTTATAGATGAAGTTCTACAAACTTCTCTAACGACCTAAGTATATTAGCAATGGTTTGATTAAAGTTAATAAAAACATTTAATCATTATAACAAAAATTTATTAAACACTTTTGCTTTGTAAAAAACTACATTTATTCGCTTTGTCACTTTATTTTTTTTTTTTTTTTTTTTTTTTTGCAAAAACTTTACTTGAAATAATTTTTTGTTGAGAAAATATTTTTTTTAAATTTAATTCGAATATTTTTGAGTTCCCCAATATATCTAATTAAAATTTTTTTTTTAAAATTTAAGTTTTCAGACATAGATTTTAACAGTAGTGAGAGCATTTTAAAAAATTTATAATAATAATTTTTTTCTAAGAGAAACTAGCCCCCCCCCCTCTCCGTCGCTCTGCTAAAACTAATTTCAATTAAAATAGGGACATTTCACTTGACAAAAACTCATGAAACAGTTTCTTTTGTCAAAAAACAACCCTCTAACGGCAAATAAAGACATTAAAATACTTTCCTAAAAAATCAAAACTTTTATAACTGATTCAATGTGTAGTTTTGAACTCAATTACATTCTAATGTAATTGAGTTCAAAAAGTATAGTTGAGATTTGATTTGTGTTTTTGTTATTAATTGGTCGTTTATTTGTTTTTAATTAAAGAATTTATCATGCATTGGTTAACTGACCATTTGTTTTGAAACCATTTGTATTAGTTAGATTAATGTTTTATTTGGTAAAATCAAATTTTCATAACTTTTATTATGAGGATATTTTTAGGATGTCAATGAAGATTCATCTTTTATGACAGACTTTCAAGGTCAAAAACAAACAACCAACCCATTTGATGATGACAACTTTGTTTTTAAAACTGAAGAAAACATAGATTTGTTTGGAAGTGTTTCTTTATTTTCAGACACAACTACAGTTAAAACTAATAATAATGCCTCCGATGACTTATTTAATCTAATAGCTTCTCCTCCCCCTGTTCCTGAAAGACATTTTTCTGATGATTTTTCTGACGGCTCGCTATTAATCAGTGATCTGTTTGCTGAATTAAAAAAGAACATTAATGAATTGCACAAACAAACTAAATTTCAACAACAACAACCATTTGGTTACCAAGGCGTGTTTCCTTCGACTCCTGTTGCTTTTCCCCAATACCAACAGTCTGGGTTTCAAAATAGTTTATACCACCAGCCTCAACTAGCAGTAAACAATCCATTTGCACCTACTGCAAAGTTTCCTCTTAATGTTGCTTCTCATCACCAGGCACCAAACAATGCTGTTCCACTTCAACCAGCAATGAACAACCCTTTTTTCCAACAACCTATGCAATCTCAAAACTTTTCTGCCCAAGAAGACAATTCTGGCTGGACTGTCACTCGACCAACTCCTGCACCGAGACAAGACGTTAAAAAACCGCAACTAAGTACTCAAGATCCTTTTGCTTTCCTCAATAATCAAACTGGTTCTAAAAACTCCACTGTCTCCGCTTCGTCTCCGAAACTACTCAAAGAAACCTCGACACCTCGTAACGATGTGTTTGATTTGCTAAGCTAACTCAAACTATGGCGTTAAAGCAATTTGAAAAAAATTGTGATAAAATGGTTTCTGTCTAAAGTGGAGTTAATAGTTGTTGTTGTTTTTTTTTTGTTTTTGTTTTTTGTTTTAGTATAAATATATTTTTCATATATTTTTATTTTTATCTTGTTTTTAAATTTTTAAATCGATTATTGAGTAGTTTTTCTGATTATTTTAATGTGAAGAAAATATTAATATATAGTACAACAAATTAAAATTATAGTAATTCGACATGCATATTTATAATTATGTATTTTTTTTAATATAGTCAAATTTTTATATTCTATTTTTGGATTTACGTTCTTTTATATTGTATTTTTTATGAAGATGATTTAATAATTTTGCGCTAAATTTATTAATAATTTTGTCCTTTTTTTAAACGTTTAAACAACCAATAAAATATTAACTTTTTTATTTATTTTTTAGAAATTTTTCGCCCTCCTAAGTTTGGCGTCTGGGGCCGCAGCCCGGCTAGCCCCACCCTTAGTACGGTCCTGTTGGCAACATCCACTTTCTCAACTTTGCTTTTAAAATGTTTCGATAATTTAGAAAGTATGCTTTTAGAATTTGCTTGTTTCTTTCGTTTTTGAATTTGAAAAGTAACATTTTTGAAAAAGCTTACATGTTCATAAATTAAACTTTACAAAATTCATAAAGGAAATTCTCAAAATCACAAAAATAGTTGGATGATTCAATTAAAATAATGTTATCAATATCTTGTGACAAAAGATCCGCCATCTTTTTATCTCTCCGCAGTATATTTAAAATCACGAAGACTGTCCGTGCGACTATCTTTCCATAACTCATCGCTATGCTGTTTTAGTCTAGTCAATTTTTACTCTAGTCAAGAGATCTTTTTTTTTTTTTTTTTTTTAATATTTTAGTTTACATTTGTTAGTTCGTTTTTACAATATAATGAGAGTAAATAAAAAATTAAAACAAATTATAAAGTAAGCAAATACTACTAACATTTGAAAAACTAGGTATCTGAAAGAAGATCAGTAAGATCTTATCGTCAGAACCTTATACTAGTGTAAACAAAATATTATATTATAAAGTAACTATAAGTACAACAAAATAAAAATAAAATATACATACATATATCACTTTGTAGTATATATACTAAAGTTTAATAAATTTTTCCATAATATAAATATTATTGTCAAATTTTGATAAAACGGGAGAGAAAAAGATTTTTCAGCTTAACTTTAAAAAGATGCAAAGAAGTAGGTAGATCAAAATTAAAATAAGGCAAAACAATTTTGTTCCAAAGATGGGGTGAACGATAATCAATGCAAAATTGGTTAAAACTTGTTCGACAAAAAGGCTCATATAGAAGGTTGATATTTCTTAGAGAGTATTTATTGGTAGGTTTCAAAGTAATTAAATCATTAAAAACGACAGGAGAAAGATTGTTTTTACATATATATACAAAGCATAAAATATTAAAAATATTAAGTATTCTCATTTCAGAAAAAAGATGTTTAGAGTGAGAATAACGATCAGCAAAATTAATTACACGTATGTTTCTGATCTACTAATTGTCTCTGCCAGTCAAGAATTTGCTTAACAAATAATCACTTTTTGCTTGTGCTTTAATACTATCAAGTACTTTTTCATTCAGTTTTATGCATTGTCAGTTTTATTATAAAACATTCGGAAAAAACAAGAAAATTTGCGGCTACAATACTTCACTAAAATATTGAATTTTTTCTCACTGTTTTTAATATGAATCAACAAGCCAAGTTTATTATATTATTTAACAAATTTTTGCCTTATCGTATATAGGTATGTTGTATATGTTTTGTGTTCAACGTAAAAAATAATTGATAAAAACGCTTAAAGCACGTAGTTGCTTCAGTTTTTGTTGTTATTAAAAAGGAAGCGAGCGCGAACGCAGGCTTCCACTACCAGAAATTATACTGTCGAGTTACCGACGTTAGCGGTAATCGCAGAGGTCAGCCGGTGCGAAGTGCAATGCACAAGCCTCACTCTGGAAGAAGCCCCTTGTGGATCGAACTTACTTCCCAATCAGGTAAGTATGTTGGCATTACAATTTTTTGGACATGTTAAAATTGTTACACAGTTCTGCTTGCGGGTTTATTTTAAAAACTCATTCAAACACCCAATCAAAATAAATAAGCAAACAAACAAAATCTAATGCTTCAAAGCGTTTAAATTGCTTCAATTTGTTGTTAACCAGTATTTAGAAACGGGAAATGGTTTTTTTATAAGTAAAGATCAGTAACACTGTCGTGTAAAAAATTTTCAAAATTTTTTTATAAATAGCCCATATAGTTAGCAATATTTTGATTTGGCTGTGACATTACCTACTGCAGTATATTATTTTAAAAACAAAACCTAAAATGTAAAAAAAAAAGTAGGTTTAAAAAAAACTTTTTTTCAGCACAGACAAAAACACCGATGGTTTAATTGCAAAACTAACCTAAGTTGTTGCGTAATCAATTTGATAAAACTGTGAGAAGTCACAAAACATAGATTTCAAGTTTTTAAGAAAAAATATTTATTATTGGAGTGAATTGGAACAGTGTGGGTTACTGTTGATTTTTTCCTAGAACTCAGAAAGGTAGCGAAAGGCACAGTGGTTAGAGTGCTGCCTTATAACAAAGAGTTTCGAGACCGTAAAGACTTCTAGGAGCATCTTAAGAACCACAACAACAGCAACAACAACAATAACAACAACAACAACAACAACAACAACAACAACAACAACAATAACAACAACAACAATAACAACAACAACAATAACAACAACAACAATAACAACAACAACAATAACAACAACAACAATAACAACAACAACAATAACAACAACAACAATAACAACAACAACAATAACAACAACAACAATAACAACAACAACAATAACAACAACAACAATAACAACAACAACAATAACAACAACAACAACAACAACAACAATAACAACAACAACAATAACAACAATAACAACAACAACAACAATAACAACAACAACAACAACAACAATAACAACAACAACAATAAATCTTGGCTGAGTTGATGTTTTGTACTCGGAAGAATGTCTTGAAACATTTCTGCGTTGAGCGAAATACCGGGATAGATCTCAATTTGAAAAAAATTACACTTCAGCTATCCTCAAATAATAGGATATACAAATCAACAACTCTTGAACATCGGAGATGTTTTGAAATTCAATGTAGACTCTAAGGCATGGGGACATTCCGGTTTTGTTAATCCTACAAAAAACCTTTTTTTTAAAATTTTATTTAAGAATATACTGCTCTTGAATTTTATTTTGTAATCATTTTAAATAATAAAGTGTTAAAAGACAGTGCTCTTTTTTTTTACTTAAACAACATAACTTGTACGTCAATTTTTTATTGTTAACTTGTGTTCTATAGGTGCGACTGTACCCCATTTATTTTTTACATACTACAGCCGTACTACAGTATGTAACTTTGATGGTCAGAATATTTTAATAACTGTTGTAATAAAAACATTATTAATAATTTGTTGTTTTGTAGTTGTGTGGCTATTGTGCATCCTGGTTAGTGTTGAATGCTACCAGTGCAATTTAAGTAGCCACGCCCATTTTTTTTAAACTTTAACAGTGATCTCAAGTTCACTATTGATAAATATATAATTACCGTTACCTTTTGCTTCGAAGTAATTTCCGATTCGAAATTTTTTTGCATTAATTGAAAGAGTAAACACCGAAAACTGAGTTTAGTTTAGTTGAATTTTTCTGTTTTTTTTTTTTTTTTTCAATTTATTTATATTTTCGTTATTAAAAAAATAATCTTTTACAATGTTTTTACAACATAAAAAATAACATTAAAGTTTCGACCGGAGACATGGTCTAATCATTCATCCCCGTTAATGTAACTAATAAATTCAGCCGATAAAAGTGAAAAAAGAAAAATGAAACTAAAGCAAGAACTGATTTAAAAATCAATTTGCTATTTACAGAAAAAAAAAAAAAAAAAAAAAAAAAAACTAATCATTTCTTCTCATTATTTTTATTTTTTTAATTCTCAATTTTTTTCTACTTTTATTTTTATTATACACGCACGCACGCACGCACGCACACACATACGCACACGTACACACAAATGTCCATTCATATATATATACATACAAAATCAAATAAATCTGTTTTATATTTCCTCTACAAATTGCGTAAGATATAATAAATATTGCATTTACAAATTGCGTAAAATAAAGTAATCTCATACAAGTTCTTAGACTAAGATTATCAAAAGTTTTTAATAATAGGATAGTAATTGCTTTGTATCGAAATCAAATAAGTGTTGTTTTGTTGCACGTTTAAAATGTTGAAATGAATTTAAAGTTTTTACATTACTTGTTAAAAGCAAGTTCCATAACTGCGGTCCTCGGCTGAATATCGAAAAATCAGCTTGTTTTGATATCGTTTTTGGTATAATAAAATTATTTGTTGAGTATTTGTGATTTAAAGAAAAAAAAAATAAGTTTAGAAAATGCTTGGTAGCATACCATTTTTAAACTTAAACATAAAAATAAGTATAATTATTTCATACTCCAATTTCTCTTATTAGTGGTCTGGCACTAGCGTATTTCTTTGCATTTAATATCAAGCGACTTGCTCGTTTTTGTATTTTGTAGATCTTATTTAAGATTATATTTTGAAAGACAAGTACTTGCCCAGATAATGTTGCAGTAGCTTATGTAGCTATGAATAAATGCAAAATAAATATTTTTTAAATAATTTGTGTTTAGTAGTTGTTTTGTTTTATACATAATACCAATAATTTTAGATATTTTATTTTCTATTACTTTGATATGATTACTCCAGCTAATATGTTCATTAAGTATTACGCCTAAAAACTTGATTGAGTATTCTCGTTTAAGTTTAGTTTTATCAATTATTAAATCAGGTAGTTTTAAGGGGAGGGTTTCAGATTTTGATAATTTTGTGAAAAGAATATATTTACTTTTTTCGACATTTAAAGAGAGTTTTTTAGCCTTAAACCATTCGTTCAGGTTTTCAAGTTCTTGACTAACAGTGTTAAATAATAGACTAAGGTTTGTGTAGCTTTTGACAATTTGTGGGTTGTTAATTTGAAAATAAGCTTGTTGTTATCAACGTTTTTTTTAAAAACGTTGCTTTGTTAAAATTTATGACGATTTCGATCGCATTATTTTTTCGTATTTATTTATTAGCGTATTTCATTCAACCCTAAACACTCCGTTTCCGTTTTTAACTGATAGCTTTTTTTTCCTAATCTTTTTTCAAAATTCAATTTAGCAAATTCAAGAATATTTTTTCGAAATTAAATTTAGCAAATTTAGTTTTGAAAAAGATTCTTGATCAGCGTAAAAAGTTGTATCAGTGAACATTTTAAGTTCAATGATATCGAATTTAATTTCCGAGATATTTAAGTTCCCTTTTCAAACATATAAAAAAAATCTTGCTACGCATTCGAAAACATATAAGTTTATAACAAAAAATTTTTTATTAAAAAATAAAATTTTATACAATCTTATTCAGAAAAATATTATCTACAATATAATCAAAAAATATTTGCAAAAACATTATTCAATAGTTAATTAAGAGCGAAAGAACAAACGTTGTCATAACTATTTCATTCTACCCGCTACTTTCATTTTACCCTGTTTTACTCTAAAAACTAAGTGTATACAACATTTTGTTTATTTGTGGAAGTATAATTTATCTCCATTAATTTTTAAAGACCATTTTATTTTGAAACCATAAAGTAAGTTTAACATGAGAAATAATAGTTATGTAAATGCCCCAATCTGTCGAACGAAATACAATTAATTTTGTGATACTTGTTGTGCTCATCTTTGTAACAAAATTGTTTTGCCTAATTTATTTACTTATTTTTTTCAGTTTACAATATTAGTCATGATTCAATTAAAATAAACTATTAAAAGTAGTTTACAAATATATAAATTCAAAGCGTGATAACAGTGTTAAATAGGTTTCTGAAGATGAACATCACTAAGATTTTATCATCGGAACCTTTTTTGATTTTGACCATTAATTACCCCTAACTTATCTTGATTTAAAAAAAAATTCAAAGATTTCATTCTTTCTATTGAAACTATTTTAGAATACTTTTAATTAATTTATCTTGTGAAGAAATTATGTTTTATTGTTTTGAGTTATGTATGTCCAGTTTTTATTTTATACTCGAGTACAAGTTATATTAATATATTTAAGAATGATTTATTGCTTTAATTTTATTTTACGTACTCTTATTGAAAAAGTACTTTTATATTGTTTTACGTTTTCTCTCTTGTTAAAGCTTTCTGAAAATAAGACCACCGTGTTCTTTTAGAAGCCTTGTTTGTATTAGTAAAATATGCAAAATATATATATATATACATTACTTCAAATGTAAACAAAACGTATTTAAAAAAAAACAAAAAAAAACTAGTAATAAATTCTGCGCTTTAATTTTTCACTAAAGTATTTAATATTTTTTCCTAAGAGATTGTCAATAAATTACGTAACGCAAACTCTCACAATAAACAAAACAAAAAAGATTGAATGTTTTTTCTCGCAGAGCCTTAATTTAATTAAAAAGTCAAAATAGCCCATTAAATTTAATTAAAATTGCCGCGTAAAAGAGCCTAGTCCTCTAACTTCTGTTATTAAAATAAATTTTTCCTTGCGTAATTTATGGACGATCCGTAACTGTATAAAATCAGCGAAAATCATTAAGTTGTTTCACAAATTCTTGCCTGTGTTACTGCCGTATTAGGCAAAAAAATTTAAACAGGTTCGCGTTTAAAACAATGGCTAGAAACACTTAGCCGAATGATTCAGTTTTTTTTACGTATAGAAAAGGAAGCGAGCGCGAACGCAGGCTTCCCCTACCAGAAATTATACTGTCGAGTTACCGACGTTAGCGGTAATCGCAGAGGTCAGCCGGTACGAAGTGCAATGCACAAGCCTCACTCTGGAAGAAGCCCCTTGTGGATCGAACTTACTTTTCAGTAAGGTAAGTATATTGATGAGGCAATTTTTAGACACGTTGAAATTATTACACAGTTCTGTTTGTGGGTTTGTTTTCAAAAATGTATTTAATTACTGAATTAAAAAAAAAAAAAACATTAAATGCTTCAAAACGATGAAAATACGTCTACTTGATAATAATTGGCATTTAAAAACGAGGAGATATTTTTTAAAAGGGAAATTGTTTCGGCGTTTGCGATCTTCCAGGTCGACTGTTTTTCTTTTATTCTCTGACTAATTTGCCTTGTAAATGATTTTATTCCGATTAACGAATTTTTAATTTCGTCCATTTTTTTGTCAACTTTACTTATCTTTGTCTCAAGTTGATCACCGTTAAATTTTAGGCCACGTTTAAGCTCTTTAACATCTTTTTCTAAGTTATCAACTTTTTCTTGAAAGTATCTGAAAGTTTTATTAAAACGCTTTAAAATTGTGGCAGATTGCTCGATTGATCAACTCCCTTAGCATTCCTATCATAACTACTCTTTCATTCTACATTACAAAAATCAAAAAATACAAGTAGTCAAATATTGATGGAAAAACTATATCAGAGTTGATTGGTAATTATGGGTTGTATAGAGAAATTTTTCAGACAAAGTGTGTTTCTGTTAACTTTGTTAGCTTTAAAATTGGTGATGTTGTTATATATGCAGTTGGAGAATTATATCCTGCATTTTGTCTAATCAAACAAATTTTCGTATCTGATACTACTTTACTTTATTTTATTTGTCAAAAGTTGTTTATTATAACTAAATGCTATCACTTACAATCTTTTGAGGTTGACATTGAAAGGTAATTGTTTTAAATTGCTCTCACTTTGATACCATTATCTCACTTTGGCCGTTGAAACTACGAAATTTAAATAAAAGTAAATTGGCAGCATTTAACTTAGTAGCGTTTAAATTTATTTAATTTTTTTCTTTTTAATAAAAAAATTTGCGTAAGTATTTTATATTCTTTAGGGTAAAATTAAAAAGTCTTGTTTTTCAAAAGAGAAATGACATACTACCTATATTTTACTAACCATGTCTGTACTCCAAATTAAATAGATATTATATCTATTTAATTTGGAGTAAAGACATTGATAGTAGCATTCTAAGTTTTTAGTTATACTCATTCCAAATTTGTGTCACGAAAGAAACTATAGGTACCTTCAAGGAAACAAGTTTCAATTGTTATAACAAAAAATTTGAAATTCTATAAACAATGTCTTTACCTGAAACTAAATAGGCTTTATAAGTAGTATGTAAGATATTGTTGCCATCTGAATCCATCTGAGCATTTTTAGTTTTTTTCATTTCTATTTTAGTTTGCAAAGGTTACTTTCCTTTTGAAAAAACGAACTTTTCAATCCTGCTCTTTTTTTTGTATTTCTAAGTTTTAAACAAAGTAGATGTAATTTGTATTACCTGTTTTTAGTGAACTAATGTTATGTATTTATTTAAAAACAATAAATTATATTATTTTATATTATAATATATAACCGACAAAATTATTATATTATAGATAAGTATTATTTTTGCTATAAATTCTAAAATGATATATTTACATTACTTCATTTATCGGTTTCCTTAGTCATTTAGTGTTGTTTTTTTCTAAATAATTTTATATAATAAAATAAAAAACTTGATTATAAAATGATTAAGTAAAGTTGTTTTTCTATTACACTATTTTTCCTCATTTTTATAGTGTTATTAAAAATGAAGGATAAAAAAGTGAGAAGTAGAATGCAATGTCTCAAAGCAGGATGTGATTGTGATAAATACACAAAAGAGAAAGGTTTTGATTTGTGTGCCTATTGTGATCATGCACCAGTTTTACATAAAGGTATTTTGAAAAAGTATTTTTATATTATAACATTTCTAAATAATTATGAAAATATTACATATAACACAATTTTGTATACTTTATAGGTAGACGATTTGAATCTTGTTGAAGATATTGAGTTAGCTCATTTCTCTAAGAGCAATGCAATACTGAACACGTTATCCAGTACAGTTATTTTTTTATACCTTTTTGTCATGTGTTTAAAAATTCACTTAACAGTAAAAGTGGTAAAAGTAATTACATGTTACTCGTTTTTTTGTTTTTAATATTATATACATAATATTTTTTTCAAAAATACACCTAATAGTTTATAAATAATATTTAACCTCTCTCAGTATGTCAAGCGTGTTATTTGAACCCCAAAACTGTAAGAAAGAAAACGGATATGCTAACTTTGGTATTTGTCTTACATATTAAAAAAAAAAGATTTAAAAGAGGTTATAATATTTTTAAAAATACTTAAACACTTGATTTTTTTATGTAATAATGTTTCCCACTCTCACAATAATAGTAATACTGTTTGCAACCTATGTGAATTTGATTATAGAATCAGCTACTTTGAGCTGAAGTGAAATAGACTTCAGTTTGGACAATAACAAGGTAACAAGCCCAATAACAAGGTAACAAGCCCATTATATAATAACAAAGCCCAATAACAAGGTAACAAGCCCATTGAAGAAACAGTGTATACAACAAGCTAAGCCATTTCAAGATACAGCTGGTAAAATAGTTTTTGCATCAAAAACTGTACTTCATCATAAAAACAATACTCTCTTTGAGGTTTGAAATATTTTTCTTTATAATGTTTAACTATTTTTATAGTTTCTATTTCTATATTTCTGTTAAAGAAAATATTATAATACTTAATTTGCATTATTGATAGCATATCATTTGTATCATAAGTATGATGATTTTAATTATAAATTATATTTTGTTTAGTAACACTTAAATATTATTTATAAATTTAATAGAATGGTTATACCTCGATCCTGAATTCTTGCACAGATGGGATTATTGTGTTAAGTGCTTTAAATCTAACCTTTAGTTTACGCAGCAAGTTGGCTGGAATAGTAGTCAACCATATTATTCAAAAAAAAGGTTTGCAGTAAGTAATAAGTTATTAGATTTTCAAAATTAGTTTTATTTATTATTGTCTTATTATTTATTACTAAAGTTATAAATATAAAATTATATCATTATAGTAAAGCAAATACATACGAAAATTGGATAAAATTATTTTTGATATATAAATTGTTTTTAAATTTTTCTGTAGAAATTGTCCAACTAATGCAGATGTCTGTGAATAAGTGTTTATAAGTAACTTATAAACTTTATGAGTTGATGTGATCTATATGATTTTTAACGAAATCGTTGTTAGTGATATATATGTTTATTATCTTCTGTGTTAGGAAATATGGTATGCTGCTCCTACGAGTAAAAAAACTATAGCTGGTGGAAAGTTGTCCGAGAAGCTTCGCAACACATGGCAAAATATTAAATCAGTGGGTATTTTAAAAAATTTCAACGGCCAACAATTAGTTGAAAAACATGTTTGTAGCGATGGTATTCTTTATAAGATAGTTTTAGTTATTATAAATAGTATATTGTGTTTTATATTTTTAGAAAATTTTATATATCAATATGTTAATTATTAAAATTTTCTTTGATAAATTGTATTTTGATAAAATGTATAAATCTTTTCACAATTTTTTATCATATAATGGAGAAAGTTTAGTATTTTATTAGTTTTATTTTTAAACATTTAAAAAATTATATAGAAGAAGCAATTTAAGATGACCTTAATTGGTTTGAATTTAATAGTCAACCATGGACTAAAGTGTACCATAAATCGAAATCAACTTCAAAATTTAGGTTGAACTGTTTTCAATCTGGCACCAAAGACATTTCAAATTTTAAACTTTTTTTGGATCTAAAAGCAGATGTATTGGTAAGTATTTTAAATATTTGTTATATCTTATTTCATATGTCCATATTTCACATACTAAATGTTTGCCGCAGAAATTCAAAATAATATCTTTTTATAGGTAAGTATCGATTTTACTCTATATTTTTACTACTATAGGTGAGTATCGATTTTATTGAGTATGCAAAAGAATTATGAGCATTGTAGCAACTTTATGTTTCAAAAAATTCCACTACATGCAAAAAATTGATAGGTTTAGTTGCCAAGAAATATTCCATGCAAGATGGTAAGTGTTTTATTTTTAATAAAAGTTTATTAATTAGCATATATAGTATGATTAGCATAATATGATTAGCATACATATATCACAGTAGCATCATATGATAAGCATACATATATCAATGACAGCTTTGTCGGCAATCTGACAGACTGACAGTTTTTAAGATGGCGGAAAATTACCTATGTTCATACATCTAACTGACAATGGGAAAAACATATTTATACATTCATGTGTGTTATATATGCATATATCAGGGATTATCTTTTTCCGGATATTCCCGGAATTCCGGATATTTTTTAAGATTATTAGTTTTTCCGGATATCCAGAAGGTTTTCAATACATACAAGTTTGTGTATATATTTGTGTAATATATTTGATTTTCAAGGTTTTTTAGTCATCACTCATACAAAAATTAAAGAAAATCTCTAAAAAATTGAGATACAACTCTGCTAAAAGAAAATAAAGAGGAAAATAAGGGGAAAACAATTCCGGATTTTTTCCGGATATTTTAGGCGAACAATTTTCCGGATTTTTTAAATATGACCTGGATCATCTACGATATATATATATATATATATATATATATATATATATATATATATATATATATATATATATATATATATATATATATATATATATATATATATATATATATATAATAGGCAGAAAACATCAATTAATACGAATTCTCTTAATACAAATAATAATTTATTGTTAGTATTGGTATAATTTTTAGGAGCTGATGATGCTGGAAACCATAATCCAGCAAAAATTTCTAATAATAAATTATTATTTTTATTAAGAGAATTCGTATTAATTGATGTTTTCCGACTAATATAACATATAATGATGTCTTCTGACTAATATAATATATATATATATATATAAGGTATTATATATATATATAAGGACTAATATAATATATATATATATATAAGGTATATTTAGGATATATTTTTTTAAACTCATTCAAAATGCATGCAAGGCTCCTGTTCCATTCACAGATGCACTGATAAACAATAGAACGTTTACTATACTTTTGGGTTTTAAAAGATGGTACATTTAGTAATATATATATATATATATATATATATATATATATATATATATATATATATATATATATATATATATATATATATATATATATATATATATATATATATATATATATATGTGTGTATAGTCATTTGTGAAATTTACAAAATACATTTTACCAAATTATTTGGTTACTTTAACAAAAACATTTGGTGCATAAATATTCACCAAATGTTTTTGTTAAAGTAACCCAATTTTTTGTGAATTTCACGAAACGCTTTTTGCAGTGTAGGAAGTTAAATATTATTTACAAACAAAATACAATGCAATACGTGCTTTAAAAAATGAAAATAAGTTTTTTTATAAAATAGTAGCAAAAAGTAGCTTACGAAGTTCCATAAAAAAATATTTACTTAAGTTTGCTATTTTTGTTACTGACATGTAAATATCCAACTTTATATAGTTTAGCGGTACTTACCAAAATCGACCGACCCTAATATATATATAAATATATATATATATATATATATTTATTATATATATATATATATATATATATATATATATATATATATATATATATATATATATATATATATATATATATATATATATATATATATATATATATATATATATATATATATATATATATATATATATATATACTCCTAGTCGGGATTTATGGGAACATGCTTTTTTTTGTTTCCGGCCATATTTTTTTATTTTTAACTGCTTAAAATTAGTGTTTTACAACAAAAGCGCTCAAAAAATTTTTTTTGAGGGCGTTTATTTGGTCATCCAACTTTTTTTAAATTTTTTTTCGGAGTCCCAAGAAGTCCTTACGGTCTTTTCACAGAGCACCGCGGATGATCATTTGTTGGAAGTTCACGCCTCCTTTCTAACCGATGTCGCAACACTTGCCTAGAGGTGGGGTTTGAATCACTGATTCTTTGTTTCTGAGGCAAATGCGCTACAACTGCGCCACAACTGCTTAACTAATAACATATAGTTTTGCAATTGAAAGTTGAAAAAAAAAGAGTTTTTAAAAAAACCTTGGCATATAAAAAAACTATACTACAACTAATTAAATTCCTTTTTACCAGCATTACAACTCACTAATCACTATTTTTCGAAATATCTTTTAATCAACCTATATTCAATGCTGATGATTATTTTAAAAAAATCCCAGCCAGCAAGTCATATTGGGCCCTACATGAGGCAGCTTTATGGGGCCCAAATGAGTTGCCCACATCCCGCCCAAGAAAAATTGTTGTTGAGTGTGAATTGGGGCCCAACAGGGTAGCCCCTATGGGCTGCAAATGTAAGACCATATGGGTCTTACATCTCCAGCTCCACATGGGTCCCACATATTTTTTAATTAAGTAAAATATTTATTATATTTTAAGTGGTTATTTATTTATTTACTAATTAGATCATATAATTCAATATGCAATCATATTTACATATGACTTGAGTCTAGCTTTACAGAAGTGTAACAGGAAATCTAATTTGGGAAGAAAAAGGTAAACAGTAATAAACATTAATAAATATCTACGGTTTCTATAATATCTGTATATAAATATTTTTTTTATATATATAAAATAATATTTATTTACAATTTATTAAAATACTTTTTTTTTTTTTTTATTACAAAATAATAAATATTTACAAATTTTTTAAACTATTTCTGCGTTATAAATAAATAAATCCTCTTCACAATTAAAGAATTATTTCCGTTTATATATATATATATATATATATATATATATATATATATATATATATATATATATATATATATATATATATATATATATATATATATATATATATATATATATATATATATATATATATTTTTAATTGTTCATAATAATAAAAAAATAAAAATTTTTTTACATAGGTTTTAACATTGATTTTATAGAATATATTTTATAATATATATGTCTATTTTTCCTTGAAAATATCTTTTTGACTTTATATATATACATATGTATATATTTTTTTGTTTTAGAAATTTCTTATTTTTTTCGTGTTTTTTGATTTTATATTTTTTTTTCATTTATTTATTTTATATTTTTTTTTTGTTTTTTTTTTTGTTTTTTTTTTTTTCTAATGCCTTTGTGCGGAGAGAAATCGAGAATAAGAAAAAGGTTTTAGAAAAAGTTGATCAAGTTGAATTAATTATTTTAAGTGATGAAAAAAATTTTTTTTAAGTAAAATAATAATAAGGTACAGGAATTTAACACAAATACCACGTTACTAAAAGTTACAAAGAAACATGCAAATAATATTTTATATAAGGGCCGGCAGTGTTTGTCTAATCATAAATAACAATATTTTTGCAGTAATTATAAAACTTATATTTGTAGAAAACAGGAAACATTTAACTAAACATTTAGTTCATGTTATGAGCCAGTGTATTTTTTAGCTATGAGCCAGTGTATTTTTTATGAGCCAGTGTATTTTTTATGTTTAGTTTTAGGTTCCCATTTTCTATTTGACATAAAACGTTATTGATACAAAAAGTTTAACAGAAAATGTCCGTAGTGTTTCTACGGACATGGTAATTATATTTTAAAGTAATAATATTTCTGATATTTCTGATAATTATCCTGATCACTGCCATTGGGTCAATTTTTGAATTGTTAAACAAATGGTGGCATCTGCTGTTCCATATTTCACTCATGATGGTTTGAGTGATTGTCAAAAGCAGCTGCGAGGTAGGGTTTTTCTCCGATAAATTCGCCGTTTCAATCGAAAATATCGAATTTATTGGAGAAAAGTTGTTTTGGGATGTCAAGGAGTTATATACATGTTTAAAGTATTCCAATATTGTAACAGAGGGAGGACAGTAGGCAAAGATGTGTATGTTGTCCTCGATTTTACCACAATTTTTGCATTTGTTGTTTTTAACGATCTGTTACCTTGTGCTTTTGGCTAGCAAGGGCGCAGAAGGTAGACTGTTGTGTAAAAATCGAAAGAGGATGTTTTGAGTCGGTCAGCATGCGTGGGAGGTAAAGTTCTTTTTCCAAATATGGGTCCACGGCATTGTTGTTTTTGTTGAACCGTTCCAGAAAAGTTCTGCTGTAACGACTGTCTTTTTGTTTTTTGCCACTTCTTAGTAAAAATTTTTTGTTGATTTTAGGGGGACGTTAAACAGGGACCCGTTTTGACCTAAAGCTTCTATTGTTGTTTTGTAGTACTGAGACATTTTTTTGTCCCAGTGTTTTGGAAAATTGTTCTGTTTCAAAAAGTTCCAACTTTGGTTTTGGTTCGTATATTTTATAAGTGAACTTGCCAACCAGTACTTTGAAAAGTAGTAGCAATCGTGAGTTTGGTCCTCTTCGCATTCTTTCAATTGAAAGAGTGTTTTGAGGCGAAGTGCAAGACTTTGCTTCTTCGGAGATAAAATTCCGTGACCCCTGCTTTTGAAGGGTAAAAAAAGTGTCTCTCGTTTGATCGGATTGAAATTGGTCTTTTGCCACAGATTTTCAAAAATGGCTCTATGCAAACGGTCTATTACCCAATTAGGAGTAGGCAACACGTTTGATAGGATCAAAGCCCCCAAGAGCGAGACCCTTGGTTTTTGAGGCATTGATTACTGAACCATTTGCTTTTTCAAATAGTTTTACTGTTTCGAAAAAAAAGCGGACTGATTTTACGTCCCTGGCAAAAAAGTTCGAATCGTCTGCGTACTGCTGCAATTTAAGTGGTTTTGGTGTTCCTGGTAATGGGAAACCCTCTATTCTGCTGTCTGCTCTGATCACCAAAGCGAGAGCCTTGACGACAAAGACATACTACAAAAGAGAGAGGGGGTCGCCTTGTCTAACTCGCCTTTCAATAGGGAAAGAGGCCGACAAGAAACCGCAATTCAGAACAGATGCCGAAACCTCTGAATATAGGGTGTTTACAAAGAATACAAAATTTTCTCCGAGGTTGAATTTTCGGAAAATTTGCAACAGAAACGCACGATCGACTTTGTCAAACGCCTTTTCTTGGTCTATTGATAAAATAAAACTAGGTAGATTTTTAAATTCTGCGTAATCAATTAGGTCACGTACTAGATGTAAATTTGAAAAAATGTTTCTACCTGGAATTCCGCAAGTCTGATTTGGTTCTATAATTTTCCCCATTACTTTTGCAAGTCTTAGGGCCAGCGCCTTTGTGATTATTTTGTAATTAGCGCCGATTAGGGATATGGGCCTCCAATTTTTGCATTCAGTTAGATCTCTTTGTTTGGGAATCAGTGAAATTATTGATTTTTTCATAGAGTGGCTGGTGTTTTTTTCTACGAAAAGTATTTCGTAGGCAAGTTCTTCAAAATCTTTTTCTAAAATGTGCCAAAAAGTTTTGTAAAATTCAGCTGGAAGTCAGTCATAGCCCGGGGATTTTCCGTTTTCAAATTTAAAAAGGGCTTCTTTAAGTTCCTCACCGGTTAGGCGGGTGTTTAAAAATTGATTTTTATCATCACTTAAAAGTTTGGTGATGTGTTAAGACATAGATTTGGCTGTCTTTGCATAAATTCGTTTTGGTGTAAATGTTTTTATAATATGAAACGAGGGAGTTAAGTATTTCACCAGGTTCACTCGTCAATGTGCCGTCATTCTTGCGAATTTCGGTAATTGACTTGTTCCGCTGTTAAACTTTTTCTAAATTATACAGAAATTTTGAAGGTTTTTCTCCTTCTTCGATTAGTTTTTGCTTCGTGCGAATAAACGCTCCTGGAAACTGGCGCAAAAAAAGAGCATCGCGTTTTTGTTTGATGCTATCTAAATTCGGGTTAGCGTTTTGTCGCTCCCGTTGGATTTCGTTTTCAATCCTTTTGATCTGTTTTTGGTTTTTGCACTTTCCTGTATCGATATATGTTGTAATTCAACCCTAAAAAAAAGTTTGCAGTCGTCCTACAATTTTAAAAGTGAGTTGTAGGACCATTTTTTTGCTTGCCTATCTTGAATTAAGAGTTCAATTTTTTGCCTATGCACCTCTATTTTCAAGAGGGAACAATTTAATTTCCAGTATCCTGGCCCTCTCCTAGTTTTACTAAAATTGACGGTTGTAGTCACGAACTCGTGGTCGGAAAAGGGATTGGTGAGAATTTTAGTATGTGTTGTTTTTTTGGCGACTTTATCAGGGCAGTAGATTTGGTCGAGTCTTCATTTTACCTTCTGACTTCGCCACGTGAATTCTCTTTTGTTTGGGTATTTAAAACGAAAAACATCATCTAGGTTATACTTACCTTGGAATACCCCGAGTTCATCAATGCCATAAGTGTGATATTTAGCGTTGTTCGTGCCTTCTGTGTCAAGAGGCAGGCTTTCGACAATGTTGAAATCTCCGGCCACCAGGACGGGTAGTCTTGTGTCCTGCGAGAAATCCCCAAAGTTGCCAAAAAATTGGCGCCTTTCTCTCGGCACATTGGGAGCGTAAATATTCAGCACCTGCATTTCGTGTTCGTCAATTTTTATCATGACATTTAATATTCTACCGTTATTATCCCTTTTTAGTTCGTTTAAGGAAACGTTTGATTTAGAGAGAATCGCCACCCCGCAACAGTTATGACTTGGACCGGAGTTCCAAATTGACTCGCCAGTCCATTTGTCTCCCCACTGCTTAACAGTGGAAGGTCAAGAGTGTGTTTCCTGTAAGAGGATGAGATCGAAAGAGGATTTTTTTAAAAACCCAAAAAAATTGTCGCGTTTTGTTTGGTCGTTTAGACAGTTTATGTTGCACGTTAAAACATTAAGAGTCATGATGGAGAGAATCAGTTTTCCTAATTTGAAAACTCGTGTAATTTAAACATAAATATAATAATTTTACAACCTGACATAAAAAGTACAAACATTTAAACCTTAACCTTATAGCACGAGTTTTCGTTTGAAATGATGTAATACTAACTGATGGACGCACTGAACCATAACATTTTACACAAAAGCGCGAACTACAACAAAACGAATTACGACAGCTTAAGCGATTATACAAAAACGTGCCAGTTAACGAAAAAACAATATTGCAACTGAAAAAACTCGAAAAAAAAGAGTAAAATTGTAGAACGAAAAAATTCAAAAATAATACTGATTTAAGAAGGAAGCTAAAAAAAGAGAATTGAAACGGAAAAAATAAGGAGAAAAAATATCCTTACGATTTCTTATTCGCACAAGGTTGGCTGTCATATTTTTCGTCAATAATTAATGCATCCGTTTCATCTTCGTAACACATCTCATCTTTTTCATTCGACAAAAAATTCTTTCTTCTTTTAATTCACTGGTGTTGGTTACTTTTTTGGGGGTTGCACACTCTGATTTCCCCAGTCGTTTTCTTGTTGGCTGAGTGGCTTTCAGTTTTTGTGTGTTGAGATAGGGTTCTTCCTCATTAAGGCTTTCTTTAAAAATATCCACTTTGTCCACATTGGTGTCAACACTGCCACTGTTAACATCAATATCTACCTTTGCATCAATGATCTTCGGAACAATTGGTAGTGTTGAGTTTGAGGGTGAGGGTATAACGGTTGGGTTTGTTGGCTTTGGAGGGTTCATTCCTTAGTGTGCCGATTGGTATATTTTGCACTAAAACATGCACCTTACGGACAAACTTTTGTTGAAAAGTTAAAACGCAACCTTTGATTTCAATGTTGGATTTAAGAAACGTAGCCACTGAGGACTAATTTACAACTGCAAACTCAAACAGCTTGTTAGAGTAGTGTCTCGTGACACCCCATACAATTCCGAGTAAGTTTTTCTTGGCTAAGACCGCGAGAAAATCATTTATGCTAAAATTTAAATCGCCGTATCGACACACGAGTACATTAGAAGAATCGGACATAGATTTTGAATCGAAAATACCAAGGTTACTTTTCTTCTGCACAGATGGATTTCCGGAAGAAACGGCGCCATCATAACTTTTTGCCATACTTATATTTTATGGTGCATACCTTATTGACACAAATACTAAAAAGAAGTTTAGATGTGTTTTTGTCGGTTAAATAACGTTATTAAAATACACTAACTTTTTTACAGAATATTACAGAGAATATTACAGAGTGTTACAATAATTTTTATAGATATATATATATTAATTTTTTTTCATATTTCATAATTTTATTTTTTTGTGTTTTGTTTTTAATTTTATATTTTTTGATTTTTTTTTTTTTTTGATTTTGTATTTTTTTTTTATTTTAGTGCCATTGTGCGAAGAGAAATCAAAGGATAAGGTAAAGCGGAAGAGTAAGATGTTTCGAAATGGTTGCAAGATGTTTTTTATTTAGAAAAAGAAATTTATAAATATGCTGCGGTATTTAAATAGTTAAATAATAAAAGTAACAGTTATATGTTTTAAAGAAATTAATAGCATGAAAACTTAACAGGTATATTTATATACATTTTTGCTTGTGGGTTTATAAAAACTCAAAGACATTTAAAAACTCAAACACATTTAAAAACTTTTTTATAACAGAAAAAAAAAATTCATTCTTTTAAAACTGACTTAGTAACTTTTTTGTTTAAGTTCTCTTTAATGTTTAAAGAAATAATTTTCAAATACAATTTAAAACTCTTTTACTACTACTTATAATACATGACATTAAAGCACTATTACAAAGTCTTTAAAATGATTTGACTTAAAATAAAAAGAAGATTTTGTTAATACGAATTCTCTTAATACAAATAATAATTTATTATTAGTATTGGTATAATTTTTACGAGCTGATGATGCTAGTAACCATAATCCAGCGAAAATTTCTAATAATAAATTATTATTTGTTTTTAGAGAATTCGTATTAACTGATGTTTACGTCTCAAAGCTTTTCTCAAATTTTTATAAAATTTGAGAAAAGCTTTGAGACGTAATTACATTTGAGAAACGTAAGGGGGGGGGGGGGGGGTTCATAAAGTAAGTGCGGTATTGTGATTTATACTCCTCCAGCTAATTGCCTAGCGGAGTACCTCATACCATCGTGCGCACATTTAACCAGTATTCTCCTTTCTGAGCATCCTAGTCTTTGTGCGGATCGAAATTGTTGGGGGTAAAAGAAGATATTTTAGTGAAAGGCAGATATATTAGAGTTAGAAAGATAGCATAGAGAAAGACAGATTGGTCATTTAAGAAACACAGAAACTAGAAAACGCTAAAGCCGATTAAGGACTAATATTTTTAGTGTATGTTTTTTTTTCGAACACGAAAACGATAACAAATAAGATATTAAAAGTCCTACGCATTTATTGTCTTTTTTATGTCGTAATTTTTCTTATCGTTTTTTTATGTCGTTTATGTCGTTTAT
Source organism: Hydra vulgaris (assembly GCF_022113875.1). Lineage (NCBI taxonomy): Eukaryota > Metazoa > Cnidaria > Hydrozoa > Anthoathecata > Hydridae > Hydra > Hydra vulgaris. Next base: position 33,613,774 of record NC_061169.1, on the reverse strand, counting down.
GAAATTTTTTAACAAAAATGAAAACTATAAGCAAATAATTTTAAAAATATTTATTAATTGTGGTTTCTTATTCTATAAAAATGTGTTATAAAAATCCATAATATAAAAAAATCTTGATATAGGCACTATATATATCATTCTTCAACGAAAATTAAAACTATATTATTTGCTCAAGACACATGATTATTCATGGACCAAGTCTTTAAATAAACATGCGGCAAAGTTGAGTTAGGCGATTAATTGTTTTTCTGATTTTCCAAGATTCATTATGCCTCACTATCGCGTGATCGGATGGCATTTAAATTTAGAAAATAAGATAGAATTTAACGCTTTTTTAACTACATATATGGCCCTAAATGGGCCCCATGGGGGCTAGCCCTTGAATACAAAATATTTTGTATTCAAGGGCTAGCCCACAAGGGGCACATTTTGCGCCCATATATAAATCACACATAACAGGGCATAAACAATAATTTATGATCGTATGATAGTATAAACAATATGACTTTTGGCTGCCTAAATTGATAGAATATTACACTGTGCGCCATTAACCACACCGTGCGCCGGTATATTTTACTCTAATTAATAAAAACGTACTTTTAAAAATGTAAAGTAATCGAAAACTTGTTGAAAATTTTCACAAACGAAGAAGATAGTTATCAGAGGTTTATGAATATTTTTTTTAACTACTAAAATCTAAAGTAATCAATAATAAATCAAATATATAAAAAACAGCTTTTAACTGTTAAATAAATATTTGTTGACGGGTTGCAACTAGTATGTAAATATTCTTATTCGGGAATATTCTTGTTCTGTATTATTTTATTCGGGAATACTCAGTAAAAGTACAAATTAGAACCAAAATAGTTAGAATTATAAATAAAGATCAAAGAATAAATATAAGAAGAAATAAAGTTTATTTAAAATTTAATCCTTAGCAATTTTTTGACATTGCAATTATATGTACTTTCTTTTCAATATTACGACAACGAGTTAGGGTCTAACCGCATAAATTAGTTTTGAAAGTTTTTACTTTCGTTTTTAAAAACATTTATTATTTTCTTTTCATTTATTAAAAACAAAGTTAAACGTTGTTTTTTGTAATAAAATATTTAAACGTTCAATACAGAAAAAAAAAAACCTTGAAAATAATTTTTTTTGTTGGTAAACATTTTGTAAAGCAAAAAACAGTTTACAGACAAACACAAGGTAAAAGTAATGTTTAAACCTACAACTGCTCTTTTATGAATACTTAATAAAGTCAAATTTTTCGACATTTTAAAAATCACAAGTAAGGATTTTGTAAATATATTTCTTATTATTTACGAAAATAGTTTAATGAATATTAGTTCGCTAATTGTATATTATAATTCTTTAAAACAATTCTTAATGCAACTGATCCAACTTAAAGCGCAATCATAAACCAAGCAGCCAATATTGTTGGGTCAACAGCAATGGATTTGCATTTGGATTTAGGTCGATAACATATGCTAGGTAGCATAATTCTATTAGATTTGCTGAAGGGCTAATCGCAATTTGCGTTAAATATTTCATTTTAAATTTTTTTTTTTTTTAAATAATTAAAAAAAAAAAAAAATTTAAAATGAAAGCTTAAGTATAAGTTACATTACTCAGATATTAGTAAGATTGCTAAACAAGATTATTTGATTACAGTACATTTGTTTGTAAATGAAATAAAAATGCACATTTAATAAAAGAGGGGCAGCAATAAATGCGCTCTTTTAATAGATGTACTTTCAACTTCTTTAAGATATTTTTCACACTTTACGTTTTCATTCTTCCAAAACACAGTCAAAAAATAAACAGTGAAAAAGCTGCAAATTGTTTTAGCTAGCTGTTCTAACCTTCTGACTGACAACATTCTTCAGCTTTTTTTTTGTCTGATAATAAAAAAATAACAATAAATAAATAAATATAATTATATTTTAATAAATATAAACACATTGAAAGGTTTTAACTCTCATCGGATAATATTTTATTGTTTGAAGCTTATGACGATATAAATTTTACAACCCCCTCATTTTAGCGATGGTAAAAACGTTATTAGTATTATTTTTTATTTTTTTATTTATTTGAGTTTTTTTATTTATTTGAGTTTTCATGCTATATTTTTCTATACAATATTCTTATATCCGAAGATATTGTTGGCTTACTATAGGAACAGCCACAAATAGTCATTAAGACTAATCCAAAATAACGTCCGCTATTGACCAACTTTTTGCGTACTGAAGTACTATTCAAGTACTGAGTTGGCGGCGGCGGGATTTGAACTCGTATCGTTCAACAAACCGGGTTTTAGCTTTTCCGTTGACGCTCTAACCTTCTGAGCTATCCTGCCACTGTTATACTGTCAAATCGCTTAAGCTCTAACGAAATAATAGATGAAAATTAAAACCTGTCAATGATTTTAAACTTAGTTCAAAATAGTAAAGAATAAATAATTTGTTAATTCATAACCCTCATGGTTAGAGTAGTGGTAACTATTTGGGTTTTTTCTTGTATCCAGCTCTAAATATTGGAGTTCAATCACTGCAATTTTTAAAATGTTTTATTTAATATCTTAATATATACTTTGCAAACATACATAATAGACTAACGATTATAAAGCTATACATTATATACAGTTCAGAACCTTATTCGTCTGCATCTATATCTAATTTTTAATTTACGACCACATTGTCAACATTTAATATAAACCGTCTAAAGTCATTAATTTTAACTGATTTGATATTAGATGAGCTCCCTATCACAGTTCTAAACTAACAAAAAGCGTTTTACTTTTTTCGGTGTGCTCAAAAGCTTCTTATTTTTAAATCTTTAGTCATTAAGATTAAACTAATTAGGGGATTAGAAGTATGTATTGCTCAAATGAAGATGTCAAATAAGTTCATCGCTCACCTTTTTTCCTTGCAGGGTGTTCAAGGTCAAATTTATAATTTCTATGTTAAGATTCAGCTATTTCATCTCCCGTTAAACTAAGTGGAATTGATGAATTAATGATGATTTCACTAGCATGCTCTAATACTCTGTGAATGGAAGCAAAAACCTTGAATCAATATTATGTCTCTAACAGTTTATTATATGCACTATTATAACATTTATCAATTTTTTCCGGATCTATTAGGCCTTAACAATTGATTTCAGTTAGAATGCGATGTAGCCTCCCAGAAAACAATAGCAGACCTCGATGGACCTATATAGACATTTTGAACAGCCCACTGTAGTTTTTCTCATTGGTTACTTTGTGAACCATTAGTGGCAACCACTAAAGTGATTAGTCTATGATTAGCCACTATATCACATAATGGAAAGTTATTGGCTGGCCACTAATAGTGGATGCTACTAATAATTCACTAATTAACCGATTAGCAAAACTCAAATGAAGCACCTAAAATGTCTATATAGGTCCATTGCAAAGCCACTACAAAAGTATTTTCTGGGCTGATAATATTTTCTTCATTAATTTCTAAGGTTTTGTTGAATAGCAAAAAATCAAAAAAAATCTTGTCGGTATAAATTTCCGGTATTTGTTTTTCCTACTTTTGATTCAGAAACTCTAAAATCGAATTTTTAAACACCCTAAAATGAATGAAACTTTTATCTCAATAAATATTGATCTTTAAAAGCCTTTTTAATTTCTAATTTTTTATTTCAATTCTATATGACATATGTAGAACAAAAAACTAATCCTAGCATGTAGTGTGAAATGCCATAGCACAATACCTGCCCATCTGTAACAACTCCATGCTTAAAGATTTTTAGATCACCATAGCACAATGCTTACCCATTTGTTACAACTCCCTCATTAAATACTCTTAGATTGCTCATTGCGTTAGGCTTATGATAACAAAGGGTTAGGATTAGCTTAACAAATCGAACAATATTGTATCGAAGAAGTGTCCGTGATCTAAACTAATATTTTCCCATCAATAATTGAAAGGACAAAGCAATAGTTGATCAAAACCTATTTATGTCCTGGAATGTAAATTTAAACAGGATATAATCTAAAACTTTTTTTCAATTTCCTCTTTAATTTTGGTACCATTTATTTTTCTTTTATATACTCCAGTATAATTGGTCTACAAAATCTTATACTTTTAGGCATTACGTTATTCCATAAAATATTGTTTCAATCTGAATGTATATGGCGTCAAATATATTTCTTTATCTAACCTTATTCCGAATCTTGATTATTATTTTGATTGGAATTATTAAAACGTTGATAGTATTTTGAGCGACTACGTCCATACTCTATTTATTAATTAGTATTAATTTGTTAAAGTTTTTCATCTAAATATTTTAAAATTTTTCTTACCCTGTAGTTTCACAAGCCACTTGAATGTATAATCCATAAGTAATTTTACTTTGGCCTTTGTTTCAATAACTTCAATGGATGTTTTTAAAAGTAAGCATTACTTTGTTATTTAGGAAATCGTTGGATGTTTACAATTTTGCAATTACTAGTTAATTGGTTAAAAATCCATACAAGACGTGTATTCTCTGAAGTGTTCAAAAGCTTTTCATAAATTTATGATAAAGCTGCAATTTAGACATTGGTACCAGTAATAACTCTACTAAATACAGAAATTTAGCCATATAATATTTATGAGTTTTAAAGGCCATGACAATACAAACCATGCAACTAATTGTCATGGCCTTTAAAACTCATAAATATTATATGGCTAAATTTCTGTATTTAGTAGAGTTATTACTGGTACCAATTATAAAAGTCAAACAAATTGCTGTTGGTAATTTAAATTTAATAAATTTGTCTACACATGTATATTAACCTTGTAGAATTCATGTGACAGCCAGTGACTCATTTAAACCCCAAAATAGTATTTCAATTCAAACCATATTGCTTGTTTATTTAAACCATTTTGCTTGATTATTCAATCCATATTGCTTGCTAGATTATAAAGCTGCACCTAATCAAAAACTCAAGCAGATGCACAAATTACATTTCGCAGCAGCACCACGCAGAAAGCTAAACTGCACATAAAAGTTTATATTTACTTAATTTTATATTTACTTATACAGGGTGGGCTAAATGAAGTCATCCGATGTTGTTTGGCTCTAATTTTTTTTCGAAATAAAAAACCTCGATTCTGTTTTTTTAATATGTTTATTTGAACCTTTACAATTTTATTGTTCAAGTCGAGAAGATAATATCGGCCAAATGGGCGCTGCACAGTGGGTCAGATATCGAAAAAGCTGGTCAAAATAAGAAAACGTTGAATGATTTGCCTGAAATTTCATGGCAAATTTTTTTTGAGGTTACTAATTAAAATTTTGCTTAAAAAAAAAAGAAAAACAAAATGGCGGATCCAATATGGCGGATATATATGTTAAAAAATTATTTAAATTGTTTATAAATGGGTTTTAAAGGTTCTTTCAGACCACAAATTAAAAATTTGACAAAAAAAAGTTTAACAAAATTAAAAAACAAAATGGTGGATCCAATGTGTCCGTAAATGCTAAAAAATGGATCAAATGATGGAAGATAGTGTTAAATATAGAAAAAACATTTTGTTTCAGTTATAATCATTTTGGTTCTTTTTCATCTTGATCTGTCTCTTTGTTGAAATCTTCATTATATTTAAAATTTTTTTCATCAGCATCTGCGTCAGAGTCTTCATAATCTTCTCTTACAAGAACCAAGAGGGCAACAGCCTCTGGCAACAAAGTCTTCAATTTTTTTGGTGTTGATTTTCGCAGAGATGAAATGTAGGGGTCTGTCGTTGCCAACAATTTCCTGAACACGACTTCCATAGTTTTAACTCTTGAAAACTTTCGAGAAAAACCCAAACGATATTGCTTTATTAACTTATTGGTTGATTCTTGAGCATCCTCGGACAGTTGACCAATGGGTAAAATGGCCGAAGAAATGATATCTGGTTCGTGGATCAGCAATCAATGTACTGATGTTGGCATGTTGTACCAGGGATATTCTTTGATATAGTGTCTTGCAGTTGCTAAGACGTAACCTCAAAACTTTTCAACTTCAATTTCATGTCCACTCGAAATTGTTTGCAAAGTTATTTGAAAACGGTGGATTAATTCTTCGGAAACACTAGTTATCAAGAATGACGTTTGAGTGTTTTCAAAGAAACGTTGAGCGGTGTTTCCGTCGTTTGTGCTGCCCAACTCTTGCTTTGGCATGTCGACTAAAATTCCTAGTTGCTATTTGAAAGCTTTTTGGATGCTAGCTTTCATTGTTGCTTTTTCCTACTTATCTTCTTCGTTACGCGCTTGCCATTTTTTCGCATTTTTTTTTTTGTATCCCAAATGAATACAGCATTTAAAACATCGAATCATGGCGTGTAGGGTTGACAGTCCGTACTGTAGATAATCAGTGGTTACCGGTCTTTGCAAAACTTTATCAATGTTATTAAATTGCTTGGAAGTTGCCTGGCAGAGATAACACCGTTGCGCAGATTTTGTGTTGGTGATAGCATTGCATATTTTACCATCTAACATGGTCATACTTAAACTGTATTGAATAAAAACATTTTTCATATGAATGGTTGTCTTTAATGATTGGAGTTGTTCGATCTGTTTGTCAAAATGCGTTTTCTCATTTATAAAAGTTTCCTCGGTTTTTTTTGTAAATTGCAATTTTAGAGGTCTGCAAAAGAGGGTTAAAGATGGCTTCAGATTACTCCATAAGAGATTTTCTTCTTTTGTTTCTTGATTTACACCTACAAGTTGCAATGGAACAAGCGAAGTAAAAAGTAAACTTGCATCTGATATATTCGGATCTTCAAAAGTCATTTTATAAATGCTTTGTCCGGATGTTCCGTCAAAGCCCCACTTACAATTCAAAGCCATATTCAATATTTCTGAATCACTCTTATATGTAATATTGTCTTGGTTCAGCAGTAAAATACGTTGATTGGTGTGGTCTAATAAAACTTGCAACTGTACCTCAGCTTTTGATTCGGTAAAATTTAAGGTGTCTTTTGGAGGGTAGCAACATTTTTTTGCTGCCAACACAGCTGAGTATGGTGGATAAAATGTATTTAAACTTTTTTTTTTTGCCTGACTTCTCAAATGCTGGTACAAATCTTTCGTCAAACTTAGGTCTAATAAAAGTGCTAGAACTTCATTTGCATCATAAAAGGCTGGCAATTATAATGATAGTTGCAAACTCTCCTTGTATTTTGTTGCCTTGAATGGACTTGACAGTGTAACGTCATTCACAATCTTAGCAGCGTCTGAATGCCCTGAAGATCGAAGACTCATTTGCGTCGCAAATGATAGTTCGGCAGAACTGAACATCGTACGCATCTCTTTAGTCCTCCTTCTTTTGGACCTATCAGATAAAGTTTCAAAACTTCCGGTGGGTCGACCCGTTGATTCATTTACAATTGCACGTTTTGCATCAATCTTTTTAATTTAACCAGTTTTCGTTCTTTTTGAAAAAGTAATCTTGTCGTTGAGCTGCTTTCTTATATTTCTTTCTAAACTTTGTCATTAAAACAGAAATAGTAGGTCTCATGTTGTCACGAATTGAAATTACATATCCAATCTTTTCAGTCAATGACTTTTCCAAATGTTCTACGATCATTTGCAAATCGTTTGAAAAATATTTTTTTGTTATAATAAAGACCTCTTTCCTCGAAAGTGGTCTTTATTATAACAAAAGGTAGCCATATACGGCAACCGGTGGATCTGATAAATCTAAATTTAAAAAATCTGGGTATACTTATTTAAAATGTATTTACTCAATATTTAGTTAAGTTTTTAACTTTTTATTTTAATAAAATATATAATTGTATTTATACCATCATTTAAATGAATTCCATCCATTTCCAAACCGTTTGCTTTGTAATAAGCCCGTAAACTCGAAAGTCCGTAAACGGCGATCAAATTTTAAACTAAATTATTTATTTTGATATTCTAATTTTAATAAAAATCTATAATGTATTATCCAGAAATTTTAATGAATTCCATACTGTAAAAAGATAATGACTTAAAGATTTAATTTACTGTATAAATTACATATAAGTTACTGTATTGATACATTTATAATTACTGTATAGATAAATATAAATTACTATATAAATACTTTCAATACAATACAAATACAACTTTTATTTTAGTTATCAATTTATGCATTATTTATGTATTTATTTATTAACTTAAATAAATACATAATTTATTAAATACTTAAAAGCGCTAAAAAACATATGTACCATGTTTGTATTTATATTTAATTTTTTCTTAATTTAATTATGAAGTTAATAACTTTTTTAATAAAAAATATTTTTTAATATTAAAAAATCTAATTAAAAAAATAACCAATTATTCAGTTTAAAATATGAAACAAGAAAAAAAAATGGAAATGCAATCATATCTTGAAGATTGGAAAATGGTAACTACTGTGTGGCGGTGTGTGTAGCGATCACTGTCCTTTTCTAAGTTATTCATCTCACTGTGTAGGAGAAAGCGTTGTTCCTGTCCTTTTTTTACTTTTAATCTTCTTTATAATGCTTCTAGACATCGATTATAATTAAAATTATACAAATGTAGCTCATAATTAAATAGTTTTACTTTCATTTTTCAAGATGTCTCAATAACGGCATCTTGCAACTGTCATATAAAACATAGCTTAAAAGTGGAGTTGGTACTAGTAAGTGAATTTGAATGTTAAACTACAAAAAAAAATACTTCATACGTACAAACACAATGCAAATGAAAGTGGAATATTGTGGAATTCGTAACTTATCTCTATTTTTAAAGCAAGTTTTACAATTTTATAAAATATTTTTCTGTATTAAGTTAATTTAAAAAAGGAAACCAATATAATAATGACTTAATAATAATATTTTTTAATTAGTACATACCTTGTGAAACGAATTCCATATTGAAAATATTTGTTTCACGTGCACACAACAAAAATATTTATTTTTGAAAAAAAGAAATATTTTTGTTGTTTTTCCCTTTTTGACCAGCTTTTTTGAGATCTGACCCACTGTGCGCCGCCACAATTGATTGCTATACGGGCTCGTTTTATGGCATTTTTCATCACTTCGACGAGAATTTCGGGCGACAGATTCTCGCACTTAAGTCAAATGTTGTCCTTAAAAGCTTCCAGGGTCTCGGGCTTGTTCAGGTACACACGGGACTTCAAAAAACCCCACAGAAAAAAGTCTGGAACGGTGAAATCGGGCGATCTTGCGGGACAGTGCAAATCGCCAAAACGAGAAATGAGGCGACCCGGAAACGCTGCCTTCAGAATATCGGTTGTGGTTCGCACACTGTGTGCCGTTACTCTGTCCTGTTGGAACCACGTGTCCTCGACTCCTAATTTGTTCAATTTTGGCAGAATAAAACCCAGTTAACATGGCCCTATAACGCGCACCGTCCACTGTTGTCGTTTGACCAGCGGCGTCCTCGAAAAAAAATCGCCCGATGACTCCTCCAGCGTGAACAGAGCACCATGCAGTCCCTTTCAGCGGGTGTAATGGCTCCTCGTGCATCACTTGTGGATTTTCGGTGCCCCAGAAGCGATAGTTTTGCTTGTTCACGTACCCGCTGAAGTTGAAATGAGCGTCATTGCTCATTATGATTTTAGTCGAAAAATCGTCCAATTCATGCTCGAGTTTGAGAATGGCTTGGGCGTAGGTTACACGCTTTTGACGGTCAATAGGCTGCAGCTGCACGGACTGGACTTTGTACGGGAACATGTGCAGGTCTTTTACCAAAATTCGCCTAGGGACAACCGGCTGATAACTAACTGCAAGGCTGCGTCTGGTCGATGTTTCTGGCGACAGCAAAAAATCCTCGGCAACAGCGGTGATATTTTCGGCAGAATGGGCGTTCCTGGGACGGCCACTCTTTGCAACGTCTCGTGTTGTTCCATACTCTTGAAGGTTGGCGGTCAAACGGCGCAGTGTTTGCCCAGTCGGTGCCGGACGACCGGGGAATCGACACCTGAATTCGCGCTGCGCCAATACCACAAAAGAATTTTTATGTAAAAAAATAGACACGATTATTCCCCGTTTTTGGGGAGTGTGTAGCTCCATAGCTTATTCACTTGAAATTTACATCTATCTACTTTAATGTCGAAACAGATTTCACATTTGCCGTAATCTGGAAAAAAAAAACCATATTACAATAGGGTGATTTCTTTTGGGCCAACTTGTACCTACAACATGCAGTTTATACATTTTTACTTATTTAACTTTTTTTTTCTTTACATGTAAATCAATATGCAGAATATCTGTTAATGAAAGCTTGTTGCTTCCAAAAACCTAAGTTACAAACAACTTCTAGGCAGAGGCGATTCTACAAATAAAATAAGGAGACGGCGTGAATCTTTAAAACAAGGCCCTTCCCCCCTAAAATTACCTTTGTTTCTAGAGTAAAAAAAAAAACAAGAAAAAAAACAAAAGTAATCACATCAATTCCATAAAAACAAAATAAACCGAATAAGAAAAGGAAAAAACCAAATCAAATATAGCATATAAAAAATAACCGAAAAAGAAAAGGAAAAGAACAAATCAAATATAATATATTAAATGTAAGAAAGTTGCAATAAGAAATAAGTAGTATACAAAATTAAAGTATTAAAGTATCAAAATTTTAAACATTGCAAGTAGCAGCATTTTCAATCCATTATATGCAGAAAAAAATAAAAATAAAAATGACAAATCACGTGAGAAATGATGAACCACGTGTTAAGGAAATGGCTCCATAAAAACGTTGTTAATGATATTGGTATTTGTTATGATTATTTGTCAAATTGAATTTAGATAACTAAGGATAATAAATAGAAAAACCAATCATATTTATTAATATTATCATTTTTGTTATTATCAATATTATTTTATTTATTCTAATGATATTAATAAGTGACGTTAATACAAATATCCGTGACATTTTTATTTTTTTTATTTTCTTATTTTTAGCGTTTTATACCTCATCATTTTTTAATTTTTTTTAACTTGATATTAATTATATTTTAACTTGATATTAATTCCTATTTTACTTTTTATTTTTTGCTAGAGTATTTATAAAAAAAAAACGTGGTATAAAAAAACTTAAAATGCTTTGGCTAAATCGCTTGAGAAGCTTAAAATATCTTATTTGTGTTTTAAAGAACTGTTATTTGATACAATTGACTAATTTTGCACTACTTGTACGTTTCGGAGCAGCTACCCCCATTGTTCGTGGTTTTCGAGATACATAATTGGGAAAATTGTTTAGATGCTTAATTGAAATAACCTAACTACAAAAAAAATAATAGCCGTTGGAGGAGGGGGGGGGGGGAGAGGACTCTTGAAAAGAAAAATGATTTTATGTTTAAAGTCATCAATAAATTCGGACAAGATGCAAAACGTTTGCAACTATTGTGTAAATAAATGTTTTTTTGGTCAACTTTAATTTTAAAAAAATAATTGTGATTCAACCATGTTTAAACTGATCTTTTTCGTAGATTTTTTTAAAAATTAATTTAAAACAATAATATTTTTGCTTTAATGAGAGTACATCAAAGATGTTAAAATTGTTATCAATTGTTAGTTGTGGAAAACGAACAACCGCTAAGTATCTTTTTTCCACATAATTTATATTTGGTTTGTTTTCCAGAAAAAAATGATTTTTCAAATTTAACTTTTTTTAAATTAATGTTAACCATTTGTAAGTCTCTGCTTATCGTTCAACTGCTGGAATCGATCCATCAATCAGGATAAACGCAACTAACCCTAAAGTTAAATATTAAAGTCTAAAGAATTAAAGGGTTGCATCTGCTCCGATCTAAATGTCAAAGATATACTTTTGATTGACTGACAGCGCAACAGAAATTTATTTTCCTAAAAATATTTTGCTTACAACCGTGGGCCAATAAACCTTTTGTTAGTATAACATGGCTTACTTAAAAACTTAACTTTTATTGTGCATGAATCTTGCATAGTATAAAACCCGGGTATTTTGAATTAAAAAAAAAGTTGCTGTGTAATGCTGGGTTGTTGGGTAATTCTCCGTCCAAATAAGTGACTATAGTTATGATAAATTCTTAATAATTTTCTCGAAAAAATGTATTTTTCTATTAAGGTTAATGCTGCCCGTTTCACATTATTTATTTTGAAACAAGTGCTTGTCATTGAAACACCTGTTTTTTTTTCTGAAAGAAATTTGGGCTTCATTAAAAAAAGGAATTAATTTCTAAATTTATCTGGCGTCTAAAGTTTTGAAGCAAAATTTGGAACTTCATTGTTTCTTTATGCGTAGTTAAGTACGCCTGAGTACATTCCAAACATTTTTGACGCTCGTTAAACATTATTATCAATAATTTTTGAGAAGACAAGACAAGATGAAGAATAGTATATGAAAACAAAATACTATTCTAGCCAAAATGATGAATAAATCTTCAAGATAATGAAGTGGACTATATACATTGCATTTTAAATGATATAAAGTTTTATGGAGCTGCCTAAACGTGGTTGCATGTTTAGAAAAGTTTAATATTATAAAAAAATTATTATTACAGTTATTATTACAATTTTAACTTAATTATTATTATTTTTACTTTAGCATTTATTTATTTAACTTAATTTTAATTTCGCATTAGCAGCATTTTGAGCTATGTAAGAGATTTCTTTATTACATAAAGTATTTTATAAAAATGTTATAAAAACTATGCATGAAGCTGTTGATCCGTATCTGAGTTATTAACTTGTTTGTTGCAATAGCGCCAGCGGGGTAACTTGATAGAATTATACAAAAGTATAATTATATATTAAATACAAAATATACTGTTAAAAAAATCCTAAAGCCTTAAATATAATAAACGTCATCATTTTTGTAAAATACACTCCCATATTAATATGGTTGTGTATTTTACAAAAACTTATGACGCTCGTACGGAGCATCATAAGTTTTTATAAAATACACTAAAATATTTGACATAAAGAAGTTAGTTGACATTTAAATTCTTGGTATTTGTTTTTAAATTCCTACTTTTATACCAGTTGTTTCTAATGTGACGTAGCGTATAGTTAAAGAGTTTGAATGTTTGCAGATAAAGCAAAAAAACAATCTTTTATAAAATAATTTGGATAGTTTTTTGAAATAACCTATTTTGAGCATTATCAAAAAACTTTAAAAAATCATAAAAAATGGTTATACTTCGGTGTGTGACGTAACGAAGAAATAGAGAGTTGTCATTATTACTATTATTATTATTTTTTAATGGTTTTTGTTTTCGGTGGCCCAAGAAGGCCAAACGGTCTTGTCACAAATCATCGCAAAAAAGCATTTAACTCGGAATTTCATGCTTTCTTTCTTACCAATAGCGCGAAATATGATAAAGAGCCTCGAATACTAGATTTCTTGCTCTTAAAGCAAGCGCTCTAACCACTGCGCCAAGGCAGCTTATAACAACCGCTATCCAATAATCGTTCATTTTAAGTAACAGGTAACTAAGTGCAATTTTTTTGAGCTGAAATACGTTGAGAGTGAGTTTCTAGACCACAAGCTTGCTATGTTAGACTAATCTTTTTTCCAAAAAGTTTATTTTTGAACTTAATTTTTGCTGGTAATTGTTATTAAAGTTGTGATACAACGAACAAAATGAACTTCCTATTTAAATACACTTCCTCGGTGCTCTGTGACAAGACCTTAAGATCTTCTTGGGGGACCTAAATAATAAAATAATAACCCAGAGCCGACGACATTAGGGGGCGGAGGGGGGTGTCTAGGGTCATTTTTTTTCTAAAGGACTTTTTTTTTTTAATGAAAATTCTAAATATAAAGGAACTTTTTTTAAAAATTGGCAATGTGCCCTTCCACTTCAAAACCCATGTCGTCGGCCCTTTAACAAAAAGGATCAAAAAAGTTAGACCAAATTTATGAATTTGTCCCGAGTTTAACCTCATAACATGCATTTATAAAATTCCATACACTTGGATAAAGTTGATCAGGTAAAAGGATTCGATAGTTTTTAATCTCTTTTTCATCTATTTTCCTTAGTATAGTTCAATGTCTGTTCTAAAAAAGAACTTTTTAACTTTATCAGTAAATTTATTGGCATGACTTTTAACGATAACAGCTGGTTTTTGGGGTAAAAATGGTTTTTTAATCTTATTACTTTGCTGAACTGTGTTGTATTTTTGTAGGCTTTTTTTTCTCTTTTTAATCTAAAACTATCATTTTTAACCTTGTTATTGTAAATTCTATATAATTCATATTTTTTAGCTTGACAATCAAATTCTTTTTTTTGTTTCCTAATGTCTTTATTCTTGCAGCTTCAGTGAATTAAGTTTTTAACTTGATAAGGTATTTATGATTTTGTTCATTTGTACGTCTAATTTGTATTGTAGTTCAAAATATTACCATCTCTTGTCTCTTAAAGCTTTTCTATTCCTCTTCTTGCACTGCTTTTAATTATTTGTATTTTGTTTTTACGTTGTTTTTACTTTGATCTTTTTACTTTAAAAAAAAGAATTATTAGTTTTTGTACATAAAAAAAAAATTCTGAGACTAAAACTACTTTAGAAACTCTTTACAATTTATCATTAGTAAACGTTTCGAAAATTTTATAAAATTAAAAGCAGCCGTGGTGGAGTGGTTAGAGTTCGGACTTCAGAGCTGTTGGTCAAAGCCGACTCTGGCCATATATGCATAATTGGTAAAGAAGAAGGCGTGAAATTTCTGAATAAATACTATTTTGTGTTGCTTTGTGATAAGACCGTTAGGACTTCTTGGAGCACCTAAATAACTCAAGAGAAAAAAAAATTAAAATCAAGACTCAAGTATGACTATTTAGGTCAAGCTGATTTTCAAGAGATCTTTTTTTTCAAAATTATTCGGTAAATAGGACAAAATGGATTTTAATCAAGTACAAGATACAAAAAAATAGAACTAAAATGACGTACAAATGCTCATAGAAAAATATCGCAGTAAATATAGTTAACTTTTTTTTTTAGGAAGTAAATTACAGCTTGCATGATACGTTTTATCAATTTTTTTTTCATTTGATTTATTTCCGTATTTTAACAAAACATTTTAAAAGTAAAATAGTGACGTAACGTATACATGTATATTCTATATTTCTAACATCTGCTAGCTTTGAAAATGATTTTCAAAATATTCAATATCTTTTTTAAATGAAAGGATGATCTTTTCTTTCTAAATGAAGTAAAAAGAAGACTGTTAAGATAAGAATAACTATTATTAATATAGCAAAAAGTTTATTATACAGTATAATAAATTTTTTACTATATTAATATTATAATAGTTATAGTTTGTTTGGTTTGAATTGGATTTGGAAAAATCATCCCGAGGTTGACTATTTCTTGCAATGGTTTATATTTAAAACTATATTAAGTATGAATAAATTTTTAAAATATTTATAAATATAAGAAATATGTTTTGTTGTTGGGTAGGTTAAGTGATGATTTAAGTTTTTAAAATAGTTCTTAAAGATAATAATATACTTTTTAATAAAAAATAAGAATAAAAAATTTTATTATTATTATTATTGTTGTTATTATTGCTATTATTTTTGTGATTATCATTATTATTCCTTATCAAAACATTCATTGTTATCTACATTGTTATCATCATATAAAAAATGTAAATGATGGTTAAAGCTAGTAAACTTAAAATAATAACTTAAACAATAATACTAAAATAATAATATACTAATATAATATAATAATAATATACCGGAAACTTTTTACAATATGTAGAACAAGCTGAGGTTATTGTAAAATTACTAACAGAGAATTTAAATGTGTATTCTAAATTTTAATTCTATGGTAGATTTGGATAACATGGCTAAAACAATAGCCCTTCAATTGTATTTAGTCAAACACATTTTTTTTTGTAAGAGCTGTATTAACAAAAAATACATTTTTATTTCCCGCAAGTTAGGAGATACGCTCTAACAAATATTTTATAATCTATTATATAAATAATATATACTTATATGCGTTAATCTATTATATATGCTTATAAACTAGTTTTGAAATTTTTTTTAACGTTATGATAAAATTATATTTTATCATATATAGTGCATTTATAGCATTTATTGTAATTTATTGTAACTCCAATGACTAGTTTTTAACTATATGAGTGTCATCTAACCTAATTTTGTAAAATTATAATAAAGTTTGTAATTTTTCAATTTTTGGTTAATAAATGGATAAATAACTTTAATAAATATTAAATTTCTAAAATTGAAGATATTGCGTATTTTCGAAGTTGTTGGCAATCATACAGAAATCACTCGAAACTATTTTAATTAAAAAAACCGTTAAAAATTAGTGTTTCGGTTTGATCGTAAGTTCAAATTTTCAAATTTTGTTTTGATCTCCGCTACTTTTTAAATGGACTATAAATTGCATAAAAAAAGTGTTTGACAGTTTGCATTTACAGTACTATATTATAATTTATATATGTTCAAAATTTATTTAATTTTAATGTTTTCTTGACCTGTATACTTTTTTCTATTTACTTTATATTGCATATATTATGGTTTGTTTTATAAAAAGTTAGAAAAATAACAATACTAACATAATAATATAAAACAACAACAACAAAAAACAAACGACAGTATTCAAATATAAAACAATAGAAATACATGGTAATATCTAATTAATGTATTTTTTTATTTTTGTAATTAATAGAACATCCCTCCGGATATAAAATATATTGATGTTTACAATAATTTCCTGTCTGTTTTATATGTCAAATATTGCAAAAAAAAATCTACAAATGTTATGCTTTAAAAATGATGCAAAGAGCTTCTAAATAATATTTTATAAATAACTCATAAATTTTACTGTATACACATATAATAGTTACTTTTTTTTTTTTTAGCAGTTCCTGATTTAAATATACAAACAATTATATTTCTTATTTTGAAAAATTGTAATCTCACTCAAATGGATCCGGCTTATGAGCAACGTTTATTCAGACAAGTTAATGGAATTAAAACTCCAACAAAAAGTCCAATTGTAAGTTAAGATGAAAATTGTAATTGTATAAGTCTCAGCATCAGATATTTAATTTTTTTTTCTCTTTATATTTTACACTAAGAATGTTCAAATACTGTAATATGTGTGTAGTCACAATAAAAGATGTTGGAAATACTTAAAAATAATTAAAATACTTTATTTAAGTTATTATGATAGTGGTTCTACAAGCAATGAATCATAATGTAAACAAATTTGTATTTAACATTTTTTACCCTTCATCGTTAAAAATTTTTTTTTTATGATATCTGTGATAAAGGTCACCTGTAATAAGTTGGTTGAGTAACTACTCTATTATAAGTTTTACAAAAAAGTAACAAATGACCATGGGTTATTAGCTTAATCAAAAGCCGAGCTACAAATTCATTGAGCTGGTTTTTAGTTCTTTAGGTTTTCCAACTTTGATTATAATGCAAAACACTTTTATTTCTAAAATTTATTTGAAAAATCTTATTTTTGTTTTTACTTATCATTTTTGCTATTCTGTGTTTATAGTAATCTCCAGTTAAGCCAGTGTTTACACAAAATTTTTTTCAACATTTATAATAAAGTTGGTAGTTTTAATAAAGACAGTAAACCTTATAGCTCGGATGTTTACTAGGCACCGGCACTATATAATATACATAGCATTTATGCAAATTTGCAAATCTTTTTTAAAGTCATTTATTTTTTATTCAAATTTTATTAAAGATTTAACTTTTACCTAGTCTTCACCATTTGGAAAAAGTCCTGGGCAGGTAACGCCTACCAAGCGATTGCAAGATGCTGGGTTAGACAGGTAGATATTTGTTCCTTTTATATAAATGTTATATGTAATTTATAATAATATCTATAAAGTCAATGTATTGTAAATAATATATTTGATGTATCAAATAAAAATAATAATAATAATAATAATAATAAAAATAATAATAATAAAAATAATAATAATACCAAAAATACCAAAAATAAACTATTTTTGGTATTTTTTGGCGTAAGCTCTGCACAAAATTTTCAACACAAAGGTTTCACCAGAATAATATAGAAACAAGGTTGTCAAAAAATTGCTGACCTCAGGTACTCTTATATAGGCAGTTAGGTCGGCATTGCTGAATGCGGATCTAATTTAGGTTAGGTCAGACCTTGGATCATCATGATCGCCCTGTTACTGGTATCATGTAAACCATTACAACATGTTAAATGTCCTGCTGCCTTGTAGAATTCATTTTCTAAGCAAAGGCGAGAAGAAGTGAGCTTCCTGTTATCAAATGCTATCTCATATCTGTCATGTCTATAGTAGTATATGCTTTTGTCTGTGATATAATTGAAGGTGTCTTAGTTACTGTGTTCACTCTCCTGCTATTTACTATGTATGTATGTTTGTGTTCTGTCTGAACCTCTGTTGTAGTGTTAGGTCAGTTACTACCTACTAATTACAACTGTATAATTTATCATTCACCTTAATTTCCAGCACTCCAATAGATAATGTTTTTTATGTTCAATATGTTAAAATACTGCTTACAGAATTTTTTTACAGAAGGATCATTAATATCAATCTGCTTCTGGTGACATTTACTGTCCCATGTCCTGCTGTCTTGTAGGATTTGCTTTTCTAGGCAAAGGTTAGGTAAAATAAACTTTGACTTAAATACTTAAATTAAGTAAAAACATCTGTTTATAGTATATAAACTTATCCTTATAAAATTCTTTATAATATAATATAATATTTCTAGGGATTATAAATACCCTCATTATTCAAGTAATCAACTGACTTAAATACTTTAAGCCTTAGGGCTTTTTATTGAATAGAAACAGTGTCTTGATAAAAATACTCATCTTGGGCAGATGTTAACTGTGTTCAGCTTCTATTTTTTAGAAAGCCACCTAGGCAAAGACTTTAGAGGTAAGCATAATAATTTTGTTGACCAGCATCACACTCCATCATATATTAGGCTGGCATAGATATAATCCTGTTTTACATTATTTAAAATAATGTAAAACAGGATTATATCTATAAATGCTGGATCTTTGCTTTCTTGATAGAAACTATGCAACTCTTTCTGTCATCTTCTAATGAAGGTTAAGCTCAAAGACTTAATTAAAAGAGCTTGCGTCTCTTGTGCCATCTACTAAAATTCACTTTTGTGACTAATCTTTTAGGTGCTTCTGTTTAGCACCATATCACTCAATCATCTTTCTTTTTGTTCTATATTGTTCTCCTTTTCATGACTGCACTCTTTTAGATATAATTTACAATCAAATTGACTAAGTCCTTTCTCTCTCTATCTCAGACAAAATTGTTATTTTTGGTGACTTTAATACTATCTTGCTGAATAATTTGGCCCTAACACCACTGATCCTGCTGCCACTAAAGCTCATAACTTCTGTATTTTTCAATTGTTTATTTAAATATCTTCCAGCCAATCCTATTCACTTACCTTCACTTTTAATTTGTGTTTTATCTTTAACCCTACCTTGTGTTCAGTTTCTCCTTCCTTAAGTTTCCCGTACCTTGTGTTCAGTTTCTCCTTCCTTAAGTTCCCCTTTAAGTGATTTAAACTATGCAACATCTCTAAATCTTTTATCTCATACTTCTGCTTTGGACTCTCATCACACTCAGAAGCCTTCTCCAAAAAGCCCATGCAGGATTTTTTTAAAGAGGCTATGCAGATTCTACAAATGTATACTTGATTTGATAGACCATAACACATTGCATTTTATAAAGACATGTAAATTAGTGTAAACTAGCCTTTTATTGTATTATAAAAGTACTGGTCTATCAGCATTGACATTAGTTGCTTAAAAATGCAATGATATATTTCAAATGGAGGTATATAATACAATAGATAGTTAATGCATTTTAAATACTTTGATTTAAATAATAAACACCAAGTTTTATTTGAAATAAAAATTTGCCTGTACTGCCTTAAGACAAAACTAGAATACCTTAAGAGTTTAACTTTTGTTTTAAAAAACACAAAAAAAAAACAAAAACAAAAAAAAACATTTTTCTGCCTCTAATCTGTATGTTGTATTCTTGTTTTAGATTTATTCCTAGTCGAGCTGTGGTTAACTTAAGTAAAGGATTTCTTTCAACGCCTCCAAATGTAATAAATTAATTGTTTGAACTTTTTTTTGTAAATTGTTTTAAATTATTCAAGCAAATTGACTGGTAATCTAATTATATAGTTTTACTTGTATAAAAATAATATTATGTTTTTATATCTTAGGAAAATGTGGATCCTGCATTATTATCTGGAACAAAGTAAGAAATTATTGCAAAAATAATGTAGACCTAAATGAAGTATGGTGTATTTATATTTATCATGTTTTATCTAATTTCAATGACTTTTGTTACAATACTTGTGAATTTAGTGTCAAACTTCTTTAACAAAAAAATGAGTTAGGCACTTAATGAAAAGAGAATAAAAATTATTTTTTATATTTTTCATTTCCTTTTTGCAAATTTTCCTGTTGCACCATTCATTTGGCGCATTGTGTAACACAATTAGCTTTTGTGTTTAAAATACTTTTTAAATGAAGTTTTTTATATACCCAACATCAAAAGAAGGTTGCTTAATCTAAAAATAGTGGGGTGTAAATCTTTTAAGTTAAATGTATAAAAGTTCATATGGTTAAAACTTAAGTTATAACTTTGGAGGAGAAAATGCCAGACTTATCTTTAAGCATCTCAGAATACACTTTTTTACGACTGGGTAGTGCAATAAAATAAATACAATTAAAATTGTTTTATGCTGCATAAAATTTTTATACAGAAGTTTTGAATGTCAACTATTTTAGGCTTTGTTTTTTATACAGAAGTTTTGAATGTCAACTATTTTAGGCTTTGTTTTTTATACAGAAGTTTTGAATGTCAACTATTTTAGGCTTTGTTTTTTATACAGAAGTTTTGAATGTCAACTATTTTAGGCTTTGTTTTTTATACAGAAGTTTTGAATGTCAACTATTTTAGGCTTTGTTTTTTATACAGAAGTTTTGAATGTCAACTATTTTAGGCTTTGTTTTTTATACAGAAGTTTTGAATGTCAACTATTTTAGGCTTTGTTTTTTATACAGAAGTTTTGAATGTCAACTATTTTAGGCTTTGTTTTTTATACAGAAGTTTTGAATGTCAACTATTTTAGGCTTTGTTTTTTATACAGAAGTTTTGAATGTCAACTATTTTAGGCTTTGTTTTTTATACAGAAGTTTTGAATGTCAACTATTTTAGGCTTTGTTTTTATTATTTACTATTTTTTTGTTTTTAAATTTCATCTCTGCAAAATAATAAGAATATTAATGTTTTGTAATTGCTAAAAATTTAGAGACAAATTTAATTTTTTTTTTTTTTTTTTACTGTATTCACATGTATATTCACTCTAATAGACATCTCTACTAAGGTGTCTATTAGATAAAAAACGTTCAGGGCCCTTCAGCATACATTGGCTAACATGCCAGTTCTTATAGATTTAACCTTATATTTTGTTTGCAATACAGTAAATTAAAAAAATATAAACATCTACCAGACAAATGTAAAAAGTATAAACATTTACCTGACAAATTTAAAAAATATAAACAGCTACCAGACAAACCTAAAAAAATATAAACAGCTACCAAAAAAATGTAACAAATATAAAAAGCTACCAGACAAATGCAAATAATATAAACAAAAATATTTTTAGGACACCTTTAAGGTGTCCTAAAAATATTCTTGTTTTAGGCTTAGTGTATCAACATAAAAAGCTTTGTATGGATTTTGAAAAAATTATGGAACATTTTTAGTTTATGAATTTATTAAAAATTTATAACTTATTGAATATATTATGTAACTATGCGGTAGTGGTGTATATTATGGTGTATATATGGTGTATATATATTTAGGCTTAGTGTATCAACATAAAAAGCTTTGTATGGATTTTGAAAAAATTATGGAACATTTTTAGTTTATGAATTTATTAAAAATTTATAACTTATTGAATATATTATGTAACTATGCGGTAGTGGTGTAGTGGTAGAGCGCTCGCTTCATAAACGAGTGGTTCCGAGTTCGATCCCCACCACGTCCCTGGTAGTACCGCGCTCAACTCGTTTCTCCGCGCAGCGGCCTTGTTCGTCAAGGTTCGTGTTTCGGAGTTATAGAGTTGAGAGAGGGTTATAGCCACGAATAAGTAGCCTCCTCGTCTGTAGTGGCCTTCTCGGCCTTGAGGAGGTGAATTAAAATAAAAAAAAAAAAAAAAAAAAACTAGGAGTAAATATTTCTTACAAATTTTTACTTTGTTTTACCTTAAATAAACTCTACTCTCAAATATTTATTTGTTTTTTATACTACTAAGAGCATCAAAAGCATTGTCAAAATCTTTTTTATTTTTCAATTTTGGTATAAAAAATAATGAGGATTTTGAGGATGCTTTGTCTACTATATAGTAGATATTTTATGATTTATTTTAATAAACAAAACTTTCTGAATATGACATTTTTCATTTATCTTTTAGAGACCACGTTCCCTGTTCAGAAAATAAAGGTACAGCAAAATATAATTTTAATTTTTATAACTTCTTTCATAAGAAAACTTGTATTTTATATATTGTTGTTATGAATAAAGTTTTTATTCCAATTTTTATTTTTGTTTTTAATGTTTTAATTTTTTTTTTAGAATTTCTTCTCTATAATTCACTTCTTCGAAATGAACTCTTAAGAGACGAGATCGAAACTCTCAACGTAACTATTTTTTTTTTTTAATAGTTAAATGGTTTCTGTAAGTAATTTTAACTTTGCGTTTTTAAAATGAAATTTTTGTATTCTAGGATGAAAATGATGAACGCCATCCATTATCTACTCCCAAGCATGTGCGCTCACTGTTTAAAGTAAGTTTCTTATGAGCTGTTTCATGTTGTAAAAACTTCCACTATTATTTTTATCAAAATTTTTTATTCTTACTAGAGTCGAGCTCCTAATAAACGCAAATATTTACTTGATTCAATTGATATCTCATCCCCCTACACTATATCTCCAATTGGAACCAACAGGTTTGTTTATTTTTGCTTATAAAAATAGTTTAGTTATAAATATAATTATAGTAATTAATACTGTTTCTTTAGCCACAGACTTCTACGATCTCCTAAAAAGGTAAAAGCAATTTTTTAAAATGTTCTGTTGTAATGAGCACACTAGTGTGCGTACACTAGTGCACTACTACTAACACATCCTTTTAGTTTATGCTTATGATTACAATGTAGCTAATAAATTATTTCAATTTTTATCTTGTTTACTGCTTATTTAATTCAATTAAATCAATCTTTGCTTATAAAAGTTTTATTTTTAGGCAGTTCGCCAAATACCAAAAGTTCCTTATAAGGTTCTTGATGCACCTGATTTACAAGTAAGTATTAAAGTTGTAATTAAGTACTTCCACACTTTTTTTTTTCTAAAATTATATTATTTCTTTAGGATGATTTTTACTTGAATTTGGTTGACTGGTCATGTCAAAATATTTTAAGTGTTGGGTTGGGATCTTGTGTGTATCTTTGGAGTGCTTATACCAGTCAGGTATGCTTTATAGTGAAGTGATAAATCATACTACTAATAATAATGTTAATTAAAGAAATTTTTTATATTACAAAGTTAATTTGAAATGTCTTACTACTAAATATATAAGGTGACTAAGTTGTGTGATCTATCATCTGAAGGCGATCCTGTTACTTCTGTTGCTTGGAATGATAAGGTAAAATAATTTTGTGCATATTTATTATATGTTTTTTATGAAGTAAGATATATGATTTTTTGATTAAGTTATATGTTTTCTATTAAGTAAGATATATAATTTAAGGGAAATCATTTGGCTGTTGGTACACACAAAGGGTACATTCAAATTTGGGATATTGCTGTTTCAAAACGAATCCAGGTGTTGCAAGGTCACACAACAAGAGTTGGTGAGTTTTTTCTAAACGAATAATTTTTTTTTTCTAAACAAATATATATATATATATATATATGTATATATATATATATATATATATATATATATATATATATATATATATATATATATATATATATATATATATATATATATATTGCATAAAGCTAATGTTAGTGTATCAAATACCTTAACCAAATTTCCATTGGTTTTGTAATCAAACTTTTAAACTTTATTGACTTGATCTGTAGCAACTTTTTTCCCACATGGCTTTCAAAAGTTTGAATAGTGGATTTTTTGGGGCCAACAGTTTTTCTGCTACTTTAGAATTGAAGTACTTTATGTGGGTTTCTCCAATATAATACCATCACTTGTGTTGTCACAATACTCTGTCCATTCTTCCCAAAACATATTTTAAATAAAGGTTACCACTATCTATATTTTCCTCCAGAGTACCAGAAGTTTAGAGTGGTGTTACTCAAAAGTACCATTGTAAATATAATCTGTTTTGATTTTTAAAAAAATATTCTAGAATAATGCTTGTTACTGTGTTTTTCTAAGTTTATTTTATTTTAGAAGAAAATATGTAATAAAATTTTGTGTTTGAAAATCAAATTTTATAAATTTTTAAAGTTTTTTATTCAGATTATACCAAGGTGAAAATTTCATAGACATAAAGTAAACATAATAGCATAGTTACTATGTTAAAATATTTATTACCTCATTAGATAATTTTTTTTTACTAAACTTTAAGCATTTAAAAATTCATCATAACTGTTTTAATATGCAATTGTTTTGGAGTTTGCATGTATT
>NC_061169.1:33544060-33584060 GCF_022113875.1 Hydra vulgaris | reverse complement strand
CCAGAAGCTCTAGACATGCTGGTTAATTAATGATCTGCTATAAGAAAAAAATTTATGATATTTAATGACTTGGAACTTATTGTTTTTAGGCCTGGAGTTCTGGAGTCCCAAAGTCCTTGCTGCCATTATACCTAAGGACTCCGAGTTCAAAAATTGATTGTTCTTTTGACCTATAAGTCTTGATTTTTTTCCTATTAGTAGCCCAAAAGCTTTTCTATATTTTTAAAGCTCCTGGATACAAAAACTAGAAATAAGTAATCTTTTTGTGACTTTCAAATCTAGAGTCCTTTTTGGGACTCCGCATCCCTAGCTGTGAGCTAACGGCTTCAGCTATTAAGGTGTAATGCTCCAGCCTTATTTTAACACTATTTAATAAACAAAAGACTTTATAAAACAGCAAATAAATGCTATAAATCAAAATTAAGGAGATGTTGTTGCAACTTTCAAGTAAAAGTAAAACTGTAAAACTTGATATTTCAATATTACATAACTTGAAATTTACATAAGTTAGATATTTGCATACACTTTCATTCACATCTTCTTATTAAAAAAAGTGCTGTGACTCTTTCTCACCATTAACTTCGGTTAAATGGTGCCGCAAGTTCTGTGCAAACAAGCACGAATGGGCATTAATACTATTATTAAGTTTCTCATTATATAATATGATTTTCAAATAGAATAATTTTTTCATAAAAAGGTTCTTTTGCATAAAAAATATGGCTTTTTATCTAAAAGTTAAAAAAGGTGCATTTTTTCAGTTTTTTTATATTTTTGTTTTTAATATGTTTTTGCATACATAACACCTATTATTTATGATTTTTATTCAATATCGCTTCTTTTGAGTACCAGGTTGAATTACTTTAAAAAAATTTTTTTTTTCAAAATATTAGGGATCCTATAACTGTTCATGGGTCTTTGAGTAACTTTTAAAAAAAGAATGTTTTTTAACAACTTTTTAAACTTTTATTTAAAATGTCTAAGTATAAATTCTTATATAAATTAACATACAGCCTGTTTACATTGTTTGCATGCTTTTTGTTCTTTCATTGATAAACTATCTTTGTTTGAACTCATCCTAATTTAAATAATATTTTCTTTTAATAGATAATAAGTGGTTGAAATGTTGATATAGATTTGTATGTTATCTATATGTGTTTATAATGTGTGATTGAGTTTTTCATTTAAGGATTCATATGTATATATATATATATATATATATATATATATATATATATATATATATATATATATATATATATATATATATATATATATGTGTATATAAATATAAGAGCGATTCTTATAAACTAGCGGCTTTCGACATGTTTTTATGATGTATGTTTTTCCTTGTTATTTTGTTATGGTCTCAAAATTACATTTAATTTGGACCGTTGAGCAAACTTTACTTTTCGGAAATTTCGATTTAGATATGGTCTCAAAATAACTTTTAATTCAGACCGTAGAGGAAATATTACTTTTTGGAAATTTTCTTTTAGTTCGGACCGTAGAGAGGACATCGCTTTTTAATAATTTTTTTCCTGCTTTGTACATCATTTTTACATTAAGGTTTATATCGTTGTTATATTATCCACGGCTAGTTTTTTTAACCACTCATTTGGCTTAAAATTATCTGGTTTTATTGCAAAATTTAGTTAGTCTTGTTGCAGTGTTTGTTGATAAATTATTTATCTTCTGATTTTCATATTATTACTGTTTGTTTTATTCATTGCTCAGCTTTGTTTTAATTTTCACATGCACATTTTTCATCTTTATTATTATTCAGAGAATATTTTTATATCCTTCATTAAATGTTTACATATATCCCGCTTACATTTTTAAGGCTTTTGTGCAACGTTCTTTTTCGCTATCATATATTTTTCAATTATTGTTATGATTATGGGTTTCGCGGGCTGCTCATTTTCCTACACTTTTGATTGGTTGTCATATTTCGAATGAGGTATCTATGAAAGCGTTAGAGTTTATTTAAGGCTATTGTTGTTTTGTTGATATAATATTTTTTTCTAATGAGGTATACTGTTTTCTGATAATAATACTTATTTGGTTTTATTTCTTAAAATAAATTTATGAAATTGTTGCTTTACAAATTTGGGGTTGGTTGGGTTTTGGCTATTTGTAGTGAGTCCCTTTTTACTGCAGTTTGGAATAGGCGTAAGTTGCGGGGTAAAGCATAAGTGGCGATGACGTTTGTCTGACGGGATAAACTAGTTATAAATGCTGATCCTCATCGAAACGCCAGTAATAATAGACGCGACTCTGAGGAGATGTTTATTACTTAATCACTACACAAATTATGTTTACACATTAGCATTAATGTTTTTTTTCCATTATTAAATGCCTTGTTATCCAATTTTTTATTTTGTGATCCGTTTTTTGTTTGGTGATATATATCTTCGTTCATATTGGTGTTTATAAAACAATTTTTTTAATTTTTTTTTAAATTTATTGTTATTGTTATTATTGTTGTGGGTGTATAGCCTGTCTTATTTATTTTTAAATATTCCTCTAATTAATCTTTATTTTTGTCTTGACAACTGTCAAAATATGCTTTGTCTAATAAATAATTCTCCTTTATTCTAATGTACTTGATTTTTTCCCTCAGGCGTTCACTGCTCGTGTGTGACCATTCGGCGAATTTTATATGCCAAAGTTTTTAAATAGTATTTAATTGGGGGAATGCTGCAAAATCTTATAACTAGTTTTTATTAATTTTTATATAAAAAAAAAAGTTAAAATTTGTTATGAAAATATCGAAATTCAGCTGTTCTTCAACTTATAATTTTTTTTCTTTTTAAATAATTAAAAAAAAAAAAAATTATGAAACATTTTTCTTAATTTTACTGTCCATTTAAAGCTCTAAGAATTACATTATTGAAAATTTATGTTGAATTTTTGTATCTGTATTATTTCTAAATATTTTTTGTTTTTTCTCATTTGAATTCTCGTTCGCTATGAATTATGGAAACATTTTTATATATTTATAAAATAAATTTTTATAAATTAACATTTTTCAAAAGCCGTGAGTCCCATAAGACATTAAAAAAAAAGCTTTTAATATCTTTTAACATCGTGATATATTAAAAAAAAAAAATTCCATGCCCTCTCTTTTTAAAATTTTAAATATATATATAAGTATAACCCATCTTTTTTAATTAAGACTTAATTCATTTATTTACTTTTTTTAATTTATTATAAACAATAATTTATAAAACTGTTTATTATAATTATAAAAGTAAATAAGTGAATTAAATTTTGTGGTTACTTTAATATTTAGGTTTGCAACTTGGCTTGGTCCAAGCATTCAAATGAGTTGGTCAGTTATTTTTTAAAGTTATGTTATTAGGTTTTTCATATTTTTATTTGAACTTTTTTTTTAAACTTTAAATTAAAATTAGGTGAGTACCCACGGCTATTCACAAAATCAAGTTCTGGTGTGGAGATATCCAAGCTTGACCCAAGTCGCAAAGCTTACTGGTCACACATTTCGAGTTTTGTACTTGGTAATACCTCATTTATTTAATTACTAATACCATTAATGTAAAAAAAAGTTAAAGTTAAATTTCTTTGTTACACAGTCTATGTCTCCGGATGGAGAGTCAGTAGTTACTGGCGCTGGCGATGAAACATTGCGTTTTTGGAATACGTTCAGCAAGAGCCATACGCATAAGGTAAATTGATTAATTTAAAATTTTATTGTAACCTTTTTTGTTTAAAGTTGATGACAAACGTCTTTATTATAGGAGTCAAGGTCGGAACTTAATTTATTTTCGCACATTCGTTGAATTTTTAAATTTATAGCTATATGTATATAAAAAATCCAGATACCAAATATTAAATTATTATATATAGTACTAATTTATATGCGCAAAGCGATTTAAACTTTTTTTTCTACTTTTTGTAATCTTTTAAAAATATATATATAAATCGAAAAACTTTCTCATATAAAAACGTAAATATTGATATGCGCGCGTAAAACACAGTGACGTTAAATACAATTTTTTTTCCACATGTGTTCATTTTTGTAAATATTCGTCAATATATTTTTATTATTCCCTTCATTTATATCTTACTGTTTTTTTAAAATGAAATCAATTAAATGCAAGTATAAGTCTGTATAAAATTCAAAAGTTCTCATAAATCTTTCTGAAAAATCTATAAGTTTTGCTTATTTTTTACTTCAATTTTTTATTTTTTATCTGAAGTGTAAAAGCATAAACGCGGTATTTTTTTCTTGTTTTTTTTCTCGTGTTTGTTTCGTGTTTTTTTTTTTTTTTTTTTTTTTGGATTTCACGTCTATATCTTTTATTTTCTCGAATTATTTTATTATATGGCTTTTTGCTAGTATTTATTTTTTGCAAGAACATAGAAAAAGGAATTGAATTGTTAAAATTTGTTTTCCTTTTGACTAGTTTTTTTTTGTTGTTGTTTTTCACAATATCTTTTTATAAAACTTTAAATTTTTTGTAATATACAACTAAACGTGGTAAAAAAGACATTATAGAAATCAACTTTTAAAAAACAACTTTTTAGAAATCAACATTTTTGAAAACAACAAGACAATTGAAAATTCTTTTTCCTACGACAAGATTTATTTTTTGTCAAACATACAATTTATAAATATTTTAACAAATAAGTTAAAATTATGTAGTATTATAAATAATTTTTTTTACTTAAAAAATCAAGTATAAATTTGTTAGAACAAATTAATTTGTTTTAACAAATTTATACTTAATTTTTTTATATTACTTATATTCTGAATATAATTAAATATAGTATATACAAGGCCGGATTAAGGGTCTTGGGGGCCGGATGCAAAAATTATCAACATTCTTTGGAAAAACTGATTCCAATTTATTCCTACGACTTCCTTGCAAACGTCCTAGTGCTGATATATTTCCTTATTTGTCAAGAACTTATAAAACTGTATAATTTCATTATAAAATTGTCTATCTAAAGGATAAATATTACACAAGGATTTGGCTCCAACAATAATGATTTAAACAGTCATGGTTGGAAAACTAGTTAGAAAATCAAGCTTTTTCTCTTAAAATTGTAAGCAGAAAACCTTTCTTTCGAGCACATTTTAGACTTGTCTATGATAATAAAGTAGTGTTTCATTCAGATTTCGTTACTGCCATTTAAAACCACTTCAATCTATTCTCACCAACTCCTACTAGAAAAAATTACGTTTTTAACTTCTTTTATTCTAAGACTTATGCTGCTTTGAAATAATAGTTAAAAAATGCTTCAGTCACGCTCTATATGTTTTAAATTTAAGTTATGCTCATAACAAACTATGCTCTTTTAGCCTTTTCATCAGTTTAGAAACAAAAAATAAGAATAGACGTATAACAAAAAACAAGCAAGAAACCTTACATAATACAAAAAACAAACAAGAAACCATGAAACTAACTATAAAAGTTAGTTTTTGTTTTAATTGTTTTGACTAACCTTCTTGCTTTTCTCAGTCATAATAGTTTATTTATTAAAAAACTAGAAATTTTATACATTTTTATGGCCTTACAGTAGTGATATAGAAGTCTCAACAAATCCTCAATTGCAGTGTAATAAATGTTTAAAAAATCAAGCGCACAAAAAGACTTTATGTAAAATTATTAATTACTATTTGAATTTTAACACGTATATTTTTTCTTTGTAATAAAATTTTCCTGCCAATAACAAAAATGTTAAAAAATATTCAAGACTTAGGCTTTATTTTACCCTTCAATATAAATTTGTCATTAAAGTATAGTTTTCAGAAACACGCAATTAAAATTTCAGACTACAAAATGTTCAAAATAGATTTGCACCAAATTTTGTTTAAACAAAATCATTAAGGTCAATAAATAATAATTTTAAACAATTTTAAAAAAATTGTTCTGTATTTTGTGTTTAAATAATGATTTTTCAATTTTGAAATGGAGCAAAATTCAAACAAATTTTGCGAAATGCAAAAAGTTGTATGTTTTATGTCTTATTATTTTATTAACTTTTTTTTTTAATTAATTCGCATCTTCGTAAACATCAATATCTCTTTGTGCGTGTTGTGAATTTATTAAACGTAAAACGTAAATAATGTCTAAAGTAAAACGTTTTTCAGACTTTATTTGATTGAGTTTAAATAAATGTTTCATGTAAACAAAAATAACAGTTTGTTTACATAAAATATTTATATTAAGAAACCAACTTGTATAAGAAAAGGGCTTATCGTACAACTAAACATAAAAGGTTTTCTTAGAATTTTAATCAATCTCAGACATGTTGGAAATCTTTTTTTTTTTATATTTTCTTGATTTTTAATGTTCTGATTAGACTGTTTTGGAGCAACAGGATAGGCTGCGGAATTCTCATTTTTAAAATAATATTTATCTAAACTGAGGTTAAGTTACCTTTGTTATGAATGAAACAGTAAACGGATGATGGGTAGTGTATTTTGATTGCTTTACTTGAATAAAAGGCATTTTGATAAAGTTGTGCCTTTTAGTTGGAGGTTGAATATTTAAAATATCAATACCTTTCATCTGCCGGATATTTAAAACGTTTGTGGCACCTAACAGATAATATTCTTATCAAACCCAGCGGAACCCTTTGTTTTTTTTTTGATTGATGCTGCTTATGCACTGCACCATCTTCTTGAACACAGTCATATTTGCTTTCAAAAATTTTGAAATAGTAGACTTGACATATGGGTGTGTTTTTAAAAAATACTTTATTGCAGTGCTCAAACACTTTTATCCATAGAAATATGTCCTATAAAATTATAAACAGACAGCTCCTAAGATAAAATAAGTTTGAGATATCAGCTTTGGGCAATGTTAAAACATTTTGTAAATCAAAACAAAAATTAAGATGTTTGAAATCTTTGTCTTTTTTGCGCATCTCACAAGCATCATTTAAATGTTCACGAGCATCATTTAAATGTTCACTAGCATCTTTTTTTTGTTCAATATGATTTAAATGTTAAATTCGCTTACAACTGCTTGAGGTAACTTTAACACTTTTGGTTTTAAAAATTTCACATTTGTTACACCTTTCTTTCTTTGTCGGAACACGTTTAGAAAAATCTCAGAACTTAAATGCTTTTTAACTGGTTGAAGTATCTTTTACTGACAAAATTCTTGGTAGAGCTAATACAGTCCTCAAATAGACAATTCAAATTCAAAGTATTTTCTTTCTGTATCGCAATAGCGTTAGTTTATTACAGGATTACTATTTATTTTTTTCTCTGATACCATATTTGATTGCATCAGAAATTTTCTTTTTTGCATGTTTGCCTTGTTTTCTTGGGTATGTGTAAAAATATATTCCTTGACTGGTTCAAAAGTTACATGTGTAGCAGAAAACAATGCGTTGTTACAGATCACAATAAATACTCAGACCTACTAGAAATAAAATGCGGAGTTCCCCAAGGTTCCATTCTGGGTCCCCTTTTATTTCTAATATATATCAACGATCTCCCAAAAGCCCTAAAAAAACTTGATGTAATAATGTTCGCTGATGATACAAATTTATTTTACTCATCGCCGTCTATAAGCAACCTTTACGAATCTATTAACACTGACCTCGAAAACCTCAACATCTGGTTTATAGGAAATAAATTTTCTTTGAATACAGAAAAAACAAAATATATCTTGTTTCATTCCAACCGTCTTAAAAACTTTATACCAGGCACTCTACCTTCACTAAAAATTGATAACATAAACATCAAAAGAACTGAAATAACTAAGTTTCTTGGAATAATTATTGACCAGAATATTAATTGGAAAGCCCATATTAATACAATAAACATTAAAATATCAAAAAGTATCGGGGTACTCTACAAAGCCAATTTTCTTATATTCAAAGTTACCTAACATACGCTAATATTGCATGGGGAAGTACCCATAAAACTAAATTAAATTCACTCTACATACATCAGAAACATGCATCAAGATTAATTTATAATAAAGATAAATTCACTCATACCGACCCTTTACTTAAAAATTTGAATGCATTAAATATCTATCAAATAAATATTTACCAAAATATCTTATTGATGCTAAAATACAAACTCGGACTTGTTCCGAAATACTTTACTGATAGCTTTTTTCATATCAACGCAAACAAATATATCACACGAGGAACAGGCAACTTTACCTTGCCTTTAAAAAAAAAAAAATCTCGCGATTTTTTTTAATATACCGTGGCCCATACTTACATAACAAAATAATACTTCAAAATATGGAATTTAATAAAATGGATAACCTTATTGCTCTGAAAAAAAACTAAAACATATCATAATTAACTTAACCAACTTCAGCGAAATGTATTAAACAATTTGGGAAAAATAGTAATAATAAAAAGCCCTACTCCTTCTACTATATAATAGATACCAAAATACTTATGTGTATTTGTTGAACTAGTTCATTAAAGTTTATTTTATGTTTTAAAGGTTATCGATGAAAAGACTATTTCAGTCTTCTGCGAGTTTCCTTACAACAAAGAAAAATATTTTATAAGTCCCTAGTAGCCCTGTGGTACGACGGACTTGCATATATTTTTTAAATGCATGGGTTAATAGCCAGCACTTTATATTATAAATCTGTATTTTTATTCGTTTGGAAATGATTTTAAAAAAGTATAAAATTCATTGTTGGCTAATGTCCAGAATTTTTAAAAAGAAAGATTTGCAAGTTCTGATAGCAATACCTTTAAGGTGTAAAAAGTAGGCAAATGAGAACTTTTGCCTGGATAAAACTCTCTGTGTTGGTTCAATGTTTTTTAATGATAAGTTTTGCATTTTCACATTAAAAGTGTGGTTTAAGAATATTATTAAGTTCCCAAAAGCTGTTAAACAGTAACTCTCATTTCTCTTGTGGGAATTAACTGAGGCATTTAAATTTCTAGTTATTGCAGTCCATTCTCCTACGGCAAAAGTTTTTTGTGTTTGAACTATCCTAACTATCCAACTATATTACTAGTTTTTAACAAAAAATATTCTTACCCAGCCCGCATTTGGTCCTAAAAAGACGTCTATTTGACGATTTTTGAACGTTCTGAACGCCTTTTGAAAATCCAAAAGTCGTATTTTTCAGCGTAAATGCCGGCTAAATAAATGTATGGTATATATTGCAATACAACAGTTACACTTGTTTTAATGCACAAGATATTTCATTATCACTTCGTGAACTATCAATCAAGATTATTATAAAATAGCCTTGCAAGGTTAAAGAATTTTAGGCTATAGCTTTCCCTTTTTGCTATATATTTTTTTTAATAAAAATCAAAAAAAAAATACAAAACTATAGCTATGCAAAAAAAATAATACAGGAAGCAGTTGCATATAGAAAATAACTTTTTATGTGTGTATTCAGTAGTTACTAGTAACAACTTAAATTAATGACTAATAACTAAATGTAATAACAAATTACTTATAAAGCAAATAATACATGGCATAAAGTAAAGTCTACAATTTGACTCTTTGAATAAGAACTTTACTGTTCTTATAGCTTATATATTAAATATTTTAATTTGAACTTTAAATCCATTAAACTGGCCATTAAAGCTTGAAATTAGACTTTGTACTTTAGGTTATAACAATACCTTTTTCTAATTAGTGTTTAGTAATTACAACTTAGTGAATGATAAAATGTATGGATTATGGAATTTGATTCACTTTATCGCTTCAATTTAATCGAGCCTAATAAACTTTAAAATTAATGGCGGATTAAGAACTCTTGGGGCCCAAGGTTATTTTTGTTTTTAGAGGCCTTTTTAAAGGCCAGAACCTAAAAATGACTTAAAAAAAAAAAAGAAAAAAAAAATTCCTCAAAAGTTTTTTGGGGCCACTAAATTTCCGGGGCCCGGGGCTATAACCCCCTAGCCCCCACTTGATCCGGCACTGGTATTAGTACAAGATATTTGTTTATTACTACCTAAATAAGAATTGTTCAATAAAATTAGGCATACTATAATTTAAAAATGGAATTTCTTCTTCATGCTCAGGCGAAACATGTGCTTTCAAAATACATCCTTGTTATTTTCAAACCTTATTTTTAATATAGTTTATTTTTATACTACATAAAACCTTATTTTCTATATTATCATATTGTATTTAATAACCACATTATGTTTTATAAAACCTTACTTTCC
Organism: Hydra vulgaris; assembly: GCF_022113875.1. Taxonomy (NCBI): domain Eukaryota; kingdom Metazoa; phylum Cnidaria; class Hydrozoa; order Anthoathecata; family Hydridae; genus Hydra; species Hydra vulgaris. The sequence goes on along the minus strand of NC_061169.1, from coordinate 33,573,911 downwards.
ATAATTCTTTTTTTATTTGTTTATTTACTGGTCTACCTGAATGACTGCAAGTTTTTTGAAGTTATACACGGCTGTTTCAGAGTGGACATACGGCTTCTTGTTATTTTTTGAAAATAATTACTTAGGGGGTGTTACTAAAACTTTCATAACTTTTGAAATATTAAAGAAAAATACGTTCTGTAAAAGGAATATGAACACTGACTAAATGTTTTATATTTTATTATTAATATAATAATCCAAGGCTGCTCTGATCTTTAAATAAACGCGCATAATGACGAACTTGGCAGAATTTCGAAATTTTAAAGGTACTTTTTAGCAAAAATAATCAGAAAAATTATATTTCTGTTGACTAAGATGTATTATAAACATAGTTAGACCAATTATAAAACATATTAACATTATTTACACCGAATGCAAATTAATACAGGCACTACAATAGACGTAATAAAAAAATCGCAAAAATTCTCCACCAGTCAAGAATATTCCGCTAAACTTTGTTTATTTTATTGTCTCGCCAAAACAGAAGTTCAGTTGAAATTGCTAAGATAATTGCTTGGGACGTAACGCATTTAAGGTTACGTCATCGCTTTTTAATGTTTATAAAAATTTAAGCGAAAACTGAAAATATTTTTTGCTAAACATGCTAAGTTTGAAAAGATAATAGCTGACATAGCTAGAGGTACAGAAAATAGTTTTTTTGTTTTCATATGCATAAAAGGTTAAAATTTCAATAACTTATGTTACTGATCAAAAATGTTAAATTTTACATTTAAAAATAATAAAATTAAATATATAAATGCAATAAATTTTTTTTTTTTTGACAAATACACACCAGTAACGTTAGAATATGATAAAATAGACACTCATTAATAAGTGCTCTAAATTTCAACCGTTAAGCATGTAGCTATGTCAGCTAATCTTTGTTGGCCCAAGACAGGTTTTCATTAAAAATCTCAAAAAACAGAAAAGTGATCCCAAATCAATTTCAATATTTTAACAATATTTTATTATAGTCCGTTTAATGTAAATATTTTTTTAACAAGGAAAGATAGATCTTTTATTTATTTTTTATTGAAAGATGAAAGCATTTCTAGAAAAAAATTACTATTATTTTAAAGTTAGTGAATTTTTATACTTTTTATGCGGAAATACTTTTTTTTTTGCTAAACTCATGACGTCATGCCCACTTTTATATAGAGTGAAACAGCCGTGTATAAAATGAGTTCTTGCCGATGATCCTCTTTATTTTCTACGCTGAATAATAATATTGCATTTAATCTCTTAAAACTATTAAGACTTAGGCGTTAAATGTAATAAATAATATACAAGTTGCTAAAACTTGCAGTTTTTAATTGTTGTGGTCGTTTAACAGTTGCACAACAAATTTGTTATTCAATGGAAACATGAAATATAGTTGTAAAAAAATTGTTTTGGAAATAGAAACAAAATCTTGCAAAAGTTGCTGTACAACAAAATTGCACAAGTATTTTACATTATTTCTACAATTATTTAAAACCAAGCTTAAGTAATTTTAGTTAATAAAAAATAGTTTAATGAAGCTGATGATTCGGCAAACATAACCGCTGGCATTGATGTATTTTCGGTTTAGCCCTAATATTTATTTGTTTTTAAATTTTGTATTTACTTATTTCTAAAACAATGTAAATGTATCTAAGAAAAGTCTCTAACTTGATGAATGTTTTCACACCAATCTATTCCGTAACTTGATGAATGTTTTCACACCAATCTGTTCCGATTTTTATTATTATGACTTAAAACTGATATTTACAAACTCTTATCAACTGCTAGCAATGTACTAGCAAAAAAAAAAAAAAGAACTTAAGCAAATTTCTAAATGGTTCAAATATAATAGATTAACTTTAAATACTAACAAAAACAAATGGTTTTATTTTTCATTGCCTTTCTAAAAAGCGTTTTCAAATATTATGCCTCAAAATTCTATTAATTATTTGAAAATTCTTAATATTTATCAGCTAAATATTTTTACTATTTGTTTACACTTTGTTTTATATTCAAGTGTAAAACCAACGAATCTCCAGTTTCTTTTCACAATCTATATACCTTAAAAGATAAAAATAAATATAACTTAAGAAATGATAATCTAATTCGGCAACCTTTATCTTTAACTAATTTTAGAAAGTCATGTATTTCATATCGAGGAGCTTTTCTTTAGAACAAAATAGTTTTAAAAAATTTTGATTCATTCAAGAAAAAACTGAAAGAAATTGTTTTATCTTTTGAAGACATGTTTTTATATTTTTGAATTCTTCTAAAAATAAATATGAATTTTATTACATAAGGTAATATATAAATATTATATCTGATGCACAACTTATGTGTTTATGAAGACAGTACTTTTTAAAATATTTTTGTATTTATATATAAGAATTTCATAAATTTCTTTATTCCAATTTTTTCCAATAGTTATTACTAATTTTTACTACGACATTGTTTTGTTTTTTTGATTTTATACTTCAACTTAATTCAATGTTAATTTAATGTACTTAATATTCACGAGCGGTTCTCGATGATAAGACCTGAAGGTCTTCTGCGAGTCTCCGCGTTCTTTTTTTGCATATATTTCTTTTATTGTATAACGATTTTTATCTCAACTATCTTATTGTATAAACTATACTGAATATTCAAGAACAAAAAAAAAAAAAAAAAAAAAAAAAAAAAACAACAACACCCTTACCCGCTTTTAGATTTTTTAGAGGCGGTCTTGGCTATCGCTCTCAATATTACTAAAGCCTTTCATAAAGTTTGGTTTGTTCTTCAATAAGTTTGTTTCATATGGAAATGTTTTTGAGATTATCAAATTGTTTCTTTAAAACCGCTTTATCAAAGTCATCCTTCTTTTTCTGTAACTTCAGGGGTTCCTCAAGGTTGTATTCTTGGCCCTATACTTTTAATTTTTGAATTTACATTAACAATCTCCTTGAAATTCTCACATAAAAGTGGCATTGTCTGTTTATGATGCTACCATTTATTCGTATCTTGATAAGAAGCCAACACTCTCTGATTACTTGGAGGGGGCATTTGAGCTTAAAAAGGATATCACTTCTACTGCAACATGGGACTTTCAGTGGCTGGAGAACTTTCACTCAGATAAAACCTTTTTTTTTTAGCTAATTTTTATCACAATAATCTAAATCTTCCTATAGTTATGAATGGTAATGAACTCGATGACACGGTTAACACTGATATTGATTATATCAACCTAGCTGACACAAGAAAACCCCACATACGGGGTGATCAAGATACTCTGTGATGCACAGAGTATCTTGATCACCCCTTTGCATCACATAGTATTACATCAAGATACTCTGTGATGCAAATTTTTAAATCTTTTAATTTTGTTAACGGAAAATAATTTAATTTATGAAATTTTTGAATTAAGTGAAATTTTGAATTTATAATGCGACAATAAAAACACCTGTAAATGAGAACCACTTTATATAATTTGATAAAAGTTAGTTCAAATGTAGCATTAAACTCTAGATAAAATTTCAGAGGGATAGGTTAAAGATTTATGGCAATTTTAATTTATATTTTGTTAGTTTTTTGTTACTTATACCTCAAAACATTACCAATAACTGTGATATTCAGTCACTATTTTTAAGTTAATGGTTACATGAGTACTCTAATATGTAATGCTTATAATTTTTTGTTGAGGGTTTATCAACCATTTTTAACCAACTATTAAGTACTCTAGTAAGAACATCGGCCAAGTTAAACTCAAAAGTGACAAGCCTAATAATAGAATTAGTATTCTTCTATTATATTTGCAATGTTTTAAAGTCTTCTTCTTATCAGCATTTTGTTTGAAGTTTTTTTTCTCAGTCTAGATTTTCTAGTGAGTGCGTCGGTAATCCTATGAAATGTACTATGAAACCTATGCATTAAATGTGTTTAAAATCAATATATTCCTTGTCATACACTTCATGTATAAAATAAAGCATGGACTGTCTTCAACAATATTCTATCCTTTTTTTAGAGAAGTAAGCTATAAATACCCCACCAAGTTTTCAGAAAATAACTATGTAACTCAAAAATATAATCTAAAGTTATATTCTTACTCTATTCAGTACCGGAGACCAATTTTGTGGAAAAACTTTCAGCATATTGTTAAAATTAGAGAAAAAACATTTGCGCAATTCAAATCTAAACTAAGACGTTATTTAGTACTTACGGATTTTAATATAGCAGATTTTCTCTGTAACTTTTAGAAGTTATTAAACTAAATTAGCACCATAAATCTAGACCATTTAACAAAAGAGCAAAGTCAATATTAAGAATTTCAATGCCTTTATCATACTTTCATTATTTACTCTTGAAGTTACCTACAATTTTCTTGATATATTTTATGATATTGGAACAGAAATTTTATCATTTTAATTTCAAATTATTTTGAAAAAAAATAATATATACATTATATATATCGAATATTATGCTTTCTTCTTGGTCCAGCCAATTGTACTTTTTTATATTGATGTACATTGTAAATATTTTTAACGGCGAAATAAACTAATAAAACTAAACTAAACTAAAAACTACATTTACAAATGGTCAAGTACGCGACAATCAGGTGTCTTTATTCACAAAAATATCATCAACGTATGATGACGTTTCTTTCCAGATCGTTTTGTCTTGCAATATCCAACATCGCTTTCACTGTGACTAGCAGTACGTTTAGTCCAAATACAAAAATGTGTTAAAAATAAACATAATTAATAAAGTAAACATAATTTTTTTTTTCCTATAAAACAAACATCACAAGTTGCAGATATTGGTATTCCATGAAAAGCCATTATTCCGTTCATACCCATTAGGAAACAATAATCAAATGGTTTGAAGTCAGCTACAAGTGTTTCAACAAAAAATTCATTTCCTTTTGGCGTGACAAGTTGAGTTCGATTAGAACCTTCGCACTGTTGTTATTGTCTATTTGCAATTACCACTCATTTCTTTATTCGTAATTTTTGCGTAATTGCGGTATATTATGGAATCCTAACTTTAGCTTTAGTTTCCAGACCGTTTAAATCTTATGTTCTTGAGTGGTATTTTAGATGAAGACTTCGCTCGTTACAGGAATTATCTTAATTATTGCTAAGATATTTAGACAATAGTATATTCCTCATAGAAATAGAAGAAAAAAAGCTACTACTACCAGCATACAATTTTTTTTGTTTACTTTTACTTATTAAGTCGAGGACCTTATAAATTTAAGTGAAAAAAAAAATTTATTGGGAAATTTATTGATTTAAACTCTTTATAAAGTTTCTAGCTTTTTTTTTTTTTTTTTTTTATCTATAATCATCTCCAAATTAAGGGCATTTTTAAATTTTATTCAAAACATTTTAAATAAAAATTATTTTGCTTCAAAACTGATTGAGCAAAATCCCATAGAAGCTCAATAAGAGGTCTTAAAGTCTCACTCTCACACTCACTCTCCCTCTGTCCCTCTCTCTCTCTCTTTCTCTCTCTCTCTCTCTCTCTCTCTCTCTATATATATATATATATATATATATATATATATATATATATATATATATATATATATATATATATATATATATATATATATATATATGTATATATATATATATATATATATATATATATATATATATATATATATATATATATATATATATATATACTAAACTTTAACATCAACTCAAACATAATCACTGGCGTCTTTAAAGGATTTCTATGAGAGCAAAACAAACCTGCTCTAAAAAATATCTGTCACAAGGAATTGATTTCCTCATAAATACATTCTTTCAAAACAGATATAAAGGCTTTCAAAACGGGTAAAACAAAAGTTATCATTTCTAAAATAACCAAAAACTATTTAGACCGCGTTTCAAAAAATACTACATCTAAATGTATGGTGTCCTTACTTAAAGGGCGACATCAAAGAAATTGAAAAAATTCAGCACAAAGCAACAAAAATTCCTCATGATATAACAAGTTTACCTTATGCTGAAAGGTGTCGGCGTCTCAATTTTACTTCTTTGGAAACTCGCAGGCGACGCGGCGACTTGATCCAACAGTTTAAACTTGAAAACGGTTTTGAAATTATTAATTGGCATAATCCACCTCTTCGCAGATCACCATCCAACGTACTAACGCGTGATTCGCAGATCACCATCCAACGTACTAAAGGCTCCTTCAATTAACGCATTCAAAAGTAGAATTGACAAGTATTTTTTTCCTACAGCTGCAAACAGTGCATCTTTTACTGAAGATGAGCTGCACGTTTGATTTAATTAATTCGTGCTTTAGCAGCTACAAATATTGACTTTTTAGGTACATTTGTCATAAACGTAAACTGTAATTAAACGAAAGCAAAAAAAAAAAAAAAAAAAAAAATGCTTTTGTTTTTTAATCTGTTTATTGGATTGTTTTTTTATTTATTTGTCATGTAATCTATAAAGACTTATTTAAATATATTATTATTACTAATACTATTACTAAATAATTCGATAAGCAATTTGTTAAACTACCTTGGATACCTATTATTGGCCCTAATCTCCGAAGAGAATTTAGAAAACAAAATATCAGAGTTATATTTACTTCAGCCTTTAATTTAAATAACATACTATGCAATAGCAAAACAAAACTATCATCGAACACAAATCCGGGTATTTACGAGCTTAAATGCTCATGCGGAAGTATATATATATTAGTGAGTCAAAAAACAAAATCATTTCAAGAAGTGCGGAAAACCAAAGAGCCTGTAAAAATCAAAAATGGTCGGGCTCAGAAGCCACTGAATATTCTAGAACATGCCGTGGTACTTTTGATTGACTGAATCCTAAGACCTTGGCAGTCATTCCTGAATACAAGATAAGAAAAGTTAGAGAATCCTTGGAGATAAATAAAGTAAGAGTTTGACACGAGATAGATATTGGGCAAACTTTTCTAAATAGAGATGACGGGGATAATGTGAAAAAAAAACTTGGGGATCAATTTTGACCAAAATTTAACTGACGTCACTTGTATATTATTTGATTGGTTTTTATATTTTACGCTTTATAATATCTTCTATTTTTTAAACAGTTGGTTTTATGTTATTTTTTAGCGTTTTTTTCATTAACTGATGACACTAGGTGAGCAAAATATCGTTAATATATTATTATATCGTTAATTTATTTAAAAAATAGTTATACGCTGCCTTTTTATTGAAACCAATTTATATATTTAAAAATTTATCGTATTACAAGAAACGACTTTTAAAGATTATATATATATATATATATATATATATATATATATATATATATATATATATATATATATATATATATATATATATATATATGTATATATATATATATATATATATATATATATATATATATATATATATATATATGTGTATATATATATATATATATATATATATATATATATATATGTATATATATATATATATATATATATATATATATATATATATATATATATATATATATATATATATATATATATATATATATATATATATGTATATATATATATATATATATATATATATATATATATATATATATGTATATATATATATATATATATATATATAACTAATTGTTTAACAGGCTATTTGTTAACTTTTAGCTCCGGGATCAACAAGTAAAAAGATACAGGGGTGTGGTAACAAAATAATCTTCATTGCAAAACAAACTCCACCAACACTTTTTGTAATAAAAGGATTTTTTAAGAAAAAAGTTACAAAGTAAACTAAAGCTTAAATTTATCGAACAACTTCAATATTCACTAATCATAACTAAACGCCTAAATGTTATACGAGTCTAACTTACAGTCTTTTTTTCTACACTAGAGAAAAGAGGGTGATCTTGAATACATCATTTAAAAGGTTTAAACATAATTTTGCACCAAAAAATTTCTTATTAAGAATAAAAAACTCATACTAATTCGCCCAACTATAACGTCAGTTGTTAGATTTTTTTTATCTTTTTTTATTATTATTTTTTTGATTAGTGACATAATAAATGTTTACTTCTTTTAGTTAAGATGGTCAAAACAGTTAAAATACAAAATTTACCTTTTATATTTTTATAAATTTATTTAAAAATATTTTAAAAATTTTACATTTGTCTTTCTTCCTTATTTTTCCTTGTTATTTTCCGTTATTACTTAATAATATCAAATGTTAAAGTTCTTCATTATGTTTCATAATTACCATTTTCGAAGAAACGTTTTTCATGTCGTGATCATCATCTAAACCGGTCGAAGTCATAAAATATCGTTCAATATCGTGTATACAAATATATTTGAGTTTAGATACATTATTGGAACGGTAATGCATGCATCTGTTTTTAAGGTCAAAAACCACCGACCATAATGTAACTTTGTTGATGTTTAAACTATCAGATATATCTAAATAAAATGAATTGAACATTATTTTAGAAAAAAAAAATTGAATAAATTCAATAGATTGGCCATAATATGAATAATAATATTTTACCTTGTGATATATCCGTAGAATCAAAAGTCTGAAATGTTTGATCAACTGCAGCGTTTGAATCTCTTGGACTTTTAAAAAAGTAAGTGGACTTAATAACTTTTTTATATCTTCCTTCTAGAGTAAAATCTTTCCCTTTATCTTCAGAGCCTCGGTTTAAGGGAGTTATTTCAAGTTCTTTATTTTTCAATTGAATATTGGCATATTTCTTCAAGGTTTTCAAATGCCAGTCATAATTTAAAGTATCTGTTACAATGCGAAGTCCCGTGCTTTGGATAACGGTAATTCCTGTTTTTGGTGAATACTCAAGCACAAGATGGTTTTTCAACTTATCAACAATGGAATAACGACACGAATGTACTAAGCCATTCAGCTTTTCTGGCCAAACAAAAGGGAAGTGCTTTTTTTCAATGACTTCTTCTAAGTATTTTACAGATCGAAATATTGCTTAAAAAAAGTTTGTTTTTACTTACAGGTAATCATGTAGATAAAGAATATATTAACAACATATAAATAACAAATCATAATGCAAAATTAAAATGTTAAATACAATGAGCTTACGTAAAATATAGTGACACTTACAGAGAATATAGTTTCCTAAATCTAACTGAGAAATAGAATAGCCGCAAAATTCGTCTGGAACTTCTTGAACGGCATCCGAGGAAGAGTTTAAATAAAAGACATTTACTGAAAGTCCAGCATCATTCGCACCACTATAAAACTTTTGCTCTTTTCCAAAATCTCCTAATACTTTGATGTATTTTTCACCATTATAAAATTCAAGTTTATTACTTCCACAGGAACTAGGGACTTTTGCATATTGCTTTTGCTCTAGAGGAACAGCAATAATTCTTGTGTTAAATTTATCAATACTTTCAGTGCTACGACCGACAGTAACTGTGTCGTCGTCTGCTCTTAAACTAAACTCAATGCATCCATACGAAAAATTCAAAAGAATGGTTATATAAACAAAACACAAAATCTAAAACCAAATCAAAAAATACTTTTTATTTATTTGTATATAGTTTTACGTATGTATATACTTAAAACTATTTATGTATATATATAGTATAAAAGAATTAGTTTTAAGGAAATTATTATATTACAAAGAGTTTTACTATTATCCTTATCTTTTGTTTACTACAACCGTATTTAAATATTACTGACGGTTTGAAAACCTTTTACAACATTGACTTATTAAAATAAATAACTCAGAGCAACTTACCATTTTTTTTGTGTTTTAACAACTCTAGCGAAAGTAACGTTAAAATCAAATCTTTTAATGATTTTTTACTTTATTCCATTTACAGATTAACATTTTGTAAAGGTTATGGCATATCAATTGTAAAGGTCAGATTATCAAAGACAAAAGATCCATTATTATAACAGACAAAAGATCCATTATTATGTGTAGTATATATTTTAAAACCTATAATACGTTAGTATGAGTAATATAGTTATATGTGTAAATATCACCTTTAGCTTTCATTAATATTACTTAAATTAGCAAATTCTTATAACAATTTAAGAATTTCATACTTCAAAAAAGATTATTAGAGTTTTGATTGCAATAATATAAAACTCAGTTAATTATTGCCCCCCCCCCCACCCCAAATGTGAGTCCCTTTAACAACAAATGTGAGTGCAATAATTTACTGAGTTTTATATTATTATTATTTTAAACTAAATTTTATCAAACGATAAATTTAATTTTTTAAAGTATTGAACATGTTCTCTGGCTTCAATCAAGAAATTTATTGTAAAGCACTCTTATCTGATTGTAGCATAAACATACTCAAGTTTGATACTTAATCCATGAAGTTTTGCAATCTTTAAACATACTTATGACAAATCAAATTACTCCAAGAAACAAGTTTTAGGGTTTTGATATTGAAATATTTAGGGTTTCGATGGCGGTTGTTGCGCAGTGGTTAGAGCACTTGCTTTAAAAGCAATAGATCCAGGGTTCAAAGCGAGCCCTGGAAATATTTTGCGTTATTGGTAAAGAAGGAGGCGTGAACTTCCTGGTTAAATGCTTGTTTGTGGTATTCTCTGACAAGACCCAATGTCTTCTTGGGGCACCTAAAGCAAAAAAAATAAAAAAAATCTTTGTGAGTTTCCTCACAAAGATTTTTTTTTCTATGCACAATTTTTTTGTCTTTGCACCGCTGTCCTAATTTTAAGTACTCTAAAGTGTGTTAAATTTGGTTATACAGAGTTGTAGAAAAAAAAAAAAAAACTAGATCGACACAAAGTAAATTATGTCAGGCTTTAATTAACGATGGAGTTTCAATTACAAGCCTTATTAGCCATTTAAAAACACATCCAAGGAAATATATATTGTATTTGACAAGACTCGCGGCTGCTACACCAGGCTAATCTAAGATTTCATACTTTCAAGCAGATAAGGTTATTTACTTATACTAATTTATTTTTATTTACCCCAAAGAACAAAGAATTTTGGCAGGTAATACAATAATGTTACTGGTCCTCAGTGCTTAACTATTAGTCAATATACAGTAAAAACCTATTTAGAGAAAACATGCACAGATCCAAAAGAAAACTTAACTGAAATTATGTCAGGCGCAAGCACTTCCCTAAAATTTGTTATTTGGTCAGATAGAAAAATGAGGGGTTAACATGATGTAACAGCGCATTACATAAATAACACTGTCACACACGACTTTTGGCATGCAATAGATTTTTAGGTGCTCGTACCAAAGATAAAAAAGCAGAACATGTTTCACAGAATCCATTCGTAAAACATATGAAATACTTGACAAATTTGTATATGTTGTAACAAACAATGTCGCCAACACGCGCAAAAAATACACTACAAATTTTCAAGAAAAATCCAAAGATGGTAATGACAGACCTGCAGAGAAACTTCACGACGGCATAGAAAATCAAGACCTGTGGGATGGCATCATGGCATCGGACGAAGTAATCCAAAACGAGATGTTTCCAAACTATTAACCCAAAACGAGATGTTACCAAACTAAGTTGTTTTGCTCACACCCTACAATTAGCTGTTGGTGATTAGTGAAGACAAAAATTTATTTCGCTTCAGCTAAAGCATACAAAATATATACTTTGCTTCATACTAGTACAACATTTAAAGAGGCTTTTGGTAAAACGTTTGGCTCCAAGCAGGGTATTCCTCGAGTAAACACAACATGATGAAATTCCACATTCCGTTATTTAAAAAGCATTGTCACATTGGATGAAAATAAATTGAAAAACCTACTTGATAATTTAAGATACCGCAATCTATAACTAAATAAAAGAGAATACGTGCAACTTAGAAAACTTGTTGATTTATTGCAACCATTTTTTTAAGCCACCAATGTGACTCAAAGTGAAAAAAGTGTGACAGTTTCATCAGTAGTTTCCTCTATTGTTGGGCTGTATAGCCACTTGAAACAACTTAATACAACTTATCTGACCGGTAGGAAACTGGCATTTCAAAAGTGATTTTCTGTTTGTTTTTTTTTAATGTTTTTTCAATCAATAGATTTAAAACTACCATTTAATGAGTTGGTATATGTTATCGTCACAGTTTTGGATCCCAATTTTTGCTTCTTTTGGACTGAGAAGCGGCCGTGACGCAATAGTTAGAGCGCTTGATTTATAAGCAGGAAATCCAGGTTCGAAACAAGCCTTGGACATAATTTCGCGTCACGGTAAGGAAGGAGGCGTGAACCTCCTGGTTAAATGCACTTCCGCGGTGCTCTGTTGAAAGAACGCTAGGTCTCCTTGGGGCACCTAAAATAACAATAAAATAATTTAAAAAAATGTTAATCCAGGCCAAGCTGAAGGCTTAAAGACAAATATTCTTTCAAATATTCGTCAGTTCTGCAATAAGCAGTTTAGCTATACCCATACAGCCATGGACGAAAAGGTTTTACCAGAAAACCTTCCGCCTAAGAACCCAAGGGTTAACTCATCTTTGTACTTGTGTTGTAGAATTAAACCTGTCAGTCAGACTGGAACTACACCACAGCCACCTATTAAAAGTTTTGTTGCTATAAGGAACTGATCAATGAAGTGTTTGCAATGTAATAAACTTATAATTATGATCATCTCTATGCTGTTTTTTATAATTGCAACTTGACTGCTTGAATGTAGCCCCCCTATGTGGAGGCATTTAAAAGAACTTTGTGATCCTTATGACAGATTTTGAACGGGGCCTTCAAACTCCCACGGTACTGACAGCCACCACACGCACTGGATTCTTAGATCGTAATATGAGTTGACTTAAGACTTTACTTAACATGTCACTATATGACTTAAGACTTATCTTAAAAATTGACCTTAGTGACTTGAAACTTGACTTGAGACGTGCTCAAAAGTGACTTGAGACTTGCTCAAAAGTGAAACAGCTCTGCCAAATAATAATAATTACAGTATGTGAATATGATAATAATATATACAACACGTGCATTACAGCAATATTAAATACATATTTAATTGCGAGTATAACAGTTCTAACAACAAAAGATAAGTAATAATAATTTAAAAAAATCAATATTAACTTTCATGTAACAATCGTTTATACATACATAGTTGCAGTTAGAAACAGTAATAAACTGACAAAACGTAGCAACTAACGACATGAAAAGAATTATTGTAAAAAAAGTTGTAAAGACTTAAAGTAAATATAATAATCATAATATAATAACCTAAATACATTGCAAAAATAATAAAAAAATAAATTTAATATAAACTGAAACAAACAAAAACACACTTTAAAAAACAAAAAAACTTACTACAAACAAAAACTCGCAAAAACAACAACATAGTAAACAAAATATTTAATATAATAAAGTAAACTAACAACAATAAATGTTAACAAAAAGTAGTACCAATAAAAATACTTTTCTTTACTTTTCTATACTTTTCTTTTTATTTATCTATTTTAATTTATCTGTCTTTTAATGCATCTTTTTACATTTCTTTTTTCTTATTCTGAATCTTTCACTACATATATACTCCATATATACATACATATGAACTATAATACTCCACTGAGTCAACTCATGGCTGTTACGGACAACGTTACCACTCAAGGTTTTGAGAGAACCACAGATTTCCCTTCTAAACTTCATATGCAATTTCTTCATATGCAATTTCTTAGATAAACCTCATATGCAATTTCTTAGCATTACCACACAGTGTGGTAATGCTAAAAGATTGCGCACGAAGATCCAAAAAATATCAAATTTCTTCCGGTTGTTAGCGTCTATTACTTCTTGCTGTCTCAGCCAGAATACAGGAGGATCCTCGTCGTAGTTGACGGCTAAATAACCAAGATCGTTTTTGAAAACAGCCAAACTTTGCCATTGATCATAAATTTGCTCCAAGCAGTCTTCTGCAATAATTTTTAGGAAATTCACTGCTAATGTTATAATAGAAGGGTTATTGCTTAAGAATAACCTGCTTTAGGACCAAACAAGGGCATCTGTGCCAGAATACTATTTTGTTCCAATGGAAACCTGCATTTTATTTGAGCGCAAAGTTCAATCAGGATTAACAATACATCTTTGCAAAACTAGATTTCTTTTTTTCCTAATGGTTGGACGATTAATTGGGCTTCACATTGCCCACCCAATTCAATGGTACCAAATTTTTAGTGGGTGGTTATTTCCGAAGGATCAATGTCGGCAAGAGTATGGTACTACAATGCTTCTTATTTAATAAAAAGACTGAGAAGAAAATGATACTTGCGGATTACTCTGCTGTACAACTTGTGAATACGGAAATTATGAAATTAGAATTCAATGTTCTTAGCATTTACTTTTCCCAGGATGTTGTCAACAAAGAGAAGCATGTGCTTCGTTCCAAAAGTATTGATTGCCTAAAAGATTTGATAACTTTATTTACTTCTTTCAATGACCGCTTCTCGAGACAGTCAACGTGTTTCTAACAGCTTCAAATTATACATTCATTACAAAAACTTCAAGCCACAATGGCAGGCTGTTACTATCAACATTTGCACAGAGTCCAAGTGGATGGCAAACACACCCCATAACAAATACATGTGGAATCTCTTTTTTCAACTGTGCTTAAAAACCAATTGCAGAACTCATCATAGTTGTGCAGTTGTCTGCAGCAAAATCAATGACGTTGTTTATTCAATAAGTTTGTTCAACACTTTATTAACTGCTGTTAAACAAGCCAAAACTCGTCCCATTCTTGTCCTCAATAAGGTTTAATAGTGAGTTAAATATTTTTCTTACTTTTGTGTTCAGAATTGCACAACAACTGTCTACATCTGATTTGTTGAGACTCTTATCAACAATTATCTCAAAAATCATTACTCTCATCAACTATTATACAGAGTTTTTAATTTCTGCAAATGTTTACAACTTTAACTTGCTCAAAATGAGCAATACCGCACTGCATAACATAAGCGGCCTCTTTGCTCCTCAGTGTTATTTCTTTAGAAATTGCGCTGTCTGGGAACATCTGTTTACAGCATTTAATCAAATGGTCGGCTTGTAAAAACGGTGTATTATGTTCTGCCGTCAACAATATCTCTACTTTAGCAACTTTTTCTGGAAGACTAGATTCTTTGGTTTGGCAAAAACTTGTTGATACTTAATGTTTTGCTTCTGTCTTTAAAATTTTCAAGTGCTTATTTGTAACTATGTGCTGTTAAAGAAGTTTTGTTAACATTAGTTAATGCAAAGGAGCAGACAGGAGAAATTGTAGTATAGTGATTACCAGAGTCCGGTTTTATCCAACCATTTCGTTCAATGTCTGTTAGCCATTATTCACAGAACGCCTGCTGGTACCAGGTCTTTGATTTTTACGCGGCAGGGTGTGCTTGGTGCCGTTCCAGTCTGTCATCGTCGCTCATTTTTTACTTATACTAAATAAATTATCAAAATTTAGTTAAAATATCATTGGTATGAAAAAAAATTGAAAGCTAAAATTTATTTAACAATATTTTTAAATATATTATGATACAAATTTTTGTTTTCAATTTTTTTCATTTATATTAAGTTAAATGAATATTGAATATTTGAAAGTTCAAAATATGTAGTTATTTTTTACGTATGCATACCTAAACACAGCACTTGTAAATGACCGTGTACGGTCATTTCGATATTAGGAAAAAGCGCTGTTTAGTTACGCATGCGTCAATTAATTTAAAAAAATTTAGAACTTTTAAAATGGCTGCGTTCCTTAACTACAACGAACATTTTAAAAGACAATCTTTTGCGGTCCTATTAAATCATTCAACATTCATTTTACTCACACATTTAGCTCAGACCTCTTTCCTTGAGCAAAAAAATGGTTATTTGAATTAATACTTCAATGCTTACTTGAATTGATGCTTTAGACAAATTTAGTCAATAGAAAGCCACAAATAAAGTTCCCAGCATTTTTTTATTTGTCTTTGCCGTTATTTATTTGTGACTTCAATTAGCTCTACAAACTTCGGTTTACCTTTTATTCTATAAGGTCGTGCATACGCGGTATTTAGAAAAAAGCAACAATATATAGGTTTATTAGTGCGTGTTCAAAAATAAGATATGCTACTGCAGATTTAGTATGAAGGATGTGTATGCAAAAAGTTGCTTTTTAAAAATATAGTCTGATTACTCCCTCTGTTAAGATAAGTATTTTAAGACATATGTACAAAGATCTTGCCGGTGATGTTTCCGCTGCTGACACAATATCCAAAGCCGAAGTTGATAATCGAGTAGATATAATTTTTGAATTTAAAGATCCTGATCTGATATACGATTTTTGTAAATTTATGCTGGTTGGCATATAGAAATTAATACTTTTTGGACTAAAGCAAAGGAGTTTCTTGAAGAAGACATCGGGACTGCTGTAGATGATAGGCAACATTCACAAGTTGTGCATTTAGCAAAAGCAGTTTCAGTTAGAGATTTGCGAAATCAAGTTGCAGCCAAACTATCTGATGGTACCTGTATTCTATCTAAATCATATATCCAATTGCAGTTTTTGCTAACTAGAAAAGAAACAAAAACTTCCCAGAGCTATACAGGGATTTTGAATGTGAAAATAATCTTGAATATCGGTCTTCAATCAGGTAGTGTTACACGTGATAAAATAGTTGACAGTAGCAAAGAAGCTATAAAGAGCTGTAATAGTATTACAAAACAAAGAATAATTGCAGAAAAGAATATTCATCGTGAAGATATATAGGACTTGATAAAGACTGTGAAAATATTTCTCAATAAAATGTCTAAAAGATTACAGCTAAAAGAAAAGAAGTTTAATGTTATGCAGTTAGCTTCTAAAGAACTTCAAATGAAGTGCGGAGTTTTTTGAAAAGAATAGATTCTCAGTTTTATTTAAGTTACAGTGAAAAATTAGTCTGAATTGTTTGACACCAATTTTAAAACAATATTTAAGTCATTGTTGCCGTCAACGTCACTATTTCTTTGAAGTGAAAAAGTGCGGTAATACAGAATGTAAAATCTGTGGCAGGTTGATGCAGTCTACTGAAGAGTTCTTAAAGATCAAATTATTTCCAGACCCTATGATGAAAAATGATGGTCATTTCAAATTTTTGGAGGATATTTATGGGACAGAAACTTCTGAAAATGATAGACCTTCACCTTAGAATGCTAAAGGCAGTTTTCTTCCTTTCTATGCCAGAGTACAAGATACCAAGAATAGCAGCATGATGTTGTGTTGTGATGAGTGTGGTATGTGGAGGATAACCTATGCTTCACGAAAACTTAAAACAGATGAGAGACAACTGCTTAAATATGCTCTAGATGGTCTGTGTTTTTCTTGTGGTTTCTTACTGCAGGATGCAGAATTGCCTGAAGGTTTGCGAGATGTGGTGTTTGTTCGACCAACGAATTGTGGTGAACCAGTTGAACCTTTGTACGACTCAGCAAACTATGTTGAGATTTGTGTTTATTGTTCAGCAGACCCACCAATAGGAACATACAAAAAAAGACTATTTTCCTCAATGTGATCCACCAATAGGAACACACAAAAAAAGACTTTATTCCTCAATTCAGACCCCTTCAATCCTGTTCTCAGCCAAATATTCCTCGCAGAACATGTTTTCTGAGAGCATTATTATATTAAGTATTTGTTATATAGACTATAATCATATTTTATAGAAAATATTATAATAATACTTTTATTTACTTGTTATTTTTATGTTAAGAAGAGCAAGGAAGACGTTACAAATATATTCTGTTCTTTTTACAAAATTTTAGAGACTAGAAGCTTTATTTTGTTATAAAGCACAGTTTGCACCAGACAATTTTATTAAAATTTCATGCTAGAGGTCAGTTGAAGGTATAAGAGGAAAAACTATGAAATGACAATATTTATAAAATATTCAAGAAAATTCATAATTCCAAAGGATGTGGTGGAAAGTCAAGGTCAAGGACTTAATTTTTGATCTTAAGGTTTGAAAAAGTGACTTTTGGATTTAGCTAAAACATTAAGTTGGTGCTTTTTACCTTCATTATGACTCTTAACTGCCTGATCTCCCATGTTTGACAAATTAAAGGTTTTACAATAGATGCTACAAGCAACTTTATTGTGGTCAGTCTTAACAAGCCATTCTTTATACTCTGGGTGATTAAGCCAATCATTTGAAAAAATTGTTTGATCTTTTTTATTTATTAATAACTCTTAAAAAAATATATTTTTCTTACAAACATACTATATACTTAAAGATTTAATTATGAAAAAATTTAAATTTATATATAAAACATTTTTATATAACTTATTAAATCAAACTTTACTCAGTATTTTAGTATTTCCCGATTTAAACCATAATGAAAATTCTTCTTAAAATAATAACTTAACTATAAAATAAGTAAACCATACAAAATTAACATCAAATGTAAAATCTCATAAAAAATTATGGTAATATAAATTACGAATTTATCATAACTTAAATAATTGTTAATAATTTAATAAAAAATTATTTTCAATATTGGAAAAAAATTTTCTCTGAATATTAAATAAAAAAATAAAAATCCTTTTTTTCCCTGGGATTGAGTTGATTGAGGTTGAGTGAGAACCCTGTTCTAACTAAACCACTTTGCCATAGGGCTTTGCAACTTCTTTAAAACCTTCTCACTTAGAGCTTAACCTGCCCAAATAGTGAATCTAAGTACGCACTGTTTCACTAGAATAAGAATTATTTGTTCTATAAAAATTTTTTTAAGTTGGTATCTTTAAGAGTTTTATTTTCATAACACCTAGAAATTGTTACTATATTTATTTTTTGGAAATCTTACAATTTGATAATTTAGAATAGAATAGACCCTAATGTCAATCAAATATCCCATGAAGTTCTCTTTGGACTGATTATGCATCCTAAACAGTCTAAACCAAACTTAAAATTAAGTTAGAACTTTGCTGGAATCTTAGTATAAACTTTATTAGCAACATAATTTTGACTTTCAAAGAACAACATGTTAAAAAAAAAAGGAATACACAACATAAAAAAACGAGTTTTGTTAATTTCAAAATGTTTAATCACTTTTAAAAATTTAATATCTTACTAGACTTTCCTAGGGTAACATTATTTATCGTGCACTACGCGATATAAATAAGTAAACAAAAAAATGTACTCATAACAACTTGTTTAATTTTAAAAATAATTAAATAAACACTTAAAAATTAGATAAACAAAAAAATTAATTTTATTTATAACTTAGATTTATTCAAAGATTTCATAAGTTTTTCTAATTTTAATGCTTCAGCCATATTTCCTTTAATTTTAAGTGTGCCATTCATAAATGCTTGCATTGAGTTAAGTTCACCGCTGACCATTTTTGCAAAATCTTCGCTAGAAATAACCAAAGTACAGGTTGCTTCGACTGCATTTGACGGATTTTCAACAATCGAACCTTTTAATTAAATTTAAAATAACAATAAATAAAAACTTAAATATTTTTGAAGATTTGAAAAATGTTGATAACATAATCTTTTTATTTATATACTAATACAAATTACATAAACTAACCAGAGCCATTTTTTAAATCTACAATCCATGTACCAGGTTCTTTACCACTAAGCTCAAACTTGAAAATAGCTTGTACATCTTGTATTATAGTTGGGTTAATGAGAGTCTGCATTTTATTAAACAAAGATTTGGTGCTCAAAGATGAGCTACTACTTGGTGCTTTCTTTTTTGTGCCCATTCCCATAAAAAAACTCTCGGCTCCATCAACAAAATAATCAAGCGTAAGTTTACTTCCTGCACAATAAAATTAAATAAAACATTTATTAAAATAATTTTCTTTAGAAAATCTGTAAAATTTTACTTATATAAATGATGAGTGATTTGCATAAGTGATAAACGAACTTTAAAAGAAAACAAAAAAATAATAAATAAAAAACACCTGGTACATAAGAATAATTTTCCAACTCTTTGTCACTTATACCAACCTCTTTTAATACGTCATCATCAATAGCAAAATTTCCAGTGTATGATCCTGAATGTTTTGTCAAAATGACGTACGCTGCATCAGCCATTATATCAGGTTTACGACTTGTTTTCATAAGTTTATCTCCTCCCAACATATTTACAGCAGCTGTAGCAACAGCTGCAATAAGACATAAAGTCATATTGTTTATAATTTTACTTGCTTACAATTAGGGCAGCTTTATTATTAATCATAGCATTACTTGTTACTAAGTGTTGTTGTTACTAAGTGTTGTTACTAATTAGCACTTGTTATTAAATGATTTTGTTTGTAAATGTCACTTACTTGTTCTAGGCCATAGGGCATTGACAGCAATACCATCCTTTTTAAATTCTTCAGACATTCCTAACACACACATTGACATACCATATTTAGCAATTGTGTAGGCTGAAAAAGAAAAAAAACTACCTCAGCATATATAATTTAGAATTCAACCCATAACTAAGAATCTGATTATAAATTATATAATGAAGTATATGAAAAAAGTCCTACTAAATAACTCCTGCACCAGAAAGTTTTTTTATTTAAAAAAGCCGACTATACCTGAATGGTTTTTAAACCAGATAGATTTCATACTTAAAGGTGGGCTGATATTAAGGATATGGGGATTTTTGCTTTTCTTTAAATATGGCAAACAGGCTTGAGAGCTAAACAATAAAAATATTAACACAACAGATATTTAAAAATTTGATAAATTCATATACACATACAAAACATGGATTATTAAAAAAATGTATTCTCTATTAATCAAGAATTTTAAAAATTAACCACATGTAATATTTATTTTTTCTAATTTTAATTTGTTTAATATTTAATAAAAAAAGACTAGAAAAGTCCATAAATTAAGTAACGCAAACAATAAACAAAACAAAAAAGATCAAAAATTTTCTTTTAAAAAAGGATCCAAAAAAAAAAAAAAAAAAAAAAAATGAAAGCATTCATAATTGTTATCTATTGAGAAAACATCCACTCAGAAAATATTTCAATTTTTTATTAACGCAATTTTTCTTTATATGATTATCTAATAACTAAGAGGACACACACAAAAAAACAAACAACAATGATTGGTTGCAGCAGCAACGGTTCATCAAACATTTTGAATTCTACTTATTTCAGTGATTAATGTGATTATGTGACTTATATCACTGTTTGTGTTTGTGCAATATATTATGTGACTCATATCACTGTTAGTGTTTGTGCAATATATTATGTGGCTCATATCAATGTTAGTATTTGTGCAATATATTATATAGCTCATATCACTGTTAGTGTTTGTGACTCATATTGTTAAAAATCAAATAAAGAATAAGTTAATATATATATATATATATATATATATATATATATATATATATATATATATATATATATATATATATATATACATATATATATATATATATATATATGTATATATATATATGTATATATATATATATATGTATATATATATATGTATAGATATATATATACATATATATATACATATATATATATATATATATATATATATATATATACATATATATATATATATATATATATATATATATATATATATATATATATATATATATATATATATATGTATAAGTATATATATATATATATATATATATATATATATATATATATATATATATATATATATATATATATATATATATATATATATATATATATATATATATATATATATATATATATATATATATATATATATATATATATATATATATATATTGAGATTGGCAAAAATTTGCCAACCTCATTTTGATGTTTTATGGTAAGACCTTTGTATCAATATGCCGACCTGAAGCTGATCACGAAAAAATTGAGGTTGGCAAATTATTGCCAATATCAATTTTCCTAATTCCGAGGGTTGATATATATATATATATATATATATATATATATATATATATATATATATATATATATATATAAATTTTGTTTAAATGAAAAACAATATTGTTAATAGTACTTAAAGTTTCATGCCATACACAGCAATCATTAGCTATTAAATAATTAAAAAAAAAAAACGTCAGAAAAAACTGTTTAAAAACAAAATCTTTCACAAATAAAAATTACGGTAGAACGTCTTCTGACGTAATAAAAGATGTAACAATTTAGTCTCAGGTATCAAAAGAGGACAGTAGGAATGTCAACACTTAAATAATATTTCGTCTTTTTTATTTAGCAAGTTGTTTTCTTTGTGATATAAAATTATGAGTTTCTTATGAAGGCAGAGGCTACAAATTTTTGATGTTGTTTTAATGGGTTTACAGCGTTTTATAATTTTCCACTTTATTGTGTGCTTTATGTTTTTTTCTTTTAAAATTCCAAATCTCCTTAGAAAGCTCGGTATCATTTCTGTATTTCACAACATTAAAAGATTTAAAATGATTTGTATATCTAAGTTTGAAAGGTGTCTCGCTGGTACCAAAATATTTTTTCTTTATCTTTAGGATTAGGATTTTCATCAATTATAAATCACTGTTATATATATATATAAATATATATATACTCTTGCATGGTAGTTGAAAAGAGTTTCCCATAAACTGTAGTTTTAAAGAGCGCGTTAATAAACCAGACCGGAAAAAGTTTAAAAACTTAAATTTTTTTTTTTTTTCAAATGATAGACTGCCTGCCCAAACCAAACCCTCAGTCGATGTAGCAGCACTCCCTTGCAAGTCAGGCTATTTGTCAGTCGATGTAGCAGCACTCTGTTGCGAGTCAGGCTATTTGTCAGTCTATGTAGCAGCACTCCGTTGCGAGTCAGGCTATTTGTCAGTCGATGCACTATGCGTCGCGAAGCGGAAATAGGATTTTACTTACTTTTCAGAAAAAAAATTTCAATTTTAATATTTTAAATATTTTTTAATTGAAACAAGTTAGTATTAGTTAATAAAAAAAAGTTTTTTTTTAATTTTTTTAAATTTGCCTTTTTAGGTGCGGGATTTTCAGGGGTAAAAAAACCCATGTTTTCACTAAATCTTTAAATTACATAAGATAATTTTCAAATTTCTTCATTTTTTTTGCACATTTTCTAATAAATGATACATTTCGTAAATTAAAAACCAAGAAAAGAAAAAAAATTTGTTTGGATCATTGTTTTTGGGTGTCTGTAAAGATTGATCGATTAGACCATGTTACTACAGAGGTAGCCAGTTTTTTATTTTTTAAAAATTTTCTCAAACAAATTGACTTTTTATAAGTGAAATAATATTCTGGCTACCTCTGTAGTAACATGCTATAAAATCAATTCAAAAGAGGTGGATTTATTAAAAACCGGTTAGTTAGTTTTTGTCAAGAAGAAACTGGATGCGGGCGGAACATTCTTTTCTAGTCTTTAAGTTATAACCTCAGTTTGGCTCTCATCGTGATTTAGAATTTTTTAAAAATGGTTACTTTTAATCTTAGCAAACTTCTGGCTGATAATTTTCCTCCAAGGCATATTTTCACGAGTAAAAATGTATCTTAATGTGCTAAATTTTTGCAGTCCAAGTTTTTATCACTTTATGCTGATTGCACTGTGAATTTCAACATTTTCAAAAGTCTGGCTTTTAACTTAATAAAAAAATTTAATGAGTGTGGAAAAAGAAAAAAGTTTTCTTACTAAATATAAACTTTTTTTGGATCAAAATCAACAATCCAAATATCTCTTGTGAGTATAATATATTCTATATTGATTTATTATAAATAAGTAATAAATATTGCATTATAGTGTAT
The DNA here is from genome assembly GCF_022113875.1 of Hydra vulgaris. Lineage (NCBI taxonomy): Eukaryota > Metazoa > Cnidaria > Hydrozoa > Anthoathecata > Hydridae > Hydra > Hydra vulgaris. Next base: position 33,550,214 of record NC_061169.1, on the reverse strand, counting down.
GTATATATATATATATATATATATATATATATATATATATATATATATATATATATACATATATATATTATACTTGTGTGTGTAGATTAGAAAAAGATTCTGAAAAAGAGATTAGAACACATGAGGAAGAACTGCTATTAATTAGAAAAGGTGAAAATCTGATTAAACAGGGTAATCAACTCATCAAGCAGGGTGAGCGTAAAATAAAAGAAGGGGAATTACTGCTTCGTACTCATGGATCCAATGTAAACAGGTATGCATAGATAAATGTATCTCCCTCTTTTTATTTTGCACACACACATACATATTGTTTGACTATGTTTCACAAAACCTTCAAAATGTATATATGTTTCAATGTATTTTTTTATTATTTATAGTGTACCATGTAGAGTGCCTAAATCATCTGCAGTCAATACATCTTGTACACCAAAACCCAGAAAGTCTTTTATTAAGCTTACAAACAGGATGAAGCGTAAAAGAACAGATAGTCTTAGAGAACGAGAGGTGGAAGAACTGCAACATGCTGTCAAAAGGTTTAAATCTAATTCTTCTACTGATGGTAGGGCTATTTTATATGGTTCAAATTTGTCATTGCAAGCTCTTTGTAATTTGAAACTTACAGATAGAACATGGACTGAATTTAAAAATATAGTGACTCATAATCGTCATCTTGTTCCTCCAGGTTTAACCAAGTTGAAGCAATACAAAAAATTGACATATCCAGAACAGGTTGAATATTCTGAAACCGAAGTAAAATGTAGTCTTTTCCATATGATAAAGCATTCAGTTTCTAGAGTGTTTGAATATCTTTTGGATTATAAAAGTAACTGCATAATGAGTTTATCACAAGAAGAGCGTGATAATGTACAAATTATTTGCAAAGTAGGATGTGATGGTCAAAGTGATCAATCGGAGTTTCAAAATTCAGCAACTATGAAAAGAGGTGGAGATGATCGCTCTGTGTATAGTATAGTGTTTGTACTGCTGGAGATCCGAAGTGGAGAAAAAATAATATGGAAGAATTTAATTCCAAATAGTCCAGATGCAACCCGTCATCTTCTTTTTTGTTTTGCAAAAGAGACTGCTAGTTTTATTCAGGAAAAATTTGAACATTTGAAAAATAAAATTTTTTTATTGAAGAATATTGAATTTAAACTTGGTGAAAGTACTTTTGTAGTAAAGTCTAGTTTGTCAACTATTTATACCACAATGAATGATGGCAAAACACTAAACGCTGTTGTATCAAATATGCTTAAAAAAAGAATTTCATCTCAGTCCTGCCATGTATGCCTTGCAAATTCTAAGGAGTTTAACTTGAAAACTATTTGGAAAAAAAATATTAACTTAAACAATCATGTTTTGAAACTTGGAATTTGCAGTCTTCATCTATGGATGCGCTGTATGGAGTGGATTTTCAATACTGCTTGTAAACTCCCAGCTGTTAAGCAAGGAAGAAATATTCCATCACAAAAGAGTAAAGAATTTATTGAAAACAAAAAAAAATTCCAGCATTTATTCAAGATAAAACTGAATATAAGGGTTTCTTTTGTCAGGAAAGGATGTGGAACAACCAATACTGGAAATGTTGCTCGCAAATTTTTTAATAACCCCATTGTGACAGGGAGAATTTTAAACTTGGATATCAGAATGATTAAGTTGTTTCGAGATTTACTCATTGATATAAACAGAACAACTACAAGACCGGATATAAAGGTTTTCAAACAGAAATCTGAACATCTATTTGCACTCATAACTAATGATAAATTTTTAAAAACCATACCTATGTCACAATCTGTGCATAGAGTGATAGTTCATGGTACTTCTTTTATAAGGTATTTTAAGTATCCGATAGGTTCTTTGTCTGAGAGTGCTATTGAAGCCAGAAATAAGGAAAACAAAACTGCTCGAATTGGTCATGCTCGTTTAACCTCTTTTGCAGAAAACACTAGGGATACAGCTAATTATTTGTTTATGACATCTGATATGTACCTCTTTTGCAAAAAAAAATAAAATGGATAAAAAAAGAGTGAAAACAAAATAGTTTAAGAAAGCAAAGTGACAGTTCTTCTAATAACTGCTTAAAATAAAGGTAAAAGAGTTTTATTATTAATATTGTTAATAGTTTTGATTGATTTTTTTTTTGGTTAGGCAATCTCATAATTTTGGTTAATTAACAATTCAAAGTTGCGTTTTTTTTTTGTTTTTTTTTTGTTTTTAAAAATTTAATCAATTTTAACAAGCAATTATCTATTTTAGGAAGTAAGACCATGAAGAATCATACTGATGAGCTGTTTTGCGTTGAATTTTTAAAAAACGGCTATTTTCATAGCCACAAGTTATTAAAAACATCTATTAGAATAGAATGTTGAGAAACTGTAAAAGAATGCAAAGAGCCAAGTATCATATGATAGCAGAGTTGTTTATTATATTCAATGATACTGTTTATTTTGAAATAGTGTTCATATGCATAGTTTGTAAAATTCTATAAAATATAGGCGCCTACTTTTTTTTGAATAAAATCATCCGGACTTGTGTAGTTTTCCGGACAAATCTAGAATTAGTCCGGACTAACCGAAAAAAAATACAATAAATTGTTTTTTAATGAAAACCGAATATGATTCTTTTAAATATAGAAATATAAATAAAAATTTGATGTCTTGTGAAAAAATAAGTTAAATATTTTAAGTCCTTCTTTATTTATATGCCTATTTCCTCATTTTGTATAAGAGCAACGCATAGTGCAATGTAGGAGCACTCCGTTGCGAGTCAGGCTATAAGATAGTCGATGTAGCAACATTTACGCATGTTTTAAAAATGTTTTTTATTAAAATAAAAACAAAAACATCACTAATAAAAAAAAACTTTCTAGTCGTTATAATTGCGGTTTTTTAAAAAATTTTTAAAAAACAATAAAATTTAATGTACTTCCGCATTAATTTAATTGCTTTGACATTTCGACGACAATCAAATACAGCTTAAGAGACGAGGTAATTAAAATTGTAGTCGTAAGAGACTTTTTTTACATTAAAACGCTCTTTCGACTACACTATATGGATATATATATATATATATATACAGCTTTCTTATAAAAAGAAGAATACACAAAAAATAATAAAATAAAATATTGCCGCCCATCTGATGTATGTATATATATATATATATATATATATATATATATATATATATATATATATATATATATATATATATATATATATATATATATATATATATATATATATATATATATATATGTTATATGGTTGGGCCTTTGTGTCAAAATATTTTGCCTACCTACCTCTAACAGTTTAAGGTCAGCAATTTATTGCTGACCACATTTTTCCTAATTCTGAGTTCTGTATATATATATATATATATATATATATATATATATATATATATATATATATATATATATATATATATATATATATATATATATATATATATATTGATCTATTTTGTAAAAATTCTTTTTACATTATATTGATCACTCTCAAGTAAACAAGAAGATTTGTATCTCAACTAGATACGATAATAAACAACAATAAATTGCTCTGTATGTTGAGCACTCTACTCAAGTTGTCTGCGAAATGGAAAAAACGAACTTGAATTATTTTGTCAAGAACACTCGAATTCCACCAATTAAAGAATACAAAAAACAATTAATCAGCAAAGCCGAAGCATTAATAAAAAGAATGAGTTGGAAAGCATTTTTCTTTATTAATGATGATCAGAATAGTAAGAACAATACCTTTTATAATAATAATTATGGAATAAAAACACCAAATTACCCTAAACAAATTACTGAAATGTGTGCATTTGAAAGCGAATTAATAGAATTAATAAAAAACATAAAATTTTGTAACGTTTATAGCAAATTCCAGAAAAAATTAAAAGAAGATATATCTAATATACGCAATTGTAATCTTACCTACACTTTTGCAGATAAAACATCTAATTTATATAACAAATATCTAAACAAGACTACAATAATTTATTAACCAATCCTGTAACTTCAACTTACAAAAAATCGGGTTCAAAAGTAAAAAATGATATAAATAAAGAAGGTAAACGCATTTTACAGAATCATGACATTTTTACTAAAATCGATATCAATACATCATCTAACTGCTTTATAACATTAAAAGACCACATGAAAATTTTGCAAACAATCTAACAGTTCCATTATTAAACCCTGCCAAAAATGAAATCTACAGAATTAGTAAAGTTATTCTTTCAAACATAAATTCTGAACTTGTAAAAAGACTCCGCCTCAATCAGTGAAAAAAAACACAAGATGTTATATGCTAGTTCAAGTCCATCAGTGATACAAATTTTTATAAGTTTCTCATTTTTGATATTGTTGATTTTTATCCCTCAATAAGTGAAAAACTACTTTAAAATGCTATTAGTTTTGCTGAGCAGCGTCTGGTTATAGATCCTGAGCAAAAGTCGATTATTTACCACGCCAGAAAGTCACTGTTGTTTGATAGCAATCAAGTTTGGATTAAGAAGTCAAGCAGATTATTTGATGTTTTGATGGGAGCTTTTGATGGTGCCGAGGTGTGTGAACTTGTGGGGATTTTTCTTTTATTTCAGATTATGCAGTTTTATAATAAGAATGATTTCGAGTTATACCGTGATGACGGTTTGGCAATTTTTAAAAACATCAGTGGTCCCCATATGGAAAAAAATAAAAAACATGTTGTTAAAATATTTAAATCGAATGATCTTCTGATATCAACACAGTGCAACATAAAAATTGTAAATTATCTGGACATTACATTAAACCTCAACAACCACACCTACCAACCTTACTCCAAACCCGGAAACTCTTTTAAATTACATTCATGCTGAATCAAACCACCTATCTAGTATTTTAAAGCAACTCCCACATTCTATTGAAAAATAGAATGTGGGAGTATAAAAAATATAGTATATCAAGCTAATGTATGTTCCAACGATCTTGTTCCAACTCCCATCAATAAATTTTATATTGGCATCATCTTTTAAAATTGGATATGCTAGTCACATAAAATCTTTTAAAATTCCCAAATACAAAAATGACACTGAATTATCAAAGGAGGTTTGGAGATTAAAAGATGAAAACTTGAACCCGGTTGTTAGGTGAAAAATAATTAAACAGTGCGATGCCTATAACCCTGTAACAAAACGATGTAACTTATGCATAAACAAAAAGTACGAAATTTTATTTTTTAAACACAAAAATTTGTTAAATAAAAAGAGTTATATATATACTAGGTTGGTTGAAAAGTTCGCGGAGCGGAAATGAAAAAACAATTTTATGATTCAAAAAATGACTTTATTCTTCAGTATATTCTCCCTTAAGAGCAATACACTTTTTCCAACGATTCTCCAATTCATGTATCCCATCTCTGAAGTGCGATTCCGGAAGGCCTTCAAAATACCCATTTACGGCTGCAATGACTTCTTCATGTGATGAGAAACGCTTTCCACGTAGAAATTTTTTGAGATGTGGAAAGAGGTGGAAGTCGGACGGAGCCAGATCTGGTGAATAGGGTGGATGTTCCAAGCGTTCGTACTTTAATTCGACCAATTTCGCCTTTGCAACATCGCTGATATGAGCAGGTGCGTTGTCCTGGTGATAAATGATTTTTTTATGCAGCAAACCAGGTCTTTTCTCACGAATTTTTTTATCCAACTGGTCCAAAAGATTTTTATAATATTCACCAGTTATCGTTTTACCGGTTTGAAGGTAATCTATTAATAAAATTCCTTTCGCATCCCAAAAAACTGATGCCATAACCTTCTTTGACGATTTTGACGCCTTCACTTGCTTCGGAGCTGAACAACCGGGTTCTGTCCACTCTGCAGTTTGTTGTCGCAGCTTCGGATCATAGTGGTAAACCCAAGTCTCATCCATGGTTACGAATCGACGCACAAAATCTGTTTTATTCTTTTGAAAACGGGCCAAATGTTCTTGAGAAAGTTTTACTCGAGTGCGTTTCTGATCCAGAGTTAGCGAATGCGGCACCCATCTTGCCAACAGCTTTCTCAGACGTAATTCATCGTGCAAGATGTGTAATACCCGTTCATCTGAGATGCCCACAGCCTCAGCAATTTCACGTTTGGTCAATTGTCTATCATCCATAACCATGTCATGCACAGC
>NC_061169.1:33526560-33539060 GCF_022113875.1 Hydra vulgaris | reverse complement strand
GTCCTAAATCTTTCTGGATTTAGGACCAAATTTGATTGAATTTGGGCTAGCTACGTTTGGGTACTAAAATGATTTTGTTAAAGAAGACAAGGAAAAATAAAACAATTCACGGCAGTCGAAGAGGACAGCTTACTTCTACGAAAACGAATAAAAGGATTTTGAGGTGAACGTCTTTAATGTAGCTCTTGACAAGCTACTCCATCAGATAAAAAAGCAGGATGGATATAGCTCAAAAAACAGCGGACATTTTTTCGCTCATATGGTAATCTCTATCTCCTTTTAGAGATGAAGAAACATTTAATCTGAAAGAAAAATGCAAAGCGCTGGCATTTCTAGAAAAAAGATTTAAAAGAAGGGGAGTTGATCAAGGAAATCTACCATCTAGATATTCTAAAGCAATTAAGTACTATTAATCTATAATTAAGAAAAATAGAATCTCTTTCTTCGAATAAGTTACTTAACGGAATCTACTAAAAGGTCAGTTTTATTATCAATAACTAATTCACCTGTATTTTACTTTGAATTTTAATATCAATCCCGGTCTCAGTGGGCGAAGGAAAATATTAAAGGGAGAATAATTTCATTCATTGTAGTAGTTGCCATCCGGACGATAAACAGTAAAATGTATAATTCAATATACCCAAGAAACCAAATTTTGGGACACAGACCATAAAATTGACCCAAGGCACAACAAAAGCACTGTATGGGTCTGCTTGTAAGTCAAAGAAGAAAACTATGTTCTTATCTTCTATCTTCTAAGCTCTTCCTGATATAGTTGATCTTCTAAACTCTCAATTTAAATCTATGTTTACACTTGAAAGTTCTGAAAATTTTCCTTTGCTAAATGGTATTCATTCTGAATGCATTTATCATAAAAACTTAGATTTCTTTATCCCAGATATTGTTCATGAACTTGCCGATCTAAACCCTTATAAATCCTTCGGATTTGACGGCCTGCGTCCCTTAATACTCAAGATATGTGCCAAAAGCTTTGCAATTCCATTAACGAAAATCTTTTATGAATCCTTTAATTCTGGAGTAGTACCCAGTCAATGGAAATTAGCAAATATTTGTCCGATCTATAAAAAAAAGGGAGATAAATTACTTGCTGAAAATTATAGACCTATTTCACTAACATCTGTTGCCTGTAATATCTTCGAAAAACTTGTAAAGAACAAAATTTTAAAGCACATTAATGGTAATAAAATGCTCTCTGCAAATCAACATGGCTTCCTTTATCATAAATCATGCGTAACTAACCTAATAGAAACTTTTGATATCATTTCATCCTCCATAGCATCCCACCAATTTATTGATGTAATCTATCTTGACTTTGCCAAAGCGTTTGACTCTGTACCTCACAACAGACTTTTGTTAGAATTAAGATCTTTCGGAATAAACGGCAAACTCCTACAATGGATTAAATCCTTTTTAGTGGGCGGTTTGCATCGCGTTACAACTAACAATACCAACTCTGCATGGGTTGATGTTCTCAGTGGTGTTCCTCAAGGTTCTGTTCTCGGCCCGCTCCTCTGATATGGCTTTGGTTGAATCTGTTCAACGCAAAGCAACAAAATGGGCTTACAGCTTGAGGCATCTTCAATACTGCGAAAGGCTAAAAAGATTAAATCTACCATCACTTAAGTTTCGACGCCTTCGATGCGATTTAATCCAAATTTTTAAATTAATACATCGTTTTGATATAGTTAATGATAAATATCTACCAAAATATATTAACTCCATGTCTCGTGGTCACCATTCTAAAATAAGGCGTGAGTATGTTCAAAACTGTCTTCCAAGATATAATCATTTGTATAATAGATCAGTAAAATACTGGAACGAACTACCAGAGCAAATAACTTTGTACTCCACTGTACTTTCCTTCAAAAATAGACTAGACTCCTGATTGTGGAATAAGTTTGGAACAAATATTTATAAAACTGGTTGTTTATAGTGGGGTGTTTTCCCTGCTTGCTGTATGTGTACATTCTATGTAAATTTACGGCTACAACTATAATAATAATAATAATAACAATAATAATAGCAATAATAATGTTCATAAAATTTATATCCCGTTTTACATAAAAAATAATAAAAAATATTGTATTGCTCGAAGAAACAATACGTGATTTTTGAATTAACAGTCTTTGTAGTGACTTATTTTTTAATTAAAGGATCGTCCATAAAGTACGTACGCTTGGAAGAGAAGAGGGGTTCTGCATATGGCGTATATGAGATGAAAGGGCAGTGGGTCAATTATAAAAGAAAGAAGACACTAAACTAAAAAAAATATCATAAAATGTTAAAGAAATAGGTTAAAAGCGTAAGTACTTTAAGAGAGGTGGACTCCAACTCCCTAAAAGTACTTTGAACACCCTCCACCTGGTGGAGGGTATTCAAAGTACTTTGAGGGGGGGGGGGCGTAGGCATAAAAAATGTAGGTGCTTTATGGACGACCCCTAAATACCGCGTAATTTAAAGTTAACAAACCTCATCAGCAATCGAAGCATTACAAATAAAAGATCGAAGTTAAGAAAAATTCGTTAACAATTTTTAGAGTAACTTTATCGTTATTTTTTTGTTGTGTTTTTTAAAGTGACTAATTATAAAATTCTAGATTAGAATTGAATTAATAAATGTCTAGATGAATTGATTGTATTTTTCCCGGATTTACAAAAAAGTATTTTATATTTTATATTTAAAATATAGTAGTTTGTTTTTAAATCCAGCAAAAATATTAAAAATGTATCAAAAATTAAATCCTGGAGAGATTTAATAAGTTCAATGCCGTTCTTTGAGAACGTAACAAAAAAATAGCTAAACGGGGTAGCGAAAAATAAAGTTCAAACTAGTAGAAGAGATTGTCAAAAACTTTGATATTTATATCTAGTATCGAGTATTCCAAAATCGAATACTTAACGTAGATTGTGATTTTTGTTGTGATTATTTATTGAAAGTTTGAACGGTTTTTAAAAAATTATCTTGTCTTTTTTGAAGTGGATTACTCTCTTAATTAAGAGAGTAATCCACTTCAACTACAGCTTTCAAAAGCTTCAAACTTCATTTCAAACTTTTCTTTTTTTAATGTAAAGACGCCACTTGCCGCTGGAATAATTATATTACTAAGACTGTATGACAATTTGAAACGATTTTTGGCTGCGTTCTCCCTTTAGCTAGTCTTTTATACCTCCTTACTCTGAGGTAAGTCATTTTACTTTTTCTAATGAAGAAATTTTCATATTGTTTTTTAATACAATAATTTATTTTATTTTGTATTAATGATTTAAATAAAGCCTCTAAACTAACAAGTATTATGTTTGCAGATGATACTAACTTATTCCTTTCTAACAGTGATATTTTTGAACTTTTTAAAACAATGAACAAAGAGCTTAGACATGTATCGAGTTGATTCAAATGTAATAAGTTAACTCTAAATTCTAATAAAACAAAGTGGACCTTATTCCATTTGCTTTCCAAAAAACGGTATTTGCCATTAAACTTACCTAAAATTTTTATTGATCAAATTGAAATAAAAAAAGGGATTCTGTAACAAAATTTTTAGGTGTTTTTTGATGAAAACATCACTTGGAATCTTGATGAAAACATCACTTGGAATCATCATATCGACTACGTAAGAACTAAAATTTCAAAAAACATAGGAGTTTTATATAAAGCACGAATCTATCTCAATAAGAAAATTTTAATCAAACTCTATTAATCATTTATACACAGTTATTTAAATTATGCTAATATCGCCTGGGGTAGTACAGAAAAAAGTAAGTTGCAACGTCTTTATCGCCGTCAGAAACATACTATCCATTTAATCTGCTTTGCAAATCACTTTTCTCGCGCAAAACATTATTTTATTGAAATAAGAATTTTAAATATTTACGAGCTAAATATATATAATGTTTTATGCTTTGTATACATGTGGAAAAATGACTTGTCTCAATCTGTCTTCAAAGATATTTTTACTCCGAAACCCATCAACAAATACAATTTGAGAAGTACTGATTTTTTAAATGAACCTTTCTGTCAAACGAACTTTAATCAATTTTGTATTGCCTATCGGGCACCACACCTTTGGAATAAAATTGTTTTGCCCAATTTTGACTTCGAACTACCCATTATTTTTCGTTTTTTTAAAAGTAAATTAAAAACCTTAATTTTTTCATTAGATGACGTATTATGTTATTATTAATAATATGAATTAATTGAATATGAATTGCCTTTTCTTATTTACATTTGTAAAAAGTTTATTCTTACTTATTTCGTTAATTTTATATTCTTTACTTAACGTATACGTTTATATAAAATATTGATGAGTAGATACGCGTGATCTCTCTTTGGATTATAAAATATATACTTTTATTTATATATAAATTTGTAAAAATTTGATACTGTTAATGCTTGTTTGAACTTATTTAAGGTTCTGACGACAAGATCCTTTGATCTTCTTTTAGATACCTTATTTTATATTTGTGAAAGTTTATTATTATTATCATTATTTTTTTTTGTTGTTGGCAATATTTAGTTGTAATACGACCAACAAATCGCGACGTTAGAATTATCTTGTGCTATCTCCATGTTTTTGCTAAGTGAGAAAATCGATGTCAAAGTTTGAATTTGTTCGCAGCTAAATTGAAAAAATATTTTGAGAATTTAGGTATTTCCTAAGATTTAAAAATGTTTTATTATTAATTTTTAGATAAAAAAAACTTTTTAAAATTACGCTAACGCCCTTTTTTTCGCACCCTCTTTTGGAGATAGAACAAAATAACTTTGGTTTTTAGTAAAATTCAAAAATATTATGTTGTTACATCGTATATATTAAACATTAAGTACATTTTTCAACAACGACATGTTAGAAATTGATGAAATTTTGTTCTAGCTGCTAATTATTCTTACGCAGTACCATACACTCCTAATTTATGGGCATGGGCCCCTAAATTAGGGGCATGGGCCCCTAACTTAACGGGACCCTTTTCAAAATATAAGACGCTTTTTGTATTACCTAAAAATTTGTATTACCTAAAAATTTTTGTATTACCTAAAAAATTAAGTTTTTTTAAATAAAATGAGGCCCTAATTAGGAGAACTTTTAGAAGAGCCTCTAACGACACTGTTCTTACGACTTACATTTACTTTAATTACCTGTAGGCGCCGGCCCTGGACAAGACTAAGACGTCTAATTTAAAACGGAAAATTTGGCTGCTTAATAATAATATAAACGTATTAATATAATATAAACGTATAAAATAAATTATGAAAGGTATATAGGAAAGAGTTATGTTAAAAAAAATGTAATAATAAAAGAAATAACATTATGTAACTATCTGATAATTCACAACAATTCAACTAATCTAATCACAAACTCCATGCAAGTTGAACTTGATTTTGTTTTTCTTATGCCTGTGTATCCATTAATAGAGTTTAACTTTTTATAAAAAGTTATTGCAAATATTTACAAATAAAAAATTGTTACTCAAGTTAACGTCAGGAAGGGCATCAGGTTGTGAAACATTGCTTTAACTCTTTCATAGTGGCCTTTATGTCACTATGGAAAACCATCCAAACCAAACAAGTGGGGGAAAATGAATATAAAAGTACAAAAAAACAAACAAAAAAAAACACAAGCTAAACAAAAATTTTTATCAAGATTTCAAAATAATATTATTTCAATGTGTTTTATATTTATATTTATACTAAATAAATATTTTATTTAAATATGTTATTTATATGTATATTATTTATATTATTATATATATATAAATATGTTATTTATATTTATACTAAACATATAACAACCCTAAAAATATTTTGACTTTATTAATGTTTTGTAAATGTTCATTTTATTGTTTTATAAAATGCAATATCAACAGCAGGCATGTATGAATACATGGAAATGATATCATTGGCTTTTGCAACAGATATAGACTGATAAGAAGCACGAAAGCAAGCTGCCATTGGTATATTGGTATTTAATGGTTTTGCAACAATGGTTGATGCTGCTTTCTTGACAGACTTATTTATACGAGCTTGTGAATAATTATCTGAAAACGAGGTTTTAAAAAAAACATGGTGTGGCAGTCCGTTTTGATAAACAAGATTTTTAACCTTTGAATAAGGCACTAACTTATAACTTGACAAACCAGCGACAACTGAAAAATTCTTTACATCTCCTAATTGCATTTGGTAAACACAGAAAGGTTTTTTACGGTTTACATTTTTAATAGCTCTTTCTAGCCCAAGTGGACTAAATATTTCTGCAGTTGAGAGGGATTTTTCAATCTGACTATGAATGTTGTCACATTCTTGAATGCTGGAATGACCTGGCTCGCAGAACTTCTGTTCAATTACTTTTATTTTGTGGGTATCGTATTATAAATTCACACAAAGCTGCTGACATGAAACTATTGCGGTTTTGTGGTACACATGAATCGAACCAAAGTATGAACTTATTTATGTCAAGGTCAGCCATGATTTTCAAAAGCAAACATGTTACAGCACTAGCTAGATCATTTCCTCCACAACCAGTCATGGCTTCGTGCCAAAGGATGCAATAACCCTTCCTGTTAAGCGAGCAATGACCAGTTAAGTTATAATTTGAAAGTTTTCGTTTGTAATAAAAGTTTCCCACATTAGCTCTAGGCAAATTTAAAACATTTTCAAGGTCAATACAAACAATTGCAGTTTTAGAATCAACATTTTGGCGATCATTTTCACGTTCAGTTTTGGTATCATTCCTTGATTTTATGTGCTTATTATAACTATCTGTTTGTTCATTGCTTGCATTAACAATGTTGCGATACTCATAGCATGTGTCACATAAATCTTTCTTCGGTTTTTGAAGTTCTATATTGAACTCGTGATTAAAGATATAACGATACATATGTTCTTTTGCTGGAGGAGAGACATTTTCATCACAATATATTTTATAAAGATCATACATTCTACCTATATTTAGTGATCCTTCCATGTATTCTTTATGTGTCTTTTTCCTGCTATAATGAGCATCAATTCTTGAGAAAAGGTTAATATGGTCTCGTACAACTTGTTTAGACTCTTCTAGTAACCTTTTTTTAACATGTTTCCCTGATTTTGATTGGAATGGTGTTCCAGTAGTTAAAGATTTATTAAACTTATGAAAGTAAAACACTCTATGGCTGCTAATATTCAATGTTGAAAGATAATATGATTTACAAACTCTATATTGTGTATTAGAAACAAAAAAGCTATAATAATAAGATGTTTTTCTTCTTGAATTGTCACCAGCAGCTGTCCGACAGCGTTTTTTCTCCAGATTTTCAGTAGTTTTAGAATAGAAATGTTTTTTTCCGTCATCATCTAAGGTCCAAAAGTTATCAAATATTATTTGACGCTCAATCTCAGATATATTGGTAGAACATTTAAATTTACAATTTCTGCAACATTTTAGTGTAACAATAGATCTTTTTGGCATTTGTTCTCCTTTCGTATTTTTATAAGCTTTACCCGACTGACGTTGGATTTTTCTTACACTTTGTTTCGAACTACTCCTATCAGCTTTACGTTTCCTAGAAACCCCACCATGGGGCGACCGACGAGAAGGTGTAATGCCAAGCAGCTCTAACGATTAAAATATTAATTTTTTATTATCCAGGATGTATAAATAATAACTTTTAAATTTAATCTAAAATGGCACAAGCGAAAGTCGAATTCTACTTTTCCAAAATTATAATACAAATTAAGTTGAAAAACTACCTTCGTTTTGATTTAGGGCAGGTTCCATTTCTTGGTCAATATTTGCAGTTGCCATTTTGAAAACAACAAAACTGATAAAATTATTCCGAACAACTTTGTAATTGTAATATGATTGGTTGATTGGAGATAGAACAAGATAATATTTTCAAGTTTTCTCATTAAGGAGATAGAACAATGCAATATTGCATGCAATACCGTGTTAAAAGTTTCATTTTTTTTCAATATAATTAAAGTAGAACAACACAATGCTAAAATATTCGAAAATAATAAAATCTCAACTTTTTCAAAAATTGGAGATAGCACAAGATAATTCTAACGTCGCGAAATGTTAAATTAAAAAAAAAAAAAAAAAAAAAAATTTGTTCTAACACACGGCCTTTTTTCATATCAATACTTTTTTGTAAAAACTTTCCATGTGTACGCGTACGCGTACCCCTATTTTTTTAATTTTTTATTTTAACAAGGGAGCAGTTACGTGACTTACAACATGTCGCAAAACGCTTCTTTTTTAGACGTTTAAAAAATATTTGAACATGTTTTAATATTTTTTTTAGATGCCTAAAACATATCATGTCTCAACTGGGGTATTAAATGGTAGTAAAATATGACATAAAACTTGTACATCTTTTCATTTCTTTTCGTTTCTATTTTATTAAATAAAGCTAGCAAAAGATAATAACAATGTTGAACGCTAATTTTTTTAAATAGCTTGTAGTCGAGTTACATAAAACATGCTAAAGACAAATAGATACTTTATGATTTCGGTTTCGTTAAAAAAAAGTTTAGAAAATTCTTTTTCTTTTTTTTTATCTTTAATTCGAAACGGAAAATTAGTCAAATTTTGGTCAAGACTCGAAGCGTTTATTTTAGGTGTAACACTTAAAATTTAGGTGTAACACTTAAAATAAATTATACTTGGGATGGGAAATATTTAAAATAACTTTTTTTCAATACGTAGACAACTGTTTTTTTCTACAAGAACTGAACTTTATGAAATGAATAAGTAAAAAAATTAATAAAAATTATAAATGATAAATTTAATTAAAAAAAAAGTTCTTTGAAGAACGGAGAAAATTAATTTATTTTAAAAGCTATTTTAAAAAGAATAGATTCATATATTATCGTATATATTTCGTATATATTACATATATTATATAAGTATAGATTCATATATTATCATAAGTTATATTATTATATATACAAATCGTGTGAAAAATTTCAACGGAAAGTCGACTTGAGTGGAAAGTCGACAAAATTGAGTCGACCTAACGTTTTTCATCTTAGTTTTATAAAATTCAGTCTTACCTATAATTTTTTTTTTTATTTCTATGAAATATAGTAGTTTTTGATTAAAAATACAAATTTGTTTTTTTTAATTGCCGTCGATGAGTATTTTTTTAAATATCTCATTTTAAGCTTATATATGTAAACAAATTCAAAATATCGACGTAAGGTCGACGGCACTTAATATCTTGAAAATTTTGAAGTTCAACTGTATATATCATGCTGTTATGGAGTCAAAAATGTTTTCTCTGTCACTCAGTTAAAGTTTTGAGAGTTTATTAACGGATATCATTGCAAATACAACATATATATGAAATATAGGATATATACAGTTTTACTTTAAGTCATTTCCATTTTTCTCGTATTTCAAATGAATTTCCTTACCATGCGGAATCGCTTTTCCCGGAAACTTGTTGTTTGTTATGAATGTTTTTGTTTTGATTTCTTTATTTTGAAAATTTTGTATGTTTATATTGTTTGTTTATATTGTAGCTGAACCTTTTTATTTTTTTAAACTAACTTTAAGAATCTTATTTTAAAACTTTTTTCTATTTTTTGAAATATTTAGGTGCTTTTATGAAGGAAATATTATTGCTATTTAGTAAACTAGACAACCTATTAGAAGTCTAATATAGTCTATTAGAAGTCTAATATAACCTATTAGAAGTCTAATATAATATATCCTACTTCTAGTGTATTTGACTTCTAATAAGCATTCAGATTAGTACTGCTAGTATTACAAGCAGTATTTATCTGTATGGTACAGGTATTATAGTTTAGGCAGGAATAACTATAAAGAGTTTTCGACTGTTAACAGTCTTAAACTCTTTATAGTTATTCCTTCCTAAACTATAACGCCGTATCATACAGATTAATACTATCTATAAGTAATGTCTAATAACTAGTAATTACTAGTAATATACAAGTGTCTTATAATTAGTTATTAGATACATTAGTTTAGTAATTAGATCTATATATTATAAGATAGTTATTATTAGTTATTTAACAGTTGACAAGATGGTTTTGTTTGCCATATTGTAGTGAATAAAACCCTCTTATATTTGTGATCTACAATGGTTTAGTTAGGAGAATGCATGAATACTGGTATAGAATAGAACACAAGATAGAAAACAAGACTAAATAGAAAGCTAGAAAATAGGAAATAACTGATTCATATTCCTTTATTAAATTAAGAAACTATGATTGTATCAAGTTAACTATATTTTATGGTAAGCAAGTTGGCATACCTGCAAGACTTACAAGTAAAGAACATGAAAATGCCTTGAACAATATATGATTAAATGAACAAAGGATCAAAAATGCATTATCTGAAAATCAATTAGAATGTAGAATAAAGATTAATTATCAGTCTGGAAGAGGGTTTAGTTGTTCATTTCCTGTCTTAATTCCTACTGATACAATTAAAGCAATAAAGTTCTTAGGTTTGGCTGATTTTAGTAGTCAAGTTGGAGTTTCAGCAAAAACTCTCTATTTATTCTAGAACACAATTTTTACAAAAATTCTGTTTTGAATAAAATATTCTAAAAATATAATAACGCAACTTAACGTGATAGAAATCTTGTACGAATAATTGGAATTGCCTTGCTACACTAATAGCTGATTAAAAGGTTTCGGATGCTGAAACGACTATCAAACTTCAGCAGCTAACTATCTTTTTTTATAGGGAAAGTGTCTTGGAGCTTTTTATCAAAACTCCTGTATATATATAAATATATTTTGATTTGTTTGAATAGTTTTTAAAGTAGCAATTTTAATTTTTTTAATAATTGATTTTCGCAAGAAATATTGTTATGAGAAAAACAAAAGAACACAATAAAATTTACTAAAATTTTTTTAACAAGATGTAAAGCAAGACTTTTAAAAGTGATTAAAGTTAAAAGTAGCACTGCAAGCAGTTTAAATGAAGTAGGTATGTATCTTATTTACTATTTAATTTTTTTTGGCATGTTTTTTATATGTTATAAATAAAGCAAATAAGTTTAAAAAACAAATAAAATTTTATTTGTATATCAAGTTATTTTTTATATGCCTATTTTTAATTGATAATTAAATAACTTTTATCAATATTCTGTACTCAAGTTTAAAAAAATACAAATGAAAACTTTTTCTACTGAATATGAAAGCAGTTCAAGCAAATTGTAGTTCCATTTTCAAACTAATGATTATCAAATAAATAAAACTGAAAAAAGTTCTGTCTCAGTCTCAACTTTTATAGCAAAGTATACACCAGATAATCTGACTCTATTTATATATTACAACTTTTTTTTGTTTATTTTGAAGATTTTTTTAAAATTTTAATGATCACATTAGACTATAAAAAATTTTTTTATTTAAGGTTACATTAATTTAGGGATTTAACTGAAAGTTTTCTTCAATAGCAGCTAAAATGGTGGTGCAAAGTGGGCTGTGCCCTCAATACAAGAGTAGAAAAAGTTAGCCTACATAATAATCAAATAGTTTATTTTTTATTTTTTACCTT
Organism: Hydra vulgaris; assembly: GCF_022113875.1. NCBI lineage: Eukaryota > Metazoa > Cnidaria > Hydrozoa > Anthoathecata > Hydridae > Hydra > Hydra vulgaris. The sequence goes on along the minus strand of NC_061169.1, from coordinate 33,527,533 downwards.
ATTTATAAACTTAAGTTGGCTCCTTCACTTCAAATATAGTTCCTCTAATATAGTGAATAATACTTGTATGTGCACTGTAAGCAAATACTTAAAAAGTTATTTTGTGTATAACTATGGAGCAAATTTTGACAATTCATTTTTTAATAAATGTGTTTTTATTTTTTTCAATTTTTACTTTATTGTATCAAGAGTTTGTTTAGGCATGAGGGCAAGGAGATGGGTAAAATTTCAGAGCATTTGAGAAAGTTATACATATGTGAAAACTTTTGAGTCTTGTGAGTAGCTATAAAAGTTATATAAATCTTATTTAGGTCGTAGGTATAATCAAAAGGACAATATAAGTGAGAGAGTGTTTTTTATAAAGATTTCTGAAGTATGTTTGTTTAATCACAGGGTATCACTTAATGCATTTACTTGGATACCCTGATTAGGTATAATAATATTGTATTAAAAAGATTTATCGTTTTAATACAATATTATGGTTAATTTTTATCAAATAAGATGGAATAAAACAAAAAATTAAGGGTAAATGTTAAAACATTCCATAAACTTTTTAAAATTTATATCACTTGTCACAAGGTGCTGTTTTATTCTTATTTTACTTTTGATTTAAGTAAATAACTTTGTATCTTTTTTTCAATTTACAGCACATATCTTTTCTATTTCAGGTCGACAAGATATGACTAAGTTTGGATCAAAATACGGATCTGGCCCAGACACTGTTAAAAACAAAATTATTAACGAAATAGCATAAAAGATGCGAACCTTTTCCGTAGTTCAAACGACATTAAAACTTATTTTTTTAAAGTTAATTTAAAACAGTTCCAAATAAAATTTATACTTTAAAGTAATGTTTTTTCAATTAACTTTTTCCTTTAAAGTTTCCTCTATAAAACTTTTTAATTAATTTCGTGGACCACGGCGATACCAGTGACACAAAAATACACACTTTTTTTCACCTTGGCCTGTGTAT
>NC_061169.1:33516560-33521560 GCF_022113875.1 Hydra vulgaris | reverse complement strand
AAAGAAGTTTCACGATGGAAGGCAACCGAATTTCGCCAATTTTTGTTGTATACAGGTGCTGTTGTTTTACATAATGTGCTTCCAATTGAGTTGTATAATAATTTTATGCTGTTATATGTAGCCACATTTCTTTTAGCAAGTCCAACTTATTGTGTATCTAGATGTAGTTATTCTAAAACTTTATTAATTAATTTTGTTAACCATTTTGGACTATTGTATGGCCAGGAAATGATCGTTTACAATGTTCATAGTTTAATCCATTTGGCTGATGATGTTCAACAGCATGGGACTTTAGATAAAATATCTGGATTTCCATATGAAAATTACTTGCAGCATTTAAAAAAAATGATAAGAAAACCACAACATCCTTTAGCTCAAATTATTCGTAGACAGTCGGAACGTGATGCTGTAATAAATGACTTTTTACCTGATCAAAAAATTAAATATAGAAAGCAACATAACAAAGGACCATGCCCTGATTTTTTAAGATTTTCACTACAATATAATGAAGTTTATTTACCAAATTTTTGTCTTAAAACAACATGTGGCAATAACTGTGTTAAAATAGAAAATGAAATTTGTTTAGTGAAAAATATTTGTGTTTTTGATGATATTACCTATATTGTATACTGGTCATTTTTGACAAAATCAAATTTTTTTACTTATCCTTGTGATTCAAGTGTGTTAGGAATATTTCTAGTATCACATTTAGATAAAGTGGATCGTATTGCAATTTTAGATGACAAATTTCTCAAGTGTGTCTTGTTACAAGTTGACAATGGTTTTGTCGTGTCACCCTTGCTTCACTTGTTATAATTAAATTTGTTGGAATTTGTTTATATATTTTTATTATTGATAAAAAAATAAATTGTTTTATTATTTAATAAGTGTCTATTTTCTAATAATAACAATATTATATTAATATTGTTTATAATGATACGTTTGATAGTTAATAATTTAAATGTTACGTGATGTGTATTTTGTATTTGTTTTCAAATTTTATTTCCTTTTTATTTTTTAATTGCTTTTTGTATTTTTTGCTGTTCTCTATTTTTAAATTTCTCAAATTTAAGTTATTTTTAATTATCAACCAACACTTAATTACTAACTATAATATGTCAATAATACTACCATATTTAGTCTATAATTTTCTTCTAAAAGAACAATGGATAAATTGTATCATATTGTTAAATTTATTGATGAAAAAGATTCAGTGGCTGTTGTTCCCGCTAAATGGGTAACAAATGGTATTTTTCTATGGCCCTGCTCATATAAGACCGAACGCCTTAACAGAGCCATTAAAAAATGTGAAGTTCCTGGAGATGATTGGACTGAATATGACATAAGTATCATGTATAACTCTGGTTAGTAATTTCACAAAAATTTTTAAAAGTTTATGTTTTTTTAAATTGTTTTTCTTTTTGAAACAATTTTTCACTATTTTGATTTTTAAACCCCAATTTTTTTTAGTATCATATGAAAAAGCGAGAGAAAAACTACCTATGGCAGAAGTTTCATCAGATTTTTTCTCAAATAACGAGGGTGAAGATTCAATTAATTCAGAAGAAAATAGAATTCAGAAGAGTCTTCGCCCTACCAGGTGATGGTCTTTCTCATGATGATCATTATGTGATTATATGTAATTTAGATGATGATCATCATATCATGATGTTGATTTTCTTTCATTATTTTACAGAGATGTATCGTATCATAACTTTGACTATTCAAGTTCAGAAAGTGACACTCAACAGTTATTAAAAAAACAAAAGAAAGTTATGAATAAAAAAAAAAAGACACTTGCTCCAGCTCCTCCAATTCATCCTTTAACTTTATTTAGTACTGAAAATTTAACTCTTTCAGATCATTTAAAGTCAAATAAAAGGCAAGGTTCTGTTTTGGAAGTGTTAGAAGAGAAGGTACTTTTAATACTATTTTCATTTAAATATTTTTCAATTAAAATGTAACTGAATTCCATAATGTTCTCAAGTAATCTTATAGTTGGCTTTTGTAAATAGGACACAAACATGCATCCAAATTTACCAAGTGTAGTTGATAAAAGTACTTTATGCGAAAGCAATCCGTTGTCTGCACCCAATTCTGTGGTAATTTGCTATATTCATTAGTATATTGACTATGTATGTATATATATATATATATATATATATATATATATATATATATATATATTATATATATATATATATATATATATATATATTTACATATATGCATTTAAGTTCGATTCCCACCGCGTCCTGGTAGTACTGCGCTTAACTTGTTTCTCCGCGCAGCGGCCTTGTTTGTCAAGGTTCGTGTTTCAGAGTTATAGAGTTAAGAGAGGGTTATAACCATAGTCTCCTTCTCTGTAGTGGCCTTCTCGGCCTTGGGGAGGTGAATTACAAAAAAAAAAGAAAAGAACCTATTAGTAAATTGAATTAAACTGTTCAATTAATTATTTTTTTTTAATTCTAGTTTTTAGGATCTTCGTTGACATCAAGTGGATGTTCAACTGTGAGACGGATTCTCGCCGAAGTGAGCGAAGGAACACTTCATTGCACTGGTTAGTCGTATGCATATAATTGAGATACTGAGAGTTATTTTTATAATGCTCATTTTGTTTGTTTTTTTTTATAAATTTTAAGATTTATATTTTATCACATTATATAATAGCGATGTCAATGCTCATTGGAGAGTGTTTGACACGATACTCTTGGCAGCGATTGCAACCGAGGTAATAGCGAGAAAGAGTAGTAGCACTTTTTTATATATGAAAAGTCACCGATAGTGTATGCTATTATCTAACTTACGCAAATATTTAACTTTCTTCAAATTATGTAAAACTAAAAAATATATCAAGTTTTTTAGTTTTACTTTCACTTGAAAAATGCATTGCGGCAACAATTCCTTTAGATTTGATCTGTAGCGCTTAATTCCGTTTGATTAAGATTTTATTATTTTATATAGTTTTAAAATTTTTCATAATCGTTGAGATGGTGTAGCCTAATATTAAATATTTTTACAGCAGTTGAAAAAGAGCTTCTTATTTCAGTAGAGAACCTGAACAAAAAGTTAGATACAAATAATGCCTTAATAAGTCAACTTATTGGAATGCTTAAACAAAACAGGGAAGCAATTTTGGTTGATGAACCTTTCGAAATTCCAGTAAATGATGAGTCAAGCTTACTCAAATTAAACGAAAACATCGAATCAGATAAGAAAGTTATGAATGCACTGGTAAGTGTGAGCCATACATTTATTCGTTGTTTTTTTATTTCTTTATACAAAACATTTTAAAAGTATTTTTATTTTGAATTTACAGTTTAGTATTAAATAAGTATTTTACAAAGTTAAATAAAATTGTCGATGAAAGACAAAGATGGTTATCATGTATAATGTGTATGTAAATTTTAGAGCATGAAATTGGCATCCCATGGTGGCTCAACAATTAAGAGGACTGTTTGGAATTTAATTCCAATGGTGATTGGCACCAATATAGAAAAAAAAATAAATTGGTCAGGAGCTAACAATAAGCTTGCTTTGAAAACAATGCCTTTAAAAAAAGTTTTATTGGGTAAGAAGAAATTTCATTCTATGTATAACATTTGTATAAATATATATATTATGCTGATTCAAAAAACAACTTTTTTTTATATAGTCCGTTCCTCAAACGTAAATGTATTTTATATAATAAAAAACAAGATTTAAAATTTTGGTGCTGGAAAACAAATATTAATCATTCTATATGCAAATTATTTTTTCAAAATTTACTGCACATAAAGTTAAAAAAAAAATGTTTTTTTTTAACTTACAAGATAAAGTAAATGTTAATTATTTTTAAATCTTGTGTTTTATTATATATTTATTTTATCTTGTGTTGATTATAATTATTTTTAACATTTAGTTGTGCATCTTTTGAGTACTGGGCTGACATTTTGATTTTTTTCCCAATAATATTAGGAACTCGGTACTTTTGCAACCCCTAAAAATATTTTTTGTTTAAAAAACTTCAAATTTAGCGTTATTAATGCCATAAATTATCGTGATTCAAAAGCGACTTTTTTTTAAATAGTCCACTGTTCAACCTTAAATGTGTTCTCTATAATAAAATTTTATTATAGAGAACACATATTAGGTTGAACAGTGGACTATTTAAAAAAAAGTCGTTTTTGAATCACGATAATTTACACAAATATGTTTATATGTATAGTAATATATATATATATATATATATATATATATATATATATATATATATATATATATATATATATATATATATATATATATATATCATGGCCTACTATATTATACGGCCGTATATGTTACATTTTAGAGGCCGATTCTAAGAGGCCTATTTTCGCACAAAAAAAGGCAACAAGTTGAATGATAAAACTTTTAATTTTAAACTTGCATATTATGCAAAATAAAAAGCAACTTGCATAATAAGTAGAACTTGCAAATTATATATATATATATATATATATATATATTATATATATATATATATATATATATATATATATATATATATATATGTATATATATATATATTATATATATATATACATATATATATATATATATATATATATTTATATATATATATATACATATAATATATATATATATATATATATATATATATATATATATATATATATATATATATATATATATATATATATATATATATATATATATATATATATATATATATATATATATATATATATATATATATATATATATATATATATATATATATATATAATAACTGTTTTAGAAAGTTAATAAATACTAAAAAAGCTGAATCATCATGGTTAACAAGTGTGTTGCATATGGTTGTAAAACTGGATACAACAGTTCTTTAGAAGATAAAAAAAATTGCTTCTTTTCATTTTCCGTTAAAAAATCATCAGTTACTGAATTATTGGGTTCATTTTGTTAATCGTACTGATTGGGTGCCTTCACCAAACTCCGTTTTGTGTGAAAAGCATTTT
>NC_061169.1:33464060-33511560 GCF_022113875.1 Hydra vulgaris | reverse complement strand
CAGCCATGCAAACAAAAACATCGTAAATCAATACCGTAACACGGGGTTACTTTGTGCCTTAAGTTCCTACTTTGTTCCACCACTGAAAATTTAAGTTTCATGCTTCTCCTGTTCAAACGTCCTAAAAGTGGCGCGTTCTTTGCTATTTTTTAATTTATATGTGGCAAATACTGTCAAGAAACCATATTGCCTTTGCCGCACACTAAATAATACATCTGTTAATTGGATGTCAAAAAGTAACTGAACTTGTTTGTAAAATTTACTGTGCAGAACTTCTACGTGGTTTGCTTTTGTAGTACACACTACAGAAAAAAAAATCACTGAGTTTGTTAGACTAACACTTTGGTAAAAAGATTTGAGTATTTTTTTTACTGTTTTTTTATTCAGTTTTGAGAAAAAAATAACTCATCTTATTTGAGTGAGTTTTTATTTAAAAATGGGGTTACTTTAGGCCGGACTTAAAGTAACACCACATCATAAATAAAATCCAATCATTTTATTTACATTAAATGGACATATCATATGGTTTATTTCTTAATTTTATTTATTATTGCTATTGTTATTATTATTATTATTATCATTGTTATTATAACAAATATGATAAATTAAAGTTATTAATAGATATATTATTATTATTATTATGAAATTATATATAAAATATTTATATATTATTGATTTTATTTTTTGTTTCTTTAGTTGTTGTTTGTCTGTTGTTATTTTTATATTGTTTATTATATTAATTAGTCTTGTACTACTTGTCCCCTCACAAAAGTCTCATTTCATAGTCTCTTCAAAAAGGTTTCTTTGCATTTCTTCTTTATAAAAGTAGTCTCTTCACAAAAGTCTCTTTCATAGTCTCTTCAAAAAGGTTTCTTTGCATTTCTTCTTTATAAAAGTATTGTATTAATTTTACTATGTTGTAAACTATTTTCTTTTAATAGTAAAATATTGATTGATTTATATTCTAGCTAATAAAAATGCCAAGAATGTATACTAGAAGACTAGGCTCCAGAAAATATGTGGACTATTCTCCAAAAAAGCTCCAACAGTGCCTTTCTGCTATTAATGAAGGTCGAATGAGCCAGAGAGAAGCATCAAAACATTTTGAAATATGTAGAAATACCATACAAAACAAACTGAAGCTAAAGCACAATCAAAACCCAGGGCATCCTACAATATTTACTGCTTCGGAAGAATCAGCTTTTGTTGCTCACATCGTGGCAGTGTCTGAGTTTGGATTCCCTTTGGATGAATTGGATTTTAGGTTTATTGTAAAGGATTACCTCACTTCGCAAAATAAAACTATTCCACAGTTTAGAAATAATTTTCCAGGACTAGAATGGAGTAAAATATTTTTAAAAAGACATCCTATGCTTACTTTGCGCTTGGCAGCCAATATAAAACGCTATCGGGCTGCAATTAATGAAAAAACCTTAAGTGAGTATATTGAAAACCTCGCCCAAGTTGTTACAAATGTGACAGCAGAAAATATATACAACTACGATGAAACAAACCTAAGTGATGACCCAGGACGCAAAAAAATTATATGTCGTAGAGGCTGTAAATACCCTGAAAGAGTAATAAACTCATCAAAGTCCAATATTTCAGTCATGTTTTGTGGCAATGCTGCTGGAGGTACAATACCACCTTATGTTGTCTACAAATCAGAACATCTGTGGTCCACATGGACTGAAAACGGTCCCCATGGAACTAGGTACAATCGCACAAAACATGGATGGTTAGATAATGCTACATTCGAGGAGTGGTTTACTGCTCACCTGCTTCCTATACTGAAAAAACAGACCGGAAAAAAAGTTCTTATTGGGGATAATTTGTCATCGCACATTAGTCAGAATGTTTTAAAACTGTGTAAAGAAAATAACATAGTATTTGTTTGTTTACCACCTAACTCATCGCATTTGACACAACCTCTAGATGTTGCCTATTTTAGGCCACTAAAAAATAAGTGGAAAATTGTTTTAACTTTGTGGAAAGAATCACCTGTAGGTAAAAAATCTACAACACTTCCAAAAGGACACTTTCCATCACTTTTAAAAAAAGTGCTGGAATTAATAAAAGACACTTCTAGTGAAAATTTGATATCAGGTTTTGCTAAGTGTGGAATTTTTCCCTGTGATAAAGAACCTCTTATTAATCGCCTACCACTGCAGGATCGATCATCTGCTGATCTAAGTCTTATTTCTAAAGCATTTATCAGTCATTTGAATGACAATCGTGCAGACCTTGGACCTTCAATGTTAAAGCGCAAAAAAAAACTAAATGTTCCACCAGGAAAAGGAATCTGTCCTGACTCAGAAGAATCAGATGTTATACCAGTCAAAAATACTGTAAAAGTGTCCCAGAAACGAAAAAAAGTTAAATGTGTTATCTCTAGTGCAACATCTAACAGTGAATATAGGTGTAAGCTACGTGCATTTAAATCTGACTGAAACAATTATTATTAAACATTATATGTTTATATAGAGTAGATGCCTACCTACTTGTTATTTAGTTATTGTTTATTGTTATTACAGAACAAAAAAAATATTTGATACAATATACAAAGTTTTTTCCTTTTTTTTTTTTGTCTTTATATAGATCAAAGGCCATTTGTTTTAACAATTTCGAGATATTTCCTAAAGTAAATATTAAGTTAGTATTTGTTTTAAGATTATGAAAGTAATTATTTAAGTAATTTGAATGTTAATAAAACAAAACAGCACACCAAGTATACATGGCCTAAAGAAACACCAACCCAGGGTAACATTAGGCCACTTTTTGGAAAACTAAAAACTATATCTGTTTTTAATCTATTTTATAAATTAAATAGCTCGAATTAAAGGTTAATACCTTTATTAATAATTTGAATAAAAAAAAGATTGAAAAAATATTTTGAATAGACCAAAATTGATCGTTAAAACCAAAAATCGCAATAAAGTGGATTGAAGTAACCCCATGTTACGGTATTTGTTAATAATATAAAAAATGAAAAAAAAAAAAAAAAAGGATTTTGTTAATAATTTTTATTTTTAATTTTCTTTAAAAATATTTTCTATTCTATTAAAAAAATTTTCTACTCTATTTAATTTAATATTAAAACTAAAATAAGTTAGACAAAAAATTAAAATAAATAAAATTATCATTTCTCAATTAAGAAATTGTAATTTTGTTCAGCAACCATTTTGCTAAGCTTCTTTTTTTTATGGTGTCTCATGATTTGCATAATATTTGCAAATTGTAAATTTATTTGTAAATTTCGGAAAAGTTTATATGCTGTTTTTAGGTCGGCAAAGACGCCAAGAAAATGTGTACATGATAATTGTTTTGTATTTGAATATCATAATTAAACAAAAAAACTCGAATAAAAGAAGCAATCGCTTAGCAACGAGTTTCTTTTTGAAGGTATTAAACAAATGTAAGAATGTTAAAGCAGAAAAGTAAACTTTGATTCATATCATAAAATGTGCTCAAAATCAACTCAGGGTTCCATTTTTTGATAATTGTTTATTCAAAGCTATTTCACCAGTGGTATAACAAGACTTATGCTGGTGGACGCGGATTCTGCCCTACCCTATCCATCCATAAAAAAAATAACAACTGCATTTCTTTATTTAGTCCTATAATTATAATTTGAGGTACTATTTGACTTCTTGAGTTATTATTTGACTATTTTAAATTAAATCATCTTAAAAATTATTTTTCTTGTTTTCTGTTAGCAAAATTATTAATTGTAGGGGAGAGTGGGGTAATGGCGAACAGCTAAGCGGGAATGCGAATTAAAGACAATTATTACTATATATTAATGTTATTTTTTGTTTATTATTTAGTCTAACCATTTGGTTAGAATCACTCAAGAGCAATTTTCATATATCTTATTAAAAAATAAAAAATTTGATTAAAAACAAAACCTTCGGTGTTCGGAATTACCCTACGTACGTGGGGTAATTCCGAACATACAGCGGGGTAATCACGAATATTATTGGCTAACAGCGAATAAAATGTTGATCAAAGCAAATCAAACTTGATTGAAGTGTTAAAATATTATTGAATAAAATTTTAATTAAATCAAACGTTAAAGAAACAAATATCAATAAATTTTATTCAAACCAAATAAAATATTACATGAATTAAATGTAAGGTGACCTGGATACTTTCTGATAGTATGTGTGTGTACTTTTACTTTCTGTATACAGAAGGTAAAAGTACGAATTGAATACAAAATTACATAAGTGTTTTTTACTAATTTATTAGTGCTATGTTCTTTATACGCATTTGAGAGCATATATATATATATATATATATATATATATATATATATATATATATATATATATATATATATATATATATATATATATATATATATATATATATATATATATATATATATATATATATATATATATATATATATATTTATTACAATAATAAACTAAATAAATAATGTATAATAACTTTATTTAAAAATCTTCCGTGTGTTATTATTAAAAATATTCCGTTGTTATTATTAAAAATATTCCGTGTGTTGTTATTAAAAATATTCCGTTGTTATCATATACGCTAGAATACTTTGAAGACAATAAGCGTTCGCGATTACCCCACTAAGATCGTTTGTTATTTCCCCGCGATCCAACCGAATGAATTTAAACGATTATATTGAGGTAGTATTATCATAGAGGTAGTATTATCATAAATGTGTGGTTTTATATACATAGTATAGCCAATACATAAATTTTTCGCAAATAAAAATTACATAAAACTAAAAGAAAAACTTAAAATCAATCTACCTTGAAGAACCAGCGCATCTATAATACACTATTGCACGTCTAGAACTGAGCATGGAACCAACTCTTTTCAGAAAAAAAAAGATTGTCAACTATCCTTTTCTAACATGCCGTAACGACCTTGTTCGGAATTACCCCGCGTTCGCCATTACCCGACTCTCCCCTACTTTCAAAGTCAATTTTATTAGTCACTTTTTGTTTTCAGGATACTCATTGTAGATCTTAGATGATTTTAAAAAAAATTGATTTTGAAGAACTTCTCTCACAACTAGTCTCATTTGCAGCAATTATAATCACTTTCTGAATGGAAAAAAATATTTCCTTCTCAGCTCATTTTTATATAACATTGTAGTGTCTTGTGATCCTTTTTTAAATTTACAATACACAACTATTCCCAGATTTTCCCAGGTTTCTTTTGCATAAGCAACTGATTTATTTACAAATTCAACCCCAACAAAACAGTTTCCAAGTTTCTAGTTTGATATTACATTGTTGGGTGTCCAATAATTTGGTTTAGATTATTGTTCGCCATCCTTAGGAAAGACACTATCTAAAAAAATCCCACTATCTAAAAAAGCACAAGAAAGAAAATAATTGCAATCTAAAAATCATCTCTTTAACATTGGATTCTTTACATCTATTTTCCTCCTTACAAGCTTAACAGCATTCAAAATTTTTGAGTCATTTTTTCCCACCGTGTTTCAACTATACACTAGACACTTAGACCAGTGACAAAAAAATAAAATATCACAGCGCTTAATTATGCATAAAAAATATTTAAGCAACTGTTCCACAGTTCAAAATAAGTTGTAGAATCAACTGCGAAGAGTGCTGCATGCACTCTGGCTAATTCAGTGAGGAATTTGTACATGCAAAAAATTCTGATTTTCGATTAATTTTCTAAATTTGAACACCGGTATGGTGACAATCACATCATAGCAACACCGGTATGGTGACAATCACATCATAGCAACATTACTTGTTCTCTAGAATTCTAAAAATCAATTCCATCATTTTTTAATTTGTCCGTTATCATAGTTGAAATTTTTTTCTTTTGTGTTAATGAACAAAGGATTCCACAACACTTGGTTTCCATTAATCATAGCTTAACGTATATCTTGACTGGCTTGATCTTTCTTTAAAGAAAACTTTTTGTTTTATATATACGCTGTATCTCACATACTCTAATAAGAGGATTTTAATTAAAATTCATAAAAAGTTTGCAATAGTTAATAGTTGTTCAGCCATTTTTCACCAACTAGTTTTATTGAATTTAGATATTAAACTAGATATAATTATAAACTTAATACAGTTTACAAGAATCTTTATTTTGTTCAAAGTTTGCATATTCCACAATAAATTTTCCAATTTTTGTTAGAGTAATGTCAAGTAGTTGAGTTAAGTTTTGTAATGAATATTAATGTTATCATAAATTTGTAAATATCACAATTTTATTTTATGAAGAGAAATAACATCTTAATACATTGCGTTCGCTGCGAAAAAGCAATAAAGAAAAAAAGAAAAAGAAAGAGCAAAAAGATTTTAAAATTGATGATAGTGCAAGCTTCTATCATTATCGAAGCATTTTTTCTATTTTATTTATACATTAATTTCTTTTGTAGTTATTTGGGTGCTCCCAGATGTCTATAAAGCCTTATTACAGAGCACCTTGAGAGAGTATTTAATTTGAAATTCACGCCTTCTACCAACGCCTTGTTCCGTACCAATCATATAAAACTATTTTTTAGCTATTCCTCGAAGGCATCGTTAAAAATGCTAGATATAGAGGTTAAAGAGATTAAACCACTGCTTAATTGCTCAGCTCATCAAACTGTGTATGGAATAAATGATGAATGAATATATAATAAATTTAAGAAAAATTGTTGTATATATATATGTGATTAATATTAAGAAAAAAATAAAAAAATTTTATACTTTGAGTTTAAAGTTTGTTAACTGATATGTGACATAAGCCTTACTGTACCAATGAAGAGTGAATATATAATTTCCTCATTTTATCCTCAAAATTTTTTGCCGCAATATTCTAAGAATTTTTTATTAGACAATTTTTAAAGATGTGTGCCCGGTTAACTCTTTTCAAAGAATGACGCAACTATTAGCATAACGCGAAAACCAGGCAAAATCAAAATTTTCTGTATGGTTTGTATATTTCAAAACTGCTTGGTATGCATAAAATGTGAAAAATCGCAATTTGAAAATAATGAATATAAATAAATACTTGTATATATATATATATATATATATATATATATATATATATATATATATATATATATATATATATATATATATATATATATATATATATATATATATATATATATATATATATATATATATATATATATAAACAGAGAGGCAGATAGGTAGATAAATTGATAGACAAATACTCACATACCTCCTATTATGACGTATATCGCTATTAAAACAATGACTTCTCTCTAAATTATATTTATTTCATTATTTATTGTATTTTTTAATACTTACTGATTTTTGATGCATATTGTACTTAAAATTTATAGCAATAAACCCTTAAGTAAAAAAACATACCTGAACCATTTTTAATTTGAACTAAAATGTCTATATATTTTCATTTTATTTGTTGTAAATAAGTCACAACCTTAAGATAATTTTCAAATACAAAAAATTCGTATTACCTATTACTTTGCACCGACTTGTTATCAATTTAATCTAAGAATACTTTGTTAGGTGTAAATTGGCGCATATGATAAAAAATGTTCAAAATATTAAATTAACAGCTTTTTTAAGTATATAAAGTAAACTCTAAATTCAATCGTTTCCATGGAGTTTTAGTTTCCAAGTTCTAAAATAAAATTGTGTTGATTAATTGGTAATAAAAATTTATAACATCTAATTGAAAACGTTTTTCACTAAACTTTCTAAATTAAGAAGATTTAGAAACTTAATTCACACGCTTGCTTCATTTTTTTCGTCGAACCTCGGACTGAAGTCGACGTCGAACCTTGATTCTGAGGCAGAACTCTTACCACTGTGCCTCGGCTGTATTTATAAATTCCAAATCTCATAAGAAATCACTGAAAACATTAACAGTTTACATAATGTTAAAAAAAAAAGAAATACTTCATAACTAACCTTTTGATTATTACCTCTTAAGTATAAAAAATATTAAAAAGATTTTTTCAACCAACATTTATCAAGATTGTTTGAAGTGTAAAACTTAATAATTTCTCAGATGCAAAAAATTAAAAAAACAAAAACAAAATAAATTTTCGACTAATTACAAAAGTAAGTTGGGCCAAGAGCCCAAAACTCTTTGCGCAGCCCGGAACAGCACTTAATTGGCTCCATTATTGATAAAGCTGCGTTGTATTGTCCTAGCAACAATTTTTGTTCAGGTTATATATATATATATATATATATATATATATATATATATATATATATATATATATATATATATATATATATATATACATATATATATATATATATATATATATATATATATATATATATATATATATATATATATATATATATATTTATATATATAGTGAATTTAATATTTTTTATTTTTCAGATTTTACTCGTAATAAGTCAGGTGTTTGTGATATAAATATAGTTTTTTTTATACCCGGGAATTACTTTAGATAAAAAAATAACTTTTTTATGGTAATTACTATTGAATTATTTTTTAATTTCCTACCATATAAATCTTTGTTAGTGGAGAAACTCAATTATGTTTTTAAATCAATGGTGTCCATGTATGTTTACGGAAATATTGTACTATGTCAGTAGATTCGATTAAGTTCCCATACCTGACCAGTACATATTTGGCAGACTTTTTCTTTAATGAGATATCTAATAATAAATTAAAATAACATAAACTCCGAAGTTTTGATAAAAGTAAATAGAGAGTTTTGGGTGTTGAAGCGAAACCAGATCTAATCTCGTTTCTACACCCCAAACCTTGTTATATATTAATCCAGTTTAATTTGCAGAATAAGCTCATAGATAAATTTTCAGAATTGCTATATTCAAATTAGTTTGCCATAGAATATAGCAGTTTTTGGCGAGGCTGGCAACAAATAAGCCCCAAATTTCGTCACCCCCAATCACCACCACCCACCTCAAACGTAAGGGCAACAAGTTGATGAAATATTATTTGTGCTGTTCTCGGCTGGGCTTATGTTCACCAAAAATTTTAAGTTTCATAGTATTATCTCTCAGCGTTCAAAAATTATGACCGTTTAAAGTTTTTTTATATGGTCATGATTTTAAAACGCTAAGAGATAATACTATGAAACTTAAAATGATGGATGAATATAAGTCTAGTTGAGAATAGTACAAAAAATACTTTATCAACTTGTTGCACTCTCGTTTGGAGCAATGGAGGGATGAAATTTTGGGGTTTATATGTTCCCAGCCTCCAAATCTTTATTTTTCCCTCCTCTTTCAAAAAATGTTCCATAACTTTCCACAATAATATTAAAAGTACTATTTAAAAAAGATTTTAACAAGGTTTAAATGATTAAAACTGTTCTTTATGTGTCTTCTTCAATTTTTAAAGCAAAATCTACAATTGGATATCTTTTATAATAAAAAGCCTAGCACCTATTGCGCTCAGCTGAGCTCAAAAAATTTGTTTGTAAATTTTTATCTATTTATGAGAGTGTAATTTAAAATAGATCACATGTGCAGCTTAGTGTGGTCTAGTGTTTTTGGCTTGTATTAAAGTAAGTTTAAAAAAAAATGTTGCACGTTTTAAGGGGTTTTATTGAAAAACACTTTGAAAAAAAGCAAGCATAAAAAATAAATTTTTATATTTCTTCTTCTTATTTCAATCTATGATGTCAATTGACTAATACAAACCAATATAAATTTATATAAATAATGTAAATTTTTAAGAAATTAAAATGTTGTAAAATTGTCTTGCTAACCTCATATTTCATTTTTATATGATTTTTTACATTTTCACCAATAATTGAAAAATAAAATATTGTCATTTTTGTAGTAAAATTGATATACTGCCCTCAAAAAGTAAGAAAAAGTTTGTATTAGTTTTAGAGTGCTGGGGGTCTCTATATTATAATTATAAAAAGAAATGACTCCAACATAAAAGTCGGTTTTGAAGGGTTTTGCTCACTTCTGGCCCACTGTGCAACGCGATGAAATGTAATTTGTAAAATATTATCAAAATTTCTTATTTTGTGATAACGTTATTATCTATTAGCAATTTGCCAATTTATTATTATTTAGACAATTTGCTAATAAATAATAGCAATGCGCTCTATGGCATTGATGTTAAATAATTAGTGATTATCACTAGTTAATCACGAGTAAGAAATGGCTTCTCAATCGCTAGGTATAAAAACTTGATTTGCCGGTAAATTAGTACTCAATCTCCTCTTACAATTAGTAGTGAATCAGTACTACACCACCAGTGATGTGCAAGTAGGTAAGGTTTAAATAATTTTTCTTTTTTAAATAAAACATTTTTCTTAATACCAATAAGAGAGTGCAAAACAAAAATTTACAAAACAACGGACGTCAAACAGTGAAGTATTTGTATGGTGAAACGACTCAAAAATATTTTACGGATTTTTTTTCAATTTATTAGCTTAAAACACAATATCTTATCTAAATTATTTGTTTAATTAAAAAAATTTTTTTAAAAGAGTAATTTATTATTAGTAAACAGACATTAATTATTCAATTACAATTATTTGCTTGTCAAATCTTCATACCGAGATCATTATATCGACTGCCTCTTACAAAAAAGGCAACGTTTTTTCGTGCTGTTTTAATCTAGAAATACTTATGTATGGGTCTGAACTCAATAGAAGTTAATTTAATGCGTCTGCATTGCAGTTGATAAAAAAAAATTTCGACTAAAACTTTGCCTTTAGTGTCGAATGTATTTGATTTGGGCTTCAGCTACCTCAAATAACTGGCCAATAGGGAGGATTGCACGAGTTATTACTTTGGCATCATGCATCTAAACCTTATGCATGGTTGGAGATTTGTCATACTTAACATACAAATTTATATACATTTAACAGTCTCATGAGCAAAAGCGTTGAACTTAACAGCATCCATTTTATATCCACTTGAAACGACTTCAAGAATAAAGTGTAAATGTTTTATCAAATCCAAGTTAACACCAGTTATTTGTGAAGATAATTCCGGATGTAAAAAAAATCTTCGTGGCGTATTGCCGTCATTGGTAATCCTAAACCCTGCTTTTGGTATATCAACTTGAAACCCTAATTTTTTTTTGATGAATGTTTTTCTTCTTTTTATACAAGATTTTTTTTCCTCGATTGAGCTCGCTCAATCAGACAAGGTTGAGCTCGCTTCTTTTGTAAAGATATTTTATAAGCTAAATGAAGAAACAATTCGGATCCTTGCATGAAGAATTTAGAGTTCAAATTAGATCCCAGCCGGCACAATGACGTTGAAATAACGTTGAAACAACGTCGCAAACCGACCATATGCCACGTTGAAACAACGTTGAAATTTGGTTGAATTGGAAATAAATCCGACGTCGAAAACTACGACGTTGATACAACGTCGATGATTACGTCGTTTCAACGTTGATCTAACGTCTTATCGACTACATATCAACCATATTTCAACTTTGAATAGGTGATCTATTCGATTGATACGTAGTTGATAAAACGTTAAAACAACGTTGAAACAACGTAAATTCAACGTTGATTTTTGTTTTTTATTTTGGTTAAATCAAATTAACTAAAAAATTTTCTCAACTTTAATTGCAATAAATTAACACAATAAAAAAGCAATAATTTGCGCAGAGGATATTATATTTCACGTAAATTAATCAGATACAACTAAATTGCTTCAACGGACTTTATATACAATGCAAATAAAATAAAATGTTTGAAAAAAAAAAAGTTTTATTTATCAGTAATATATTTATCAATTTATCAATAATAACTATTATCAATAGTTCCAGAACAACTAGGAAAAAGTTTGAATGTTATACATCGGGTTAATCGCCTTTTACGCGGCGACCACCACCATTTGATCTGTCAAGTGCGTATTTTAATAAAGTCATTATTCCTTTTCTTATTTCGGCAACTGTAGCAGTCACTTTAATTGACAAAACTCTCTCTATAAAAAAGGTATTGCCTGAGTAATTTTCATCAAATACATCAAAAAGTTAAAAATAAAATAGCATTAAAAAAACGAACTGTGATTTTTAAAAATATATAACTTTACACTTAACTTACAAATAAATACCTAATGTTTGTTCCTTTAAATTTCTCTTTACCTTTACCGTCAGCCATATTAAATTTTGATTATAAACCATTGGTCAACAACCTACATTATACATTGTTATTAATATCATAGTAACAAAAATTGATAAACATGTCTTTTACAAAATACAAATGATTCTTAATGAAAAATTGCACAAAGGTTTCTTACCAAAGGTTTCTCACCCAACGCAAAAGGTTTCTTACCAAACCGTAATGCAAGTAAGAAAAAGAATTTATACAGGGGAAGAGTTTGGTCTAAGGAGACCACTTTCTAAACGCAAGAAACCACCAAGAGCGGACAGTATAATCAGATTTATCTGCCTGGAAAACAGAAAAAAAGCCACTAAACTTATTGACTAAGCTTATCCATAAAGCTGTAATTGTTGTGTCAGACCGGACCATTTGTAGAAGGCTAAAAGAAGAGGGATTGATGTCCAGCCTAAAATGTCAAAAAATGAAAAAAAAAATTCAAAAATATTAAAACAAATGTCAAAAATCTTATATTTATGAAAGATTGTGCAACTTGCCACACAATCAAAACTGTTATGGATTAGTTGATGTATTGCTATGGCCAGACAACTTGCATGATCTTAACCCCATAGAAAACATTTGGAAAATAATAAAGCAAGAGATTGGAAAAAAAAAATCCTACTAATAAGCAAGATTTTATGGAAGAGATTATCAAGATCTGGCATAATAACCCAGAGTTGACAGAAACTATAAAAAATAAATTGCAAGCATGCCACAATGTGTTGAAGCAGATATTGCAAATAAAAGTGTTTTTGCAAAATATTTATACTTTGTATATATTTTATATAATTTATCATAATAATCAATAAATATTCAAAATGTTCAATTTTATTTGTTTATTTTTATCAAGTACAACTTTACAAATAAAAGAAAAAACTTTAAATTGTACCATTATTATATATATATATATATATATATATATATATATATATATATATATATATATATATATATATATATATATATATTCATTTAAGCATATGTATGTATGTATATATATATACATATATATGTTTGTTTATTTATGTACATATATATGTATGTATATATATCGAGTAAAAAAAAAGGTCAAGTATGCATTACAAATCAACCTTTGTACTTTAAGGTTGTTCTTTAGCTCAAGGAAATACAAAAGTAAGAGAAAACAGTTTAAAAAAAAATCAAGACAAAATCAGACAAAAAAAAAAGATTTATTTTATGCCTGATTAGAATTTGTCAAACTTTTAAAAATATATGCTAAATATATTTTTGACACAAGTTTAAAACAAACTATAATAAAAAGATTCAAAAGAATTTTTATTTAAAAGTATTTTTAACAAACCTTTGCATCACATTTTTTGTATTTATCTTAATGGTTTTATCTCCAATTTTAGAAAGTTAGTTAACCTAAAGGTTTAAGGAAATAATTACACCACATTATTTTTATAGTTACTTTTATAAAAAGTTACAAGTAGATTAACTTAGGCTAAGTTATTGTTAAATACTTAATCAAAAAACAATAAAAAAACTGCAAAAAGTTATGGTCTGAAACAACCCATCCCTCCAGACCTCACCCAAGAGTCATTTAAACTGTCATCATAATCACTAAATTACTGCTGCAAGTTCATCAATAGAATTTCAGAACTATTTGTCATGATATTACTTTAATTACTGGAAAGAGCTTTTACTAACATCTCCTTCTAACAATAAAGATATATCAGAAAGACAAAAGAACCAAACATTAATTAATTTCTAAAAGCGTTGAAAAACAAAAACAAAACATTTATAAAATAAAACGTTATTCATAAATTAAATTAAATGTATTAATTTAGCAATCAATAAAATGTGTAAATCACTGAAGCATAGAAAAAAATGTTCAGAATCTTTTCTTCCTAAATCAACTTGCAGACAGACAGTTAATACCTTGAGCTACAGTATGTGGAGTATGCATAAAAATTGTTTTCTGTTTCTTTTTTTGCGTTACAGGAGTAGGTACTTGTTTACCATTCTGTTGGTTATTATGTTTGCTCTTGCATAAGCATGGTAGTGGTTCCTATAAAAATTAATATCAAAATAAAACTAATAATACTTGAATTAAATATCTTTTAAAATAGTAACCGTTTTCTGAATCTGATTCTATCTGAGTATCACTAGTAGTGGCAAATTCAAATTTATCACATAACT
Source organism: Hydra vulgaris (assembly GCF_022113875.1). Classification (NCBI taxonomy): domain Eukaryota; kingdom Metazoa; phylum Cnidaria; class Hydrozoa; order Anthoathecata; family Hydridae; genus Hydra; species Hydra vulgaris. The sequence continues at coordinate 33,497,297 of NC_061169.1, read as the reverse complement.
TATGATCTAAGAATATTCATTCAATTTAAAAATGTTTTAAATACATTATATAATAAAGAATATATAATAAAGAATATATCATAAGAATATAAAAACAAGTAAAAAAAAGTAATGACTTAATGTTTATATAATAAAAAATTACATTATCTCCATGACATTTAATTTTGAGCAGCTTAAATCTGTATTAGTTAAACTGTGGTTTACGCATTTCATTGAAACAATTTATCACATTTAATGATGATGGCCAGCACAAAAAATTATCAATTGAATTTTCTCTCTCTATTTCTCTGTATTTTCTATCCAAACAGCTCGAATGTACATTTTGCTTGCCCTACTATACTTTTTCAACTGGAAAAGTATAGTAGAAAATATAATAGAAAAAATACTCATATATAAAAAATTTGTATATAAAAAATAAAACTTAATATATTTAAACAATATAACTTTCCATTAGTTAGTAAAAAGCCATCTTAGGTTAATAAATAATTATTCTTTAACTGTTCCAATTAAGGCAACTCTTCCCTGTGTGTGTGTGTGTGCGTGTGTGTGTGTGTGTGTGTGTAAATATATAAAAAATATATATATACATATATATAATATGCATATACATATATATATATATATATATATACACACACATATATATAATATATATAGTATATATAGTATACATACACATAATATAAATATATATACTATATATATATATATATATATATATATATATATATATATATATATATATATATATATATATATATATATATATATATATATATATATATATATATATATATATATATATATATATATATATATATATATATATATATATATATATATATATATATATATATATATATATATATATATATATATATATATATATATATATACTATATATACTATATATACTATATATACTTTTATATATATATACTATATATACTTTTTATATATATATATATATATATATATATATATATATATTATAGTTTACATTTGTTTAACTGACATAGCAACTAAAAGTCAACCAAATATCAATGTTGAAACAACGTTGAGAGTCAACTGGGAAGAGTAATGTATTTCATGTAAATTAAAAGACTACAAAAAATTCTTTTAAGGGAGTATAAATAAGAAATAAAAAGAATGTTAACATTATATTTATACATTTTTTGTTAACATATAACTATATATCTGAGTTATCATTTATGCCCCGACCACCACCATTTGATCTATCGGGTGCATATTTCAATATATTCATGATATTTTTTCTGACTACAGAAACTGTAGCAGTTGCTTTACTTAAAATGACGCTCTCTATAAAAAAAAGTATTGCCTGAGTAATTTGCAACAAATACAGCAAGAAATTCAAAATAAAATAGCACCACAGCATGAAAGTGTGTTTTTCAATAATAGATAACATATTCATGACTTACCAACAACAACCTCACAAATGTTTGTGCCTTCAAATTTCTTTTTACCCTTGCTACCAGCCATGTTAAACTTTGATTGTAAACCATTAGTCATCAACCTACAATTAAACATTATTATTTTTATAGATACATTGAATATTGATACATAATAAGGTTAGCTAGCTCAATGGTGCCGTGTAATCTGCGGAATTCCTGATGGTTTTAAAATTCCTAAAATTCAATGACTTTTTTGTTTGTTTGTATTATTTGGTCAACTTAAATAAAAATTTTCATATTTTAGAATATATATATATATATATATATATATATATATATATATATTCTATATATATATATATGTTATACTTTCTAAAATTGGCGGTGAAACCATAAAAATAAATACAAAAAATGTGATGCAAAGGTTAGTTGCTGAACAAAGTAGTTTTCAAATATATATATATATATATATATATATATATATATATATATATATATATGTATATATATATATAAATATATATATATATATAAATATATATATATATATATATATATATATATATATATATATATATATATATATATATATATATATATATATGAAATATATATATATATATATATATATATATAATATATATATATATATATATATATATACATATATATATATATATATATATATATATATATATATATATATATATATGAAAACTACTTTGTTCAGCAACTAACCTTTGCATCACATTTTTTGTATTTATTTTTATGGTTTCACCGCCAATTTTAGAAAGTTTGTTAACCTAGAGGTTTAAGAAAATAATTTACATTTTTTTCATCTATTTAAAAAGTAAACATAAAAAATTATGAATAGGTTAACAAAATGTTTAAAAAATAAAACCAACTACAAAATAAAATGGTTTAAAGAAACCTACCACTTCAGATTTCACCTTAGAATCGCTTAAACTACAATCATAATCACTAAACGACTTTAGCGAATTCATGCATGGAATTTCCTGACTATTTGTCGCAATATTATTTTAATTACTAGAGAGAGCTTTCACTAACATCTCTTTCATTTCTGCTAGCGCACATATAACTTTCTTCTGAAATTCTAATTATAAAGATACAAAAAGAAGTTAAAACACCCTAACAGCAATCAATCTTTAAAAACATTGAAACACACCATTTCAAAATGTTTAATAAATTATTGGATTTTGACATATGTTATTGTTTTATTGTCTCAAATCTAATCTCATATATAATGTCTCAAAGATATTTACTTGCTTATATTACTAATAAAATTAAGTGAATGTCAAAATAAATAACAAATAGTTTACATACTTTCCTCAGTAAGTGGAAATATTCCACTTAATGATGCATCTTTTCTAGTTGTCTTTCTTATAAGAAAATTTAATATAGGTTTCTCTGGCAATAGAAGTTCTTTTCTCTTTTGAGGAAAAGCACATGCACTGCCTTGGCTTTGCACTATATTAAAACCATCTTTTTCCTCACAAAATCCTTGCGATTGTTGATCTAAATGTTTTTTTAGATACAAGCAATAAAAACACTGAATTATATAAAAGAATGCTCTGTTTCTTTTATTTATAACTTTTTAACCAATACCTTGAGCAACAGCATGTGGAGTATGCATAGGAATTGTTATTTTTTTCTTTTTTACTTGAGTTACAGGGATAGACACTTTCTTACTATTCTGTTGTTTATCTTTAACTTGGTTTTGCTTCCTCTTTAATGAAAATGGTAGTGGCTCCTGTAATAAATAAAAATAAAACTGTTAATACTGAAACTAAATATATATTTTTTAACTTTATTATAATTGAATACACTTTAATTAATCAAAAAATATAGCAAACATCTTGCATCAACTTTAGAAAATAATTACCATATTCTGAATCTGATTCTACCTGAGTATCACTGGTAGTTGCGAATTCAAAGTCACACAAATCACGATCTAAAATAACCAATTAAATTTGAAAATATACTTTAAATATATAACATAATATAGAATATTTCATTAAACACTAAAAATAACATATATATATAGGGAGCTAATTAAACAAACAAGGAAAAAAAGTAAAGATTTTATGTCAATAAAAAAATTACATTACCTCCACAACATTTTATTTTCAATAGCTTAAACCTGTGCCAGTTAGCTTGCGGTTCACGCATTTCAGTGAAATATTTTATAACATTTAACGAAGATGGCCAGCACAAAAATTCTTGATTGCCCAACATTCTGGTGCTGTACCCTCAATTTTTTCTCCATTTTCAATCCATACAGCTCGTATGTACATTTTTTCTGCCATTATAAACTTTATTTAACTAGAAAAATTTATTTTAGAGAACAACACTTTATACTCATTTATAAAAGATTTATTTGTGCAAAACAACATTAGAATACAATTTTAAATTGTAGTCTAAGATATATTATATAGCTGCCTAGTGAAATTATTTTTAAATATAATTTGATATTAACTTAACTATTTAGTAATGTTTTTTATTATTTAGATACCATAAAAAGCTTTATTAACTAAACCTAAAGAATAAAAGACAACTTTGAGTTTTATTTTTTTATTTTTATGCAATTGTATCATTTACCAATACATGATATTGAGTTATCATTCAGGGTTAGGGTTAGGGTAATTATGATATTGAGTTATCATTCAGGGTTAGGGTTAGGGTTAGCTAATCAGTTGTTTTTATTCATCTAAATATAATTATATATAGCTCTATTATTCAGTAATATTGAGCACTGTAACACGTACAAGAGACTTCGTATTATTACATCAAAATACATAACCTTGAATATATTCTATATATCGAAATCTATACAAATATATATATATATATATATATATATATATATATATATATACATATATATATAGGGGAGAGCAGGTAGGATTCGTACACCAGGAGCATTCGTACAGTGGTCATATCTACCAAGTTATAGGTGTTGACAAGTTTGTATTATTGTGAGCGTAAGGACCGCTTATGTTGAATTAAAAAAAGCTATACGCCGTAGCAGTGTATCAGAAACCTTCATCGGGGCAAGTCAATAAGCGTTTTCACGCAACAAAAGTAATTTTACTTACTATCTTTGAAAACATATATTTGTAATAAGTATTGCTAAAGTTGTAAATATGATTTACTATGCTGTTAAATAAATGCCTAAAATTGATACGTAAACATCAACTTTTGTGCTAACCTTAACCATTATTTTTATTTTGAGTTTATAAGTTGATTTTTTTGTTTGGGGTACATTCGTACAGTTATTCGTGGGGAGGATTCGTACTGTACGAATCCTCCCCAAGTGATTTTGGAAAATTTGTTTCATAACATTATTATTATTTTAGGATAATGCCGCGAATATACATAAAAAAAGAGACTAGAACAAAAGAGGTAGACGAAGAAGCAATGAAGTCTGCGATGAACGATGTTTTACATAAGACTTTATCTATTAGGATGTCCGCACAAAAATATGGGATCAAACCAACAACACTTCAAAGTCGCCTAATTAACTCCCATAAAAAAGCTGCTAACAACACTCTGTTGCGTGTGTTTAGTTCCAAGTTTACATCAAACCAAGTGTTTACTGCCGAAGAAGAGACTCTATTGAACAAATACATAGTGAAATGTTCTAAAATGCATTATGGGTTGACAATGGTACAAGTTCGAAGACTGGCATACGAATATGCTAATGTAAATCAACTAAAATATCCACCTAGCTGGAATCATAACAAAATGGCTGGAAAAGAATGGCTTGACAGTTACCGTAGACGTCATACAAATTTAAGTCTAAGGAAGCCTGAAAGCACCAGCGCAGCACGTTCTTTTGGATTCAACAAGACAGCCGTTACTGATTTCTATGCCAACCTAGAAAAGATTTTGAGAAAATATACATTGCTTGCAGATAGAATTTATAATTTTGATGAGTCAGGGGTGTCTACAGTAATGACTACGCCAAAAGTGTTGACACAAAAAAACCTAAAACAAATTGGTCAGCTTGTTTCGGCTGAAAGGGGAGAACTAGTAACATTTAGGGGAATTATATCAGCAAGTGGTAACACAATACCACCGTTATTTATCTTTCCCAGAGTGCATTTTAAGGATCACTTTATGGAGGGTGGTCCAGAAGGCAGCCTAGGAATGGCTACTAAGAGTGGATGGATTAATTCTAGTATATTTTTGGAAGTCTTAAAACACATTAAATTAAAAACATGTTGCTCTAAAGAGAACCCTATTCTGCTCCTCGTCGACAATCATGAAAGCCATGTGACAATAGAAGCAGTGGACTATGCTCGTGGTAATGGCATTATTTATTTGTCATTTCCTCCTCACACAACTCACCGTCTCCAGCCTTTAGATGTGGGAGTATTTGGACCTTTTAAGGCCAAGCTAAAGGTAGCATTTAATGATTGGCATGTGAATAATCCAGGAAAAATCCTTAATATATACAACATTCCGAAACTGGTCAAAATTGCCTATTTTGAATCATTTAATAGCAAAAATATTTCTAATGCTTTTGAAAAGACTGGAATATGGCCATTTAATAAATTAAATTTCAGTGACGAAGAATTTGCTGCTGTGCAAGTATACCATTCCGATTCTTCAGCAGTCACAGTCACACAACAAATCGCACCTGAAGAAATAATTCTTACTCAACAAAATTTGATAAGTGCGCTTCCTGTATTGCCATCTACATCTTCTATGGGATTAGTAACTCCAGAAATAGTAGAAAACATAACATTACCATCTACATTATCTGTGGGATTAATAACTCCAGAAATTATTCGACCGTACCCTAAAGCCAACAGGAACGGACCTAAAAAAAAGAAGAAAGGAAAACTACCAGGAAAATCAAGGATATATACAGATACTCCCGAAAAAAACAGACTGCTAGAATTAGAAATTACAAAAGAGAGGAAGATACAAGAGCAAGAGAGAAAAAAAAAAGATAAGGAATTGAAACGTGTATTAAATTTGCCAATAGACACAAATATAATAACCAAACCAAAGAAACAAAAAAAAAACAATAGAGACTGATAGCGAAGATGAAACTGATATAAGTTTAAGTGAAAGTTCTTATTCACCCTTTAAAGAGATGACAAGTTCTTCATCTGATATTGAAAACGAATTTCCGGTTAAGCAGGAAGATATTAAAGAAAAAACATTTGTGTTAGTGAAATTTGATCAGAAAAAGAACGTTGTACATTATATTGGGCAGGTTGTAACCAGGTACAACCCCATGGAATACAAAGTTTCATTTCTGAGAAAGAAGCCGGGTACTTGGAAATTTGTTTTTCCTAATAACAAAGACGAAGGGACGGTTTACTTATCAGACGTGGTATGTGTATTGCCGCCACCCAAATGTGCTTTTACAGCAAGAACAGCCAATATATTCATATTTAAAAAAAATTTTACAATGCAAAATGTGCAATAATAGATCCGTTATGTAAAACGATATTTGTAAAATAATATATTGTTGATTATTAATAAGTTAAAAGTTTATTCTGTTTCAATTTTAATCGTTATAAATGTTCGTTTTCCTATAAATAGTTATGTACGAATGTACCCTACTCTATGTACGAAGCTACCCCGCGCGTGGGGTGCTTTCGTACGATTTCCATTTTCTGGGAGAATCGTTATAGCTTTGCCATTTTACTTTGTACCAATACCGACCTAAAAAATTATTGAAGCCAGATATCTAGATAATTCACCAGCATTGAAAGTTTTTTAAAATCGCTATTGGTTTTGCTTTAAAATGACTTAGAGTAAAAAGTGTACGAATCCTACCTGCTCTCCCCTATAATATAGATATATATACATACATCTATATATACATACATCTATATATATATATATATATATATATATATATATATATATATATATATATATACATATATATAATATATATGTATATATATATATATATATATATATACAGTGGCGGAACTACTGGACGCGGGACCCTGCGTTGCGGGGGGGGCCTACCAGCTATAGGAAGCCCTCATATAAAAAAAGTTATACTCTCAATAATATTTATATGTGAAGCTTTATTTTTTTTAAAAAAACATTTTTTTGCGGGGGGGGGGGGGCCAAATTTTGAAGTTCCGCCACTGTATATATAACATGTGGTACCTAGAAATCCGGACAAAAGTTCGGTCGACATAAATTGTTTAAAGAATGTTGCAAAATTGATGCAAATTATGCTATGTTGTAGTAAATTTAATTCTCTACAAATTACAATATATCTTTTAGCAAACAATTATTATTAATGGCAAAGAAAATTATCTCAAAACAGGAAGACCTCAGAAAGCGCGTGAACGCGTTAATCGATTTGCATTTGGATATGAAGAAATGTGAGATTGTGAGACACTTCATGATAGAAGGCGCATCAAGGTCAACCCTGTATGATATTCTGCAGCGCAAGACGCTCAAAATAGGCCCTGAAAGACAGCGTGGAACTGGACGGGTGGCAATCAAGATAAACACAAAGCAAATCACCATGCTGAAAAAGCGAATCGCTCATAGTGACGGAGTTAGCCAGCGTCAGCTAGCCCGCGAGTATGGTGTCAGCCAAAAGCACATATCATAAACAATTAGCACCAAGACAACAATCAAATATAAAAAGAAGAAAAAAGTTCCGGATCGAACTTCGCAACAGAAGTCAGCCGTTCGTCCAAAGTGTGCCCACCTGGCCAGAGTTTTCCGGAAAAAGAAGGCGATCATTGACGACAAGTCCTATTTTTTGTTGAGCAATAACGAGCTATCTGGAAACGCTAGTTTCTACACTTCTGACGTCGAAATGACTCCAAAAGCTGTTAAACTCAAGCGCAAGTTCGAGCAAAAGGTACTTGTTTGGATTGCTATGTCCGAGGACGGCCTGTCGAAGCACCTGGTGATACCTTCGGGCCACACAATCAATCAAGATGTCTACATCCAGAAGTGTTTGATGAAGCGCTTGATTCCGTTCATCGAAACAGTTCATAAGAACGACGAGATCGTTTTCTGGCCTGACCTCGCTAAGTCTCATTACGCAAAGAAGTCGCAGGAGTTTCTCCAAGCAAATAACATCGAATTTGTGTCTAAAGAGCGCAACCCTGCAAATGTGCCAGAACTCCGACCAATCGAAAATTTTTGGTCAGAACTCAAACGAAGAGTATATGATCGTGATTCGAGAGCAAAAACGGTGGAACAGCTTACTGACAGGATCAACTACTGCATAAAATGGATCAGTCAAGATTGCGAACATCGACTTGGCAAGACTTCTTTCAGCCGAGTGGACAAAGTTCGCAAACTTGGCATGATAAACTTATATATTTTTTTTAATTTAAAGCTTCATATGCTTAACTTTAATTGTTTTTTTACAAAAATAAAGTTGCATTTTAAGTCTCAAAGTTATAAGTTTTTTAGTTTTGTCCAGATTTATACGTATCACATGTTTTTATAAATTTATTGTCATACAAAAGAATTAATAAATAACAAAGGTATAGGTTAAAAAGATACGCAATAGTATAAAAAATACAAGCTAAACAGAAATTGTCATTTGTACATGGTTAACCTGTTTATTAATACCAGGTTTTAACCATTTTATAAACATACTTTCTTTAAGTTTTAGTTCAAATTTGTTAGATGCCGAATCTAACACAGAAAAACACTTGTCATTTATTTGCATGAAATAATTTTCATTAGCATGGAGATTTTTATAGATGTGAGACTTTTTGTCCCTCTTGTAATGTTCAGATATCCGGATCTTGAGATAGCGAGTAGTTTCGCTTATATAACAGGAGTTACATACGAATTTAAACACCACGAACGATTTGAACTCTTGAGGAATAGGATCTTTAGATGAAAAAAGTTTAGAAATTGTCAGTGAGGTAAATACTAATTTAATATTTGCTGAATATTAAATTATTATTTATTTCACTGAAATTTTGCAATATCTTTTAGCAAATAAATTCAGTCTTTTTTTAGTTGAATCAGATATTTTTCTCAAAAACGTCTATTCAAATAGTTCTGCATAACCCTTGGGAAAAATAATAAGATCACTTTCATAAATGAGGGCCAATATAGCTCACTTCTGTTTCATGCAAACCTATGGAAAAAATAATTAGACAAGTCATAATCGATCATTCGGTAAATAACAAATTGCTTTCCAAAACTCAACATGGTTTTGTTTCAAAAAAGATTTGCATCACAAATCTTTTAGAAACAATGGACTTTTTGACTCATAGCAAATCTAAGAAAAAACCAGTCGAGCTAATTTTTCTTGACTTTGCAAAGGCATACAATAAAGTTTCGCATGTAAGATTGCTGGAAAAGCTTGAAATGTAGGTTATAAATGCCAATCTACTAAACTGGATAAAAGCCTTTTAAACAAGATTGCAAATTACATGAATCAGGAAAACAAGAAGAAGGAAGTGAATTCCAAAGAACTGAGGTTTAAACAGAAAAAAAATAAACAAAGAATTTTGGAGCACTTAAGAATAGTCACAGTAAAAAGATGAGGCTTAAATGAATAACAAGTAACACGATAATGAATTTTAGTAGACGGCATAAGATACGCTAACTCTTTAGAGCAGCGCCCATTATAGCGTTTATAAAAAAAAGAAAGAGAAGCAACATTAAGACGAGGTGACCGTGATTAAAGGTTGGCTGCAAAAACAGGTACAACAATGTTTTTGTTTATGTAACAGAAGGGCAGAAGTGTTCAAAAACTCAAAAAATTTGAAAAAACTAAAAATTTGAAGGAAAAATCTGATTTGAAATCAAAGAACTTTTCACCATGTTTCAAACATTCTGTTTTAATTTTGATTAAAAAAAAAATACCCGCTATGATGGGAGAATGCCGATATATTTTTACATTTTTATACGTTAAAAGCTTTTTGTCATTGATTTCACATAAACGTTACATTTTATTGTGTTGTCACAAATTACTGATTCAGTTATCATGTTATCTGACATTAATGTGAAATCAAAAGTCTTTATTCAAAAACTTTAAAACAACACTATTTAAGTATCTACTTATCAATAAGTGATTATTAACATGCAAAAAAAAATATTTTGCGTGGTAGTAAGGAAATCAGTATTACTGATAATAAAGTTAAAGTTTTAGTTTCATTTTATAGTTTGTAATACAAATTTTGTTTATAATTATAATACAAACTTGGTATTATATTTAATTCATTGATAGTTTGACTTTAGCACTTATGACGTAGGAGTATAATGAGTAAAAACAAAAGACCTATACATAATACTTGAAAAAAGAAAAAAGTTTAAACTAAGGGTATTATCTGTTATATTTGTTGAGAGAAGTCAAAAGAATGTTTTATGATCACATTAATTGAACTAAATTTCTAGGAAAAAATCTAGGTGATTAATGTCTAGGAAAAAAAAAGCATAAAACCGGAATTATATTGGGAAGGAGGATGGGAGGGGGGGAAGAGGTTAGAATGATTATATTTCACAAAAAAATTTAAAATTCAAACTTGATAAAACAAAATGCGTGTGTGTGCGAGAAAAATAAATGTGTTACAAACTTTCCAAATTATTAATTTTTGTTAATTATTTTTTTGTTACCCTGCAATTAAACTTTTCTTAATGATATATAATTTATCAAAATTATGTGTGAGTTGAAAAAAGATTTTGATTGAAGAAATGAAATAAAAAATTAATAACAAAAATTGTAAAAACAAAAACTTTCCAGTAATGTATAGAATTGTTAATAGCATTTTCAATGAACAAAATATTTTTTATATTTAATATTAATTATTTTTATAAATAATGTATTATATATTTCTTATTACTTTTTATATTTGTCTCCAACAAAACACATTTTAAATAAATTGTTTGTGAAAATGAAAAATAATTTTAAATTTATAATGAATATATTATAATGAATATTATATTATAATCAAAGCATAAATTACATGAGGATATGAGAAATGCATAAATGCAGGCATAAAGAAAACAACTAAAAGTTTAAGCTATGTTTTTGAGGGGCAAGCTTGTGGTTTGGTCCTTCTAAATATTGAATCTTATAAAAGCAACAGTTCAATTTTTTTATTCACCATTAAAATGCTTGTTTCGAACATAAAGACTTGTTCGGGCCAACCCTCCTCTTGTATAAAATTGAAAATATTTATTAATTGCTTGTGATATATTCTGCATCGTATTTTAACTCAAAAAGGTTTTCTTAATGTAAGCAGTTTCGTTGCAGTATGATTGCATTAAGTTGCATTGGAATAACTAAGAGCAGTTTCGTAAAAATTACGCGATATCGTTTAACGTTTTTTAAACTTGGAAAGAAAAAGTGTTATCGAATAATATAAATGACTCATCTCATTGATATGAAAAAGATGCCTCCGTACTTATATGCAATTAAAACTAAGTACTTCATCAAATTACCTAGTCAAAATATGAAAAAGAAATAAAGAAATTACATTACTATTGATAAATATATATTAGTATGTTGAAAATGATATATATTTCATGTGTTATATATTTCAGTGATGATGTTTGACCTTTTTTCATTTATAATTTTTTTCTTTTTCATGTTATGACTGATTTCAATAAAAAAGTTTTTAGTTATATAATTTTTTGAAAAGATAATCTTTGAAAAATAAAAATAAATTTCGTTGTTTAAATTTTTCTGTTTGTTTCTTCTATTTTACTTGTATTTATTATCTGTGTCGATTTTGTTTGAAAAAGAACGAAAACCAAAAAAACCTTTTATCTTGATTTTATATATTGTATAACTGAATTTTCATTTTTGGATGTAACTCACGTAAATAAATATAAAGTAGAGAATTAAGCTTTGAACAGAGAGTTCGCATTGTTTTACTTGATGAAGAAGGTGTTTCAGAAAGAAAAAATGTCAAAAAAATGAAAACATCAAAGACTGGAGTTCACAATACAATTAGGCGTTTCAAGGAAATTGGTCAAAATTGTGACTTACCACGACCTGGACAGCCTAGAAAGATAGATGAACATGGTGATCGTCGTATTACGAGATTATCTACGTCAAACAGAAAATTAACAGCTCCACAAATAATGAGAGAATACAATAAAACTGCTGAAAAACTTGTTTGTGTCCAGTTTATAATAAAAGAAACGAAAAAGAAAAAACTTTTATTATGGAACTTTAAATTTCATGTCTAACGACAACCATCAGCAATATCTGATTTTATGGCAATATATATCTAATATATGGCTGATGATTAATATTATGATTTATGGCTGATGATTGCCGTTAGGCATAAAACTTAAAGTTCCATAATAAAAGCTTTTTCCTTTTCGCCTCAAATTCAAATTTCATATTTCAGACTTTCAACCTTTTTTTTTTTAGCCCATTTTGGGCACGTTTGAAAAGGTTTTAAAGCTCAAAAAAATTAAGTTAAAAAAAAAAGTTAAAAAATTCCATTGTGTCTTCATAGCTTGAAGAACCAAATATAATTTTATTTATGGGAAATATTATAGGTAAATCTCTCTGCAAAATCGCAAATTTATGCAATTTTTTCATATTATTGTGCATTACGGTAACCTTTCAGAAGTTTATTTAATTTTTGAAGAAGCACCACATATATGTTGTATAAACCGTCAAGCAAACTCATACAACAAATTTCTTATTAAATTATTATTTTTAATAAAATATTTATTCAGTGTTTGTTGTTTTTCTAGGTGATCTTGTTTTTTCCTTTAAAATTAATTTTGCAGTTGTTTAAAAATATAAGCAAAACCTGTCTTTTCTCTTCATTTATAACAACATCGATGTTGTTCTTTATGAGCTTAAAAGTATTTTTTTAATGCACCTTTTGTTTTTTGGTTGGCTAACTAGATGCTCCAGGAAGTCCTAATAACAGATACGGTATAATCTCAGAGCACTGTGGAAGAGCATTTAAAAGGAAGTTTATATCTTTTTCTTTACTGATGTGGTAAAACCTGCCTGGAGCTGGCTTTAAAACACGAATCCTCTTGCATCTGACGCTAGCGCACTACTTCTCCGCCGCGGCTGAAGTTTTTTCAGAGGAATGAATAATAACAGCAATATGAAAAACAGCATTCTGAAATTATAAGTATAAATCTTTGCAATTGCAGTATTTGGAGACAGAGGAAAGGGATCCATTGACAGACACTTTTACTTTGGTCTATCATTAGGAACAAGAGCCACAAGTTTTCTATGGCCAATCGAACTAAATTTGGTGGCAAAGAATTGAGGATATCTATGTTTGCTCTTATTTAGGCTGATGGGTATTCTCCCATAGTTTTTGAAAAGTTTCACCTCTTTCTTCACACTTTTATTCAGCTAGAGCTATCACAATAAGGTAAGGGTTCAGAAACTATGTGTGTTGTTTGATAGATTTAAAGCCTGATTCTGTTAAACCTGGTTTTACTTCTGGTTTTACTACTTTTAATGTAAAACACACACACTTACATATATATATATATATATATATATATATATATATATATATATATATATATATATATATATATATATATATATATATATATATATATATATATATATATATATATATATATATATATATATATATATATATATATATATATATATATATATATATATATATATATATATATATATATATATATATATATAGATAGATATAGATATACACAGTGGTGGCCAAATTATTAGACTACACTACAAAACCGAGATTATTTTCGAATGTACCTACTTTGGCACAAATTATTTATTAAATTAGTGTATATATAGTTACTGATAGTTACTGCATGTAATCTGATAGTTATTCCCTAATCTTGCTTAAGTGATAATAAGTGCAATTTATTTTTATTTTTGCTTAAGATCCATTTTATTGAAAATCTTAACTGTAAATTAAATATTTAAATTTGGTCAGTTGCTATCTGTTAGAGGTCAGTATTTTCTTATTTGTTTGATGTTTATGAGCAGAAATTAAAGGAAAATGTTAATAAGAGTTGCTTGACATTATATTAAGGTCAATCTTTTTTTTATTATTATTTTCTACATTAAAAATGAAGAAACATGTTTAATTAATAAAGCATTTTATGTCCTTTTAATAGATGGGAAAAGCTGCTGACTTGTCACCGACAAAGTTGGCGAGAGTTGAGGTTTATCTACGAGAGACATTATTCACGAAAAAGGAAATTGCTTAAAATTTTAGAATAAGTCAGAAATCTGTATTGAGAATGAAGAAGAAGATGCAGACTGGTGAAAAATTACGAGTCGACCGTATTGGCAATTACGGCAGAAAAAATTAATGTCTTTGCGAGATAACATGTACCTCATAAAATACTGTAAAGCAACAAGCAAGATGTTGCACAAAGAATTATAAAAAAATAATTTACAAGTGAATACCAGAACAGTCAGTTAGAATGTTCTGGTACTTACATTGACAAAGACAATTAAGTTTGACCGTCGAGCTTGAGTTTTCAAGCTCGACGGCCACGCAGAAAACCAAAGCAGACTCCAGCAATGATCAAGAAATGTGGGGGAAAGCAACACAAGAATTTTACTAAAAATAATTGGATTCAGGTGTGTTTCAGTGATGAATCATCCTTTTACATCATGGATGAGAAAGCAGCCTATGTACATAGGAGACCCGGTGAAGAATTTCATCCTGACTGGGTTGCAGAAACAGTAAAGCACCCAACGTATGTCATGGTCTGGTCAGTTATCTCTATTCATGAGCCTGGACGACTGTATATTGTTGAAGGCACCATAAATCATGTTCAATACAAGAAGGTGCTTGAGACACAACTTCTGCCTCAACTTTACAAATGGTGTTGACGGAGACCGCTCACTTTTATGCAAGATGGAGCACCTTGTCACACTGCGAAGACAGCAAGAAATACTTAGCTGACAGCCACATTAAGCTTTTGCAGTGGCATGGTAATTCACCTAACATAAACCCTATTGAGAACCTGTGGAAGATTGTCAAAAGAAGAGTAAGAGGGATGAAACCGTTACAATAAATCTATTATGACATCTTACAATAAATCTATTATAACCTCTTTCAACAAGTCTATTATAACCTCTTACAATAAGTCTATTATAACCTCTTACAATAAATCTATTATAACCTTTTACAATAAGTCTATTATAAACTCTTACAATAAGTATTTATAAGTAATAATCCTCAATAAAATAAAAAATTGTGAAGTGCTTTGTTTAGAAAAGATTATATTTTAGCTGTTTTATTATTAAAATTGCTTCTTTCATAATCGAACCCTTGTATAATATATTTACGCATTTCTTATTTTTAATTTGATACCTGACATGGAGCTATAAAGGCTATTTTAGCTTTGAGAAACCAGTAGTTTAGAAAGTTTGTAATAAAGTTGCCACTTCAGTAGTTTCATGTATTAAATATTTCGTAAGAAGGAGCTTTAGGTAGTAGATACCAAAAATAAATTTACTATAAATTCTTTTTCATTAAAAAGCTAAATATTTGTTTATGTGCAGCAAAATTCATTCCTTTGCCAAAAAGCTACGATTCCTTTCCTTTTTCCATAAAGTAGGCATGGTAGGCTCCAAGAAGTATAATACTTGTACTTGTCCTCAGAAACTACATTAGAAATTACATAGCTTAAAGTAGAACTTCATTGTAACCACAGCCAAAAAATGAAAGTAAATCAGAAAATATAGGTACAATTAACTATACATAGGTATGTATATACATACCTATGTATACATACCTATGTATACATACCTGTGTATACATACCTATGTATACATACCTATGTATACATACCTATGTATACATACCTATGTATACATACCTATGTATACATACCTATGTATATTTAATATGTACTGTGTACTATGTAGCAATTACAGAAGAACCAAGCAATTAGTAAATTCTAAAGAATTGCTGATTTCTAGAAAACAATAAAACTTTTTATCGAGAATAAATTGCTACATATTAAATACTACATAGAAACCAACAAGTTCAGATATCAAGTTATTGAGGTACGTTATCAAGATTTTTTGATAACGTTCCTCAGGAATCCTCAATCTTCACCATTTTAACACAAAAGCGGAAATATAAAAATGTCCACTTTTGTACCCCATTCACTACACAATTCTCTTTATCAAGATCATCTCATACTTATTTTACATCAAGATCATTCTATGCTGTTCACACATAGTTTCTGGACCCTTGTCTTAATTTGCAATTGCACAATATTTACTATAACCCGAGCTGATAAAAATTGTGAGTAAAGAATATCCAGTGCCAACATTAGAGTCCTCGATGCTTTAGATTTCACAAAAAAATTCGTGGCTTGTGTTACTTATGATTGCTTAAAGTGTAACTGTAAATGGATGAACCCTCCTTCCTTCGAATAATGCACTTGTAATGATTTCTACCTAAAATTTCCGGATGCTGTTTTTCATCTTGCTGTTGTTAATGATTGGTCTGAAAAAAACTATCAAGTTTATAAGGTACAACATTGATGTTGATAGACACAAAGAGGTGAAGCAGGTTTATGACTTTAGAGACAATTTTAAATGACCTGATTGTAACTCTTTTAAAGGAATATGTGAAATACGATTTAAATGGTACCATTTAAACAAATAAAAAAAGCAGAAAAAAGAAATGAATTTACAATATTGATTTTTTAAACGCAAATAAAAATACAAAGTAAATTTGAAAATACAAAATAAATATAAAAATATAGAGTATATACAATATAAAATATATTAAAAATCTATGAATAAATATGTTTTTATAAAGATTGTATGTATGTATATATATATATATATATATATATATATATATATATATATATATATATATATATATATATATATATATATATATATATATATATATATATATATATATATATATATATATATATATATATATATATATATATATATATATATATATATATATATATATATATATATATATTTATATATATATGTATATATATATATATATATATATATATATATATATATATATATATATATATATATATATATGAATGTTTTTATAAATATTGCTAACATTAATAAATAAAAAATGTATTGTTTTAACTGTATAAATGTTTTTAAATTATATTAGCATTAAATAAACATCTCCTTGGTCTACAAGAATGCTTTTAGTTAGTATAAGTTGAAATTTATTTAAATCATATGTTCGTAAGCTACTACTATTTCTCTGGTCTTTAAAACGTACATGCGTGCATTTATATGCTTGTTGCAATCTTTTACCTCCTCTAAATATAAGATTTCTTTTTTTACTTTTTTACATTTATTTGCGTTCAAAGAGTTTACGAGTATTACTTCCATAATATTTTCTGGAATAGTAACTTTACCGAGCAAATCAGGAATTTTTATTGATTTTATTTCACAGACCGGTTTTTTATTTGAAAATGTATGAAAATGAAATAAGTTTTTTTTATTATACTCATTGTTTGAGCTAGTAGTGAGAACTTTTTCTATAGATGGTTTAATAACAATGTAGTTTTCAAGCAATATTTTTAATTCAAGCATAGGATCTTCATGTTTGCTGATGGGACATGGTTGATAAACAATTGGTGCTGTTTGAAACATTGCTATCTAAAAAAATGTTTGAATAAAAAACATACGAAATGATATTTAAAAATATATATACTTATATTTATATTAAATTTTTAATACCAATTTCAGGAATCCAGCAAAAAAAAAATGCAAATTGATGAATTTAAATCTTTCACACATTTAGGGGGAAAAAAAAAGAATTTGACAAAGCAATTTTCCCGAAAAAAGAATGGGTTCTACTTTATATCTATTTACGCGAGTTACATCCAAAAATGAAAATTTAGTTATACAAGATATACTGTCGAGCAATTTTATATTAAAGAATTGAATGTTTAGGCTTATAAAAAAAAAAGAAATAAAAAATCTACAAACAACTGAATTTTTGAAATTTCATTCTAAGGTTTGCTTGGTTTTCTTTCTTTCTCGAATGAAATCGCCACAAATAATAAATACAAGTAAAATAGAAGAAGCAAACAGAAAAATTTAAACAACGAAATTTCTTTGTTTTTTCAAAGATTATATTTTCAAAGAATGATATAACAAAAACTTTTTTTATTGAATTCAGTCATAACATGAAAGAGAAATAAATTATAAATGAAAAAATGGTCAAACATCATCACTGAAATATATAACATATGTAATATAGGGGAGACCGTAGCAAAATGACGAGCGGGGCAAGATGAAAAATGTCATTAATCTTCAGTTTTTCACTAGGTGGCAGCACTAATCGAACACTACTAACTCTCCTATAGGCTGTTTGTTAAAAAATATTTTAAAGGCGCCGAAATTGCTATTTTTGTATTAGTTATGAAGCTTTGATTGTTTACTGCTGACACACAACTTTTATGCATGCGTAAATAAGCTTTGCCGCCGAAACAGGTTAGACATTTTGTCTATCGTTCTTATTTTGAACTTAATTAATTCTAACACTATCTGTTACCATGAATAAATGTTAATTAATTGCCTTCCTTCATGGGAATAAAAACGAATATTCGAAAACAGCCAATTCGGGGCAAGAGGACGGGGACAAGATGACGAGCTTGTGTTTAGCAAAAATGACTTTGCTGCTGCAAAAACTACCAACCATGATGTTGATGGTGATGAAACTGAGAATAATAGTGCTGCTTTTCAGAACCTTATAGTAGAAAAAAAATTATAAACCCTCCAGAAGAAACAAAACTTATTGTAAATGCTGAATCCGATGGGCTAAAAAAGCCTGTCAGTATTTTTGATTTAAAACCATTGCCTAAAGCAAAACGATAGCTGAAAAACTTATCATTTGTTAAACAATGTAACAAAATAGGAAAAAAAAATGTGTTCAACTTTTTTTTTTAGTGTTGTCATCTTGCCCCAAGGTCAAAAACATCTTGCTCCAATGCTGGGGCAAGATGAAAATTTGATATGGTTGTGGAAAAATGAAATTATCCTTTATTTCTTTCATTTAAATAATTAAGTTGTAATATATTTAATCGTAATATATTAATCTAACAGTTCATGTAAAATTAATTTTACTATCTTTAAAAATAAAATAATAAACAACTTAAACTTAAATTGTTAACGTAGTCATTTTGCCCCGGTCTCCCCTATATCATATGCAATATATATAAAATTAATGGTATCAATAAAAACAAATTTGATATTATTAAAATGAAGGAAATTATTTAAATACTTGAACAAATGCTATAAGATAAACAAAAAACTACAGCTGGGACTATAGAGAGATTACGCTGAGACTGAGACAAGTTGTTTAATTGAACAAAAATTATAAAAAAACTTTTACAGTAAAAATGCAACAAAGCTGTTGGACTTATTAATTCAAATTTTAGTGTTACGACTTATTAATTTAAGCACTATTATTAGTATTATATACTTATAGTATTACTGACAGGTTTTTGCAAATAATATTGATTGTAAATTTGTTACTATCGCCTCCAACGGCATTAATTGATATTTGAAAAACAGCAAATAAATTTTTTTTATAAATATATACAACTTTATTTAAATAGTAAAACTTATATGGAGTTGAAATTTAAAGCAATAAAAAATAAAATTAAAAAATGCTAAAATTAACAATAAGGAACTTACCAAGAGCATGTAGGTTAGAAATGTTAATAGCATGTTTAGTATACTAATATATATATATATATATATATATATATATATATATATATATATATATCAATAATAATGTTTATTTCTTTATTTCTTTTTAATGTTACGTTAAAGCACCTAATATTTTGACTGGTAAATTGTTGTGAGTACTAAATTTTAACTGCATATAAATATTAGTAACAACTATTTTATATAATAATGAGATGAGTCATATATTCGACGACACTTTTGTTTTCCAGGTTTGAAAACATTAAAGGTTTCATTACGTAAAGTAGCTGCAAAAGAAAATTGTATAGCGTAGTTATTACGAAACTCCTCTAGGTATTCCAAATCAGCTAAACTGCAACGAAACTGCTTACGTAAAGAAAACTTTTTAGAATAAAATTTTATGTAGAAAATATCGCAAGCCATCAATAAATATTTTTCCATTTTAGGTAATATATTCATTTATACAACAGGTTGGTCGGCTCAAACAAGCCAATATATTCGGACCAAGCATTTTAAGGGCGTCTAAACAAATATAAAAACTTAATTCTACCTTGACCTGTTACCTTTACAAGATTCAATATTTAGAACGGTAAAACTACGTTTGCCTCTCAAAAACTTAAATCATATAAACTTGATGTTTTTTTGTTGTTATTTTTATAAGACCTTTAACGAATTTTATATTACTTTAGTAAGCACAAGATAGATGTGTTTACACGTCTAAAAATATATTAAACGTATTAACATCATTTTAGACTTATTAAATACGTTTGGTGGTTAAAATCTACATTATGAATTTAAAACTATTTTTCAATTTAAAAAATTATTTAAAAAATTTTGTTAAAGAAAAATATAAAAAATAATAGGGAGTATATGATACATTATTATATGAATAATTAATTTTGTTCATTAAAATGTTATATACAAAAGTTTCTTATTTTAACTATTTTGTTATTTTTAATTTTTATTTTTTTATTTTTATTGTTTTATCTTTTATTTTAATTGTTTTATTTTTATTATTTTATTATTTTTATTTTTATTGTTTTAACCTAAATTTATTTACAACTCAGTAATTATTTCGATATATTGTAAATTAATTAGAAAAATTTGAAAATTAAGTAACATAATAACGAAAATAATATTTTGGAAAGTTTATCACACATTTATTATTCACACACACAAGCATTTTGCTTTATCAAGTTTGAGTTTCAAATTTTTTTCTGTAATATAATTCTCCCCCCCCCCCCCACCTCCCCTCATTTCTATAAATCCGGTATTATGCTTTTCCGATTTTATGACTTTCTTTTTTTTTTTTCCCCAGAAATTTATCACCTAGACTTTTTTTTTCTAATTCAATTATAATTGAATATGTATGAATTGAAGTATGATCATAAAATATTTTCTGTTTAATCTGAACAAAAATAACAGATAATACCTATGGTTAAAACTTTTTCTTTTTATAAAATTTTATATATAGGTCTTTTGTTTTTACTCATTATACTGCTACGTCAATAGTGCTAAGTCAAACTATCAATGAAATAAATATAATACAAACTATAAAATGAAACTACAACTGTTTTTCTTAACCTTTTTAAGTATCTATTTATTAATAAGTAATTATTAACATGCAAACAAAAAAACAACATTTGCGTGGCAGTGAGGGAATCAGTATTTACTGATAATAAATTAAAGAGAAATAAAGTTGTAGTTTCATTTTATAGTTAATATTATAATTAATTAAATGTAATTAATAAATAAAACTCATTGGTTTGACATTTGATTTTACATTAACGTTAAATTTGCATAATTACTGATTCAATAATTTGTGACGACACAAATTACTGAATTAGTAATTATGTAACACGACGTTTATATGAAATCAATGACAAAAAGCCTTTAACGTGAAAAATGTCAAAATGTATATCAGCATACGCGCATTATACTGTTTCTTCTTTTTTTGAATCAAAATTAAAACAGAGTGTTTTAAATAGGTTAAAAGATTCTTTGACTTCAGATGAGCTTTTTCCCTTAATTTTTTTAATTTTTTTTTGAGTGAATTTAAAAATAACTTAGTCACTAAGCAAATATTAATATTTTTCATATTTAATTTATTTTTTGTAAAAATCTTATATTTGCCTTTTAATCATTCTTAACCAAGTATTTATGTTGTGTATAATATCTATTAGTTAATTTTTCCAGCTACCATTATTAATAAATTTGAATTCATTTTTTGATTAGTGTGGGCAACTTCAGGCTGATTAACATTTTTTTCAATTTGTACTCATTTTTCATATTATTTTATATTATTAATCTATAGCTTTTATTATAATCATTTATTTTTTTTAATGTTTTTTATTTTACTTTATATAAACTTTTCTTTCATATGTTACTTAAAATTATCAAAATTTTGGCTCAACTTTTATTTAAAACGTTTATTGAAAAATCTTTCAATACTTTTATCTTGCAATACTTTTATCTTGCAATACTCTTTTTATGCAATACTTCTTTTACCTTGTCATAATTTTTTTTAAAGCATATGCTTTGTAAAAAATTATAACAAAAAAAAAAAAAAAAAAAAGGTGGTTGTATATACACCTTTTTTATATATATAAAACTTTTTTATATGATGTCATAATAAACAGTTTATTACTTTTTCAGAATTTATTACCGTGATAGTATTATTCAAATATATTTCTAAATACGTACTTCCCACGCTAATGTCTTATTTTTTAATCCTTTGTAGGAATAGTAAGGGGTGGAAAACTTACCACTCTTAAGGAAGCGTAATCTTCCTACTTAAATGCTTCTCCGCGGTGCTCAATTGGAAGACCAGTAAGTCTTTTTGAAGTACCTTAACTGCCAAAAAAATAAAAAAACCATGAGAGCTACGGTAAACTTTTTTGAGTTTATTTCAACATAAAAAAAGTTATGGTAAACAGTAGTTATATTTGAGTTGGTTTTTTTTAAAACTTTACCTCCGTTTTTTTGACTAATAATTTGATAAAATTTTACTAAGCAGGGCCGATGACACCGGGGGAAACATTAAGAAACTATCAACAGATAATAGACTAAAAACTTTGCGTTAAACTGTTTAATATGATTTCATTAATAATATTTTTTAAGAAGATGCAGCTCATTGCTTTAACAAAAACAAATTTGCTATGTTTATATTAATCTTAAGCTGGGGGTACATTTATCAAAAGCTTTTGACAGCTTTGATAATTGTATTTTGTTAGAAAAGTAGAAGCATTTTGAATACTTAATAAGGTCTACTATTAGATTGAAAGTTACCTCGCTAATAGAAAACAATATGTTCTAAGTAAGGAATGCTTTGAATCCAGTGCGGAGTACCACAAGGATTGATATTTAGATCTCTTTTATACTTAGTTAATAGAAAAATGGCTTATTAAACGTTAAAAAATCAAACTAGGAGAAGGCAGGGCATAATTGCAAACGTTTTAAAAGCCCTAAGTTAATAATTAAAATGAAAAGTTTTTAAATATGTTGTCTGGTCACGTGACCCGGGCAAGATGACCTTTTGTGCAATTTCTGACTCCAATTTTATAAAAATTTGAAAACTAGCAACTAATCTGACTAAATAAACACAAATAAACACGCTTTGCATAAAAATATTCCTAAAAAGGTTACACTCGAAGGGCATCATTCATTATGAATAACCGAAAACAAGGTATATACCTTGCTTTTGGTTAAAAACTTATATATATTTTTTAAGCGCAAAAAGTAAACTTATGCGTAAAAAATTGCGTTAATAATACTTAAAAAAACCAATAGACGTTTTAAAATACAATTAAATACAGTTCCGTTTTCAAAACCTAATCTAAATACTATACATAAACTAAACACGATTAAAAAGCTTGATTTAAACTCGGACGCAATGGACGTGTCTTTCTTGCGTTTAAACGTTTTGTAAATTTTCAAAATAACTACCTTTATCTTATCTATTTCTAAATATTTTATCAAAAAAAAAAAAATGGCTAAAGTTGTTTGTATGATGAATGAAATAATGCACATACAACTATGGCTTTTTTTGTCAACTTGCAAATAGTTTAAATACCAAGAATGAAACTTGGAATTTCAAATGGTGTTAGAATTGAACGTGCCCATCAAGTTGGTAATAGTGGTTCTAAACAACTTGGAGAGTTAATAAAGAACTATTTGTATAAGCAAAAAGTCATAGACAAAATGACAATTTTGCAAAAGTTCTATATAATAAATTGAAAGTACAGGAAATTAGGCAAAAAATTTTAAAGCGGTCTTAATTTTGCCAACTATTTAGTAAGTAGTAATTTTTATTTTTAATGAATTCTGGATTGAACTTTTTTTTTAATCTTTTATTTTTTATTTTTAAAATGGCTAAAACTTATTTTGCTAACAAATATTTTAAAACTTTAAATTTTGATACTTTAAAGGATTTTTTAGCTTTCTAACTTAATAAATTTAATGAAAACATCATATTTTGAAATATAACTTGAAAATTAATAGGATTTTATTCTTTTTCTATATTACTTTTAAACATAAGAACCATGTGTCAAAATTTAGAAAAATTTAAAGACTTATAAATTACTTGTTGACGACATAGCTACGTCAGAGACTTAGCATGAAACAAATCGAATCATAGATTACCAAAGTAATTAGCCAGTCACGAGAAAACCATAACAAAGTTGTAGCGTTAAGAGCCTAAATACTTGAAATATATATATTTAGTATAAAAAAACAAACATTTATAGTCAATGAAAACTATGAAACTCTTTTTATTCAAATAATTAACAACAAAAATAAAAATACTATAACTCGATGTTTTTACAGTTCACCCTGTTGAAATCAGATTGTTTCAAAATTTTATTGAAAATTTGCCTAACTATCACAACTTTCTAAAATCGTTTTTTGATTTGTTGTGCAAATACAACGTTTTCCAAGTTAATAAACCTACACGGGTGAATAAAACCTCAAAAACTGCAATAAATAATATATTTATAAACCATGGTTTATAAGTATGATTTATAATGCATTACTTAGAATGTCATATCAGTCAGGCATTTTTAAAACAGATATAATCAATCTACATTAACATTTAAATATTTCTTTAGTACAAATTAATCAAGTTTCCTCAAACTGCCGAAGAAATTAAAAAAGTTTACAGAATTTTTAATAAATTTTGAAAATCAAAATGGAATTATTTTTAATAAAATAAAAAATTATTAAAATTATTAAAGTTTCAAGCGAAGAAAACACAAGTTTTTCTCGATACACATCATGCTGATTATCAATTCTAAGAAAACATATGTTTTCTTTGAATAATTATATAATAAATTATATAAATAATTATATACAAGATATATATCTTGTGGAATAATAATTCGAAAAATAAGACATCTTGCGGAATATTAATTTAAAAACATGTAAGTTTAATTAAATAAATTTTATTATATTATATGTAAGGTATATTTATCTTTTAATATATTAAATTATTAATGTATCACTTTCAGGGATATGAAGTCCTATGGATTTTTAGAGACTGTGAATCCGCATTTCGAGGTCAAAAAAGAGGGACTTCTTGACACCAAAATCCGGACTGCAAGACCTTTCTTCTATTTAAATAACTTTCTTGAGTTAATTAAACGGAGTTTTTAGGGATGAAACTGGTTCTGAAATGATAGATTTTCAATTCATTGTCACTACAACAAAAAGTTGCTGCTATGCAAAACTAATAAGTAAACGATGAAAATTCGAGCTTCCTTCAAGATGTTGAGTGGACAACTTTTGTTTGAACTTTAAAAAAATATACTTATCTAAAGAATTCAAATTCACCAATAATTTAATAATATAAATGCATATTTTAAATTTTATTGTTTTAACTATAACCCTTCTAACTTCATTTCTTTTTATCACTCAAAATATGCATACTGTGTATATGTTTTGATTGTTAATGTGAAAATTTAGCGTTTGTGTACTAATTTGTGGGCTATTGATATTTACGTTCACAAGGTAACGTGACATTTATTATTGTTTTTATTTATTTATTGTAAATGTGGATTTCGATGTGACATTTTGTTATTATCTTTTTTAGATTACATATTGATTTCGAAGAAAAAGTTTATCTAAACCACCCGACAAGAAAGGTATATGTGGCCCACATGTGGTCATAGTGCTTTCGTGTGGATTAAAGATGCAAAAATATATTACAATTGATGAATGACGTATTTGATGAAGATAAGTGTGGCCCACTTGTGGAACACATAATGCGGTTCACATAAATATTCCACTTAATGTGGCATAATCCTTAAATAAATATGTGCTAAATTTGATGTGGCTATCATCTGGGCCATACATATAAAACTCACGGTCTTGCCTCATTTTGAATTATAAATTTTAACCAATTGTAACAATTCTATCGCAATGCATTGTAAACTCTAGAATATTCCACGATATCATGTGGCTTACCGTTTTGATAATTTTCAATTTATAACTGTTGTAAGTATGTTTGAGCGATAAAAATAAATATATATAAAAGAAAAAGTGTAAATATATAAAATAAAAAACAAAATTCTGGGTGTAAAGACTTCTACACTATTGTAATATACAATTTGTTATCATTACTAAACTATGTTTTTTTAATGTGATTTTATGCGTAATTTAGGTTATATAGCAGCATTTATAATCTAAATAATGCATAAAATCACATAAAAAAAACATATATAACCCCCCTCCCGCAGGTTTACAAAATTCTATTAATTTTTGTCGGAAAATTGGAGCATTTGCAGCTCGGTTTAAACTGAAATTTGGCTTCTAAAAAAAAAAAAGAAATACAAAAAACCCTTGTCTGTAAAGTTAGCTTTTATCCTTTGCACCACCCCCACCCCCCAAGTCTTCGTTGTTCGGTACGGCCCTGTTTATATATAAGTATACAATATATATTATAAAAATCTTAAAAATGTTTATAATTTTGTAAAAAATAAAAATTAAAAAAAAAATGTTTGAGCGGTTTTGTTATGAATATGTTAGAGAATTGTTGTTCTAAATAAACTTTCCATAAAATTTGTAAATCAGAGTTATACTTAACGAATACAAATTTATAGTTATACACGGTCGTTCAAACTTTACTAAAAAGCGCCAGGTTATTTATTATACGCAGGCGCATTGGCATATTTGATATTTGAAGAATTTTCAAAATGGCTGTGGATCTTCGAAACAGAATTAACCTTTCTTAGCAACAATTTTATTTGCATTATTTGTTTTTATTTTTTGAATTTATAAATGATTTTTGTGCTATATAATAATAGAGACACCCTATTTTTTATAAAAATAACTAAAGTTAATATGTATATGAATAATTTTACTAATAAAATTGAGTTACTTTTGAAGTTATTATGCTGTGGTTTGTTTATAGTTTTCAAAATTATTTTTCTAAATATTTGAGCGTTAAACTTTTTCAGAATTTTCAAAAAAAGTTTTATAAATCTTATATGTTTTCATTTCTTTTAATTAATCTCAGGACACAATTTTTTTTCTTGTTCAAAATTCACATTTTCTCAAGTAAAGTTATAAAATACAATTTTTTACAAGGTCACAATTTTATAATTTATGATTATTTAAAAAAACAGAAAATTTTTTATTTATAAAATTAAATTTACTTTTTTTTAAAAGATTTTTTGGAAAATGTGTATTTAGGACCTCAAAGTCACCTCAAAGTCAGTAAAAAATGAGTTTTATGCAAAACCATACCTTAATGCTAAACCATAAACATAACCCAAAAGATTAAGACTAAGATTTTTCTTTAACTTATTTAAGGTATTAATTTCAATAATACTTATTTTTGTTCGACTCAATTTACAGTGGTTCTTAAATAGTATTTATTTATATTTGCACTAAAAGCTTTTATTATATTTGCACTTGAAAATTTTATTACAATTTTATTTATTTTTTAAATTAAATTTATAAAGCTGAGTTATGATTTGAATATAGTATTTTAGTAGTTAATAGTTATAAATAATAGTTTTGATTTCAATTTCATTCTTTATTTAAAAGTTATTAATTACTTTCTTTCTTTAGATGGATTTGCATATAACAAATTTGTCCTAAATGTTACAAAACAATTAACATAGTAATAAAAAGAATGTCATCAACTACTCTGCTTTTATGTACAAAGTTTACACCTCATTGTGATGACTGCTATACTTGTCATCGTGTAAAAAAACTGAGTCAGGGTGCTATTTTTTCAAATTCCCAAATAAGGAGTAAAACAAAGTTTATTGGCCATCCTAAAATTGGCGAAAAGGTTTGGAGTTTTTCTATCTTGAGTACTTTAAAGGAAAATATTTTGACATTACACAATTTGGAAATAGACAATAACGACTTGGTAAATGAATTTAATCCTTACTTACAGCTATGCATATGTTGTTTATGTGGTAAAATACCAAAACAACCGGTATTTTTGAAAAAATGTGAACATTTGTTTTGTTTTTTCTGTTTAGTGGAGATTATTAAAATTAGGTTCTTTAATGAAACTGCATGCCCAAAATGTAACGAACCTTTAATACCCGAAGACTTAGTTGCCAGCAATAAAACAAACTCCCTTATAAAAATGTTAAGTGTTGAATGTATTCTATGTAAAGAAAAGTTCAATGTAATAAAAGAATATGACGTATATATACATCATAAGCTTATATGCAATGGAAAATCTGTAACAAAATCATTATTTTTGTCCTCACCATTATCTTTACCAAGTTTGTCACCAACATTGTATACTTTTAACAATAGCATTTCTGAGATTTTCAATCTAACAGCTAATAGTAATATACCAAGAGTTGTTGAAGATGCTGCACTCCATGTTCTTAAACAAAAGATGGAAAAAAGTGGAGGAAAATCAATTTCATTTAAAAGTGGAGGACCTAGAGTAAAATTTGTTTAGTTTAGTTAAATCGATTTAAAAAAATTAATAACTGTATTCTTCCTAGATTCCTTTTTTTTTCAGCCAGTTCTGTTTTCATCTATTGCAAAGGCATATGTCACAAGCAATGAGGCATCAAGTACAACAATAAAAGAAAGAAATGCAATTTTGAAAAGAAATATGGAAATTGTGTCTGGTACATCTACTGATTCAGTTTGTAGCCAGTCTTTGAAGCTGCTGAAATCATTTCCATCAGAAACAAGAGAAAAAATATTGACTAATTTGAATATTGAAGGAGTTGCAATTAGTGCAACTAAAATGGTAGCTATGAAAGCAGATCTCGGTTTACCTTGGGAAAAGCTAAAAAATATATCTAGGTTATTATTTTTCTGCATATTTTTAAGTTTGTTCAAAAAATTATTTA
This sequence comes from Hydra vulgaris, assembly GCF_022113875.1. Classification (NCBI taxonomy): domain Eukaryota; kingdom Metazoa; phylum Cnidaria; class Hydrozoa; order Anthoathecata; family Hydridae; genus Hydra; species Hydra vulgaris. Next base: position 33,467,892 of record NC_061169.1, on the reverse strand, counting down.
TTTTTATAGAATAGTGCAAATGATATTTTTACAGGTGGCTAAAGAGCTTTAATATAAAAACAGCATCACGTGCTTCTCAACGAATAATTAGTGAAAAACTTTCTGGGAACGACTTTATTGTAGAAAATGCTCCGTTTACATTTGAAAAAGAAAGTAAAGGGACGTTTGAAATAAAGGATGCAACATTCGGTTACATTGAAAGTTTGCAAACACATATTTTTAGACATCTTGATCAATTAGAAAGGTGATTTTTATTAAAATAATGAATTAAATAAAAATTTAAAAACATATTTTTAAAATAATTTTGCATTTAAAGTCCTAAATTTTAAATACCTATTTAATGTTAGAACAAAGACTTTTCTTATAAATTACTTTGTCGCTTATTTAACACATTAAACTTTTAATTATTTTATTTTACTTTCCCAAAAAACTATATTAAAACTGTAATGTCTGATGTCTATAATTTCTTGTAGTATTCTTGTGTTCAATAAAGTATTGAATGAAATCTTTTCAATTCTTTATTTAATACTTATTTTACTAATTTTGTTAATGTATTATTTATATAATACTTATATCTCTTCTATAGTTGTAAAAGTCTTCATTACCATGAGTTTTTTCCTGAGAAGGAAATACAGATTAAGATAGGAGTTGATTACGGTGGTGGAAGTTTCAAAATGACTTATCAGGTAGCAAATACCATAAACCCAAACAGCAAAGATAACACCATTGTTTTTAGCATTTTTGAGGCAAAGGATTACCAAATCAATATTAAAGTTGCCATTTCAAGATTTGAAAAACAAATAGAAGATCTTCAAAAAATGAAATATAAGTAAGTTTTCTTTAAATAACACTATTAGATAAAGTATAAATAAATCTTTTTTGTTTGTTTGCGCAATTCGCAATTCTAAATTGTTAATGAATAATTAGGTTACTTATACGTACCTGGTACGTTTAGGTACATAATTTGTTTTCAAAATCCCATCACGTATGTTTGGTAAAACTTGTGAAGGGATTTTTTTTTAATAAACAAATCAGATTAAAAAAAAAAGATTTTAACAAGTTAAATATTTTTATTTAGGCCTAATAAGATGAATAATTGTTAAAACATTTTGATAAGGTTTACATTATTCATTTCATAATCTTTATATGCATAGAGATTTTATTACAATAGTTTGTGTATTACACATTTATTTATAGTGATAGCAACATTAGAGTATTTATTTTTGGAGATTACAAGTTTCTATGTGCACTTTATGGTATTTCAGGTGCCTCAGGTATTTTTTTTTTCAAATTTTAAATTATTGGCTTTTTACGCTTATAGATATCCGATTCTCGATTTATGAATCAAAAATCAATTAACACTAATCTAATCTAAAATTCAAAATGATGACCCTGTTTAATAATATAATTTTTGTTCCTAATTATCAATATATCGTTTATTTTATTCTTGAGGGAGGCATTGTTGTCTTTTCTGCTATGCGACAGCAAGTGAAATGAAATGCATTGAACCTGAAATAAAGTATCGCACATTGAAAGATTTATGTTTGGATCATAAAAGGTTTATTGAAAACGGAGGTCTAAAGAATATTGCCAAAAATTTTAATAATGTCATAAATGAACCAATTTTAAAAATACCACTAGACCAAGTAATTTTTATTTTTTCTACCTTTAATTAATAATATCAAAGTACTATACTATATACAAATTATGTTTTTTTTAGGTGTCTTTACCTAGTCTTCACATGGCTCTTGGTATTTATTTAAACTTTTTTAACATGTTTGAAGAAGAAGTTCATCAATTGGACATATTGATGGCTGCTGAACCGCTAAAGAGCGGCATGAAATGCTCAGAAGAGTATGAAGTTTTTATAAACAAACAAAAGCAATTGTGGAATCTTCAAATAGAGATTCTAAATATTGATGATCAAATTGAATTAGTTAATGATGTCATTTTATTAGCTGCAGTAAATAATTCAGATGATGTAGATGATGCTCAATCTCTTTACTTGACAGAAATTGAGCTACTTTTTAATGAAAAAGAAAAAAAGGTAATTTTTGGATTGTGAGTTCATTAATTATAATACCTTGATATTAAGGTAATGTAAACCTGAACTAGTTTTTCAAGCACTTGGTAAAAAGGGTAATTTGGAATAAGTACATTTAGCAGCCAGGATAAAACATGAGTTTACTAGCTTTTACTCAATTAAGTTCATACTTAAAATGATAATGTTAGATATTAGATGCCTATATAAAAGTGACTTAGGCCCCTGGTACAAGTGGTTTTGATGGCTCAGATAAAATAAGGAACAAAAAAGAAAAAAAATCTTTTAATGTAAAAAAGGTATAATTGCTATAAAAATGTTTTTATAGCAATTATACCTTTTAGTCATTTTTGCCCCATTGTCCCCAAGACGCTAAAACCTTTGCTACTCCACTGGGTAATTTAAAATAGTATTTTAAAAATTTTGAAATCCATTGATAGTTTTTTATGTGTTTGTTATGTTTTTAGACAAATCTATTCAATACTCTTGAAGAATATTTTTTAAAGAAGGGTCAAGGACCTTGTACTCAAATGATTGAGACTATATTACAACAGCTTAATGTTCAACGCCAAGCATATCATGGAAAAAGTTTTATTGGAAATCATGTGCATAAAATGCTTAAAGTAAGTTAAGTTAAAAGTTTAAGATATAAAATAACTTAAAGTTTTAAAGTAATATTTCAACAAAAATTAACTGAAATACAGCATAAAATAAATTTTTTATTAACTATTAAATAGTAAGTAATGCTTTTATAATTTAGTTTTAAATTATTGTTTAGAAACCTTCAATACTTCGGTTATGCAACTCTATACCTAAGTTTGTTTATGATGAAGGTTATTCAGGGACCAATATACATCTAAAATCAATAGAAATTAGCAAGCAATACAAACAGCTCTTTGATAAATTTGCACAGTGTTATAACATATTTTCATCCAAAAATACTATTTCAACAGAAAAATTAAGTATTTTAAGTAAGTTTCATTTTTTTTTATTATGTGCTTAAATGTTATTCCTGATTTTTTGTATTAACTTTTATTGCATTAATATTTAAATTGTTCAGAAAAGAAGATAAACGATTTGATGCAATTTTATCGGGAAAATTGGCCCGAGGCCTCAGTGTCGCCAAAGTTACATATGCTGGAACGTCATACTGTTCCGTTTTTAAAAAAATGGAAAGCGGGATTTGGGTTTTATGGCGAGCAAGGCGGCGAGTCGATACATGCAGAGTTCAATAAACTGAAAAATATATATCAATCAATTCCTTGTCCAACAATGCAATTGAAAAGTATTCTGAAATCCCATTACCAAAAGACAAACCCAGAGAACATGCGACTTAAGCCATGTGTAAAAAAAAGAAAATTTGTTAAGAAAATTGCTTGAATATCGTCGAGTCTCCGAAGAAGGGAAATTAAAAACGGCTATTTTCATAGCCACAAACATATTAAAAGCATTATTTAGTATAAAATAAATTTTGAGCTGTGGGCGGTAAATAAATATCAGTTTTTTTTATACATGTAAATGTGTGAGGAGGGAGGTGGGAAAGGCGGGGCGGGTGTCATGATGCCAAAAAGTTTAAAACGTCATTATCCGCAGACCACTCACGAGAACATGCAATTCCGTGTATAAATAAAAGAAAAAGATGCAGATTTTGTTTTAAAGGTTTTATTTTTAGCTTCTATAGCAACGACTACAATGTCTTTTTAATCAATTATATTCAATACTCAATATCTAATTGCTTTTTCAAGCTTGATATTTTATTAGTAACAGAACATATAAGTCATACTTGGAAAT
>NC_061169.1:33429060-33459060 GCF_022113875.1 Hydra vulgaris | reverse complement strand
GATAGAAAGAGTGATGGAATAAATAAGACTTCTTCATGCAATTGGCGTGTGGCTCTTATTTAGAGTATTTTTAGTGGGATAAACTTTAAAGCCACATGTAGGACGTATCAACGCCATCCCATAAAGGAAAGTGGTAAATATATGGCTAACATATGTTTCCCACACGTAGGCCACATTAATCTTACACGCACGAAATGAAGCGTGGCGTTCGTTCTTATTTAGTGTAGTTTTAGTGGGATATAAAAAATATTCCATAAAGGAGAGTGGTAAGCATATGGTTAGCATGCAAATGCCATATATGTCCCACATTAAAATTTCTTGTCGGGCAGAAGTGACACAGAACACTTAAGGACGGCGTAAAGGTGGTTTGTAACCCTTCCTCCCCCATCAATGAATTTTTAGTCAGCAAATTTGATCTTTTTGACAAGTCAGTCAGTCGGCAAATGTTAACCTGTCAGTCGTCAAATTTCAAAAAACGAAGACCAAAAAATTGTAATGGCACCGTATTTGGCCAACTCGTAAATTTCAAGAAAGACTATTGCCGACAAGAGCAGAAGTCCTTATGCATAATCTATACATCAAACATGCAAAAACTTTTTTACAATCCTTAGACTCTGTCGAACCATCAATCAGAGATGTTCATAAGATAGTAGCTGATGATTTGGTAAACACATTGTCAAAGACAGGATTGTCAACGGTTTCATATAACAGCATTCTGAAAAGCTTAAATAAGTTGGTTACTGATGCAAAATGATCAAGGAAATATGTTGATGAAAAGAGAAATCTATCTACGTTTTATTGCCAACTTGGTTCATTCTATGACGTAATTGATCTCTGATTGCAGTCTTCATTAGGAGGTTATAAAGTACTTTTTTTTTTTAATTAACAATTAACTTATAAATAAGACTGTATAAGTTGTTTTTTTTGTTTGTTTTCGATTTTATAATATTGTCATAAAAAAGGTGTTTTTCATAAATCACGAAAAAGATACTATTTTACTGTATAAAAAGTCTTCTTACTTGCAATTTTTTTAATTATCTCCTATATTAAAAAGATGTTATTTTTCAATCTTTCGGACTTTATAAAAACTGTTTATAAAAATATTTGCTAAATTTTGATAAAATATGCATAATTTGCATTAAATGCTGGGTTATCACTTACCCACCCAGTGAACACGGACGTAAAAAAGGCTTCTTTTAAACGTCTTATACACGTTTTTAACGTCTTTTGAACGTATTAGACGTCTTTTAAACGTTCAAAAAACGTCCAAAACGTTTAAAAGACATTAAATAGACGTTCAAAACGTGTATAAGACGTTTAAAAGACGTCTTTTTTCTGTCTGTTCCCACTAGGTAGGGATTGTCCATATAATTGTCCATATCATTAAGTAACGCTAATTTAGGTGATAAAAAAAATGGAAAATATCAAAAGTTTTTCCTTCTATTTAATCAAACCATATTTTTGTTTGTTTGTCTTAACCTAATGTTCATAATCATAACAGAATGGAAATACAACTCGTTTAATTTAAACCACACAGTTTATTTAACACAATTTCTAAACGAGCGTTATCAGAGTTGAAGTGCCTAAAAGAAGTTCGTGATTCCAGGCTCGTCTTTGGGTTATTCTGTCTCCCCCAACAATACAACGATATCGACCTCTCTAGCCTCCATTTCTCTAATCCATCCGCTCTTCTCCTCAAAAAAAAAATAAATAAAAGATACTTTATCACAATTTTTTTGATATGGTTTACTTAATAAATATTACTGTATTAGATCAAAAATCAGCTAGTAAATGAAATAGATAATTATAATACGTTAATCCAAAGAATAAGAAAGGGACAGTCAAATCATTTATTTTGTTATTTATATAATTTATATTTTATTTGTATTTTACATACTATTTTTAAATAGAAATAGAGATTTTTTAAAAGAATACTTGGTTTCCATCTTGGTTATATTGTCACATTATTAAGTGATTAAGTTAATTAACTTGGTTTCCATCTTGGTTATATTGTCACATTAAAAGTGATTAGACCAACATGTCTATACTGACTTTATATTAAATTTAGAAAAAATATGTCCTTTATGCACAAATGTTGCTTTTATAATCAAGTAAAATCATTTTGGGATGTGCTGTTGTATTTTTAATCCCTTTGAATATTTAATATTGTGTTTTTAATATTAACTGTGCAGAAATAAAATTTTTATGCATTTTTTATCCAAGTTTTGTGCATTTAGTAGAATACTTACTTTAGTTTTATCTTTTGAACAAAGTAGACACAACTTGTTTAAATAAAAATATGACTTCTTCCAATGATGGCATACTGACGAGTTAGGTGTGTTGCAACATTGAGAAGTGGAGAAAAACTTTTTTTTTTCTTCATAAAAACAACATACTTGTTATTGAAGTAAAAAGGAATTTTTACTTCACTAAAAATTTTATGGTTCAAAAAACACATAAAACGCAATATCTCATATGCGCATGCGCCAAATTTGACACTACTGCTGTATAGCACGAATGGGTTAATAAGGATAATTACGTGTAGTTTCAGGTATTTCTGAGGAAAGACTCTTAGGTGAAATGAAATTGTCAAGTTACCCTTGATGCTAACCCTATCCTCTCCCATGCCATTATGGGAGCAATAGTTGCCTATGATGGCATACTTGTGCTTTTTTATATTGTTGTTAATGTTATTATAGTTCTACATGTAACAAAGAATGTATCTATATCAAAACTTTTATTCTTGGTCTTCAGGAAACTGAATAATAAAGCTTCAAAGTTAAGTATTCCATCATAGGCGCCTTTTCCCCTAATATCAAAACTTTGACCTCCATACTGGTACGATGTTCATCAATCAATTGTTCTTCGGTTTCCATTAGCTATGAAACAGTTTTATGAAAGTTGTATAAGTAATAACCTCTATTTTCAGTAATGACCTCTATTTTCTATTTTCTGTCTTATTTTAAAAATAAGGGGAAATAAATAAAACAAAAATACCAGATTACAAAAATACTTTTAATTGAGTTTAGTACGAATGAACTGGTTGTTCTTTTATAAAGCTTTTAAATCAATACTATAGAGCAGCCGTGGCGCAGTGGTAGCGCACTTGCCTCAAAATCGTAAGACCGGTGGTTCAAACCCCACCTCTGGGCAAGTTTTGCGACATTGGTTGGGAAGGAGGCGTGAACTTCCCAATAAATGCTCTTCCGCGGTGCTCTGTGATAAGACTTCTTGGGGCACCTTAATCAACTTAAAAAAAAAAAAAAGTACTGATTTAGTGCATAGCTATGGCAGTCGTTTTAAAAAACGGGGACCTTTTTTTTTTTTTTTTATAGACGGCAAAAGTTGTAATGGCACCAACCCCCCCCTACGTGACCCCTACTCGCGCCGGCCCTGATTAGAGAGTTTAGATTCGTCTCCACTTTCATCATCTGAATCAACAATTTTTTTTTTTACAATTTTGATCATCAAGACCCATTTCTTTTTCCCTAAATTAAAAAAAAAAAATATATGAAAATAATTTTTTGCAAACCTTTTTTCAAAACAAAAAATTATAGTTAATAAATATTATGTGCCATGTTTTAAAAAAATTGAAAATAAAAAAAAAAAAAAAAAAGGTCCTCGTTTTCCAAAATTTGCCGACTGTCATGACGACATTTGCCGACTGTCTAACCTATATCGAAAGGGTCGACATTTGCCGACTAACTAGGTCCAATTTGCCGACTAAGAGTCCAGTTTGCCGACTAAAAATCATTGATGGGGGGGGGGGGTCACACACCCCACACACCCCTATCGCGCCGGCCTTGAATGAATCTATTGTATATATATTATATACCATGTTGAATCTATTGTATATATCCATTCCATTCTATATATATATATATATATATATATATATATATATATATATATATATATAATATATATATATATATATATATATATATATATATATATAATATATATATATATATTTATATATATATATATGTATATATATATATATATATATATAAATATATATATATATATTTATATATATACATATATATATATATATATATATATATATATATATATATGTATATATATATATATATATGTATATATATTTATTTATACATATATATATATATATATATATATATATATATATATATATACATATATATATATATATATATATACAGGGCCGGCGCGAGTAGGTGTCACGTGGGGGGGGGGGTGCCATTACAACTTTTGCCGACTAAAAAAAAAAAAAAAAGGTCCTCGTTTTCCAAAATTTGCCGACTGTCATGACGACATTTGCCGACTGTCTAAGCTATATCGAAAGGGGGTCCACATTTGCCGACTAACTAGGTCCAATTTGCCGACTAAGGGTCCAATTTGCCGACTAAGGGTCCAATTTGCCGACTAAGGGTCCAATTTGCCGACTAAGGGTCCAGTTTGCCGACTAAAAATCATTGATGGGGGGGGGGGGTGTCACACCCCCCCACACACCCCCTATCGCGCCGGCCTTGTATATATATATATATATATATATATATATATATATATATATATATATATATATATATATATATATATATATATATATATATATATATATATATATATATGTATATATATATATATATATATATATATAATAAACTAATAAATTATAAACTAATATAATTGAAATTTTATAAACTGAAAACTTATAAATTGAAATAATAAATAAAAAATAAAACAATACGTTAAAGTGGTTTACAATAAAATAATCACTATGTCCTAAAAGAATATACTACATATTAATTTTTTTTTCTCTCAAAATAATTAATAATACGAAAATGGCTAAATTTATTAACAATAACTTTGAAAAAATCTTTAAATTTTTTCAAAGTCTTTAAATTTTTAAATTCTTTAAAATCTTTAAATTTTTTCAAAATCTTTAAATTTTTTCAAAGTAACTATTTTAACTTAGACGATGAATCTGACCCAGATATGAATTATTTTAACGAAATTAACACGCCTGAGTTTGAATGCTCTTATTTTTATCCAAGTAAAATAAAAAATTATTTTAATATGGAACAAAAAAGTGATTAGTTTAATGTCATCGATGTAGTCTAAAAAAAATTTTGAAAGTTTTTTAAATTTATTATGCAAAACAGAAAATTTTTTAACATAATTTGTTTAACGGAAACGTGGTGTTCTAAAGAATTTTTTGATTTTAATTCTAATCTCCGTCTACTAGACTTTAATTCGGTTTTTTTAGAACGTAAAGTTAATAAGCGAGAAGGAGGAGTACTTTTTTACATAAAAGAAAATATTCTTTATAACGTTAGATATGAGTGTTTCTGATAAAGATCAATTGATAAAGATCATGATCAATCTGATAAAGATTATTTTAACTATTGAAATTATAAACAAAAAATCTAAAAACGTTCTACTGAGCTGTTGTTATCGGCCTCCTACTTGAAGAACTGAACTCTTAAGCAATTTTTTACATACATAAATTTTACAACGACTTATTTAAAACGGGAACAATATCTATGTTAAAAAAACCTACAAGAATAACAAATCATTCATCTTCCTTAATAGATAACATTTTAATTAATGATTTTTTTAACTCGCTGCTTAATAAAGGTATTATTAAAACTGATGTCTCAGATCACTTTCCTATTTTTTGTTTATATAAATGCAAACTATAAATTAAAATCGTGAATACTATAACAATAATTTAAAATCTTTTGAGGAACAAATTTCGAATCAAAACTGGAGCAATATTAACTTTAATGATGATATAAACCTGATCTACGATTCTTTTTTTAAAACATTAAAATCCATTTACGACGCAAACTTTCCTACTCGTGAAATAATCCTTAACGCCAAGGACGTATCATGCCCTTAGATTACTAAAGGACTTAAAAAATCATCAAAAGTGAAACAAAAACTGTATATTAAATATCTAAAATATAAATCAGTCAATCATAAAAATAACTACTTAATTTATAAAAATTATTTCTAAAAACTCCTATAAAATGCAAAAAGAAATTATTAGTCCGACTTGTTTGCAAAGCATAAACATAATTCAAAGCATATTTGGCAACTAGAGAAAGAAATCACGGGAAAAAAATAAAAAAAGTACAATATTGCCTAATGCAATAAAAATTTAAAACAAATTATTTAATGACCCTTATAAAATTGCTTTTGAATTTAATAAATTTTTCTCTTCAATCGGAACAAGCTTATCAAATAAAATTCCTCATCTTAATGACAAATCAATTAATGAGTTTATAACATCACCTAATTTAACTTTAAATTTTTCAAACCTAACATGCAGCAAATTTGAAACAGCGTTTAAATCATTAAAACGGAATAAGGCGATTGGAGCTGATTGCATCAATGGAAATGTTATAATAGACTTCTTTGACGTTTTGAAAGATATACTCTTTAAAATTTGTAAAGCTTCTATTGCTCAAGGATCCTTTCCAGACTCTCTAAAAGTAGCAAAAATTACTCCTATTTATAAATCAGGTGACCATTGTAACATTAAAAATTATCGTCCTATTTCAGTTCTTCCGGTTTTCTCTAAAATATTAGAAAAAATAATGTATAACAGAGTCTACAATTATTTTGTTGATACTAAACTTTTATAAAATAATCAATTCGGCTTCCAGAGAAACTATTCTACTGAACACGCCATACTTCAACTAACACGCAGCATTTCTGATTCTTTTAAAAATTCTCATTATACCCTAGGAGTATTCATCGATTTGTCTAAAGCTTTTGATACTGTCGATCACGACATTCTATTAACAAAATTAGAACTCTATGGAATTAAAGATAAATCCCTAAGCTGGTATTAATATCCAAGACTATTCTTTGCCTTTATTAATGAATGTAACATGTGGTGTCCCACAGGGATCCATAGTTGGACCCCTATTATTTTCAAACTATATAAATGGCCTCAAGAAAACCTCTAATTTAACCACTATAATTTTTCCTGATGACACAAACCTATTCCAATCTTATGAAAACATAAATACACTTTTTGATAATATGACACAAGAATTAAATAAAATCTCATATTGGTTTAAGAAAAATAAATTGTCCCTCAATATTGATAAAACAAAATGGACACTTTTTTATGCAACATCCAGAAAAAAATGTTTACCAAATACACTGCCCAACCTCTTTATTGACAATAAAATACTAAAAAGGGAAAAAGTTACAAAACTTCTCGGAGTTCTTGTAGACGAAAACTTATCCTGGAAAAAACAAATCAATAATATCTTCTTGAAAGTTGCTAAAAGTATTGGAATTATATATAAAGTTCGACATATTTTAAATAAACAACAATTAAAACAACTATATTATTCGTTTAAACACTGCCATTTAAATTATGCAAAAATTGTATGAGGAAGCGCGCACAAAACTAAACTTAAATCTCTTTATCAGCATCAGAAACATGCAGCTCGCTTAATTAATTTTGAAAATCGTTTTTCAAACTCAAAACCACTTTTGAAAGAAATGAATGTCTTGAATGAACGAACTAAATGTTTATAATACTTTATGTTTCATGATTAAATGTAAAAATCATTTATCTCCTGATGTATTTATAAACCTTTATAATGTAAAACCCATAAACAAATACAATCTTTGCAATGGAAAAAATCTACAACAACCTTTTTGCCAAAATAAATTGGAACAGCTAATTATTTCTTATCGCGGTCCTTATTTATGGAATAAAATAGTTTTGCTAAACTTTAATTTGTCATTGAAATGGACTTTAACTTCTTTCAAACGAAAATTAAAAGAAGTTATCTTTTCAGCAGAAAATATTTTTTCTTGTTTTTAGTTTTTTTGCTTCATGTCCATGTTGAATTTATTTACCTTTGCATTATATTTGTATATGTATATAAAAGTATATGTTCCATATACTTTCATATACAACTACCGTCCATAAAAATTTAAATGGTCATACTTTTCAATATGAGATATCAAAGTTTTACTTGCTTTTGTGAGAAAAACTGAAAACAAAATCTACCTGAATTATATGTTATTTTCCAATTCATTAAGTTTACATAAAAGTTAATAAAAATTTCAAATATATTAGTTTATATTTTATTAGTTTATATTTTACCTATTTAATCATCTCTAGTAACAATGTTTTACATATTCTTGGCATTCTACTTAACGACTTATTCAAGTTTTTTATTTTTTTTTTACTTTTTTTAAAATTTGTTCACGGCAATATTTTGCTAATCACTAAAAAAAATATTTGACACCTTTTGCATCATTAGAAATAAATTTTTGAAATTTTTAATTTATTCCATAAAATTCCGATGGGTGAAAGCTCTAGTGATTAGGAATTATACTATTAAATATTAGGCAACCGTAGAGCTCTTTGTATATCTTAAAAAAGTTTTTGATACAGTAGATCACGCTATCCTATTCAAAAAATTAAAATATTATGGATTCAGAGGAATACCTCTTTAATGGTTTATTTCTTATCTTCACAATGGATCTCAGTTTGCCTCAGTCAATGATTCAAAATCTATTTAAATAAATTGTTCCAACGGTGTCCCTCAAGCTCAGTATTAGGGCCACTACTTTTTCTTCTTTATATTAATGATCTTAATAATTCAATTAAATTTGCAACCACTTTGCTGATGATACTGACTTGCTCATTATTAACAAATCTTTAAAAATAATTAACAAATACATTAATCATGATCTTGCCAATTTAGTTTAGTAGCTTCGTTCAAATAAACTTTTTCTCAACTGTAGCAAAACTGAACTGGTCATATTCAAATCTAAAAAAAAAAAATTCAATAAAAATTTTAACTTTAGATTAAGTGGCCAGAAAATCATTCCTGCAAACTCAATCAAATATTTTGAAATTATAATAGATTCCAACTTATCGTTTGTATCCCATCTTAAAGACTTAGCCGTAAAAACGAGCAGGTCAAATAGAATGCTGGCTAAAGTTCATCATTATATTAACTTGGAACACTATTAAATATATATCATGCCATTTTTGGCTCACATATACGATATGCTTGTCAAATGTGGACAATCTCAACAGCAAGGATATCCTATCTTTAAAAAAGAGCTTTAAAAATAATACATTTTCAGGATTACAAATTCAACCTTTTTGTACTTAATCTTACTTCTAAGAACCTTATTCAATTCTTGAATTGCCTGTTTTTCTGGAATCACCAACACAAAAACCCACCTCAATAATTTCTTTCCTAAAAATGCAAATAACCTATACTGACTTTGATCAATTGATAATCTTGCAGTCTTAAAACATCGTTCTGTTACTTATGGATATAAGTCCATAAAAAACCAAAGTATAAAATCTTGGAATAACCTTCCCTTTGACCTAAAAGTTCTCCATTCAATCTATGTTTTTAAGAGTAACCTATTCCATTCCTTCCTAATTAAATACAGTTATTAAATCAAAAGATATGTGTATCTGTGTATAAGTGTTTGTGATAAGCGCATGTGAATAAGTGTGAGTGTATATGTATGTATGTGTATATGTACACATGGATGTGTATGTTTGTATATATTTATATGTGTATATATATGTGAGTATGTGTATATAAGTCTATATATATATATATATATATATATATATATATATATATATATATATATATATATATATATATATATATATATATATATATATATATATATATATATATATATATATATATATATTTACTTTGTAATTGCCATTAGGCAATAATATTGCAACATAAAATTGTAATTGCAACATAAAATTGCAATATTAGTGTGTAATTGCAACATTTGAAATTTATATTAGTGCCATTAGGCACTAAAATGAATAATATATATATATATATATATATATATATATATATATATATATATATATATATATATATATATATATATATATATATATATATATATATATATATCAATCAATCAATCAATCTATCTATCTATCTATCTATCTATATATATATGGTTCAATCGGAATGCCACATGTGACATTGCAATAATAGAGGAAAAATGACAAAACTAGTATTTTACAGACATAACAAGAAAGTTAAAGATTAAAAGTTTTCCAGTTTATTACCCATTTTTCTAACATAACAATGCCATTTTGTAAAGCATGTACAAGTACATCCGTTTTATTACTTCAGCTATTACTTTACAATCATCTGCATACAACAACAATTGGTTTTTATGTTTACTTGGAAGATCATTAATATATATTAAAAATAAAATTGGACCAAGCACAGAACCTTGTGGTACATCACGGTTACACCCATGATGAAAAACTTTCTCCAAATATAACTCTTTGTATTTGGAGAAAGTGTATTAAAATTTTTTGTATTAAAATAATAAATTGTTAATCTTTAAATAATGTAAGAATTGGTTAGATGTTAAATGTTCTAAAGTTTTACAAAGAATTGAAGTCAAAGAAACTGGCCTATAATTTGAAACTTTATTTCTACCGCCATTTTTAAAAAGCGGCGTTATGTTTGCTGTCTTTCATGAAACAGGTACTACACCTTTATAAATCGATTTGTTAAATAATAAAATTAATGGATTAGAAAAAGTATTTACGCATTATTTTTATACAAAAGGATGAATTCTGGTCCAACTGATTTTTTTGGGTTTATAGCATTTATCATATTAATATCTTCAATTGAGGTAATACTAATAAACTGAAGTGAATTTAAACAATTTTTTTATATGTTTGTATGGTTTAATTAAATGCAGTTAATAAATTTAAAAATATGTGTATCTGTGTATAAGTATTTGTAATAAACGCATGTGAATAAGTTTATATGTATGCATGGATATATATATATTTACCGTTACCGTAAAATTTAGTTTTCACTTTAGTTACCGTAAAATTAGTATTCACTTTGTTAAAAGTGTCTAATTTTTTTCATCTAAAGATCACTATCCTGCAAATTTTAAATCATTCGTTGTCTACAAACTTGTTTGTGCAGGATGTAAATTCTGTTATATTGGTGAAACCTCTCGCCTCCTAAAGACTCCTAAAGACACGAGTGACTGTACACTACAAAAGGGATAAAAACTCTCTTATTTATAAACATCTTCACTCAAAAGAAAAATGTTTTAAAAATTATAATGATGAATACTTTTCGATTTTGTATCATGCTAAAATCAAAATTGAATTAAAAATTAAAGAAAGCATCCATATAGGATGGGAAAAACCCCATATGAATAAACAAGTAAACCATGTTAAAATGACTCATAATTTAATATAATTTACCGGTTTCTTTTGTTATATTTGACATTTGTTAAAATAATTTTTAATAAATTTTTATGTATATATAGGAAGTTTGTTTACAATTTTATGGCTTTTATTATGTTTATTTTTACAATTATATACTATATTTTAAACCGTTTTTAACAAACATATTTTAACTGATGATGAGTATATATAGTCGAAACATGTCTTGATATATATATATATATATATATATATATATATATATATATATATATATATATATATATATATATATATATATATATATATATATATATATATATATATATATTTCAACAACGAAACTTAGAAAAAAAAGTCAACTAACGACTGTTTCGACGTCACAATGAGTTGCTACAATCGCGCTGAGGTTTGCGAGCTGGTTGGTCTCTATATATTAAATTTATTATCAAAAACTGTTACCGACAGCCATATGGGCCTTTACTGGGACGATGGAATGATAATAATGCGTCAAAAATCTGCCGCACAGATAGATAGAATCCGAAAAAATATTATAAAATTTAAAAAAAAAATCGGCTTCCAAATAGAAATTATGACAAACCTAACAATTGCTAACTTTTTAGACGTACCGTTTAACCTTAAAAAAGACTCATATCATCCTTTCAAAAACCAAATAACAACCTACTTTACATTCATACTGAGTCCAACCACCCCCTCCCCCCCCATATTATTAAACAAATTCCGTTTGCTATCAACGATAGGTTATCCCAGAATTCTTCTGACGAAAAAATATTTAACTACGCAAGGACAGAATACAACGAAGCCCTAAAAAGAAATTGGTTTAATTTTAGCTTTAATTACAACCCTAAAAATGATACGAAAGTAACCCCCAATCGTAAAAGAAAAAGAAATATAATCTGGTTTAACCCACCGTACAATAAAAACGCTCTCACAAATATTGGCAAAACTTTCTTACAATTAATCGACAAAAACCTTCTATAACCAAATTCGCATCATAAACTATTTAATAAATATAACCCCGCTTTTTTTAAAACGAGAAAAAAATACACATGATGATTGCATTTAGCATGAAACTCATAGTAGTAAAAAATATGTAGTTTTATTTATAAAAAATATATATAAATACAGCTCTGTTTTAATTTAAATCATTTTAGTTTACTTTAATTCATCCAGCACTCTTACGAAGATATATGCAAGCACTAATACGTATACATATATATATATATATATATATATATATATATATATATATATATATATATATATATATATATATATATATATATATATATATATATATATATATATATATATATATATAGGTATATATTTCAATATGTACATATATTGACATAAAACTTACAAAAATATAAAATTAACTAAATTATTTTTATAAATAATTTTAATAAATGGTCATGCTTTTTAAAAAAAAAAAAAAAAAAAAAAGGCGAAATAATGAAGTTCAAGTATTAAATGTGCTACACAAAATAGACTGTATGCTGCATAAATAAAAAAATGAACTTTGGCTGGTACAAAGAAAATGTCTAAACTTAACATGCTTGCAAAATATTGCAAAACACGAAGTAAAATTAAGATTAAGAAAATCTAAAATCTAAAAGATAAATCTAAAAGAAAAAAAAAAAATTCAATGTAATCAAAAGATAATACTATTAAATTTTAATTATTTTAGGTTTAAAAAAAGTTTATATATCAAAGTATAAAATAAAAATAAAATCCGTTTTATGATTTTAATAAAGACTTAGTTAAATATTTTTCTATTACTATTTTATATTAAAGCAAGCTTCAAAGAGCGCGGCGCAAAATCTTACCACAAATATATTAGTTCCGTAAAACGTGGAGATTTACACACCAAATTAATGTCAAAATAACTATTTACTATAATTAAATACTTTTGTAGACTATTGTTAGATGAAATTTTTACTGATTTTTAAGGTTTCACAAAAGTAAAACAACTTTTTAAGGTTTAAGTTATTGTTGGACAGTTTTGCTCTAAAATTGAACTCCTAAAAAAGCAGCCGTTTAAGGCAGGTTAAAGCGGAATAAAGGTTTCACTTTTCTTTCAGCGCTAGCAAATTGTTTGATTTAAGATAAGTTGATCTGGGTTGCTTCAATATAAAATGTAATTAGGACTATAATTAAAAAGTATCTGGAATCCTTTAATATAAAATGTGATAAAGATGGATCTGAATGAACTTTATGTAAAAAAAAAAACATGGTTTTTTGACATGGTTTTTCCCATAGTATTTTACGCTAATATTTTCCCTATGTAATTTACCTTTACATATGTAATGCTTTACATTTATAGTCTTTTATGCATTTCAAGCATAAAATCTTTTAAGATGCGTCAAAAAATATAAAGAGGCTGAGTACAAATATAAATTTTGTTGTTTTGATTTAGCAATTAAATTTTAGTAAATTTTCATATTACCTAGTCAAATTATTTAATGCTTTAAAAAAAAAAAGATATTATTGTAAACTAATATTATTTAATTTATTCAAAATGCTATTAACATTTTTAACCTTCGCGCTATTGGTGAGTAAATTATTTTTTACTTTTATGGTATTTTCCTTCAAAATGTTCAAGTAAAATAAAGAAACTTACTTTTCTTGTTTTTACCTCAAACATTTATAAAAGTTGTTTCAAATTTTATTCAAAATCTGAAATAAAGTTAATTATTAGTTACTATAGTAACTAAAAAACTATTAGTTAGCAGTTAAAACTAAAGAACAGAGATATATTTTTAAGAAAGACATTTCAAATTTCTCTTTTTGTTCATTTCAAATTTTTACAATTTTTTTTTTTTTTTTTTTTTTTTTGTATACCGTAAAATCGCCTAGGTTCGTTCACCATGTAACTTCGGTCATTTAAGAAAAATTATAAAAAAGCATGCAAAAGTTAATTTATAAAAACTTTTTTTTCTCGAATAATATTTTTTATTACTTTGTAAATATGTATCTATAAAAAAAATAATTTTTATTTCCAAACAAAAATAATTCTTTAGCAAAACAACAATTCGAAAAAATGCCTACTATTAAAATCTAAAATAAGCAAATTATTAAAATAAATGATCAAATTTATTTTAATAATTTTAAAATAAATTTTATCATTTATTTTATAATTTTAAAATCTCAGTATTATTAAGAAATCAGCAAATTATTTGTATAATTAATTAAAAATAATTAATTAAAAAAAATATATTATTTTTAAATATCAACTAATTTTTTTTGAAAGTTAGTGAAATTTTGAAATACTCTAACTTCGGTCATTCATGGAGGAGACAATTAGCAGGAATGTTCCCAGTGGGCACGGACGTAAAAAAGACGTTTTTTATACGTCTTATTTACGTTCAAAAGACGTCTTTTTTAGGTCCGTTGTCCACTGGGAAAGCAATCCTGATTGGCGCCCTTATTTATCAAATTTTCTCTATATTATATATGAAGGACCTTTTTATTTTTTTTTAGGTACCTACATTTCATTTGACGCCCCTTGGATATCTGCCACCCGGGTGGCCCCCCTCTCGGCGGCCCTTCACACTGGGTTGTGAAATGTTGATCAGTGAAAAATGTGACTTTGTAAATATGAACTTGTTTTGCGAGTGCGTAAATTTAATGGTAACTTTACCTGTAAATTTACCATTTTGACATTTTTATAAAAGAAACTCATTATGGTATTTTATTTAGATAAAGAATTTTTTTATAGTTTTAAAATTAGGATGTTTTAAAATAGAATTTACTGGTCAATTTGCAGGTAAACTTTGATTTCAAAATTTACTGGTAATTTTATATCAATGAATATGAACTAATTACAAAACAATGATATATATTGCAACGCACTGAAACAGTTCTTTTTCAAGTTAATGTATATATATCATCTATGGACTTACGTGAGAAAGCACGAATGTTTTGTGGTTTGAAGGCTGTGGATAAAGGCACGAGTAAACGGAAAGCAGCTATAACATCTGGCTTCAAAAGATCAACTTCTTTTGTAACGGCAACCATACTTAAAAAATGACAAACTAACTAAGTTTAGCAACAATATTGTATGTCAGGTCAGGTTGTCTTGCTATTCGTAACATGTAACCAAGTACAATCTGCTTCATATTCTGCTGCCTTGTAAGATACGCCTTTTTAACCAAAGGTTAGAAGATTCCAACTCCGACATAAAACACCTCCTGCCTTGGGGCTCTTGGTTGAGTAAAAGCTAGAGATGGTGTCTCGATAAAAACACTCATCTTGGGCAGATGTTAAATGCATCTGGCTGCTGTCTTGTAGAAGGCCTCCTAGGAAAAGACTTAAGGGGTAAACAGTTTCTATCTATTAAACAGCCTCCTTCCCCTTTCGTCATCTATTAAGCTGGCGCAGATGTATTTTTAATACATTGTTTCCAGTTTAGGAAGTTAAATGTTGGATCTTCCTGACTCGATGCATGAGTTTTGCTTGTGTCTGTTTTTTAAGACTAAGCAACTCATTCTATTAAATCGTAATGAGGGTACAGCTCTAAAACTCAGTTTTATGGTTCAGAGGCCGGCTGGTAGTCAGGTTTCCCGAACTCTGTAATAGCTCTCAGAGAGGCTGATTCTATCAACAGCTGTAAAGTATCAAAGTATTAACAGTGCCATCTTGCGCATGGATGGTGTCCCTCTTTTTACTTTTGGTGTGCATTGCCAAGGTCACATTAAAGCCCTTTGTTACGCCTTAGGGTTTATTAATAGTAATGAGGCAATTGCTTGGGGTATTAAATAGTGTACTAAACGCTATCTATGCTATGAGTCAAGTTCTTTAACAAATTTAAAAATGAATAAAGTAACAAAAACTATAAAACACAAAAAACCATCACCATCACCAAGTTCTCTAAACTTATCATTCACTAATATTCGTGGTCTTTGAAGTAACTTTTTTTCTGTTGAGTCTTATCTCTTGCGAGTTCAGCTATCTCATCTTGTGATCTTAGTGTTGATGGCTATCTTCCTTTAATTCGTTCAGACTGCAATAGTCACATGCTTGGCCTGGGCATTTACATTTGTTAGAATTCACCAATTTGTCAAGAAACTAGGTTTGAATCCACAGAATACCTTTTTATGTGCTTTCATTTAGCACTACTTCACTCTATCACCTTTCTCTTTGTTCTATATTGCTCTCCTTCATCTCAAGACTGCATTCTACTTGATGTTATTTCTGATCATATTGACTAAGCCCTCTCTCTTTATCCATCAGCCAATAATGTTGTTGGCGGTGAGTTTAATGTTCATCACACTGAATGGCTTGGCTCTAGTGTCAGTGACTCTACAGGCATTAAAACCCACAACTTTTGCCTTTCTTAATCCTTAACTCAAATAGTCAACTTTCCAACTAGTCTGTTTATTACTGCTAGAAGCCATTGAAAAAAGGTTTTGTCTCATGCCAAAGCCCGCCATTCTCAGGTCATGAAATCTCGTATTTCATCAAAAAAATTAGGCTCTTATGATTTCTGGAGAATCTCCAATAGTATCAATAATAAGGGAAAGTCTGCAATTCCACCTCTTTTGTATGGTTCAGATTTTGTCGTCTCACCTAAAGACAAAGCTGAATTATTTGCTAAGAATTTTTTATCAATATCATCTCTTGACTCCACTAGTTGCGTTCTACTTGATATAGCCATCAAGCAGGTTGATCGATTTCTTAACATTAGTATCACTCCAGCTTCTGTATCTAAACTTATGGCCCAAACTCCAGCTTCTTTTTTTACAGCTTGTAGCCCGGACAACATACCTGTTATAGTCTTGCAGAAGTGTTCTCCGGAACTGTCGTCTATCCTTTCAAAACTATTTAACAAGTGCTTATCAGAGTCTTGTTTTCCAGCATGCTGGAAAGCAGCATCTTTTATTCCTATTTTTAAAAATTCTGGAGAGCGATCCGATACATCTAACTACCGTCTTATTAGTCTTCTTCCTATCATAAGCAAGGTTTTTGAATCTTTAATTAACAAACACTTAATCTCTCATCTTTATAACCTACTTTCTGATCATCAATATGGATTCCGATTTTCTCGTTCTACGGCTGATTTGCTAATAGTAATAACCGATAGGTTTTATCGTGCATTAGATAAAAGTAGAGAGGTTAAGGCTATCGCTCTAGAGTTTTCAAAAGCATTTGATAAAGTTTGGCATGCTGCTCTTTTTCATAAGCTTTCTTCTTACGGTTTATCTGGAAACATCTTTAAGATTATTGAATCCTTTCTTTCCAATCGTAGTATAAAAGTTGTCCTTGATGGACAGCACTCTTCATCTTATTCTGTAACCTCAGGGGTTCCTCAAGGTTCAATCCTTTGCCCTATACTCTTTTTAATTTACATTAACGATCTTCAAGATATTCTCACATCTAAGGTGGCATTGTTCGCTGATAATACTACCATTTATTCTTGTCACGATAAGAAGCCAAATCCCTCTGATTGCTTGCAGGGCGCATTTGAGCTTGAAAAGGATCTCACTTCTGCTACAGCATGGGGCTCACAGTGGCTGGTGAACTTTAATTCAGATAAAACTTCAGAAAACTTTTTTTTTCAGCCAATCGTTATCGCAATAATTTAAACCTTCCTATGTTTATGAACGGTAATGTACTCGATGAGTCATCTACCCTTCATCTTCTAGGAGTAACTCTTACTTTTGATCTCTCTTGGAAACCATATCCTTAGAAAACCATAATCCGTTGCAAAATTAGCATCTGCTAAAGTTGCATCTTTTTATCGAGCACGACACTTTCTTACTTTGGATTTTATTTTCTTTCTATATAAATCTTAAATCCGGCCTTGTATTAAATACTGTTGCCATATCTGGAGCGGATCTTTTAATGATGCCCTTTCTCATTTAAACAAGGTGCAAGAACGCATTGTAAACATAGTTGGACCTGCTCTTGCAGCCAACCTACAACCATTATCACTTCGTCGTAATGTTGTCTTTCTTTCTTTTTTCTACAAATACTATAATGGGCACTGCTCTAAAAAGCTATCGTCTTTTGTGCCATCTACTAAAAATCATTCTCGTGTTAATCGTCGTTCGATTAAGTCTCATCCCTTTTTTTGTGACTGTTCCTAAGTACTCTTACTCGTCTAGTTTTTTTTCTCGAACATCAGTTCTTTGGAATTTGCTTCCTTTTAAGTTGTCTGTCAATCGTTATCTTGCTGTAAAATCTTCATCTTCTCTCTTTCAGTAACTTACAACACTAATTAGTGGTTGTTTGCAGCCTTGTTGGAAGCAAAGATGTTTAAAAAAACAACAAAAAAAACAAATACATCGAGGACATTTTAGTAAAAATTTTATTATTTATGAGTGATATTGGTTATAGTTTGATTAGATCTGAAATACTGTTTGTTGATAACTACTTGGTTAATTCAAGTTAAATGTGTTTTGATGGCGGCGAAGTTACACTTGCCTGGTGTTACTCATTTATTAGACGTCATTGTTATAAGCTATGGCTCAGAACTTCAAATAATATGCTGTCAAACCGTGCATTGTCGACTCAGTTAGGCACAATTTATCGATGGTATTTATTAAAATTATATGTTTATACATAAATATATTTTATAATAAATTGCTTTTTAATAAAAAAAAGGGTAAAATTCAAATAGTTTGTAATGTTTACAAATTGTCCTATTTCTAAAAACTGCTTGATTTATAGCATTTTAATAACCTACTTTATTTAATAAAATTTTTTAATAAAGGTTTAACAAACCACCATTTAATTGTTTGAACTTTTAGATGTCCATATGGCTTCTAACTCAGGAAGGGCCAAATGCTGCTACCTATGGTGCCACGCAGTCTAGCTCGATGAAAGGACCTGCTTTTGCTAGATGATTTTAAAAGACATTTGTCCCACATTGTCACAAGCTTGAAAGATCTAAAGTCCTTTTTCTAAATATCGATGCCTCACATGTAACGCTCGAACTAATTCACTTAGAAAAAAAAGGTTAGTATTATTATTTTTGAGCTACCGGCTTCTACATCTCACGTGCTACAGCCACTTGATGTAGGCGTATTCATGACGGTGAAAAATAAATGGCGCGGAATCCTGAACAAATATTTAATTCAAAACGGTTTCAAAAATCTCACAAAACCTAGCAAACTCTCACTAAAAACAGCTACTCTGGGTTAAATCTTACTAAAAACAGCTTCTCTGGGTTAAATCTTACAAAATCCAGCTACTCTGGGTTGCTTAAACAGCTTATTGACCAAAGCTTCTTCAGCGAAAATGTGCGTTCTGGTTTCACAGCAACGGGTAGTTTTCTTTCATGTCAGGAAAAGTAACTAATGAAAAAATAGCTATTTAATCAATTTTTGCACAAAGTATTCAAGTTTTACCAACACTGCCTATACCAGTCACCGTAATTCTAGAAATTTTTTTAAGTATACAAAAGCGTATAACTTCAAGTACACAAACTTCTTCGAGCTCATAAAAAAAAGACCTCTTTTAATGCGGCACCACGGCTTGTAAGCATTTAGAGACATCAATTTTAAATGCTTTTCAAGCTTGCATGCCTAAACTTTCCGTACAAGAGTCAAAGCTAAATGTTTCTTATAATAACATGCACCTCGTGAAAAGTTACATTATGACTCATCTTCTTCTTTATCTGAAGAAGAAGATTTGATAGAACTTACAAATAATAAAAAAAAGAAAAAAAAAATAATAACAAAAAAAGAAGAATGAATATAAAAGCTGGAAAGGTTTTGCGTGAAAAAACAAAACAGGAATCTAATTCAATTAGGGCTCAAAAATGTTTAGCAAAGGAAGCTTGGAAGAAAGTTGGTTTGTTTAAAAAACTTACTAGAAAACAACGAAGGCGACAGCTAGTAGAGGTAAATAAAATTCCGACTATATCAGAATCCAAAACGACTTCCATTAATCAACACTGTAAGTCTGATGGTTCTTTAAATTCAAAATAATGTCAAGCTTGTAATATTTTTTTTTGGATATGAAATTCAATTCAACAACAATTATGGATGTTTTGAACCTTAAGAAAAAAAAATAGTGATAAGACATCCTACTCGGTTCCGGTATTACCTGATATTATATCATCTTTAAACAATAAAACAACATTTAAAAATTAGTTTTCGTTATATGTGACACTGTGATTTAATTTTAAGCATTCGCGGACATTTATTATGCGCATGCGTTACTTTAAAAAAACAATATCGTAAATTTGATTTTTTTTTCTTAATGGTCTTTTACCGTAACCTAATAAAAAGGTCATACCATTCCTTTAAAGATGTTTATATCAGATATAAATTCGTAAACTGATTAAAGAACGGTCAGTGAAAACACACTTCATTTGAAATAGGGTAGGGTAGGGTAATTTGAGTCTAAACTTACCTATTTCTGACTATGAGTTAAAAAGAAAAACATAAAATGTTGGCAGTTCCGGTTTAAAATACTGCTGCTTATGAAAAATCTTACAAACATTCTATACGCCTGCACCTATATTATAGTATATATACAAGGTTTTAATTAAAAAAGTAGCCTTAAGATATTTTTATTTAAAAAGAAAATGCATACATACACAGCACAACAATAAAAATTAAATACTCTGAGAAAAAAAAAATTAAAAAATGGTGATTATAAACAGATATAATAATAATTTTGTAATGTGTTTTATAAAAAATAACTATTTTTTTGATCACTGCACTTTACTGGTAACATTCGTGCTATTTTGGGCACTTCTTAAATTTTTTTGTGTATTTCTTTACTACTTCAGTTGAGATAATAGTTTTTTTTTGCACATTTTTTTTTTAAATTAGTTTTTTTCTTTTTGAGGAACTTACTTGAGGAACTTTTTGTTCCTCAAGTAACCATCGTTTGACTTTCTTATTTGTAAGGAGTTCTCCACATTTTGCTTGTACTTTCTTCCTTTTTTGTTTTTGTTGTTCTATTGTTGCTGCTGTTTCTGATTGATCTTAAAACTTCTCGCATAGCCAATCTTGGTGTTTGTAATCTTGGAGATTTAGGGCTACACGTTCAGGTAATTGATTGAGAAAATTAATACCTGTTATTCTTCTTTCCATCTTTTCTTTACTTAATGGTGAGATACCTATACGGCGAAATCCTGCTATAGGATTAGCTGGAGAGAGTCTCTGACACAGTTGTTTCAATAATCCTGTAAAAGCTGTCTTATCAATATTTTTGCATTGTGTTTCTCTTGAAAACCGCTTTAAAATGTTTCTCCTCTCATTCTTTAATGGTCCGAAGACAGACACATCTAATGGTTGTAGTGCGTGTGAGCGATTTGGCGGAAGACAAACAATTTGGATATGGTTGTCCATGGCCGCTTTTTTAAACGAGTATTGGTTTTTGATCTTGCTCAACAAATGGTATAAAGTGCTCGACAAACCTAAACGTAGAATTTATTTACTTCTTTGAATCATTTGTACCATCTTCAAGAACAACAAAAGCAACAACAAAAAAAGAAAAAAAAAGTTGGAAGAAAAAAAATGAAAGTTATAAAATTCAAGTAAAATACCAGTACTCATATAGAAAGTCTTGCATTCATCCACTTGCTGTAGCCCCAAAAGCACATCCTGGTGGTTCTTTTTTTTATCCATTTAGAATATAGATAGTCTTCTCCCTTAAAAACAAAAAATGGTGGAATATAAATTCCATTTGCAGACACACAGAACAGAACAGAATAGATAGCTTAATCAGAAGAAGCAGCCAGTTCATAAGCATCATTGCTTTTTGGATATACAAATATTCTCTTCGTTAAGTGATTTGTGGAGAGCCCAGTCTCATCAAGGTTGAATGAACTACTTGGTACAATGTTATTATTATGGATTACATTAGATAAAATAGTAAAAAAATTATCTACAACTTCACGTGTTAAACTTTTAGCTCTTGAAAATGTAAGTATTTCAGGTTTACATCATTGAAGTTTATCGACATGACGCTTCCTAAAAAAAATTATTTAATCTTTCCCAGGAATTCCATTTTTAAAAGGAGTTTTCATCCTACTGGCTGAGCAAAATTGAGCAACTAAATAACAAATGTCAAGAGAATCTAATAAAAGACCATATCTTTGACAATACTGAGCTGCAGCTACAATCATAGTTTCATCATTATTACTCAGCATACTATTTCGACCTTCACGTTTGTTTGCATTAAATTCTTGTTGTTTTATCCTTCGTCTTAATATTTCTTTAGGAACAGAACATTCTTTAGCCGATAAACAGTCTTTTTTTCTTCACATACTAACATATTTGCTCTTTCCAAACACTGTACTTGGTTTTTTTTTATTGTGATATCTTAGTTATGTAACATATAATGTAACATATAATAATAGTCAGGTCAGGTTTATCCTGCTACTGGTAACATGTAACCCAGTACAATCTGCTTCATGTCCTGCTGCCTTGTAGGAAACGCCTTTTTAGGCAAAAGCTAGGAGATGCAAACTCTGACAAAAAACACCCCTGCCTTGGGGCTCGTGGTTGAGTAAAGGCTAGAGATGGTGTCTCGATAAAAATACTCATCTTGGGCAGATGTTAAATGCATCCGGCTGCTGTCTTGTAGAAGGCCTCCTAGGCAAAGACTTAATGGGCACTGTTAGTACTTTGGAATTTTTCAACTGTTGATTCCATCAACAGCTAAAAAATATCAAAGTACTAACAGTGCCATGTTGCGCATGGATGGTGTCCCTGTTTGTACTTTTGGTGTGCATTGCCAAGGCCACATTGGCACCTTTTGTTACGGCTTAGGGTTTATTAATAGAAATGAGGCAATTGCTTGGGCTATAAAACAGTGTACTGAGTACTATCTATGTTTCGGGTCAAGTTTTTTAACAAATTTAAAAATGATTAAAGTAACATAAAATACAAAAAATCACAGTCATCACCATTCACTAATATCCGTGGTCTTCGAAGTAACTTTTCTTCTGTTGAGTCTTATTTCTTGCAAGGTTCACCAGACCTACTTGCTCTTTGTGAGACTAATTTTAGTTCAACTGTCTCATCTTGTGATCTTAGTGTTGATGGTTATCTTCTTTTAATTCGTAAAGACTCCAATAGACACATGCTTGGCCTGGGCATTTACATTCGTAAGAATTCACTCATTTGTCGGGAAACTAGGTTTAAATCCACAGATACTCTTTTATGTGCTTTCGTTTAGCACTACTTCACTATATCACCTTTCTCTTTGTTCTATATCGCTCGCCCTTATCTCAAGACTGCAATTTTCTTGATGTTATTTCTGATCATATTGACCAAGACCTCTCTCTTTTTCCATCAGCCAATATTGTTGTTGCGGTGACTTCAATGTTCATCACACTGAATGGCATGGCTCTAGTGTTAGTGACTCTGCAGGCATTAAGGCCCACAACTTTTGCCTTTTTCAATCCTTAACTCAAATAGTCAACTTTTCAACTCGCTTTCCAGATAACCCGAATCATTTACCTTCTCTACTCGACTTATGTATTGTTTCTGATCCTAGTCAGTGCTCAGTTTCTACGCACTCACCCTTAGGTGCCTCCGATCATGGTTTGGTCTCTCTAAAACTATTTTCTCATTCTTCTTTATCTTCAGAATCCCCCTATCATTGTACATTTTATAATTACCTTAAAGTTGACTGGGACTCTTTCCGTGATTTTCTTCGTGATGGCCCCTGGGTAGAAATCTTTCGTCTTCCTAATGACAAATGTGCTTCTTACATAGCTTCGTGGATTCAGGCTGTCATGGAATTCTTTATTCCCTCTCAACAATTCCAGGTCAAGCCTCACTCTTCTCCATGGTTTTCCTCGCATTGTGCTGCTGCAATTGCCAATCGAAACCATTACTTCCATATCTATCAGCAAAACAATTCTCCAGAAAACAGACGTCTGTTTATTACTGTTAGGAACCATTGTAAAAAGGTTTTGTTTAACGCCAAAGCCCGCTATTCTCAGATCATGAAATCTCATATTTCATCACAAAAATTAGGCTCTCGTGACTTCTGGAGAATCTTTAATAGTATCAATAATAAGGGCAAGTCTGCAATTCCACGTCTTTTGTATGGTTCAGACCTTAGCACCTCACCTAAAGACAAAGCTGAATTGTTTCCAAAGAACTTTTCATCAATACCATCTCTTGACTCCACTAGTTGCGTTCTACCTGATATAGCTGTCAAACAGGTTGATCCATTGCTCGGCATCCATATCACTCCAGCTTCTGTATCTAAAGTGATTTCCTGCTTAGACTCTTCTACAGCTTGCGACCCGGACAACATACCTGTTATAGTCTTGCAGAAGTGTTCTCCGGAGCTGTCGTCTATTCTTTTAAAACTATTTAACAAGTGCTTATCAAAGTCTTGTTTTTTAGCCTGCTGGAAAACGACATCTGTTATCTCTATTTTTAAAAATTCTGGAGAGTGATCCGATTCATCTAACTACCGTCCCATTAGTCTTCTTCCTATCTAAGCAAGGTTTTTGAATCTTTAATTAACAAACACTTAATCTCTCATCTTGAATCTCATAACCTACTTTCTGATCATCAATATGGATTCCGATCTTCTCGTTCTACAGCTGATTTGCTAACAGTAATAACCGATAAGTTTTATCGTGCATTAGATAAAGGTGGAGAGGTTAAGGCCATTGCTCTTGACATTTCAAAAGCGTTTGATAAAGTTTGGCATGCTGGTCTTCTCCATAAGCTTTCTTCTTACGGTTTATCTGGAAACATCTTTAAGATTATTGAATCCTTTCTTTCCAATCGTAGTATAAAAGTTGTCCTTGATGGACAGCACTCTTCATCTTATTCTGTAACCTCAGGGGTTCCTCAAGGTTCAATCCTTTGCCCTATACTCTTTTTAATTTACATTAACGATCTTCAAGATATTCTTACATCTAAGGTGGCATTGTTCGCTGATAATACTACCATTTATTCTTGTCACGATAAGAAGCCAAATCCCTCTGATTGCTTGCAGGGCGCATTTGAGCTTGAAAAGGATCTCACTTCTGCTACAGCATGGGGCTCACAATGGCTGGTGAACTTTAATTCAGATAAAACCCAATTTTTTTCAGCCAATCTTTATCGCAATAATTTAGACCTTCCTATAATTATGAACGGTAATGTACTCGATGAGTCATCTACCCTTCATCTTCTAGGATTAACTCTTACTTCTGATCTTTCTTGGAAACCTTAAATCAATTCCGTTGCAAAATTAGTATCTGCTAAAGTTGCATTTTTTTATCGAGCTCAATTTCTTACTCTGGGTTCTATTCTCTATCTCTATAAATTTCAAATCCGATCTTGTATGAAATACTGTTGCCATATCTGGGGCGGATCTTCTAATGATGCCCTTTCTCTTTTAGACAAGGTACAAAAACGCATTGTAAACAAAGTTAGACCTGCTCTTGCAGCCAACCTTCAACCTAGCGTCTCTTGTGCCACCTACTAAAATTCATTCTCGTATTACTCGTCATTCAATTAAGTCTCATCCTTTTTATGTTACTGTTCTTAAGTGCTCCAAAAACTCTTATTCATCTAGTTTTTTTTCTCAAACATCAGTTCTTTGGAATTTGCTTCCTTCATCTTGCGTTCCTGATTCATATAATTTGCAATCTTTTAAGTCATCTGTCAATCGTTATCTCGCTCTGCAACCTTCATCTTTTCTTTTCCAGTAACTTTCAACACTAATTAGTGGTTGCTTGTAGCCTTGTTGGAAGCAAAGATGTTAAAAAATAAAAAAAAATCAAAATAGTTTCATACAAATAAATACACGTTTCTTAATATAAATTTTAAAGATATGAACTTCAAACATACGTGTTTAATAATTCTAAAAAATTATTAATACGGAAATAGTTAGGTCTGATGAAACTAATAGGTTTATTATGTTACTAACAACAATTTCGATAATATAATTACATATCATAATATTTTACACACATAGAACCACTTTACCCCACCTGATTATATTTTAAATTTTAAACAAACCATGTGGATTAGTGTCTAAAAGGTATTCTTTCCTTAAAATATAGTAGTTTAACTTTCAAAATAACTATTTTTTGTACGCTTTTGCCTTATTTGAATATATTTTTTCTGAAATTTAAAAACGGAGAATAAAATGACTTTGTTTATGTATGTAGCATTTAGCTAAAAAAGTGCTGTTTCTAACAGCATAGCTAGGTTATATTGATCCTGAATATTTGTACAAAGATATCGTCTCTTGTGCCACCTACTAAAATTCATTCTCGTATTACTCGTCATTCAATTAAGTCTCATCCTTTTTATGTTACTGTTCTTAAGTGCTCCAAAAACTCTTATTCATCTAGTTTTTTTTCTCAAACATCAGTTCTTTGGAATTTGCTTCCTTCATCTTGCGTTCCTGATTCATATAATTTGCAATCTTTTAAGTCATCTGTCAATCGTTATCTCGCTCTGCAACCTTCATCTTTTCTTTTCCAGTAACTTTCAACACTAATTAGTGGTTGCTTGTAGCCTTGTTGGAAGCAAAGATGTTAAAAAATAAAAAAAAATCAAAATAGTTTCATACAAATAAATACACGTTTCTTAATATAAATTTTAAAGATATGAACTTCAAACATACGTGTTTAATAATTCTAAAAAATTATTAATACGGAAATAGTTAGGTCTGATGAAACTAATAGGTTTATTATGTTACTAACAACAATTTCGATAATATAATTACATATCATAATATTTTACACACATAGAACCACTTTACCCCACCTGATTATATTTTAAATTTTAAACAAACCATGTGGATTAGTGTCTAAAAGGTATTCTTTCCTTAAAATATAGTAGTTTAACTTTCAAAATAACTATTTTTTGTACGCTTTTGCCTTATTTGAATATATTTTTTCTGAAATTTAAAAACGGAGAATAAAATGACTTTGTTTATGTATGTAGCATTTAGCTAAAAAAGTGCTGTTTCTAACAGCATAGCTAGGTTATATTGATCCTGAATATTTGTACAAAGATATCGTCTCTTGTGCCACCTACTAAAATTCATTCTCGTATTACTCGTCATTCAATTAAGTCTCATCCTTTTTATGTTACTGTTCTTAAGTGCTCCAAAAACTCTTATTCATCTAGTTTTTTTTCTCAAACATCAGTTCTTTGGAATTTGCTTCCTTCATCTTGCGTTCCTGATTCATATAATTTGCAATCTTTTAAGTCATCTGTCAATCGTTATCTCGCTCTGCAACCTTCATCTTTTCTTTTCCAGTAACTTTCAACACTAATTAGTGGTTGCTTGTAGCCTTGTTGGAAGCAAAGATGTTAAAAAATAAAAAAAAATCAAAATAGTTTCATACAAATAAATACACGTTTCTTAATATAAATTTTAAAGATATGAACTTCAAACATACGTGTTTAATAATTCTAAAAAATTATTAATACGGAAATAGTTAGGTCTGATGAAACTAATAGGTTTATTATGTTACTAACAACAATTTCGATAATATAATTACATATCATAATATTTTACACACATAGAACCACTTTACCCCACCTGATTATATTTTAAATTTTAAACAAACCATGTGGATTAGTGTCTAAAAGGTATTCTTTCCTTAAAATATAGTAGTTTAACTTTCAAAATAACTATTTTTTGTACGCTTTTGCCTTATTTGAATATATTTTTTCTGAAATTTAAAAACGGAGAATAAAATGACTTTGTTTATGTATGTAGCATTTAGCTAAAAAAGTGCTGTTTCTAACAGCATAGCTAGGTTATATTGATCCTGAATATTTGTACAAAGATATCGTCTCTTGTGCCACCTACTAAAATTCATTCTCGTATTACTCGTCATTCAATTAAGTCTCATCCTTTTTATGTTACTGTTCTTAAGTGCTCCAAAAACTCTTATTCATCTAGTTTTTTTTCTCAAACATCAGTTCTTTGGAATTTGCTTCCTTCATCTTGCGTTCCTGATTCATATAATTTGCAATCTTTTAAGTCATCTGTCAATCGTTATCTCGCTCTGCAACCTTCATCTTTTCTTTTCCAGTAACTTTCAACACTAATTAGTGGTTGCTTGTAGCCTTGTTGGAAGCAAAGATGTTAAAAAATAAAAAAAAATCAAAATAGTTTCATACAAATAAATACACGTTTCTTAATATAAATTTTAAAGATATGAACTTCAAACATACGTGTTTAATAATTCTAAAAAATTATTAATACGGAAATAGTTAGGTCTGATGAAACTAATAGGTTTATTATGTTACTAACAACAATTTCGATAATATAATTACATATCATAATATTTTACACACATAGAACCACTTTACCCCACCTGATTATATTTTAAATTTTAAACAAACCATGTGGATTAGTGTCTAAAAGGTATTCTTTCCTTAAAATATAGTAGTTTAACTTTCAAAATAACTATTTTTTGTACGCTTTTGCCTTATTTGAATATATTTTTTCTGAAATTTAAAAACGGAGAATAAAATGACTTTGTTTATGTATGTAGCATTTAGCTAAAAAAGTGCTGTTTCTAACAGCATAGCTAGGTTATATTTTAAAATTAGTGAGCCTAATATGTTATAACTAAGTGGTAAAAATTACAACTTTATACCTAAAGCCATTATCAATATAACAGATAAATGTGAATTAGACCCAGATTACCCAGATTACCCTACCCCACCTACATTATATTCATGCCAAATTATCCCATGGTTACTTAGCCATATAGCAATTTCAGGTTCTTTAGATAAAACATTAGAAATCTCTGTAACAATCTTCATCAGCAAAGGAAGTTCTGGTGGAAGAACTACATCAAGTACATGTATATCTTCAACTACATCAAGCAGTCATGGATGTATAATATTTTTGTAGACCTGCATAGAACATTTCTTAGATCCATTTTCAGCAAAGCTTCCGTACAGAAACTTTAACTTATTGAAAGTTCTTGATTCTCCCAGATTTAACTTTTCACCATTGCAATTTAAATAAGAGTATTTTTCTCCATGTCCTGATAGGCCTAATATTATATTTAGCAGTTTAAGATCTGCTGCTAAGTAGAACTTAAGTTTGTTGAGCATTAATTCCTCGATAACTATCTGACGGTTTGCATGATTTTCAGTAACATTTTTGACAAATGCCAATACCAGAACTTTATTAACACCAGTATTTTTATTTTCTCGAGAGGCAATATCTGTTTCTATATTAAAAACATTCATAACAAATCATTAGGATCCTTGACCACGATCTATTCCAACACGAATAATAACTTTATCTATTGCTAGTCCCCTAACAGTGCAAATATGTTGAACAAATTATTTGGAATCTTTCACATACACTAAATCTTTAATTACAGTATGTAGGACTTTTTTATTTCCAATATTTTTTTAACAGTAAACTCCCCTTTTTCTACTGCATAATAATCATCAAGATTGCATGACCATATCTTTGTTTTCTTCAAAGTGTTAGCAAGTGGCGGATTGAGTTTTAGTGTTGCAGGACGGCCAAGTCAATAAATAGGGGGCGACTATTTTGGGTGTGGTATTTTAAACCCCATAAATTTTTTTCATGACTAAAACACTCTATAAGTGTTTTTATGTGACTTTTATTATACATATTGCATACATTTAAGACACTAAATAACCTAATTTTTTTTATTTGTTTATTTTAGTTAACAATTATCTTTTTTAAAATAAGAAACATCTAATATTACTGAAATAATTCGGTCATTAAAAAATGTATTTAACTAGACACATTGCAAAAATTAGCATTTAAAAGTTCACGTTTCTTTTTTGCATGATGTTAGG
>NC_061169.1:33381560-33426560 GCF_022113875.1 Hydra vulgaris | reverse complement strand
TATATATATATATATATATATATATATATATATATATATATATATATATATATATATATATATATATATATATATATATATATATATGTATATATATTAGAGAAATATGGAATACATATTTACCTTTATATCTCGGACGTAATCTAATTCTCTCAGACATGAGCAACCAATTTTCTAAAGTTACAATAGGTAATGACTCTCCTTTTTTTGGCAGAGTATAAGTAAACCTTGCAGCTCTTGAACATAAACCTGTTGGGCTAGAGAGTAGATCTGGATTGTTGTTGGTGTTTGCATAAATTTGAACCAGATTTAGGAACTGAGTTCCAGGCTCCAGCATAGAACATTTAAATTTTTTTGTCACAACAAGCACAAATAATCTTGCAAGACAATAAATAATCTTTATGTTTATAAGGCATGCCACTTGTATTAACTATGCTAGTAATATGTGAGTGAATATATATATATATATATATATATATATATATATATATATATATATATATATATATATATATATATATATATATATATATATATATATATATATATATATAGAGATAAAAGGATCAAAATTAGGCAGAACTATTTTATTCTAAAGGTAAGGTGCTTTATAATTAATACAAAATTTATTAAAATTTTTTCTACAAAATGGTTCATTTAGCAAATCTTTATTTCTTAGTGAGTAATTATTATTACGTTTTAATGTAAAAAGGTCGTTAAAAACAGGAAGGGATAAATTGTTTTTCCACATATAAGTAAAACATAAAACATTGAAAACATTAAGTTTGTAGACATTAAGTATTTTCATTTCATCAAAGAAAGGCTTTGAATGTGTAGAGCGATCCGCATAATTAATCACGCGAATCGCATGTTTCTGTTGGCGATATAGGCGTTGTAGTTTACTTTTTTCGGTACTACCCAATGCAATATATGCGTAGTTTATATAGCTGTGTATGAATGAGTAATAGAGCTGCGTTAGGCTTTTTTTGCTTAAGTAAGGTCGGGCTTTATACAAAGTGCCAATATTTTTAGATACCTTGGTGGTTACATGATTAATATGATTTTTCCAAGTAATATTCTCATCAAGATAAACACCTAGGAATCTTATAACAGAATCTCTTTTTATTAGAGTTTCATCAATATAAATTTAAGGCATAATATCTGGTAAAGAACGTTTTTTTGAGAAGGAATGAAAAAGAATCCATTTAGTCTTGTTAGTATTTAACGTTAATTTATTACATTTAAACCATTTAGAAATGTTTATAAGTTCATTATTAGTTTTTGAGAAAAGTTTGTAAACATCAGTGTGGGATTGAAATAAGTTAGTGTCATCGGCATAAATAATACTCATCAGATCGGAGGCTTTGTTTAGATCATTGACATATATAAGAAATAGCAGCGGTCCAAGAATAGAAGCTTGGACAAAGTGGATCCTTAAATATAACCTCACCACAGATTATATTTAAGGATCCACTTTGAACGTCATTATTACTATAGACTACTTGCCTACGATTTGTTAAATAGCTTTTAAACCACGCTAAAGTATTATTGTTTAAACCGTAATATTTCATTTTTTGTATTAAAATATTATGGTCAACCGTATCAAGTGCTTTTGATAGATCTATAAAAATACCTAATGTATATTGAGCTTTTTCAAAGGATTTGGAAATGTTGCGTACAAATTGAATAATGGCATGCTCAGTTGAACTATCTTTTATGAAGCCAAATTGATTATTGTGTAGTAGGTCATTGTAATTAAAATAATTATTAACTCTGTTAAACATAATTCTTTCTAGGATTTTGGAGAATACAGATAGGATAGAGATGGGGCGGTAATTATTGATATTGGATCTGTCGCCTTCTTTGTGAATTGGAATAATTTTAGCAATTTTTAAGCGCTCAGGGAAAATTCCTTGTTGGATGGATGCTTTGTAGATTTTAAAAAGAATATTTTTAATTTGTTCATAGCAATCTATAATTATATTTCTGTTTATTTCATCAGGCCCAGTTGCTTTAATTTTTTTAAGGTTTTAAAAGCTTTTTCAAACTCTTCAAAGGATAATTCGGACGATAGCTCATCTGAGCAAATGCCTTTATCAAGAGGTGCTAAAAAATCATGAAAAGAAGTTTTGGTAATTGGAATTTTATCTGATAGGGTTGGACCAATTTCAACAAAATATTTATTAAACTCATTAGCTATAATTTGTGGATTGTATAAAATTTTGTTATCGATTTTAAGCATGTGTGATAAAAAACTTGAGCATGTTTTTTGTTTCCCAATTATTTCTTTTAGTATTTGCCAAGTGCGTTTTAGGTTATTTTTTGTTTCATTAATCAAATTTGAATAGTAGTTTTTTTTTAAACTTTTCCGGATTTTTTCAAATAAATTTTTATATTCTTTGTATTTTTTTTTGCTTGTAGGAGTTTTTGTTTTTAGGTATTTTATATATAACTTTTGCTTAGTTTTTGATGATTTTTTGAAACCTTTGGTAACCCAAGGATTATTTATGTTTTTAGTTTTTGATGTATGAGTAACATTAGGAAAGTTAGCATCGTTAACCGAAAAAAATGTTTTAAAGAAATTTTCAAAAAGATTATTAGCGTTATCATTAAAGTTTAAATGTTTCCAATCCAGTAGCGATAGTTGGTTTTTAAACAATTCAATTTTTGATTGATTAAAAATACGTATAGTTAAGATTTTGTTAGGTTTTTTTACATTTGCTTCGTTAGTGGGTATAGTCAGAAAAATAGGAAAGTGATCTGAGATATCTGTTTTTAAGATTCCTTTTTTTATATTATTATTAAAGATGTCTGTTGTAATGATATTGTCTAGTAAAGTTGCTGAGTATTTTGTCACTCTCGTCGGGCGATTTATTAATGGAAAAGCTCCAGTCTCAAAAATTGAATCATAAACGTTTCTAACTTTGTTGTTATCATTATATATAAAACAATTCATATTAAAGTCTCCAATAAGAAAATTTTTTTTATTTTTATTATTTCCTTCTTTAAAAACGTTTTGTAGTAAAGACATGCTCAAGTTTTCGGCCACACCGTCAGGTGGTCGATAACAGCAGCTTAGAGGAATGTTTTTAGTTTGTTCAATTATTATTTCAATGGTTAAAAGTTCTCCATCGCCATTAGAAATACTAAGATCGTTTCTTAGACAATGCCTAATATTTTCATGAACGTAAATTAGAACTCCGCCACCGCGCTTATTAGTTTGCCTTTTAAGTGAGATTATTTCAAAATGAGGAAGATAAAAATTAGAGTCATTAATTAAATCGTTTGCAGTAGCCCAAGTTTCAGTTAAACAAATTATATTAAAAGTGTTTTTTGTTTCTTTAAGTAAATTTTGAAGTTTTTCAAAATTGCAATTAATGCTTCGAATATTAACGTGTAGAATTCTAATTTGATTTAAGTTTTTATTGCTAATATTGTTAAATAGAAACCCTTCTACTTCCCACGGATAGTTTATAAATTTAAAAGATAATATATTACTTTTTTTTGGAATTCCAATCGCGAACAATAAGTTTGTCGTATGAAATATACGCGTATTTGCCAGCTTGCCTTTCTATTTTCATTTTTTCATGTAGTGTCTTTCGTATAATATTTGTTTCCTTACAGTAATCTTAATATATAAAAATGTTTTTACCTTTTAATTTGGAAGAGTTGTTAAGAATTTCAGTTTTATCTTTAAAATCAAGAAGTTTTAGTATTATTGTTCTGTGTTTGTTGTGAACTACTTTGCCTATTCTATGCGCTCTTTTCGATGATTTCGAACTAAACTTTTGTTTTACTAAAGTAAAACAAAAATGATATAAATTTTAAGGAAGCCATAGCATGATTATAAAGGCTTTAAATAAATTACAAAACATTTTAGCTTTTATGCTTTACATCAACACTAAAAGCTTATAAAGAAAGTGCCGACGTATGTTTACGCACGATTCGCAGACGACAAATTCAGCTAAAAGATAATATGAGCAAAACATGTAGAGAGAGCAGTTTTACAATCAAACAAACTGCAACAACAAATTCGACACTTTCCATAGTTATTGATAACGAAAAAAACACATTATTATTTTAGGTGGTTCAAAATCAACAATGTAACATGTGCTATTAATGCAAACAAAAAAATGTGGTTAAGAAATGGTCATGTGACGATCTTATTGTTAAAAACGCTTCATTTATAGCTGAGAAAAAAGATTCAATGAGGAGTAATACTGGGTACTTATGGAGAGTAAGGAGGAGAGAGTATTCATGCTGAAATCAATCGCATGAAGAGTATCTGCTGGCATTTGAAGGAGGTATGTAGGTTAGAAGCATAATGGACAAGCATTGTATAAAAAAAAACCCTCTGTAAAAAAAAAACAATAAAAAGCACAGCCTAAAAAAAGAAAAATTGTAGATATTTAAAATAACTCGATAAAATACTTTAGATTGGTATAAAGATAATAAATGGCAGTATAAAGACCTGCATAATATTTCTGTCAGTTTTTTTAACCCTTGAAATAAAAAGAAAACTTACCAATCTTTAAAACCATTATATTATCACCAAAAAAATATACCGGTTTATGATTTTTGATTTAATGATTCACAAGCTATAATATTTTCAAAACTTTAGAGACTATAATGTAAGCACAGGTTAAACTTCGTCTGAAAAACAACTAAGTTTCACTTTAGTGCAACATCTATTCTTTTTGTAAAATTATTTAAAAAATAGCTTTGATGACACATACCATAATAAAATATTGTTTTGATATCATTTATTATAGACAACTTAGCATTATCTACAAATAAATCTAATTTGAAGTGTACACTTCAAATTAGATTTAAAGTGTATACTTTAAATCTAATTTGAAGTGTAGACTTTTTTAGAAGATTCCTGTTTACTTGCAAACATTTTTGTTTACCAACATTTGAGCAAAATATGAAGCATGCACATAATAAATGTCCATTACTAAACCACCGTAGTGACGTGATGCGTTATTAGGATTTATATAGCAACCAAACTTATGAGCTGGTATTGAAAGTTCGGTCATGATGTCGGAGATGTTCTTATTTAAAAAATGAATATTAAGTATATTTTAAATCTTCATTTTTTTATTTTTATAATATTAATTACACTGGCCAACAAAAAAAAATTTTTATTTTGCTGCCGAGGATATTTTTACGAATTTATAGTATATCGGGTGTGCTGATTTCAGAAATGACATTAGTTTTCCACGATTGGCTCTAGTTCTTG
Organism: Hydra vulgaris; assembly: GCF_022113875.1. Taxonomy (NCBI): domain Eukaryota; kingdom Metazoa; phylum Cnidaria; class Hydrozoa; order Anthoathecata; family Hydridae; genus Hydra; species Hydra vulgaris. Next base: position 33,421,318 of record NC_061169.1, on the reverse strand, counting down.
AGATACAGGGTGTTCCAGATATATTCTTATACAAATATCTTCGTTCATGCATATTTTACAGTAAAATAGTTTTATTTCTTTTTAAAGGGCATACCTTTATATATATATATATATATATATATATATATATATATATATATATATATATATATATATATATATATATATATATATATATATATACATATATATATATATATATATATATATATATATATATATATATACTTTTTCCTGTTTTTAGAACACAATGAGTTCTTCACGAAGAGGATGTTTGAATAACCCCAATGCATTCTGCCACATCTGTGGTGAATATTGCCAGGAGAACCAAAGAAGAAATATTACTAACTTTGTGAAGCAAGCATATCTGGCATACTTTGGAATGAAACTCGAAGACCAAGATAAGTCTTGGGCTCCCCATATTGTATGTAAAACGTGTGTCGAAAATCTACGTCAGTGGATAAATGGACAAAGAAAAGGTTTAAAATTTGGTGTGCCTAAAGTATGGCGGGAGCAAAAGAATCACGACAGTGACTGTTATTTTTGTTTGGTTAATGTGAAAGGTATCAATCGTTTCAAGAAACGTAAATTTGAGTATCCGGATTTGGAATCAGCAAGGCGACCTGTACCACACTCAGACGATGTCCCCATTCCAGTGTTCACTACACTCCCAGATCTAACAGTGTCTGATGAAGAAGATATGCAGAATTTGGTGTGCGAACATGCAGATAGTGGTAGTGAATATGAAGACAGTACTTCTAAACAGCAACAGTTCTCCCAGGAAGAGATCAATGATTTAGTACGAGACTTAAGTCTATCCAAGCAAGATTCTGAGCTTTTAGCATCTAGACTAAGTGAAAAGAACAGTTTGAAGGCCGAATGTAAAATAACTTTTTTTCGGACAAGAGAGGCAGCACTTCTTCCATATTTCATTCAAGAAGAAAAAATAGTATACTGTAGGAACATCCCTGGACTCCTCCTCCAAATTGGGTTACCTGAATACCGACCAGAAGATTGGCGATTGTTTATAGATAGTTCGATGAGAAGTTTGAAGTGTGTTTTATTGCACAATAGCAATAGTTATGCATCCATCCCAATACTTCAGTCAACAAAACTGAAAGAGGAATATGAAAATATAAGAATGATGTTGCAGAAGCTTAGATACAATGAGCACCAGTGGTCTATATGTGTTGATTTAAAGATGGTAAACTTCTTACTAGGGCAGCAAAGTGGATATACTAAGTACCCTTGCTTCATATGTTTGTGGGATAGTAGGGCTAAAGAAGACCACTGGAAAAAGGTGGTATGGCCTGCTAGGGAAAATATGACTGTAGGTGCATCAAATATCATTAACGAACCATTGGTAGCCACCCCACATCAAACTAGGACTGATGAAGCAATTTGTAAGAGCCCTAGACAAAAAAATCTGCAAATATATTTGAAACATTGACAAAGATGGTCAATGTTTCAAATATATTTGCAGATTTTTTCCAGGCTTGAGTATGGAGAAAATCAAAGCTGGAATCTTTAGCGGCCCTCAAATTTGCCAAATCATCAAGGATGAGCAGTTCCTATATACAATGACAGATATTGAAGCATCTGCCTGGAAAAGTTTTGTCTTGGTTGCTCATAACTTTTTGGGCAACCATAAATCTCCCAACTATGAAGAAATCGTACAGAAAATGCTTTCAGACTTCAAAACATTGAAAGCTAATATGAGCATAAAAGTTCACTTTCTACATAGTCACTTAGATCGGTTTCCCGATAATCTAGAAGTTATAGTGAGGAACAAGGGGAGAGGTTCCATCAAGATATCAAGGTAATGGAAGAAAGATACCAAGGAAGATTGGATACACACATGATGGCTGACTATTGTTGGAGCCTTCAACGTGATTGTCCACATTCTCCACACAAAAGACAATCATACAGACACCGATTTTTAATGCATTAATTGTGATTTCATTGTACTGATTTGAATGTTTTGATCTATTAGCATTGTATGTACTTCCCCATAAACAATTTGATATATATATCTAGTGTTTTTTTTGTGAATTACGCTACAACCTAACATAAATTGTTGCTATTAATGTACTTTCGTGACCACCCGGTATCTTAAAAACTAGAGCCAATCTAGGAAAACGGAGGTCATATTCGGAATCAGGGCAACAAGTTACCTATAAAATGACCCCCAAATGTTTTGCCGCAAAATCTTTGTTGGCCAGTGTTATCAATATAATTGTCTGTATGTTTCAGGAAAAAAAAAATATTCATGAAAAAAAGGCAACTTTACGGTATTTACCTTGTTATTTACAGTAGGTGATCAAGATAATAATTATAATAATAATATAATGTAAACAAATTTTATTAAAAAAATTTAACAGTTTTTAATAATAGCTATAATACATGATAAAAATTGGCAATTTGTGAAACTTTTAAGTTTAGAATTATTTAGTATATTTTTTTTTTTTGTATATTTTCTATTTTTCTATTTTTCTATTTTTATTAATAGGTAGCAATGTTAGGAACAGCACCACTTGTTTATCAACCGTGTCCCGTCCGCGAACATGACGATCCTACGCGTGTATTAAAAGTATTACTTGAAAACTATATTGTTGTTAATTCAACTATAGAACAGGTTTCTAAAACTATTTACAACCACGAGCATCATAAAAATAACTCATTTAATTTACATACATTTTCAAATAAAGTACCAGTGTGTGAAACAAAATCAATTGAAGTTCCCGATCTATCTGGTAAAGTTACTATTCCAAAAAAGGTTATGGAAGTAACACTCGTAAATTCTTTGAACGCAAATATATGTAAAAAAGTGAAAAAAGAAATATTATATTTAGAGGAAGAAAAAAATTGCAATAAGCATATAGACGTACGCTTGTACATTATAAAGACCAGAGAAGTCGTAGTTGCCTACGAACATATGATATAAATAAACCTATGAGATATTAACTTAAAGTACTTTTGTTGACCAAATGAGATGTTTATGTAAAGTTAAAATAAGCTTATATAAATTCGTGTCGCTATAAAATTATTTATTTAAATAAAACTATACTTTTTTATTTATTAATATTAACAATATTTATAAAACATATATAAGTACTTTTTTTTAAATATATTTTATAATGTAAATACTTTGTATTTTTATTTGTATTAAAGGGCATAAATTTCTAACTCTAATTCTTTTATTCCATTATTTTGATATCTAAATATGTGACCGATGTTAAATTTAAAAAAAGTGTTAAAATTTGATGATTTTATTGCTTAAGTCAATTATCTGAAAGTTATTTATTATAAAACAAATAAATAAAAATACAGTAACATAATGCAAAAATATAAGTATTAAATGTTGCATATATCAATTTTGTGTTTAAATGTTGTTTGTTAAAATCTAGAATAATTCGAATAAAACATACTATTACAACGACAGTTGGTAATTTTTCTAGCTATTTTTAATAATTCTTTTGTTATGTAGAGCATGTATTATGTGCAAAAAAACAGATAAACGTGAGTCAATACGATATATATCTATATCTATATCTATATCTATATCTATATCTATATATATATATATATATATATATATATTATATATATATATATATATATATATATATATTATATATTATAAAGTAACAAAAATAATAAAGAGTTTACTTACATTTGAATAACTTTATTAATATTCTAACTGGACCATCCAATTCGAGTATTCAGTATTACCCAGCCGGCATTTAGTCCTACAAAAACGTCTTTTGGTCATTCAAATGACGTTGTTTTAGGACTAATGTCCTGCTGGGTGCCCGGTGGGAAATCGGCTAGCGAATAGCTAGCTATAATCGTAACGATAAAGACAGCAATTTGGCCACGAAGATCGGCAGCTTTTTTAAGTTAGCGAAAAGCTATCAATATTTGTAAAGATAAAGACAGAAATTTGGCTCAGAGGACAGCTAGCTTTGTAAGCTTTTTATTTAACAACACATCCGTTGTAGTAAACTTGCTAAATATAATGGTATCATTATCTTTTTGAAAAACTAAAGATTGACCGCAACTACCTTTCAATTTGTATCAAGTGAAAGTCGCGCTCAATCATCAATTGTGTATACAGGCTGATACACATTTGATGATTGTGTATAAGCCTGGTTGTCTATATTTTATCTCCAAACTTTGATAACCACAGATTAGGCATCAAATTATCCATTTCCATCAAATAATTCATCAAACAATTTTCGAATATTTGTGTTACTTAGGAATATGTTATAAAACTGATGCACCATTCTTCAGATTCTTTTGCCGAACTATCTTTATCGGAAAGATTCGATGATAAAATTGATAGAATGAGAACTGGCAGCTGTTTATTTTGTGCACCTGGTTCAATTGATGACGAATATTAAGATATTCATCTATTCGTAATTTTTTATATCTTGATGACGAATATAGGCTTTGATCTATTCGTAATTTTTTATATCTTGATATATCGATCATACAGTAGTAAGAGTCTGTAGTGTGATTCAACAAGATAAAGTTAAAATTTCTACCTCAGGTTAAGATATGTGATTTAACAGTATAATAGATATTATTACCAATAATATTATTAAGATAATAATATTACCAATACCAGAAAGGTATATTTTTCTACCTTCTAAGATGAAATATTATATCAAAAATAATGATTTGTCATAAAATTTTCTATCTTCAAGTTATTATTTTCTAACGTAAAAGAAAATATTTAATATACCTTACAAGGTAGATAATTACAACTTATTAGGAGTATATCACATATCGCACCTTAAGGTTAAAGTTTCTGCCTTTTTTTTTTAGAGTGTAAATAGTAGAGAACAATTGCGTTAGTTGCTCCAAAACATAAGAAACATTCATAATGTAGGTCACGTTAAATTTGAATTTAAAGTAAAAGTAGGAAATCATTGGGTATTATGCGCAGAGATTTTTAAAGCAATATAATGTTTTATATTCAAAGAAAATCTCTGCGCAATAAAACAAATAATACCCTACTTCTCTTTTTACAACTTGAATAAAAGTACAAGGTTGTACTTTTTTTTACAACTTGAATAAAAGTACAAGGTTGATATTTTAAAGTACAAGGTTGATATTTTAAAGTACAAGGTTGATATTTTAAAGTACAAGGTTGATATTTTAAAGTGGTGCTTGAAAAGTGATACACTTAAGTTTAAAAAAACAGACATAAAAATACTGATGCTAGAGTATCAGTGACATTACTTTGCATCCTAATGTAAATTATAAAACTTAAAAATAGTATACACCATTTCAAAAAGATTTAAACAAAAATACAAATAAAAAAATTCAAAACATTTTTATATAGTTTTGATGTCGAGAAACAAAAAGGCTTTTTTGTATGTTTTTTTTTTTGTGTGTGTTTTTATGTTTTTCTATTTGTTCTTCCATATCATCATCAAAAAATCTTCGATACCCTCAAAATTTGGCTCTATTGAAATTTTAATTAATGATGGCATAAAAGAAATAGAAGAAGATTTTCTACAAATAATAAGCACTAGCACTGACACTCCAATTACTCTGATATTGATACTCGGACTCTAAAAATAATTTAGATTTTGGTGAAGAAAGTGAATATGTTATTGAATACTGCCTTACATTCTGCATTTTAGCCAAAAAAAATAGAAGGCCATTAAATAAAAAGCTGTTAGTGCATCATGGTAAACAAATCTTGTGTTGTTGGATGTCGATGTTATTATTCAGGTAATCAATACTGTATTTTCTTATCCAACAAGCAAAGATATAAAAAAACAAACGGATTCGTTTGCGAACAGGAAAAGCTGGCAACCAACTTTACATCTGTAATCTGTACAAAGCATTTTGACATTAAACTTATAAAGAAGGGCAAACAAGGTAAAGATTCCGTTTGATTAAAATTTTAAAATCAGTTCCGACAATTTATCTAGATTCTATAAAAATGTTTACTACCTACAATTTTAGTTTAGTAAAAATTTCCTAAAAAAAAGATTTTTCAAGAAAATTAATATTAATCATTTTTAATGAAGTATTATTTACTTTATTTAGAATCAATAATGAGATAAACCTTTTTAAAAGATGCTAACTATTTTGTCCTTTACAAACTTGAACAGAACAACGATTACTTGACAAAAGTTATAGAATGTATTAAGATTGATAAAAACTTACATGTGAAATAGTTTATAAAAAGTTTTCAAGTATGGTCCTGTAAGTTTTCTTGTATGTTTATAAAAAGTTTTCCTGTAATGGTCAGGCATGAGAACACTTGTAAACTTAGTAAAAAATGCAAGCTTGAAAACTTTTCTCACGTTAAAAGGACTAGAAAACAGTTCTGTTTTTTGGATGAGCTTAAAATACATCAATTTAAAAAATAAGCAAGTTTATTTAACTAATATTACCCAATATGCTGTTCTTCTAAGTGACACATTGCTACAACCTTATAAAATACAAGTGGAAAACATTTCGTTACCTTCTGTTTTCATTTTAAACAAGATTATAACTTCAAACAAGATAAAATTTTATACAAGGTAAAATTGATTCAATAAAATTTGAAAAATTATTGATGCTTTTGTGAATATCAACTTTGTTTTTGTGTGTATCAACTTTGTTTTTGATGTTATCAGTAGTTCAAAACTGCAAGACAGAAAAGGAAATAAACTTGTTTTCAATATTGCAATTAAACATGAATTATTTTTATGTTTCAGCCACTGATTAAGGATCAAAGTCTTTTTTTTATTACAATATTTCAAACATATACTTCAATAGTCATCGAAAAATTATGACTGACTGAGTTCATAAACACGGTGTAGTTTTTTTTCATAAAAAGATAAAGAGTGAAATAGTTTTGAATACATACTTTTTGATTTGAGATTGAATTGTTTTAGTTGGTGTCTATAAATCGGAAAAAGCCGATTATACAAAAGTCGAGGAGGTTTTCAAAGCAATCGGAATTGCTAGGATTACAATTAAGTCAATATGTCGTATAAAAAAAGGTAAACATGTCGACAATAATTCACCTAGCCTTCTTCAGTTTTGTCATTCTAGCCCAGATGAGTGAACCCTGAAGCCAAAAGCAGAAAGCCACCACAAGGCCAAAGAATTTAAAGGAATATATATGTACGCAAAGATAGGACGCCCACGCAAAACCTGAGTTGCTTCGAGGGCATCTTTGCGTATTTTGAGAACAAAACTCAACAAGGAGAGAATAAAGAACAACTACAAATTAGAAGCAGTTAATTTTTTTGACAAACTCTTTTGTTTCATCATTCATCGACTGTCCAGTTCAGTACGATGAATTGATGCCATTAAATCAGCCAAACAACAAATAAGCATCTTTGCTACACTTGAACAACGAAAAATATTGTACAAAAAATAAATCGATCCACAAATACTAACGCCTCAAAATCCACTACTACCAGCAGTCTAACCAATACGATCTCAAAATGTGCTACCACTAGCAATACCAGAACCATCGCTACTAACACAAGAGCTATTTCCTCCGTCAAATTCACAATCATTACTACCAACACCGCCACCAGCACCACCAAAACCATCTTGAAGAATCTCAATGGCATAAATACATCGATAGCTCCTCAAAACGGATACCTATGTGTTTGGGGTTATAATCCATGCTCGCTCATCAGACAAAAACTTAATGAATTAGCCGTCAAATTAAAAACAACATCTAAAAACGCAATCTCTGATATAATCTTTTTCGCAAAGACTTGGTTTAATGAGTTTTTACAAGCAGAATTGGCAGGTTATAACCTGCATTGACAAGATTGGGGTTCTTGCGGAGGTGATATGGCTTTATACATCAAGAAAAGTACCAGTGCTCGTGAACTCAAAATGAGCCATTTAAACTCTAAAAAGGTTGAACAAGTTTGGCAGTCTATTGCTTTTGGCAATGAAAATATTATTCTTGGATCATTGTACCAAATTCATGATTTAAACGACGCGGTGCTCCTTGAGGCAATAACGTCACTAGCTAAATCGAAGGCGATACTAAACAATATTAGATGCGCAACGATGCTGGTTTACTGTGATTTTATTTTCGCACACACAAATTACAAACAAATAGATGCAGGTGGTGGAGTAGCCATGTGTTTCCAAAAACTGACCTTGCGATACAATTTTTCAGCCATGCCTAGCGGATAATCACGTATCACAGGTTATAACTTTTCAGACATATAAACAATCCCTGCTAAGCGCACCATAAAATATTCTAGACCTAATCAACAGTGACAAGCCAGATCGTATCGTTGACATTAAAGAGGAAACGCCAATGGGGACTACAGCACAAGGACAAACACACAGCCTAATCTTGGGCATTTTTATGACCACAAACATTGAAAAGAAGCATCAATTAAGTATGCGGAATAAAGCAGGTATATGGAATAAAGTAGAGTACAAAGAAATATCAAAATACATAAAATTGCTCGACTGGAAAACTTTATTTAGTGGCCTCTTAACTAACGAATGTTTTCACAGACAATTACAGAGGCAATAAATAAATAAAAGAAATCTGTGGTCAAAGTATTGAGCTGCTGGGCGCTTTACGCATGAAATCCTTAGTAAAAAGTATAACAAATTATACAAATAGATTATTTCTTTCATGCATATATATTTTATATAAGCCTCAAAGAATAACCCAAAATTGATTCACACCTATATTAAAAAAATGAAAAAGTTAAACACCATATACGAGGTTTAGAGGACAGTACAGTTAAAAGCACAGTGGATAAGGAGAAAATATCTAGAATTTTAGATGAGTACTTTCGTTCGATTTTCGTAATCGAGCCGCATGGTCCGATTCCAGATATCAAACAAAGGACGGTACGACGCAGTTTATCGCACGCGATAAAGTACAGAAAAGACTTGACTAGAACAAGACAATGGGCATTAATCCATCTGGAAACACTTGATTTTTTAACAGAAGCTATATACCAGGGATACGCTGCAGACGTAATCTTCACGGATCTGGTAAAAGCCTTTGACAGATTTCCACACAATAGGTTTCCTTACAAAATTAAAAACTACGGAATCAAATAGGAGCTTCACGCAAAGATTAAAGCGTGGCTCTCAGGGAGGCAGCAGATAGTCGTAATTGGAGAACGTATATTAAATTGGGAAAACGTTATTAGCGGCGTACCGCAAGGTTCAGTCTTAGTTCCATTACTGTTTGTTCTGTACAAGCTCTATACTGATAAAAGAAAAATTATTGGAGTCTTAAAATCCAACCAGGACGCGGAAAGTCTTTAAGCAGACTTAGACAAAGCCATTGAATGGTCACATTTAATGGCTTTGTCTGATCTTAAACTTAATATTCAAGTTTCAACAACTGCGGTGAACTCTAACCGCTCCTTAGGGAGGCAGAAAAAAGCTTTTCTCAGCCGTAGTTTTTGAATGTAAAACATACTGAACACCACATATGTTCGTCCTCACCTCGAGTATGCTATCCAAGCGTACACCCTTCTATGTCTACCTGTTGGTACAAGTGGTTATCATACCAACGGGTAGACATAGAAGCGCTAGAAAAAGTTCAAAATTGTGCTTCAAAAACCATTTCTGAGATTAGGCATTGCACCGCTGAACAGCGAAGAGTCATGTTAGGTCTTGTGATTGTGATGAACAAGTTCATACGTGAAATCGATGAAATAAACTTTCACGTACCAGTCAATCGTTCTTCGTTGTATATTATGCATAGTGATTATCAACAACTTGCACAGCAAAGAGTATTCGATTGCATGCCAAGAGAAATTCTTAAGGAACCGTGCTGTATTGCAGTGGAATAAGTTGCCGCAAATAGTAGTTGACGCGACTTCGGTCAACATGATGATGATCGACAAGATGAACATTCAAATTCGTTAAAAAAGAATTTTCAAACGATAACTGAAAATAAATCTTTAAGTGTTTCTAGTATTCTATTATGTTCTTAAAGTATGGTACTTGTATCGCAAATGAGCACAAGTTTATTAAGACTGTTAGTATAGAGGAACCTGATGCAGCGCATCTTCGTTGATTATTTAAACATAGCAACATTATTAAATTTTCTGAAGTCTCTAGATTTCTTACAGATTGTTGTAAATATTTTAAATTATTGACCACTGAAAATAAACTACAAATGGCCTTTTTTTCATGAAAAATCAAGAAGGCCGTGTAGTTTTAAGTTGAACATGCTCAGTCTAATCAGATTGAGGGTGGAATGCGAGAAGTGATCTTTAAATTCGAAGTCATACTTCAAGTCTGAAACTTTACTTAAACAAATGCAAAGAGCAAACTTGAAATTCCAATTTATATTTTAAGTCTGACGACTGACTTAAGTGTAATGCAAGAAACAAACTTGATATGAATTTGTTCTAGAAAACTCATATTTTAAGTCGTTATTGTGTTTTTGAGAAAATTCTTTATTTAGTTTCAATGCTGAGCTTCCTCCTATAATATTCCTGAACTGCTAGAGTATCTACTCTAGAGAGACTGCTAGAGTCAAAATGTTTCTACAATTCTCCTAAACACTCTAGAACGTTCAAGAAACTACCAGAACTTTCAAGAAACTATTAGTACGTTCTTGAAAATTCCAAAAGTAGCTGTACAAGTATAAAGGTACAGGTGTCTTGAACCAAGATTCCAATTCGTGTTGTTACAGACTGAAAAAATAAAAATTCGTAGTTGAAGATAAGTTATTTATTTGATATGGCATCTAGAGATTGTTTGCATTCAGTTGATTCATTCTGCTACATGTGCGGACAATTCATGAAAACAAAAGCGAAAAAGTATTCTGTGGAAGCAAGTCGTATATTGTGCGAGGCCTAAAAGATATACTTCAGAATTGGGGACCGAGACAAATCTCGGGCACCGCATTTCACATGCGAATATTGCAAGAAAACATTTAAAGGTAAACTGAACAATTGCTTCTCGCTTCGATATGTTTTAATTTATTTTTCAATGCATTAAAAAAAATTTCAATGCATTAGATCTAGTTTATTTCAAGGAGTTGTAATTTACAAAGCTTTGTCGCATGTAATCCTATTGAATAGCGCCTATTTATAGATACCATCCTAGAGCCTCAAAGCCGTGTTGCTTCAAAACCGAAACAACTACCCGTCTCTCCCGATGGCCCACTCTGTGCATCTCAAAGAGGACTACACTAGTGTGCAAATGTTGCTGAGTGCATCAAAGTATGACAACTACAAATGGGAGGTCATCGGTGACTTCTAAATGGTATCATTTCTCATGGGTCTTCAAGGAGGTTTCACAAAATCTCCTTGTTTCTCAGAGACAGCCGTGATACTAAGGCGCAATATCGCACAAAGAAATAACAACAATGGATCAATTTTTCTGTTGGAAAGAGCAATGTAAAATGAGCAACTGGAGCCGTTTTGTTGCAACTGTTTAAGGTTTCCTAGGTGACAAAGCTAAAAATTATGTGAAATTGGTGCAGACTCTAAAAAAAAGAATCACGCCAAAATGAAATACAGAATGTCTCTAAAAGTCCATTTCATTAATTTGCATCTCGACAAATTCAAGAAAAACATGAGCACTTACTCCGAGGAGCAAAGCGAACGCTTTCATTAAGATATATTTGACTTTGAGCGTGGTTACCAAGTGCAGTATAACAAAAATATGATGGGGGATTACATTTGGGAACTTCTTTAAGAGAGTGATTCACAGTACAATCGTAAACCTAAAAAATCTAAAAATTTCTGAACCTTGTTGAGTGGTTTCCAACTGTATTTGTCAACTCCTTATGCAATTTTTGTTTTTATCTGTATATATATATATATGTATATATATATATATGTATATATATATATATATATATATATATATATATATATATATATATATATATATATATATATATATATATATATATATATATATATATATTATATATATATATATATATATATATATATATATATATATATATATATATATATATATATATATATATATATATATCATTGACATATATCATTGACAGACCCAGGAGTTTTGGTGGTGGTGGGGACGGAGGGAGGGGGCGATGAGTTTATGTTGAAATTTTTTTTTGTATATTGTACCATATTTGCGTCTCTTAAAAAAAAGATAGTTCCCTATTTCTATTTTAGGACTTTCAGATTTTGATAGTTGCGGGATGCATAACCTCATCCCCCCCCCTAGATTCGTCACTGATTTAAATGCATATATATATATATTATATATATATATATATATATATATATATATATATATATATATATATATATATATATATATATATATATATATATGCATGTATATATGTGCATATATATATAAAATTTAAAAACTTCAAAAAACCGAATAAAATAAATAAAATTTAAAGATAAGTAATCTATTTTTCTTTAAATTTAAATTTTGAAAAACTTTTTCAAAAGGTTATTGAAAATAAACTTTTGAAAAGGTATAAACTGTACTGATAATAGTTATAAGTATAGTTTATATTTACAAAGTTGATATGCAATTATGTTATTTATTAAATAATGTTAAGGCCCACAACTTGCCTTCAATCTTTAACTCAAATAGCCAACTTTTTAACTCGCTCTCCAGACAATTGATATATTTCGTCATCTTCATAATAAATTTTTTACAATAATATTTTTGAGTTAAAATGTGACGGCAGAAGAAAAAAGTCTTATCATCCAGCCCCGTTGTATCATTTACATATTAAACAAAAAATAATCTATCATTTAAAAAAAAATTATTACAATCTCAGTAAAGTAATATTAAATACTTTTAAATGAAGTGTTACATTTTTTTTTTCGAATACAATACAACTTAAGATAAAAAAGATAAATACAATTTAAAGATAAGTAATAATGTAAAGGCCTATGTCGTTTTTTTACGAAAGAAAAAGTTAAAAAGTAAAAGAGAATAAAATAAAAATTAAAAATAATATGTTTATTTAAGATACTTTTAAAAGTCTAAATTGAAGTTGTAGTTTTACTATTATTTTGGAAAAAAAAGTTCCACAAATGTGGCCTTCGGTAAGTTATTGAGAATTCGGATTGTTTTAGCAAAGTTTTTTTGTACCTGATAATTAAGCAAAAACTATTATCTCATTATTCTTTATCATCACAATCTCCGTACCATCGTACCTCTTTTAACTGCCATAAAGTTGACTGGGACTTTTTCCGTGATTTTCTTCGTGATGGTCTTTCCCAGCTACCACACATACGTTGATAAAACGTTAGAACAATGTTGCGCATAACCTTTCGCTATTAAGTAATGTAATAAGTAAACTATATTAATAAACTTTATTAATAATAACTTTATTACTCTAATATAAAAAACCCACAAGTAAGACTTCTAAAAAGTTTTAGTGTGTGTTTTTTTCCGTATATTACAGGGTTATTAACAAGGAAGTTTAACATACATATTTGATCCCTTAACTGTTATGTATATATGCATATATATATATATATATATATATATATATATATATATATATATATTATATATATATATATATATATATATATATGTATATATATATATATATATATATATATATATATATATATATATATATACATATATATATATATATATATATATATATATATATCATTTGATATAGTTATAATAAAACTAAACCTACTGGAAGTTATAATGAAAATAAAATAAACAAATAGTAATATGGAAATGCACATAGTTAAGTTAAAGTTAATCTATGAAATAACAGCTTTATGCGATCTTGGCTAAATTTGAGTAAGATAAATATATCAAAAGTAAATAATAATACTAGAAAGAAACTAAGTATACTTAGTTTCTTTCCACAGTAATAGCATATATATCCACCTAAGTGGATATATGCTATTACTGTGCTATTACTATGGTGCTTCAAAAATACCTAATATGACACCATACTGAACTCTCACACATGAGGGCCCATTTCTATCCATATAAGCTTCTGTACACGAAGCTGATTTAATACTTCTTTTTCTTTGAACGCTACTGCTGATTTATGAACACCAGTAAAGTTTCTCTACATAGAACAGTTATCAACTTTTGTCAAATCTTGATATTTTTTTTGTGACGGAATTCTATAAAAATGTTAACTAACAAAACAAAAAAATCACAATGATAATACCATATATGCTATTACTCTGGCAATTTTGTTACTTTATTAGTCATTATTTTATAGAATATATTTTAATGATATCATTGTTTTGTTAAATTTCTTGCTTAACGTACCTATGAAAAGTAATGCTATCAGCATTACTTTTCATAGGTATGTTAACCTGCTGTGCCCATAAGCAAAACAAGTCATATCAAATCATATCTTTTTATTAAATTTATAGCCTACACTCAGTATAAATCATGTAAAGCTAAAAAAAAAAAGATTTATTTAATAAATATGTATTTAGTTGCTATGTTCTTATAAGAACATTCTATTTTGTAATTACTCAAAATTTTGAATAATTTTAAATTTTTATTTTTCTAACACCTCTTCTTTTCTTTTTGTAAGTTAATATGTTAAAGTATAAAATTCAGAAATATTATTTAAAAATATAGAATTAATTTGCTTTATTGAAAAAACTTTCCCTTTTTAAATACTCTGCCGCTATTGGTTGCAAAGTTTTTTTCCGATTTCCCTTTTAAATAAACGCCTTTTTAGTCTTTCAAGTTTGTGTTGTATATTTAATAATTTGATCAATCAACATATCTGCTTCAACTTAAATTATTTAAAATGTTCTACGGTTTGAAATTTTACAGGAAAAAAATTCAGGACCAACAATACTGTTGATAAAAAATGCAATAGCCAGAACATTTGATTACAATTATATAATTGATGAATTTGTTAACAAAACCTCTTAAAAAAAAGGCTAGAAAAGTTGTTTTATATATGTATAACTTGTTTGATAAGAATTAAATAAAATCGAATTCAATTTAACTAAAAAAAAATATTATTAGAGTGAACTCGATGCTTGCTAGTGTTTTTATTGGGCCTTAAAGGCGAAGGCTCCAAAACACCCCAAACTATTTTAAAAAAATTATCTAAGTAAAAATAAAAAACTTTTCAGTATTTTTATAAAAGATTACCTAAATAAAAATAAAAAACTTTTTAGTAGTATGTAAGTTAGACTAGTTAATAGTATTTTCTATAAATTAATTATTATTAATCAATATTAATGTTTATATTTTTTTTAAAGAAACTAAAATAGTGACCAGGTAATTTGTGATATTGCTAATATATCAAAACAACTTTTCAACATAGTTAAATTCAAATAATTTATGCAAATTAATATTTGACGAAACTTTTATTTTCTAAATACATTAAAGAAAGGAATGTTATAAAACCTTTTATGCAAAAAATGCATCAAGGGTTTCATAAAGCAAAGCAACTAATTAAAATTTTTTTGTAAAACAATCATGTTGTTTTGCCGCTCTAGAATTAAACTTTAAAAAAAGCAATCGGTCAAAGTTAAAGGAGAACAAAGGTTTCACTTTGTTTCAGCTTCATCGAAATCCTTTGTCAGCGAAAATAAGCGCACTAATTAATATAATTAAATATATAATTAAAATATAAAGTATAATTAGAGACGAATATGCCCATGAATAAAATTCAAGTAAAAAAAAAAATTTAAAGATATATAAAATAGAGAAAAATTTTTATAATGACAATTCACTTTTTTGCATAGTAACACTTAACACTTATTAACACTTCAAAATTTTCCATTCGTAATGCAGTTTCGTTGCATCTTGGTTGTTATTGCGTTGCAGATACTTAATTTAGTTTCGTTGCAATTACGCAAAACTATTTTGTTTTGCGTAGTAAAATCTTAAACTAATTACAAGCATGGAAAGTAAAATATACGTTTAAAGTCAATACAATTAAGCTAAGTACAATTAGATCAATTTGTTGTTTTGATACTTAAGCAATTAAATTTTTGTAACTATAAAAATTACCTGGTCAAATTTTTTTCAGCTATAAAAAAAGGAGTTAACATTATTATTAAAAAATATTTTTTAATTTATTGAAAATGCTATTTACATTTTTAACTTACACGCTATTGGTGAGTTTCTTGTTTTTACTTTTGTCGTGTTTAAAATTTTCTTTCAAAATATTTAAGTAACCTCTTCTATTTTTACTTTAAAAATTTTTTAAATTTGCTTCAAGTTGTGAAATTTAAAATCTGAATTAAACTTAACTATCATGTAAATCAATTTTATTCTAAAAATTTAAATTTTTTACTAATAATAAATGAAAAAAATTTGCAATTTTGGAAAATTCCATTAAAAACAAAGATTTTAATTTTACAGTTTTCTTTTTTTATTTGCTTTTTATTTAATTTATTATTTATTTTTTTCTTGCAAGTTTTATACTTATATATTTTTAATTTTAGGCAGCAATGTTTGAAACAGCACCACTAATTTATCAACCATGTCCCTTCCACGAACATGACGATCCTACGCGTGTATTAAAGATATTACTCGAAAACTTCAATGTTTTTAATTCAACAATAAAAGATCTTTCTAAATCAAATCAAAATCACGAAAATCCAAAAAACAGCCTAGTTAGTTTTCATACATTTACAAATAAAGCACCAGTGTGTGAAACAAAATCAATTGAAGTACCCGATCTTATTGGTAAAGTTACTATTCCAAGAAAAATAACGGAGGTAACACTCGTAAACTCTTTAAACGCAAATAAATGTAAAAAAGTAAAAAAAGAAATCGTATATTTAGAGGAAGAAAAATCTTGCAATAAGTATATAGATGCGCGCATGTACATTGTAAAGATCAGAGATATCGTAGTAGCCTACGAACATATGATTTAAATAAACTTAAAAAAATTAAACTATCATAAAGCGGTAGTGGTTCCGAGTTCGATCCCCAACACGTCCCTGGTAGCACCGCGGTCGACTCGTTTCTCCGCGCAAAAATTAAACTAATCATAAGCTTTTTTGTTGACCAAAAAGATGCTTTTATAAACTTAATATAACTTTTTTAAATTTGGTGTGAAAATTTTTGTACTTATAAATCTATATTTTGTTATTTAGTAAGGTTAACAATATTTATAAAAACAACTATAAGCATTTATATATTTTATATTGTATGGACATTATATTTTTATATTTATTGTGTATTTTTATATGTGAAGTTTTTTAGAACTTTGATCAAAAACAAATAAGTTAATAGCTACAAAACTACATTAAGTAGCAATTAAAAAAATACTTTCTTGATATTATAGTCAGTTACAATAATAAAATTAACAACAATAATAATAATAATAATTATAGTAATAATAACAATAATAATGATAATAGTAATATCCTTATCTAAAATTCTGTGGCGTGTATACCTAATACAGCTTTTAAGCTTACTTAGTATATAAGTTAAAAAGCTTGTTGTATACATACCACAATTGTGTGTATAAATACGACAGTTTTTTAGATAGCAATATTGTCTACCTAAGAGTTATAGTTATGTTTTAGAAAACTCCAAAGCTGCAATATGCAGCTGTCAACATATTGCTCTAAAATGGCTGAAACTAAAACCGCGCAATGCGTATACATATTGTTCTAGCGATAGAAAGTTATAGTCACCTTGTAGTTGTAGAATTGTCGCTGTGTAGTGGCTACCAAGCCAACACATACACATTGGGAAAACTTTGAATTTGCATTCTATTTTCTGATTCAAGCTCAAAGTTAATTTAATATCATGTGTTTAGCAATGATGGAAATTAAAAGATTAATACCGAGGCAATTAAAAATAGCTTGCGCAGTTACATTGGTTCAACGTATGTAAAAACATCGCAAAAATTGATTGTTTTTATAATCTAAACCCAGCATTGATCCAATATGTATAAACCAACGTTGGTTCAATGTATATGAATCAAAGTTCTTTCCATGTATATATTCTAATGTTGCGAGTATATAATCATACAACGTAAATAAAATCATCTGTAAATCTTGAAATGTTAAACCAGATTAGATAGAAATATTTGCTCTCTCTCTCTCTCTCTCTCTCTCTCTCTCTCTCTCTATATATATATATATATATATATATATATATATATATATATATATATATATATATATATATATATATATATATATATATATATATATATATATATATATATATATATATATATATATATATATATATATATATATATATATATATATATATATATATATATATATATATATATATATATATATATATATATATAGTATATATATATATATATATATATATATATATATATATATATATATATATATATATATATATATATATATATATGTATATATATATATATATATGTATATATATATATATATATATATATATATATATATATATATATATATATATATATATATATATATGTATATATATATATATATATATATATATATATATATATATATATATATATATATATATATATATATATATATATATATATTTATATATATATATAGGGGAGGAGAGCTTGGCCCTCATAGACTGAGTGGGACGTCATGGTCATAGTTATAAGGAAAAAATTAGTAAAAACAACTTTGCTTTGTTTTATGGTTTTAAACCCCTTTTGCTTCATCTGCTCCTTTATTAGTAGCTTTAGCACGGATTTTGAGCACCGGAAAAAATTCTTTCGATCCATATTTTAGAAACACCTAGAATGTTTTGTTAGTTATAATTAGTTTATAAACAAAGATTTCAAAATTATATTTTGAAATCTTTGTTTATAATCAACATCAACACTTATCTTAACTGTAAACCAAAAGCCTCACTTCAGTAAGTTTCATTAACGCATCAAAAGTGAACTTTTAACATTTTCACCAACAATTTGAGCAAAAATTGATTTTTTCTTACGAGATTTAAAGAAGACAATTCGTCTACTTTAAACCCGATGCAAAATCTCAAATACTTGATAACTGGCTGGGTACTGGTAGAGGCAAGGCGGCTTATTTGCTTAAAAATGCAGCCCTATAATTCTCTCTTTTGTTTCAACAGTCAAATACTACTTGAAAAAGTAGCGCTTTTATCAAGATATTTCAACAAATTTCTTGTTTACTTCAACTTCTTCAACAACATTGTGGGTGTTCACCCATAAAATGCACTACCTAATGAAGTTGTCAGTGCTATCAATGTCGACTGCTTCAAAGAAAATTTTGATCAGCTACCATTATAATTATAACTGCGGAGCATCTTCTTTGCAATCGTGTACAAGCTAGCATGGCTAACTGTTTATGGGCTTAAGGAATACTTCCAGTTTCATCTAATTCAACTACAACTAAATCCTATTTTTTTCGTAAAAAATAGTTTACAATTAATTATAATAATAGAAGTTAAAATAAAACATTAAGTGCATTTTTGTTCCGTATACTAAAGTTTCAACCTTAAATACAAAAACGAAGATTTCTCATTGTCATTCATTAAAATGTTTTCTAATTATTTATAGAAAACAACGAAAAAAAAATTATAAAAAAAAAATCCGACGCTCCTTGAAGCAAAGATATTTAGTCAATTACCAGCTAATGGAGAGGTTTTACGCCTTTATGTATATATCTTACAAGGTTTTATTTGAAATTAACTAGTGAAAAAAAAGTTGTATCTGTAGTTTGCGAGTATAAAAGAATATTTTTTGGAAAAGTGAATATATTCTGGAAAATGGAAGGAATTCAAACAAAACAGAATAAAAACTTTTAGAATGTTACTGAATCTGATACATCTTGAAAAGAACTTGATTAAAAATGTAAAAAATAAATTTTATACAGCTTAAATTCTTAGTGTTACTAATATGTTGTCATCTCTGTTTGATATTGCAGCATCAAATGCAGAAGATTTGATTATATATATATTATATATATATATGTATATATATATATATATATATATATATATATATATATATATATATATATATATATATATATATATATATATATATATATATATATATATATATATATATATATATATATATATATATATATTTTGTCAGAATTTTTTAAAAAATAACATTAATTTTGAGTTTCTTTGTACTTGGTCCAAGTTTAGTCCCAGTTTGCCTTAATATTTTCAATTTATAGCAATCATTTATTTGCTTGTAGGCATTTATTGTCTACAATTATTTATTGTAGGCAATTGTAGGTGAAACTTCGTTTGAATAAATTTCTATTTGATTTTAGTTTAAACTAAGAAACTATATATAAAACTGTTTGATAATATGAACATAGCTAAATATACTAATAAATATATGTAAGAAGTTAATTTAGGAATATTTTAGGGAAAACGCTTTAAAAAGGGTTGTAAGGAGGGTTTTATATAAAAAATTTTCAAAAATAATATGTCATAAGGCGTTACTAAACTAAATTAATCAAAAAAACTATTAAGAATGTGAACACAATTATTTATCAAAAACAAGTCTTTTTTTTCATTATTTTAGAAAAGAAACACTTAAAAAAGAGTGGCGGTGCTTCAAAAAATCATCAAGATCAAACAGAAACTATATATAAATCTTTGAAAAACAAAAACACCTGCAAACAAAAAAATATACAAGAACTTTAAAAATCTATTTGAAAAAGTTTGCAAAAACTTAAAAATCTTACTCTTAATTACTTTTAAAAATTTAAAAATCTTACTCCTAATTACCTTTAAGAATTAGAGATGTACCTGATATTTTTGCCGGATATGCCGGATATTGAACGGATATTGCCGGATATGCCGGATATTGAACTTTTCTAAAGTTCTATAAGTGTTTATGAAGATAAAACAAGTCTTGCTAGTCTACAATAAATAGAATTCAAGATCTTATTTTAAAAAATCAAAAGAAAAAATGACATGATTCATTATGACATGGGATATGTGCTGTATGACATGGGATATGTGCTGACGAAGTATAGAAAATAGTAATGAAAAAACAAAAGTTTGGCTGTAAAAATGATTTTTTCTTATGCATTATTAACGCATATACCTGCGTTACACCAGTTTTTTTTTTTGATTTTATTTTTTTAAATCTTGAACACTATTTAATGCAGAATGGCAAGACTTGATTTTTCTTCATAAACACTTATAGAACTTTAGAAAAATTCAAATCCGGGATATCCCGCACCTCTATTAAAAATGACGCAAAATGCACATGGCAAATAATGAAAGAAATTATTGGAAAACAAAAAGCATGCTACAGTTTTCTGCCAAAAATGGTTAGAGTCGAAAATAAATGTTTGTATGAACCAAGAACTATAGCTCAAATAACAACTTTGTTGTCCCAAAATATAATTCAAAACTAATTTCATATTCAGTTCTTTATCTTGGACCTTACTTGCGGAAAATATTTCCGCGTAGTAAATTGTAAATACACATAAAACTAGTAGAGAGGAGTTTAAAAATGAATCAAAACAGGCATTCTTACTTATGGATATTTAATATATCCGATTTTAAATGTTTTTTTTAATTACAAAAATTATGTCACTGAGTGAATCAACATTTTTTTTTCATTACCTTAATTATGGTAATACCTCTATGGGGGTTGCTAATTTATTTACGTTATTTGTATGAAGTGTACTAATTTATTTATATCATTTCTATGGTGTATATTTATTTACTTTTTATTTTTAAATCTTAGTTTAAATTTTTAAGTTTTAAGCAAATGATTATATCTTATTTATTTTTTCTTACTCTTTAAATTGTTACCTATTTTACTTTTATATTTTTTTAAATAAATAGTTCGTTAACTATAGATATTTAAGTACTACGGTTTTTGTAAATACGTGAGAATGGGGCTCGGTGATAAAGCTAAACAAGTCTTCTTCTTGCCCTGCCAATATTTATATTTATTTATATGCTTCGAAACTGTATGTATTATTTAACGGCAAAATTAAACAATTAAAAAAAAAAGGCGATTTACAAATTATTCGAGTTCTTTTATTTGAAATTAGCATGGTTTTATCAGTGTATTATATCCAAACAAGAGCTTTAGATAGTATAACTTTTTTTTGCTTCAGTTTTTTTTAATACTTAAACAAACTTTTTTTTTTTTCATAATTTTCAAAACATTGTTACTATCCATAATAGTGAATCTAAACCATTTTTGAGTCTTTAGGTCGATTCCGCTCATCAGCGTTAACATGAATATAGTTAAAATCTTTTTAAAAAGTTCCTTAATTTACTATTGATCTTAGTTCTAATCGGTTCTGAAATATATTAACTATATATAGTTGTCAAAATGCTATATTTCTATCAATTTTCACAAAAATATCTAGAATTCCGACCAAGAAAGAGCTAATAATTATAGAAAATTGCCAATAAACGATCAAAACAGATCACATTGATAAACAGTAATGTTCATTCTACCTAAAAAACGTATTTATTTAAAATCTCACTAACATTTGGACAAGCGATTGTGATTTTAAGAAGAATTTTTTTTAAAAAACAAAGAACCATTGTTTTGGGTATTTTTTGGCATAAACATTTATATTCTATGATTCCGCAAATTTATCATTTTAATTTTTTTCGTCTTTTCATAATTCGCAGACCTGATCATTTAACAGAAATGTATCGAAGTCAACAAAATATTATACAGACGCTGTAATATTTTAAAATTGCCTTAACTACCGAGTATAGTCAAAAGTTTTGAACGCTAAGAGATTATTGCATTAAAACTTTTATTGATAATTACAATTTATTGATAAGTATAAATTTATTTGAAATCGGTAAAAAAAAAAAATACGTTTAGGGCAGTTGTGGCCAAAGTATTAGGGCTTTTTTGTTCCCAGACTCCACTCACTTTTTTTATATCTATTGAAGCAACTACATTTTTTACAGTAAACCTATATAAATATATATATGACGAATTTTAATCCACCTTTATCTTACTAAAATTTATTGTTATTTTACATGGTTTGAATTGAAATTGAACAGCAGCAGTGAGTAGTGGTTTGAATTCTGGCTTCATAACTGAAGGTCCATGGTTCAAACCCAGCACACAGCTCAAGCCATATATGCAATATTGGTAAGGAAGGAAGCGTGAACTTCCTAGTTGAATGCTACTCCGTGTTGCTTAGTAAAAAGACCGTATACAAGTTTACTCTAAAACGTAAGTTGCTTCAATAGTTATAGAGAAAGTTGATTTTTTTTAAATATAAAAACTTAAGCAAAAAAAAAAAAAAATTTTATCAGAATGATACTTTATCTTATACATATTAGATGTATTGAGTGTCGAGAATTTGATAAAGCATGAAAAAAAAAGTTGTGCAGCTCAACTTCTAAAAATCATTATAAAACTGTCAAATCTGTTTAATGTTACATCATATTTCAATGTTGCAACATCATATTTCATGTATCAGGAATTCTGGATCAGGAACTTTGTAAAGACATCAATAGTAAGATTCTAAAGTTTTATCTTTTTTTTAGATTTAACTGAATAAGAATTGTTCGAATAGACTTAAATAATTTTAAAAACTTTTATTTTCAAAATATTTTAGTTTTAAAATTTTAAAAACAAAATAACTATACAGAATAATTTTAAAAACAAATTTTAAAATTGTTTTGTAAGAGGCGGTAACTTCGCCACTAATTCTTTCAATATAAGTAACTTAACGATTAAAAATGAAACGTATTTTTTTTTTTATTGTTAATAATATTTTTATAAACTTTACATACTTTAATTTTTTTTTTTTTTAATAATTAGAACAGAAAAAATGGGGTGGCGAAATTATCCCAATAAAGTTTAATTTAAGGAAATTTTGCCACCTATGTTATTTACAACATAAACTTTTTTATTTTAAATTATGAATATTAAAAACACATTTACAATCAGTTAAATTAAAGAAATCTAACAGTATTCAATAAGAAGAGGCATGGCCATCGATATCGTGAGGTATCGGGCATGTCTCCTTCCCACCTCCTCCATCTTTTTTAATTTTTTTTTTTTTTTTTTAGAAATGTAGGTTTATAAAAGATTTGTTAATGTACCAGCCCTAGCTATCCTTTCTGCATATTGATTTTTTATTTTTTTTACATTTTTGTCCTTGTTTACAAAGATAAATAGACAAGGCTTCTGAAAGAAGATCATTATGATGTTATCATCAGAACCTTTAACAAGTTTTTTAAAATCAATACATTAAGAAAACTAAAAAATTAAAATAAATCATGATATAAATTGGAAATATAAATCAAACCACTAATGTTGAATTCTTCATTCTAGTGTCCTTCGAGGTATACAGTAAACTCTTAAAAAAGTTCCGGTAAATATACGAACTTTTAGGCATTTTGCCTGAACTAGTTTGCTTCAAAAAGTGCCAGACGAATATTCAGGCAAATTACCTGAACCTGAACTATTTGCTTAAAAAATCTAACCAACCACGATAGGTAACCTGAACTATAGTTCAGGAAAAGTATTGGTAAATTATACGAACTTCAGGCGTTTTGCCTGAACTAGTTTGCTTCATAAAGTGCCAGACGAACATTCCGGTAATTCATCTGAACCTGAACTGTTTGTTATAAAAGCCTGAACATCTGCGATAGCAGATAACCTGAAATTGAACATCTGCGATAGCAGGTAACCTGAAATAGTTTTGTACAAAAACCTGAACTGGCGCACTACAAAATATGATATATAGTTTAAAAAAATATTCTAACACGTTAGAAAGATGCCTTTAATGAGAAAATTCTCGGAGATTTAATATTTATATAGACTTCTTTGTTTGAAAAAATTTATTTCTTTTATATGATCTAAAGGTGTAAAAATATTTAAAAATATTTTAAGATAATCAAAATGTTTTTTTTCCCAAGTTTTTTGCAGTAACGAAAGTATCAATTTTAAAAAAATGCTCAAGTTTGTTCAAATAAACATTTTTGTAATAGCTTCAATATAATTACAAATATTATTACAATTAGAATTATCAGATATATTTACAGATATATTAATCAGATATATTTACAGAAATAAATGAAAAGTTAAGCTATTAAAACTTTTATAAGAACTCCATTTTTTTAAGCTAAGTTTTGATTATTAAACATAATTTAAATAAATTAAATCACGACATAAAACATAAGCTGTAACAAGTGTTTGTTTAAATGAAAATACTTCTAGTCTAAAAGTAAATATTTTGAGTAAGATAAAATAAACATTTCCAAACAATTATATATAACTGTTATACAAGGTAACTGTTATTTTATTGTTTATACCAATATGGCTAACTAGCCGTTTTGGTACACTTAGCCACATATATGTACACATCACAAATTCAATATAAATTACAAAATAAAAAATATAGTGGTATCCACTAAAATAAAAACATTTAAAAGTTTATCCACTTCATTAACTATTTGATTCACAAACAATGACAGATCACTGCCACCTCATGATAACGGCAAATCGTCATTAATACCCATAACTACACGTTGTAAAAAATGTAAAACATGTCTGCATTCTAGCACATATTCAATATCGATAACAAAGTATAGTTTGAGTAAACGGTCTACTGCACTTAACATGCCATTTCTAATTGAAACAACATTGTCTTCTATAAAAATAAATGACTGAATCAAGCTGCCTCGAGCCCCTAGTGTAATAACAAATGGATGCATGAACGAAGTGTGTCTATTTGCACCAATTATAGTCTCCATAGGTGTAGTGTCCTTTGTAAAAATAAAAATAATTAAGATACAATATAGAAGCGAAATTACTATTCACCTAGGTTATAGTACATACTGTTAGAAAAATTAAACTTAAAAAAAAAAACTTACAGGAAAGATTCGAATAAAGTGAGCTGCAACTTCAGCTGTAGACGGTCGATCCTTATTTCTAGGAGGCACTTGAAGAATGTACGGAAGCAAATGAAATGCAAATTCCATATTTCGATCTTTGATTTTTAAAAAGTACATATTTCAGAATAAAGAAAATAGTTTTAGTTCGTGAAAGCTATAAAATATAAAAACAGTAATTAAAGAAGACGATGTGACATACCATTTGAATGTATTAGCTGGCTGTCAAGCTCTAAAAGTAGTTGCTTTACCATTGGATTCGCCTTTCTGCGAGCCCAAGTAATAAAATGAGGAGCGATATCCTCCCATTGCATAAGCAAATCTTGAGCATTTTCAAATGTTGCTGTAAACTCTCTCTGAAACTAATATAATAATAATTAAGGGTCATAAAATGTTTCTCAAACAAAAAATCAATTTTACTCTAGTAATACTCCAGAAGCAGTAATCCAAGACATTAGGATAAACACTACAAAAGAAAAAAACAGTGCTGCTTACATCAAATCCTAAATCTTTTAATGAGGGAAATTTCCGAATAAACTCATGAAAAGGCGGTTTTGATGACTTAATCCAGTTTCTTCGTGATACTCTAGTTTTTTCAAGAATAAATGGTTTTCGATCATACTGAATGTCGTCAAATGACAACTCACTTATAATGTTTCGTTCTTCATTTGAAAAAGGAACTGAAAAAAATAGTTAAGCATCATTTGTTATATATATAAGCATGACTTACAGTTTTATTAGGCTTACCTGCAACATCAAAAGTTGTTAAGGAAATGGGTTTTTGTTTACGAATAGCTTGAGCATGGACACCATCAAACTTTCTAATTGTTTTCAGCCACTCCTCAATATGTCCATGAGGTGTTATTTTCTTTTTGTGCAATTTACTTTAATGTTAACAAGAATATGACCATTTCAAATCTGTACTTAAGTAACATTCCAGTTGTCTCATATTCAACAATGACAAGTTTACCTGTCTGATGCTTATCAAGCAATTTACGAACATCCTAAAAAAGGAGAACTTTTTTGAAAATACTTTTAGAAACTAAAATTAGTCCATATAGTTTTAAAAACAGTTATATTAAAAAATTACAAATTTGACATCGTCTATTCGAATTACTGGACACGGAGTATGAAAAACATTGCTATCTCATGAATATGTTGAATCTGAAAAGGGATTGGAATTTGATACAGAGCTAGTCTGATTAAGTGAAACATGATTATTTGCAATTGTGAAATCAGTTTGTGAACAATCATTCTGCACATAGTCTGTGGATTGTTCCTAAAACATAACAAATAATTCAATTTACTTAAACTTACAAACTGCTATACTTTCAAAATTACTAAAAATATCTCTTTCTTACTCTTTATATATATATATATATATATATATATATATATATATATATATATATATATATATATATATATATATATATATATATATATATATATATATATATATATATATATATATATATATACATATATAAATATACAGCCCTCAGAATTCAGGTCGACATGCCTACCTAACTCCTGAACTTCAAGGTTTGCAGTTCAATCATTATTTGCTTATTGCCGACTAATATTATTTTTCTAATTCTGAGGGTTGTATATATATGTACGTATGTAACTATATTTATAATAAACAGATTGTTTTTACCATAGAAGTTAATAGAAAATATAAAACTATATATAATAAATATTTACAATATCACCAGATATTTCATGGGATAGGTATAGAAAGTTATCTTGACACAATTGATGATTCAAAATAATGTGCATAAATTCACAATTTATTTTTAAACAACAGTAAGATAAAGATAGATTGCAGTATTTGTGGACCAATTTGTTGTGAAAAAATTTACTAAAAAAAAAAAACTTCACTATGAACAAAAATCTGATCAATGTGAAAAAAACATTTTGTTCACATTGTTAAAATTACATCACACAAATGTTTTAAGATTTGGTAAAGTTTCCACTTTTGTGTATCTACTTTATCAATAACACCAGACAAAATAAGTGGCAAATAAATAAACATTGTAAGCATGTGAGCAGAGTGTTGACCTAGTAAAGAGTCAGTACTTTTCATACGTGACTCATTAATAGTACTAGGTTTTGAGCTGCAGACAATACCATAATCCATAAACTTGATGCATCTATTCAGTTCTGCAATGGACATATATTTGACGTCATATAGCACATGATAAAGAAACAATTTAACTTCACACAAAATAACTCCTTCAAAAATATCATGCATTATGTCTGCAGAATCATTTGAATCAGAATGATAATAAGGCAATTCAGTTAAACAACTTAACCATTTAATTCCACAATTCTTATTAGAAATTTCCCTTCGTTGCATCTGCTGAACTTGAGTTGTATAAAACATCTGTTCATAGAACTTGTTTGTCTTCTTTAAAAACATGCTGGATGTCAACTTTTGATATCATACACATGTCACATGGAAAAGAAACAGTACTGAAATTTTCCATATATCCTATTATAGAGTGCAGACCTAAATTGTCTCCAACAACTTGGGTTAGAAAACATCTAAAGTTAGTTTTTTGGCCTTCAATAAAAATATCAAATCCTTTGTCGTGAAGTTTTTGCAATTCATTTACAATCACTTTTATCACTGGCTCTGCTGAATATTTCTTTATGTCTATTGCGTGAGTTAATGCTAACATATGAATGTTGTTCAAGGATGAGTTTGCTGCATGAGGAAAGTTCTTTATCACAAAATAAAAGGCACCAAGTTTATGAATGCCTGTTTTTGATCCAAGAGGATTTGTGGTCTCTACTTCATCGAAGTATATTTGAATAAACAAAGGGAAACTTTTAGGAAACTTAAATTTGGCATATGCCAAGTTTTTACCACTTTCACCACAAAACCAATCTTCGACAAATTTAAAATTAGATATTTGCTCTACTTTTAACATATTCATGGTGTCAGGGTGTAACAACACAAGCTTTATTGTGCTTTCAATAGGTATGTAATAAAACAAATCTTTTACTTTGACTTGTATTTGCTTTTTATTCTTTCTGTCACGTTTTGTATTCCATCGTTCACCCATT
Organism: Hydra vulgaris; assembly: GCF_022113875.1. Classification (NCBI taxonomy): domain Eukaryota; kingdom Metazoa; phylum Cnidaria; class Hydrozoa; order Anthoathecata; family Hydridae; genus Hydra; species Hydra vulgaris. The sequence continues at coordinate 33,392,473 of NC_061169.1, read as the reverse complement.
GAATGTGGTACTGGTTCAACGTACAGGCCTTTATTTTTCAAATATGATAATATTCGATGTTGTGAGTCAATCCCACTAAAAGGTGTTTTCCATCAGTTAAACTCTTCTGTTAAGTTGTCTATTAAATGCTTCTCACACCTACATGTTTCCAATACTGAAACTGTTTTACCTAGTAAATAAGTATGTCTTCAATACGGTTTTATGAACAGTTCTTAACAAACTCTGAAGTACTTAAAGGAATAGAACTGGAAGACATTAAAGCCATAATAAATTTTAATGCTGCTTTTGATATGCCATATTTATCAACAATAGGTGAGGCAACATCTTCAATTTTTTTTTTCAGATCCTTTGTTTATTTTAATATTACTTTTAGCTTCAGAATTAGGTGTTACTGAAATTTCACAACTTATGTTAAATGTTCGATCAATATTAACTACAAAACTGGTATGATCTTTATTTATATGTTTTCTTAGCATATTATATGTAGTAAACAATCGTATACAACCACCGACATTACATCGAAGTTGACAAGGCTCAAATAAAAGATGAACATTCCTCAAGTGATAAATGTAAAAAGAAACAGTTGAAAAATCTTCGGGGCAAAGGTAACAACACATTGACATCCTTAAAAAAAAGTACATAATATTATTAGTTCAATTTTTCTGCTGCAATAACAAACTGAAGCTTTATAGCTTGACTCATTTTTATTTCAATACAATGAAACAAAACAGAGTTCATTTGCACAAATGCATCTCCGTCAATATCTTCACCTTTAAAAAGTAAGTTTACGAAAGATAACATTTTCAAAATTATTTCAACTAATTAAATTTGTTTTATGCATTGTTTAAAACTAATTTTATATGTAGTAAATACTTACTCGACAATTTAGCAGTCGCTTCCACAGAAATTCCTTTTGAAATCAAATTATTAACTAACTCTTGGGTGTTTAAATTTTTCAACATTACCGAGCACATTCTTTTATAACGCGAAAAATTAAGATTAAAAGTTCGTTTTGTTACAGGTACGTGCGTTTTGTCTTTTTTAGTTTAGTTCAGGACTAATTTATATCAACAGTAACTGTTGATCTAAATTAATCCTGAACTGTTCAGGAAAAAGGTATCATAAGAACGCAACGATCGAACTTTCAGTTGTTTCGCCTGAAGTTTCAAGCGTTATTAGTGATTTTGAAAGACATGCAAGTTTGGTTGAATTATTTGTAGTGTTTATTCAAGTCTTATACTGCATTACAGTATGGTATAAATATAATTGTCAATTAAAGTACCTAATGGACATTATTTATTAGAAGAAATAATATGGCTATTTGTATTGCAACTGACAGCAGTATATTTGACAATTCGGTTAAAGACACAAATTTTGTCCTAAACAGCACTATGTCTAGTCTAAGTAGCATTTCTGTCTTTAATGCAAGTGCCGATATTTCAACCTTAATACAAAGTACTTCTGAAAGTGACTCTGAAGTAAATAAAATAAAACTTACAAGGAAAACGCATCAAAAATTGTAATGCTTGGGAACGAAATATTGCTAAGAAAAGGAAAGCTGAAGGAAAGACTTACATAGGGTTCAAGAATAGTAAAAAAACTCATAAGCAGGCGAGAAAAACTGGAAACCCTTGCAACTGTAGGACAAAATGTTTTGATAAAATATCACATATTGTGAAGTTGCAGCTTTTAGAAACTTTCAACAGCATTGCAGATAAAGAAAAACAGGATGTTTTTATTAGAGGACAAATTCAAGTAAAGTCAGTTAAAAGACGTAGGCCTAACTCTGGTAACGGCCCAAAACGTTCATGTTCTTGTGTATATACAATAAAAATGGGAAAAGAAACAAAGAGGGTATGTAAAATAGCCTTTTGTGCAATATATGGAGTGAGTGGGAAAAGGGTTGAACGTATTGTTAAAAATTTGCAAGAAAATATTCCTGCTCCAAGAGATAACCGTGGAAAACACAGAAACCGTCCCAACATGATACCTGAAGACATTGTATACCAAATAGATGATCACATCAACTCTTTTCCAAAGCGAACATCTCATTACAGCAGAACTAACAACCAACATAAATGGTATTTGTCTCCTGATTTAAATATTGTAAAAATGCACAAACTGTATCTGCAAAAATATGAGTCTGCTGTTTATAACAGTTTGGAAAATAAACAAGATTTTATTGAGCCAATAGTTACGTATGATTATTTTTATTGTCACTTCATAACACAGTTTAACTATTCATTTGGTAAGCCTTGATCTGATACCTGCCAGACATGTGAGCGATTGGATAATCTTATTGCAGCAGAAGAAGTCATTGAGGTTAAAAAGGTTTTTTGTACTAAAAAAGAAGTGCATGAAAAAAAAGCCAGCTACTTCTACACACAAATGAAAGTTGATATTACTGAAGTAAAGACAAGTAATAAAGAAGTAGAGCTATTAATATTTGACTATCAGCAAAACATGCCCCTGCCTCACTTGGTAAATGGTGATATTTTTTTTCAAACGCCAGCTTTGGGAATATAATTTTTGTATATACGCAGCCAGTTCTAAAAAGTCTTATTTTTTAATGTATGATGAAACAGTTGGCAAAAAAGGGCAAAATGATGCCAGGGTGCAGAACACGATAGTCCACTTTCTGAGGATAGCTTCACAGACTAAAATATTTTTTTTATTGTGATATATTATTTTAAATAATGAAATACAGTATGTAATTTATAAAATGTGCTTGTTTGTTATTTTTAATTTCTGGTAATCTTTTTATTGGATTTAAATAAAAGAATCACCCACAAGAAAACAGCTAAAGCCTATTTAATACATTTTTTAGGAAATTTAACTTAGTAAATGAATAAATATAGCGCTTATGAAACTTTTTTGGGGTATTATTGATATTTCTAGTCTTGCTTTGTCGGATCTTGATAGTAACAAATTTAATTTTATTTGCTTTGTGCAAAAACGAGCTAACTCCATGAGTTTTTTTTTTTATATTGTCATTAGTATTGATGATACAAAAACAAAATTTCAAATAAACATTCATTTTATACTTAACTACTTAGAACTTGTGTAAAAAATTGAGAGAATATAAAAATTTCAAAGTTAATCAGTTTTTTCCCTCTCCTGAACAATTTGTAAAAATGGAGTTACATCGTTTTTGCACCGGGGTCTTCAATTGTAAAAAAGCAATTTGAACAAATAAAAATCATTTAAGAAATTTGTTTTGAAAAAACAGTTTATTTTTTCAAAACAAATTTTTCTTATTTCCAGGTAAACGAGGTTAAGAATACTTAAAACGAAGACTTTTTACATTCGATGATGGTTTATTTAATTTAGTATTAGTTCTTTGTTTTCGATGATAGTTTATTTAATTTAGTATTAGTTCTTTGTAATTTTATCATATAATATATTATATAATAAAATTATAGAATAAAATATTTATGAGTATCTCATGAAATTGTTTAAAAAAAGGGTTCTCGATGACAAGACTTTACACAGTTTTCTGCGAGTTTCCCTTGACTACATAACTAAAGGTTTAATTTTTCCCTTTTTAAGACTTTTTTTGTCTTTTCAAAATATAAACTAAAAAACTATTTTACATTATTTTATTACTCTGTACATAAAATATATCTTAGTATTATTTCAGTTATTTTCAAAGCATTTTGACTGCATTTGTAATAAAAGTATATATTGTTAAAACTATTTGTAATAAAAGTATGTATTGTTAAAGCTTTGTAGTTGTAAAAAATATATGAAAAAAAAAAAGAAAAAAAAAAAAAAATTAAATTTCTTGATTGATTAAGTAATTATTTATCCAATTATTCATTTATCTAGATTTAAATTTAATTATTTATAAATATTATTAATATCAAATTATACATCCCTATGGATGGAATAGAAAATAGTAGTACCAATCGTAAAACAAGGAAAAATGATTCAAAAGAGCACATTAAAATGCTTAAGCATTTAATTAAAAGAAATAAATCTACAACAAGAATTTCCACTTCTCTTAATTTATCGAAGCGCACACTTCAAAATTTTGTCGTTAAGTTAAACAGAGGATAATTCGACGACATGACTGCATTTAAGTCGTTTTCTGATAAAAAACGAGGTGAAAGACCTATAAACGCTCAAATAAAAAATATTATCGAATTATGCGTACAAGAAAACAATCTTTGCACGCAAGAAGCAATAAAAGAAAATCTTTCTGCAGCAGGCTTTAACATGTCTCAGCCTACTATTTCAAGAAAACTCAAACGCTCGGATTTATTAAGAAAACGTGTTGTGCATGTGCCAGAAGAACGAAATTCAACACGAATTATTAATGCACGCTATGCATTTGCAAACGAAATTAACGGAATTTCAAATGAAAAACTTATTTATTTGGATGAAACTGAATCTAATGTGCACACTAACAGCACATATGGTTATTCGCTAAAAGGTACGCCAGCAATTTTACAGTCATCTGCAAATCGTGGCCATAATCTTAGTTTAATTTGTGCTGTTTCAACAATTGGAGTGCTTGCTAATGAAACAAAAACTGGAGGTTGGAATGCAGATTCATTTTGTGCTTTCATAACTACAATGATGGCACCAGCGATTAGGAATGTGAAATCGCTGGTGCTTCTTATGGACAATTGTAAATTCTACTGGAGTCTTTCTGTTAGTCAAACACTAGCCTCTCATGGTATAGCTACACAGCAGGCACAATGACGTTGAAATAACGTTGAAACAACGTCGCAAACCGACCATATACCACGTTGAAACAACGTTGAAATTTGGTTGAATTGGAAATAAAATCCGACGTCAAAAACTACGACGTTGAAACAACATCGATGATTACGTCGTTTCAACGTTGATCTAACGTCTTATCGACTATATATCAACCATATTTCAACTTTGAATAGGTGATATATTTGATTCATACGTAGTTGATAAGACGTTAGAACAACGTTGAAACAACGTAAATTCAACGTTGATTTTTGTTTTTAATTTTGGTTAAATCCAATTAACTAAAAAATTATCTCAACTTTAATTGCAATAAAATAATACAATAAAAAAGCAATAATTTGCGCAGAGAATATTATATTTCACGTATATTAATCAGATAAAATTAATCATATTAATCAAATAAAATTAATCATATTAATCAGCTAAATTGCTTCAACGGACTTTATATACAATGCAAATAAAGTAAATTGTTTGAAAAAAAAAAAGTTTTATTAATCAGTAATATATTTATCAATTTATCAATAATAACTATTATCAATAGTTCCAGAACAACTAAGAAAAAGTATGAATGTTATACATCGGGTGAATTGCCTTTTACGCGCCGACCACCACCATTCGATCTGTCGAGTGCGTATTTTGATAAAGTCATTATTCCTTTTCTTATTTCAGCAACTGTAGCAGTCACTTTAATTGACAAAACGCTCTCTATAAAAAAGGTATTGCCTAAGTAATTTGCATCAAATACATCAAAAAGTTAAAAATAAAATAGCATTAAAAAAACGAACTGTGATTTTTAAAAAATATATAATTTTACACTTAACTTACAAGTAAATACCTAATGTTTGTTCCTTTAAACTTCTCTTTACCTTTACCGCCAGCCATATTAAATTTCGATTATAAACAATTGGTCAACAACCTGCATTATACATTGTTATTATTATTACAGTTACATTAAAAATTGATAAACATATCTTTTACAAAATACAAATTATTCTCAATGAAAAATTGCACAAACCGCAAAGGTTTCTTACCAAACCGTAATGCAAGTAAGAAAAAGAATTGATACAGGGGAAGAGTTTGGTCCAAGGAGACCACCTTCTAAACGCTAGAAAACACCAAGAGCGGACAGTATAATCAGAAATATCTGCCTGGAAAACAGAAAAAAAGCCACTAAGCTTATCCATGAAGCTGTAATTGTTGTGTCAGACCGGACCATTTGTAGAAGGCTAAAAGAAGAGGAATTGATGTCCAGCCAAGAAAGTCAAAAAGTGACAAAAAAATTCAAAAATATTAAAAATTATGTCAAAAATCTTATATTTATGCAAGATGGTGCAACTTGCCACACAATAAAAAACTGTTATGGCTTAGTTGATGTATTGCTATTGCCAGACAATTCGCATGATTTTAACCCCATAGAAAACATTTGGGAAATAGTAAAGCAAAAGATAGGGAAAAAAAAATCTTACTAATAAGCAAGATCTTATGGAAGAGATTATCAAGATCTGGCATAATAACCCAGAGTTGACAAAAACTATAAAAAATAAATTGCAAGCACGCCACAATGCAATGAAGCAGTTATTGCAAATAAAAGTGCTTTTGCAAAATACTTATACTTTATATATATTTTATATAATTTATTATAATGATCAATAAATATTGAAAATGTTTAACTTTATTTATTTATTTTTATCAAGTACAACTTTATAAATAAAAGAAAAAACTTTAAATTGCACCATTATTATTATATATATATATATATATATATATATATATATATATATATATATATATATATATATATATATATATATATATATATATATATATATATATATATATAATAAATATATAATAAATATATATATATATATATATATATATATAATAAATATATATATAATAAATATATAATAAATATATATATATATATATATATATATATATATATAATAAATATATAATAAATATATATATATAATAAATATATAATAAATTATATATATATAATATATATATATATATATATATATATATATATAATATATATTCATATAAGCATATGTATGTATATATACATACATATATATGTATGTTTATTTATGTACATATATATGTATGTATATATATATAGAGTAAAAAAAAAGGTTTAGAATGCGTTACAAATCAACCTTTGTACTTTAAGGTTGCTCTTTAGCTCAAGGAAATACAAAAGTAAGAGAAAACAGTTACAAAAAAAATTATAATCAGACATAAAAAAAAAAGATTTATTTTATGTCTGATTAGAATTCGTCAAACTTTTAAAAATTATATATATATATATATATATATATATATATATATAAATATATATATATATATATATAAATATAAATATATATATATATATATATATATATATATATAATAAATGTATAATAAATATATAATAAATATATATATAATAAATATATAATAAATATATATATAATAAATATATAAAATATATATATATATATATATATATATATATATAATAAATATATAATAAATATATATATATATATATATATATATATATATATATATATATATATATATATATAATAAATATATAATAAATATATATATAATAAATATATATATATAATAAATATATATATAATATATATATATATATATATATATATATATATATATATACATATATATATACATACATATAATATATATTCATATAAACATATGTATGTATATATACATACATATATATGTATGTTTATTTATGTACATATATATGTATGTATATATATAGAGTAAAAAAAAAGGTTTAGAATGCGTTACAAATCAACCTTTGTACTTTAAGGTTGCTCTTTAGCTCAAGGAAATACAAAAGTAAGAGAAAACAGTTACAAAAAAAATTATAATCAGACATAAAAAAAAAAGATTTATTTTATGTCTGATTAGAATTCGTCAAACTTTTAAAAATATATGCTACACATATTTTTAACACAAGTTTAAAACAAACTATAATAAAAAGATTCAAAAGATTTTTTATTTAAAACTACTTTTAACAAACCTTTGCATCACATTTATTTGTATTTGTCATAATGGTTTTACCTCCAATTTAGGAAAGTTTGTTAACCTAAAGGGTTAAGAAAATAATTGCACCACATTATTTTTAAAGTACATTTATAAAAAGTTACAAGTAGATTAACTTAGGCTAAGTTATAATTAAATACTTAATCAAATCAAAAAACAATAAAAAAAACTGCAAAAAGTCATGGTTTGAAACAACCCATCACTTCTGACCTCACCCAAGAATCATTTAAACTGTTATCATAATCATTAAATTACTGCTGCAAGTTCATTCATAGAATTTCAGAACTATTTGTCATGATATTACTTTAATTACTGGAAAGAGTTTTTACTAACATCTCTTTCTAACAATAAAGATATATCAGAAAGACAAAAGAACCAAACATTAATTAATTTCTAAAAGCGTTGAAACACAAGAACAAAAAATTTATAAAATAAAACATTATTCATAAATTAAATATTAGTTGTGTTAAAATGTCTTAATTTAGCAACCAAAGAAATGTGTAAATCACTGAAGCATAGAAAAAAATGTTCAGAATCTTTTCTTCTTAAATCAACTTGCAGACAGACAATTAATACCTTGAGCTACAGTATGTGGAGTATGCATAAAAATTGTTTTCTGTTTCTTTTTTTGCGTTACAGGAGTAGGTATTTGCTTACTATTCTGTTGGTTATTATGTTTTCTCTTGCATAAGCATGGTAGTGGCTCCTATAAAAATTAATATCAAAATATAACTAATACTTGAATTAAGTATATTTTGAAATAGTTACCGCTATCTGAGTATCACTAGTAGAGGCAAATTCAAATTTATTACATAATTCATGATCTAAGAATATTCATTCAATTTAAAAATGTTTTAAATACATTATATAATAAAGAATATATAATATAGAATATATTTAAACACTGAAAACAACATATACAGAATGAAAGCATGTTAAAAAAACAAGGAAAAAAAGTAATGATTTGAGGTTTATATAAAAAAAAATTACATTTTCTCCATGACATTTACTTTTGAGCAGCGTAAATCTGTGTTAGTTAGATGTGGTTTATGCATTTCATTAAAACAATTTATTACATTTAATGATGGCCAGCACAAAAAATTATCAATCAAATTTTCTCTCTTTATTTCTCTGTATTTTCTATCCAAACAGCTCGAATAAACATTTTGCATGCCCTACTATACTTTTTCAACTGGAAAAGTATAGTAGAAAATATAATAGAAAAAATACTTATTTATTAAAAATTTGTTCATGTAAAATAGCTAACAGAAAAATACAACTTTAAACTGTACGTTATGATACATTATACAGTTGCTAAAATTTGCTAAATTTTTATGTTGATCCTTCTACCAACCAATGGACTAAAGGAGCATGCACAAATTTTTTTTTATACAACTTTACAAGAAAAATCTTTATATATTTAATATATATTTTTTAATATACTATATATTTAGACTCTTTATATCACATGGATTGGTATATAAGCTTATATATATCATTATATTTGTAATACATCATCCATATATATATATATATCTATATATATGTATGTATATATACATATATAGTGTATGTATTTATATATATATGCATATATATATATATATATGTATATATATGCATATATATATATATGTATATATATGTATATATATATATATATATATATATATATTACACATATATATATATATGCATATATTATATATATATGTATATATACATACATATATATATATATATATACTATGTATATATATATATATATATATATATATATATATATATATATATATATATATATATATATATATATATATATATATATATATATATATGTATATATATATGTGTGTGTGTATATACTATATATATATATATATATATATATATATATATATATATATATATATATATATATATATATATATATATATATATATATATATATATATATATATATATATATATATAAGAAAAACATATATAATATATATTTTATATTTATATAATATATCAAGAAGTCTCTACTTGTAATCCACACTCATGAAATAATACGGTCATAAAGAAATATCCATTTAATATTTACCTAACTAACTGCATCACAAGTTAAGCCATGTATTATTGTTAAATTGTCAAATTCAAAACCTTATAAAAAGGCAACAGATGACCTAATTTATTAGCATGTGTGACTTTACTTGTTTTTATTGGGCTAATAAGTAACTTGTTAAGTTACTTGCTATTTATGTAACTTGTTACACACATATACACGCAGCTGCTTAAACCAATAACTTGTTAAGTTACTTGCTATTTATGTTTTTAAGTAACGCATGCGTATTTTAGTTCTCATATTGCAATTACGAACGATCGAACTCGAAATATAGACGTTGAATTAACGTGGAATCAACGTCGATTTTATTTCATAGTTTTAAACAAATTTTTCAACGTTAATACAACGTCGATTAAAAAAAATTATTTAAAATTAACTCTTTGTTAAACGTTTTTTGAAACGAATAATTTTATTGAATTTTTTTGATGAATTTTTTCACGAAACATATTGTCACTTCCGAGTGAAAAATTTGAAACTTCAATTTAGATTTGCTCCTCTCTCGATAATTTCTGATTTCTAAAGTTGTCATCTGCTTCTTAAACCTTTAAAAATGATGGTCATATAAATAAGATTTTATTTCAATTTTTTATAAAAACTCTATCTATTAAAGATATATGGAATATATTTTTATGGGATATATTCTAATAAAGACAAAAGGAGCCATCCATAAAGGACGTCATCCAAATAGGGAGGTGGTGGATAAATTCGAGATAAAAAGGACAAAAAAGAACAAGGGGAGGGGGAGTATGTCAGAAAAGAACGTCACTTTAGAGATTTTTTATTTTACCCAGACAGCACACGACTCCGGGCCAGAACTCTGGCGAATCATCGCACGCCATTGCGACTATATTAGTAACGGGCCATTACTGGCGCGATTCTGGCAAGTGACTCAAGCAACTTTTTATGTACGGTAAATCATCGTAAGAAGTCGCAGCGGCGTGCGACGAAATGCCAGAACTCTGGCGAGTAGTCGTGAGCCATTACGACGGCATTTGATTTT
>NC_061169.1:33294060-33376560 GCF_022113875.1 Hydra vulgaris | reverse complement strand
GTGCGAACTGATGAAAGTTTTAGATTAATGCACAATGATGATCATCATTTGAAAATTGGGGAAAATTTCATTCGAAGTCCATTTTTGGATATTGATATTGGAATGGTCACTCAATTTCCGCATGATTATATGCATTTAGTTTGTTTGGGAGTTCAAAAGAAAATGATTAAGTTGTGGTTGTCGGGACCATTGTTTTGTCGATTACGCTCATCTTCTGTTGAAAGCATATCAAATGCTTTAATTTTTTTAGGCAAATGGCTTTCCACTGAATTTGCGCGAAAACCTCGTTCACTCAAAGAAGTTTCACGATGGAAGGCAACCGAATTTCGCCAATTTTTGTTGTATACAGGTGCTGTTGTTTTACATAATGTGCTTCCAATTGAGTTGTATAATAATTTTATGCTGTTATATGTAGCCACATTTCTTTTAGCAAGTCCAACTTATTGTGTATCTAGATGTAGTTATTCTAAAACTTTATTAATTAATTTTGTTAACCATTTTGGACTATTGTATGGCCAGGAAATGATCGTTTACAATGTTCATAGTTTAATCCATTTGGCTGATGATGTTCAACAGCATGGGACTTTAGATAAAATATCTGGATTTCCATATGAAAATTACTTGCAGCATTTAAAAAAAATGATAAGAAAACCACAACATCCTTTAGCTCAAATTATTCGTAGACAGTCGGAACGTGATGCTGTAATAAATGACTTTTTACCTGATCAAAAAATTAAATATAGAAAGCAACATAACAAAGGACCATGCCCTGATTTTTTAAGATTTTCACTACAATATAATGAAGTTTATTTACCAAATTTTTGTCTTAAAACAACATGTGGCAATAACTGTGTTAAAATAGAAAATGAAATTTGTTTAGTGAAAAATATTTGTGTTTTTGATGATATTACCTATATTGTATACTGGTCATTTTTGACAAAATCAAATTTTTTTACTTATCCTTGTGATTCAAGTGTGTTAGGAATATTTCTAGTATCACATTTAGATAAAGTGGATCGTATTGCAATTTTAGATGACAAATTTCTCAAGTGTGTCTTGTTACAAGTTGACAATGGTTTTGTCGTGTCACCCTTGCTTCACTTGTTATAATTAAATTTGTTGGAATTTGTTTATATATTTTTATTATTGATAAAAAAATAAATTGTTTTATTATTTAATAAGTGTCTATTTTCTAATAATAACAATATTATATTAATATTGTTTATAATGATACGTTTGATAGTTAATAATTTAAATGTTACGTGATGTGTATTTTGTATTTGTTTTCAAATTTTATTTCCTTTTTATTTTTTAATTGCTTTTTGTATTTTTTGCTGTTCTCTATTTTTAAATTTCTCAAATTTAAGTTATTTTTAATTATCAACCAACACTTAATTACTAACTATAATATGTCAATAATACTACCATATTTAGTCTATAATTTTCTTCTAAAAGAACAATGGATAAATTGTATCATATTGTTAAATTTATTGATGAAAAAGATTCAGTGGCTGTTGTTCCCGCTAAATGGGTAACAAATGGTATTTGTCTATGGCCCTGCTCATATAAGACCGAACGCCTTAAAGGGATCCCTAAGTGCTATAAAGATATGATCTCATATGAAAGAGCATTAAAAAAAAAATGTTTGATGTATATTATTTTTTCTAAAACGTAATAATGAACACACACTAACAAATTTAATTTTCAAAAAAACGCTTTTCTTCGATTAAAAAAAATGCGTCTTGTCCAAAGTTTATTGACTCTACTGCCTCAAAAAACTAACGTTAGTACGTCAAATTAAACAAAGTAGACAAAATGTCATTATTGCAAACTTATTAGTTGGTAATTAAATTTAAAAGTAAAGTCGTTTTTTTTCAACTAACACATAATTACTTACAAGAATAAGTTTTGTAGCATTTTGTGAAAATATATTTGTATATTAAAATTTTTTTTATAATATTAATTTATATATTTGTGTTATAAGGGCAATTCCACGGCTAAAAATGAATAGAAATCAAATTTTAAACTCTTTTTAGTCAGTTAAAAACAAATGAATATTGACTTAGACATATGAAAGTTTATTTAAAATATTTCCTTAGTAAAAAAATAAATTTATTTCAGTAATTTTTATGGTTTCAAAAGTGACGGTTACTCTCATTTTTGCTTGATAAAAAAAATAATGATTGCAAAATGTTTTAGTTAAATTAACATTTATGTTAAATTGCTATATTTTTTTGGTTCAAACTGATAAGGTTGAATAGACATTTTATTAGAAATTAATCTAAGACAAGGCTCGAATTAATGCAAAAAAATCTAATCGCGAAAAATTTTTTTTTTTTTTTGCTCTCTCCCCCTCCCCCCCTCTCTCTTATAGCTCGCGCCGATGTGCGGTAATGGGGGGAAAAAGTTATCGTCAATAAATCAAAAAACATCGTCAAAAACTTAGATACCACGTTTTTTATAATTTATTGTTTCTTGAATAAAGGACTAATAAAAGTTTAAATATAATTAAGTTTTTCATTTAAATGGTTGATGTTTTTATTCAATTTTTCTATTTCAAGTTTTCCAATAAAAGATAAAACAAAAAAATTTGGTTTAATAAATCGAATTATACTTCATGTTTAAAATAAGGCTTAAAAACGTTATAGTAAAAAAATTGCTGGTTTTTATTAGCATATGTTTATATTAGGATACTGTTTGAAAAAAAAAAACTAATAAAAAAGAATTAACTAATAATATATTAATTAATAATTATATATTAATTCTTTTTTATTAGTTTTTTTTTTTTTCAAACAGTATAAAAATGCAAATAAAAGTCAGTAATTTTTTTTTATTGTAAAAATTTTCCACGCAGAGATTTAAAGTAATTTAAATTCAAAAATGAATTACGTTGAAAGAAAATCTCCGCGCGAAAGAGCAAATCATCTATTCATCTATCTATTCAGAATAATAAATTTTGTGTGACGTTCTTTATGATAAAAACATTACTTTTCAAGAATTGCTAAGCTAGAAAAAAAGTAATTAATCAACCAAAAAAAAAATGAGTCGCGAAAAGATTTTTTTTAAGAAAAAATTAATCACAAAAGTGTGTGTAGCAATCGCGATCGCGATTAATACGAGCCCTGTAAGACTTTTTTATAAGTTCTAAACTATTTAAAACTATTACTTATAACTTTTTTTTAACGACGTCTTTCAACCGAATGCTATTATACTGTTTTTGCAAAACTAATTAAAAAATTTGATTAAAACTTAACTATTTAATCACGACTTTTTTTTACTTGAAAATCGAAGTAGATATTCTAAAGTTGTTGTGACGTACTAACGTGATTTTTAACGACTAACAATCGAGTTTCAATGGTGAAAAAATAAAATCAAAATGGAGTTGTTTTTTAGTGATTTCGGCAATTGCTTTTTGTTAGCATGCATTTATTATTACAATTTAGTGAAAAAGAAAAAAAACTTACATATTTTTTTTTAATGCTCTTTCATATGAGATCATATGTTAGGAGCACTTAGGGATCCCTTTAACAGAGCCATTAAAAAATGTGAAGTTCCTGGAGATGATTGGACATAAGTATCATGTATAATGGAGATGAATATGACATAAGGAGATGAATATGACATAAGTATCATGTATAACTCTGGTTAGTAATTTCACAAAAATTTTTAAAAGTTTATGTTTTTTTAAATTGTTTTTCTTTTTGAAACAATTTTTCACTATTTTGATTTTTAAACCCCAATTTTTTTTAGTATCATATGAAAAAGCGAGAGAAAAACTACCTATGGCAGAAGTTTCATCAGATTTTTTCTCAAATAACGAGGGTGAAGATTCAATTAATTCAGAAGAAAATAGAATTCAGAAGAGTCTTCGCCCTACCAGGTGATGGTCTTTCTCATGATGATCATTATGTGATTATATGTAATTTAGATGATGATCATCATATCATGATGTTGATTTTCTTTCATTATTTTACAGAGATGTATCGTATCATAACTTTGACTATTCAAGTTCAGAAAGTGACACTCAACAGTTATTAAAAAAACAAAAGAAAGTTATAAATAAAAAAAAAAAGACACTTGCTCCAGCTCCTCCAATTCATCCTTTAACTTTATTTAGTACTGAAAATTTAACTCTTTCAGATCATTTAAAGTCAAATAAAAGGCAAGGTTCTGTTTTGGAAGTGTTAGAAGAGAAGGTACTTTTAATACTATTTTCATTTAAATATTTTTCAATTAAAATGTAACTGAATTCCATAATGTTCTCAAGTAATCTTATAGTTGGCTTTTGTAAATAGGACACAAACATGCATCCAAATTTACCAAGTGTAGTTGATAAAAGTACTTTATGCGAAAGCAATCCGTTGTCTGCACCCAATTCTGTGGTAATTTGCTATATTCATTAGTATATTGACTATGTATGTATATATATATATATATATATATATATATATATATATATATATATATATTTACATATATGCATTTAAGTTCGATTCCCACCGCGTCCTGGTAGTACTGCGCTTAACTTGTTTCTCCGCGCAGCGGCCTTGTTTGTCAAGGTTCGTGTTTCAGAGTTATAGAGTTAAGAGAGGGTTATAACCATAGTCTCCTTCTCTGTAGTGGCCTTCTCGGCCTTGGGGAGGTGAATTACAAAAAAAAAAGAAAAGAACCTATTAGTAAATTGAATTAAACTGTTCAATTAATTATTTTTTTTTAATTCTAGTTTTTAGGATCTTCGTTGACATCAAGTGGATGTTCAACTGTGAGACGGATTCTCGCCGAAGTGAGCGAAGGAACACTTCATTGCACTGGTTAGTCGTATGCATATAATTGAGATACTGAGAGTTATTTTTATAATGCTCATTTTGTTTGTTTTTTTTTATAAATTTTAAGATTTATATTTTATCACATTATATAATAGCGATGTCAATGCTCATTGGAGAGTGTTTGACACGATACTCTTGGCAGCGATTGCAACCGAGGTAATAGCGAGAAAGAGTAGTAGCACTTTTTTATATAAGAAAAGTCACCGATAGTGTATGCTATTATCTAACTTACGCAAATATTTAACTTTCTTCAAATTATGTAAAACTAAAAAATATATCAAGTTTTTTAGTTTTACTTTCACTTGAAAAATGCATTGCGGCAACAATTCCTTTAGATTTGATCTGTAGCGCTTAATTCCGTTTGATTAAGATTTTATTATTTTATATAGTTTTAAAATTTTTCATAATCGTTGAGATGGTGTAGCCTAATATTAAATATTTTTACAGCAGTTGAAAAAGAGCTTCTTATTTCAGTAGAGAACCTGAACAAAAAGTTAGATACAAATAATGCCTTAATAAGTCAACTTATTGGAATGCTTAAACAAAACAGGGAAGCAATTTTGGTTGATGAACCTTTCGAAATTCCAGTAAATGATGAGTCAAGCTTACTCAAATTAAACGAAAACATCGAATCAGATAAGAAAGTTATGAATGCACTGGTAAGTGTGAGCCATACATTTATTCGTTGTTTTTTTATTTCTTTATACAAAACATTTTAAAAGTATTTTTATTTTGAATTAACAGTTTAGTATTAAATAAGTATTTTACAAAGTTAAATAAAATTGTTGATGAAAGACAAAGATGGTTATCATGTATAATGTGTATGTAAATTTTAGAGCATGAAATTGGCATCCCATGGTGGCTCAACAATTAAGAGGACTGTTTGGAATTTAATTCCAATGGTGATTGGCACCAATATAGAAAAAAAAATAAATTGGTCAGGAGCTAACAATAAGCTTGCTTTGAAAACAATGCCTTTAAAAAAAGTTTTATTGGGTAAGAAGAAATTTCATTCTATGTATAACATTTGTATAAATATATATATTATGCTGATTCAAAAAACAACTTTTTTTTATATAGTCCGTTCCTCAAACGTAAATGTATTTTATATAATAAAAAACAAGATTTAAAATTTTGGTGCTGGAAAACAAATATTAATCATTCTATATGCAAATTATTTTTTCAAAATTTACTGCACATAAAGTTAAAAAAAAAATGTTTTTTTTTAACTTACAAGATAAAGTAAATGTTAATTATTTTTAAATCTTGTGTTTTATTATATATTTATTTTATCTTGTGTTGATTATAATTATTTTTAACATTTAGTTGTGCATCTTTTGAGTACTGGGCTGACATTTTGATTTTTTTCCCAATAATATTAGGAACTCGGTACTTTTGCAACCCCTAAAAATATTTTTTGTTTAAAAAACTTCAAATTTAGCGTTATTAATGCCATAAATTATCGTGATTCAAAAGCGACTTTTTTTTAAATAGTCCACTGTTCAACCTTAAATGTGTTCTCTATAATAAAATTTTATTATAGAGAACACATATTAGGTTGAACAGTGGACTATTTAAAAAAAAGTCGTTTTTGAATCACGATAATTTACACAAATATGTTTATATGTATAGTAATATATATATATATTATATATATATATATATATATATATATATATATATATATATATATATATATATATATATATATATATATATATATATACATTTATATATATATATATATATATATATAATATATATATATCAACTATTTTTATATACATTTATATATATATATATATATATATATATATATATATATATAATATTTTAATCAACAAGGGATAGCTGATACATCATAATCTACATTTCTTATTTGTTTAAAAAACAAACATGGGTACTTGTTGGTGCAAGTAGAAGATCGCAGATAGCTTAGATTAGTGTTTCTTTGATTGAATGTCATTGTGAGTGGTCTTTTGTTCCCTTGTAATTAAAAACATATTGAAAGTTTATATTTTATTAACAAAATTTTGAATTTTTTTGTTTTGGAACTAAAAGTCCAAATAATGGCTAGAAGAAAAGAATTAACCATTGCAGAAAGAGAAAGAATACTTGTTTACCACGAAGAGGGCTATTCACAAGTTCAGATAGCAAAAAAAATGAAAATTTCAAGATGTTGTGTGCAAAGGACACTACAACGATACCATGAAAGTGGTGTCCATACAAGCAAAAACCGCTCTGGACGACCTAAAAAGACTAACAAACTACAAGATAGGGAAATAAAAAACATTTCCTTATCAAATAGAAGGTATACTGCCGAAAAAATCCGATCAGTTTACAATAATTTCAACGAAATTAAAATTAGCACTTCGACTGTCAAAAATCGGCTGAAGCAAGTTGGCTTACATGGACGTGTAGCTGCTCGTAAACCCTTATTAAGGCCAGTTAACAAAATAAAAAGATTAAATTGGGCTA
Organism: Hydra vulgaris; assembly: GCF_022113875.1. Lineage (NCBI taxonomy): Eukaryota > Metazoa > Cnidaria > Hydrozoa > Anthoathecata > Hydridae > Hydra > Hydra vulgaris. The sequence goes on along the minus strand of NC_061169.1, from coordinate 33,369,256 downwards.
AAAGGCATGAAAACTGGTCAATGGAACAATGGAAAAACGTGCTTTGGACAGACGAGTCCAAATTCGAACTTTTTGGTTCAAAACGACGCGTTTTCGTCCGAAGATATGCTGGAGAAAGGTATTCTGAAGAATGTTTAGTGCCGACTGTCAAACATGGAGGTGGCTCTGTCATGGTTTGGGGATGTTTTGGTGGAGAAAATGTTGGATTGATCCACAGAATTGAAGGAATAATGACGAAAGAAATTTATAGAGAAATTTTGGAACAACAAGTACTGCCGTCTGGTGAGAGATTATTTCCGGATCAATATGTTTTTATGCATGATAATGATCCAAAGCATACTAGCAAAATTTGTAAGTCGTATTTAGAAGACCTCCAAACACAAGAAGTACTAAAAATCATGGATTGGCCACCACAATCGCCGGATCTCAATCCAATCGAGTTGTTATGGGAAGAACTTGACAGAAAAGTGCGAGAAACGCAACCATCTTCTCGAGAAAGCCTTTGGAACATGTTGGAAGAACAATGGAATGCAATACAACCCGAAATACTACGTAAATTGATCAATAGAATGCCAAAGATTTGTGCCGCTGTAATAAAGAATAAAGGAGGATATTTTGACGAATCAAAAATTTAATTAAAATAACAATTATAATTAAGAATTTATAATAAAAAAATGTTTAATGTTTATTAGTTTTTGTATTCATTATCATTAAAGTACAAATCATATTAGAAAAAGTTTATTTATTTAGCAATTTTAAAAAATTTAGTACCTGCCTCAAACTTTTTGTCGGTAGTGTATATATATATATATATATATATATATATATATATATATATATATATATATATATATATATATATATATATATATATATATATATATATATATATATATATATATATGTATATATATATGTTTAATTATTTACTAATGTATACATAAATATATTCCATTTATACAATGTAGTCACACTGTTTAGATGCTGTTAAAATAAATCCTTCGACTTCAGGAGCAGTGTCTGAAGAGGTTGAACGTTGGATAAAAAGATACTTTCAACTTTCCGGTGATCGAAATGGCGGCCGTAAAGCTCGGGAAGATCTTAAAAATTCGTTGCAAAAATAAATATTTGATTCATTCAACGTTTTTGTTTTTATTATTTCATTATTAATTAAAACACTTTTGGTTTACAATAAATTTCAAATATACTTATTTGTTTGAATTTTATGGAATAACACATTTTCACGGAAACGGCTAATAATAACGTGCTAGTGTATGTAGTAAAAGTATCTAGTAAAAAGTAACGCTTTAGAGCTGACACGCAAACACGAAAGATTGTTGGAAAATGATCACGGATCAGTACTGTCAACAGATGCTGGCAAGCGATCGCGGGCCAGTGCTGGCAAATAATCGCAGGCCAGTGCTGGCGAACGATTGCGGGCCAATACTGGCCCATGGCTAGCGGGCCAGTGCTGGCCCAATGGCCGTTTTGATGCAGGCCCGTGATCGACGGCCGTCATCGCGCCGTAGTCGCAAGCGGAACTGGGCCAGCATTGGGCCGCTAGCGGGAGGCTGTCTGGGTAGTTTAATTAACATGAAAAAATATGTAAATATGTGTTTTTAAGAAGATAATATATAAGAATACTTTTAATTTTATTTTTTCAAACATCATTGGGAGATCTTATAATTTTAAGGGGGGATTAATTTGGTTGGGGGAGGGGGAAGGATTTTATGACGTCCTATTCAAGGGGGCATAGGGAAAAAGAACAACCGGTGATAAAGGGGAAAGAGGTCAAAAAATGATGACGTCTTTTACAGATGGCTCCAAAACTATTTATTTATTACTATTGTAATAGTTGCAATCTCTTATCTGTTAAAATGATATATCTGTACCAGTTTTATATATTTTAATGCATTTGTATGCAACATAATAAAAATTAATTAAAAAAATGTAAGATAAATGCAAAAGGAAAGTTGACGTATAAAGGTTTATTTTGCCACAAACTGACGTCAATGCGCAAAATCTTTTTGGCTTAATATTCTTTAGTTTTTAATCATAATTATAAGAAAGAACATTTTTAATGACTATGTTATAGCGCTCTAAGATATTCTTAGTTCCATTTGTATAACGTTACGTACAAACGTCTGTAAGTGTAAATGTCTTAGCATAAGTTGAGTTTCCAGGCATATAAGGAATAATTGCGTCTATCTATATACTTTCAAAATGAGAAAACTTTAAAATTTTGTTTAAAATTTTTTTTTATCTTACATATTATTTTATATATCTATAAAATAAGAAAACTTTAAAATTTTATTTCAAATTTCAGAAATCCTTTTTGCTATATTATTATTATTATTTTGCTATAAATATATAAGCAAGATTGAAAAAATTTCAAAACTTATTACGCTAAGAGAAGGTCTTAAACCCTCCAAAACAACACTGATGACAGCGCACTTAATCACTGAGCTATCAATGAAATGGATTTAGGAGAAAAACAAACCTAATTATAAGTATCTTATAAGCTTTACGTATGCGGAAAAGGTGCGCATGTTTAGTTTTTTGCTCTTAAATTTTTTTTCAGAATAAATTATTTTACTAAAAAATATTGAAGTAAATAAGGAATAGGTATAGAAATTTTCGGCTAGAAATAGATATGTAAATTAGTAAAGACCTGTATTTTATGGATCCGGAAAGCTAGAATATATAAGGAAAAAGTATAGAAAAGTTCGGTTTGGAATAGATAAACAAAGACCCGTATTTTTACGGGACCGATCTCAGCTAGTCTTTTAAATATTAATGGAACCAATTAATATGAGAGCAGGGCCACTCCAACGACAAAATAATTTATTTTCAAGCCCCTAATGGTCCGTCTTGAATACTTGCTAAATATCAAAAAAAAAATGCAATTATATTTGCAATGGAATTTCATAAACAATCTTAGATTTTTTATATATATATACATGTATACGTATTAATGTGTGTGTGTGCGTATGTATGTCTATGTGTATATGTATGTGTGTATATATATGTATGTATATATGTATGTATGTATGTATGTATGTATGTATGTATGTATGTATGTATGTATGTATGTATGTATGTATGTATGTATGTATGTATGTATGTATGTATGTATGTATGTATGCAGCGCCGGTTTTAGCTTTTTTGATAGGTTGGGCAAAACTTGTGAACGCGCCCCTAGGTATGTATGGGTGGGTTGTTACCATTAACAACGAGACCAATGCTCTAAAATGATGAACAAGAGTGCTAAAAGGAATATATAGTTTAATGCAAAGAGATCCATATTGTGCATCAAGTTTCTTATTTAATTAATTTTTTATTAAAATTATAAATTTTCTAACTTTTCTAGCTTTTTTGTCCGCGAAATTTCTTATCAAACTAGAAAAATTTAAATTTTCAGCTATATCTTGCTCAATTGATAACATAGATAGAGAATTAAGTCGATCTTGCAACATGGTATTTCTTAAATATGTTTTGATTAACTTCAGTTTAGAAAAACTACGTTCTCCACTAGCAACAGTAACAGGTATTGTAAGAAGAATGCGCAGAACAATCCATGTATTTGAATATAACTTGTAGACAATGTTTTTTAATAAAATTCAGTACAAAAAATGGTGTCATCTCTTTTGTATTTATTTCATTTTCAACATTGCTTAATTTATCTTTAATAAAAAACTGCACACTTATTAGTTCGTCGCATAGCAAAGTACCATCAATTTCTGATTTTGTATTTACAGTTAATTTTTCTTGTAATTGTTTACACAATTTAAAAAGTTCATTCTTGATGGGCAAATTATCCAAATTAAATAAAAAACTCCATATATTTACATATTCATTAAGTTGTTCAAATCTTTCATTTATTGACGACAGACATGTATCTAATAAAGGGTTTAAAAATGTCACTTCTAGTTTCTTCTCGGGATTTTGAATTGGTTCGTCAGCAGCATTTTCATCATAATGACGTTTCACTCGTCGTACTCTTTTAAGCGGCTTAAATATTGCATCGATGTTTAACTCTTCAGCTAACTCTTTGGGATCAACCGTTGCTTGTTTAAAGCCAAACGTCCTGTATTTTTCCAAAAATGTGATGCATTTTTTCAACACTGTACTAGATCCATGTCTTTGGCTTGCATTGCTTTACTAACAACGTTTATTTTGAATAGTACATTGAACCATGCAATTAAAGTTCTGCTCTGCTAATGTTTGCGCTTCGTGTGCAATATCGGGAGTTTTGGTTTCAGTTTCATGTATAGTAATTAAAGCATCATGTACGCTGCTTATTTGGTATCGGATGGCTTTGAGGCTCTCAATTTTGGCTTCCCAATGAGTGTCGCATAATCGTTTAAGAGTGAAGTTTGTTGTATGACTAAGTAAAACATTCCAGCGTGAAGTTGATGCAGAAAATAATGTGAATAATCTTTGTATTATGCCAAAAACGTTAATGGAATTTAGTGAAGACTACACTGCGTCATAAATAACCAAATCGAGAGAATGACTTCCACATGGAAGGTAAAAAGCCAAAGGATTCAAATCTAATATTCGCTTTTGTAAACCTATTTTTTTACCTTTCATATTTGCACCATTGTCGTAACCTTGCCCTCGACAAAAGCTTATATTCAGTCCAAAATCTCTGGTTGATGTATCACTAAGTACATGCGCAACATTTTCTCCTTCCTTTATTTTATTACAATCACTATTTTCCGATGTAAAAAAATTTTCAAGTTTTTTATAATTTTTTCTTCAAATTATCAACTTTTTCTGCTGTACATTTTCTGTATTGAGCACCAGATGGTTTCTTATTGTTATGAGTTTTAAAAACATTTTTTTCTTTATTATGAGTACATTGATTGCTGCTGACAGTTTCTATTTGTCTAAAACTTAAAAATAAAAAATTACTCGCATTACTCACTAATAATTCATAAACAATTTCAATATTTATACTTACCTGCTTTTTATTACCTCAAAATTTGAAAACTTGACAAAAACTGAATTTGAATCACAAATACAACTTCAAATCTCTTCTACAAATTAATAAACAACGCGCTCGCAACTCGTACCGAAAATAATGTTTAAAATTTAAACTTTAAATAAATGGAACGCAAAATAATTGGCGCCGAGAAAGATTCAAGTAAAAAAATGAATTTAAGTAACAAAATAAATGCTATGATTGAAACACTTTTAATCAAATTATTAATTTTGCATAAAGAATTTTTAACAGTGTAATATACAATAAAGAAATTATTTAAAGAAATTATTTTTATAAAAAAAACAAACATTCGAAAAAATAACAAAAAATCGAAAATCGAAATCGAAAAAATTTAGGTTGACTTATTTTTTCTATTTATTATATTGTTAAAGTTTCCATACAATGTTTGGCGCTCCAGTTTCCTGGCGCCCTTGGGCGGTGCCCAACCTCGCCCCCCCTAAGGCCGGCACTGTATGTATGTATGTATGTATGTATGTATGTATGTATGTATGTATGTATGTATGTATGTATGTATGTATGTATGTATGTATGTATGTATGTATGTATGTATGTATGTATGTATGTATGTATGTATGTATGTATGTATGCATGCATGCATGTATGTATGTATGTATGTATGTATGTATGTATGTATGTATGTATGTATGTATGTATGTATGTATGTATGTATGTATGTATGTATGTATGTATGTATGTATGTATGTATGTATGTATGTATGTATGTATGTATGTATGTATGTATGTATGTATGTATGTATGTATGTATGTATGTATGTATGTATGTATGTATGTATGTATGTATGTATGTATGTATGTATGTATGTATGTATGTATGTATGTATGTATGTATGTATGTATGTATGTATGTATGCTATGTATGTATGTATGTATGTATGTATGTATGTATGTATGTATGTATGTATGTATGTATGTATGTATGTATGTATGTATGTATGTATGTATGTATGTATGTATGTATGTATGTATGTATGTATGTATGTATGTATGTATGTATGTATGTATGTATGTATGTATGTATGTATGTATGTATGTATGTATGTATGTATGTATGTATATATGAGTGTATGTATATATGTGTGTGCGCATGTATGCATTTATGTATATATGTATTTATGTATGTATGTAATATGTATGTATGTGTTTTATTTGTATAAGTCTATGTGTTTACTTGTGTTCATACAAATGTTCTATATGCACATAAGATGTTATGTATGTTTATACATGTAAGTGACTAGTATGACCTTCAAAACTAACCTACTTGCCTAAAACGGCTGAAATTGTTCAGTTGCTGCGCGTGGGTCAAAGAAGAACTTTTACAAATCACCAAGTGCATAAAATTAATCGTATGACAATAAAATAATTTTAATTAAAAATTTGACAAGACAATCGTGATATACTAATCAATATTCGACAAAGACAATCATTATATATTTTTAAAAAAATAAAGAAAAAAAAGACAATTTATTCAATTATGTACTTACAAAAGTGTTTTAAAATGGTTAAAGAAAAATAATAATTTTGAAGGAAAATGAAAGGTTCGTTACAAAAATTGTGGTATACTGAAAGGAAATCGCATTGTATGAGTATACATCAACATTAATTAACGCGTCAAACTTTAGCGGTTCTCATGAAAAGACCTCTAAGTTTACTTTGAGTTGCCGCGTTCTATATTTTTATTTAATTTTTATAGTTGTTTTAACATAATCTTCAATTGTAAACTTTTTAACTTTATATATTTGAATAAAAATTTTCATGAAATAAATTTTAGAGCTGATTTTAAAGCTGCAAAACTTAATTTTGCTCTAGGGCCCGAGTCAGCTCGGAACGGCCCTGAATGAAAGCATTTTCGAAAATCACAAAAATTGAACAAATAAAAAAAAAATTGATGAAATCTAAACCAAAAGTTTAATTAGGTATAAATATTGCTAACAAGCAATGAATAAGATAAAACAGCATAATAAACAAAAAACTAGATACCATGTAAAAGTTGTAAGAGTATATGCTATTGATATTAATATAACAAACAAAAATAGAAGGTTGAAAAATTAAATTGAATAAATAGATATAAGGATTTTGAGATTATTAACCACCTAAATCGACTTTTAATAAAAAATCCGTAGACGATTAAATCGACTTTTTGATTTTTCAAAGTTGACTTCATATTTCGACTAGTCCACTTTTAGTCGATTTAGTCGAAATCAATAACAACACCAACTAATTTGTCAGTCTTTGATAATCCGCAAAGCTTCTATTGTAACAAAATGAAAAGGTTTACATATATTATTATAATATTACCTGAAACAGAGGCTAAAATATGTCTTATCATTTGACATTTTAAAAATTAATTATAAAATTATTTACTAGAATTGCGTCATTTTTGAAGCAAATAACGTATTAAACACTCTACGTTTTAAAAACGTTTAGAAGTCTAATCGTCTTTTACACGTCTTTTAGACGTCGTATACTCAATGAGAATATTCTGACCAGGTAATTAATAATTATCTAGTCAAAATTAGTTGTTTTAATTTATTAAAGTTAGTTGTTTTAATTTAGTAATTAGTTGTTAAAATTTAATTACTAAAATATCAGACATTCATTTACAATAATTTTAACTGCTTAACAAAACTTTTTGCGTAAAATACTTCACAGGTTTCATATAATAAAACAACTTCTAAAGAATTTAGTTTTTGAAGGGCAAACTTTTGATTGTGTAGCTCTAAACTTTATGATTTGAAAAGACATCACGTCACGTCACGTCACGTCGATTCAGGCTAAAATAGATTCAAGCAAAGTTTCTTATTTGTTTCGGAGACTAATAAATGCTTGGTTCGGCTGTATAAGTTTACCTACCTAGCTACCAACCCTCTTATACACTCTTGATTATACATTAAGTTGAAAAAAAAAGTTAATAAAAGGAAAAAAGAATATAACAAATTTTTATTTAAGACTAATAATATTTTTCGCTTTTTTTAGTATTTTACACTTTAAAATTTTCCTTATGTAATGCAGTTTCGCTGCAATTACGCAACTACCATTTTGCTTTGCAACAGCTTTATTATAAAACCTGTAATGCATTTCAAGTATAGAAAGCAAAAGTTTCATCGAAAGGTCTATTTAAGAAATCTAAACATGTTCGTTAATTATTTCGATAAGCCGTCGATTACGATCGTTTTGGTATTTAAGTAATTAAGTTCTAGCAAAGTATTACCTGCTTAAAATATAACCTACTTTACAAGAAAATTAAAGAAATTAAGAAGTTAATACTTTTATTAAATAAGCTATATCAGTATATTAAAAATGCTATTGATATTTCTATTTTCCATGCTACTGGTAGGTTGCTTAATGCACATATTATTTTTTAAACTTATTTCCTAACGTTTAATTTAAATTTAAAATAGATGTTAACCTTAATTATTGTGTTAATAAAATTTGTAATAAATTAATTGTTATAAACTAATAGGTATTTATAAGTAATGCAAAAAAGTTATCGTAATTTTCTATACAATTTTAAAATAAAACTTTATGTCTATAGTTTATTTTTATTTTTAGGTAGGAACGCTTGAAGCGATTCCGCTAATCTCTCAACCATGCCGCGGCCGCGAACATGAAGATCCTACACGTGTATTAAAAATTATACTTGAAAACTACTCTGTTTTTAATTCAACAATAGAACATGTTCCTAAAACTAATCATAACCACGACATACATACGTTTTCAAAAAAAAAACCCGTCTGTGAAACAGAATCAGTTGAAGTCCCAGATCTAGTTGGGAAAGTAACTATTCCAAAAAAAGTAATGGAAGTAACACTAGTAGACTCTTCGTACGCAAATAAATGCAAAAAAGTAAAAAGAGAAATTTTATATATTGAGGAAGAAAAAAATTGCGATCAACATTTAGACGCTCGCTTGTACGTTATAAAGGTTCGTGAAATTGTAGTAGCATACCAACATATGATTTAAATAAATATAAATAAATATCTACAAATCTTTTTGTTGATCAAAAAGATGTTTTTATAAAGTTAATATAATATTCCTAAAATTTGTATTTATAATAAAATATTTATACAAGTAAAACTTTTTTTTATTTAAGAATATGAACAGTATTTATAAAAATATTTACGCGCGCTTATATTTTTTTAAAATTTTATAATGCACAAACTTTTTGTTTGAATATTTGTTATGTATTTTATTTAAATTTAGAAAATAAATTTTGCATTTTCCGTTTTTCAAAGTATTTTTGTTACTTAAACGGCATGATTGAGGTTTTTTTCCGGTCCTTTAAGCAATCGATTTGAATTCCTCTTAATTGCGAATATAATATTCGAAATTTTTTTTAAGAAATTTTTTTTATGTAAAATCAAATAAATAGATAAATAAGTTTAATTTGGTTATGATTTAGTTCATGGCCGACGTCACGGGTTTTGAAGTGAAGAGGCACAAGTGAAGGGGCACAATCGTCAATTTAAAAAAATAGTCCTCCACATCCTCAGTTTTTTTTGGATTTTATGTATATATATATATATATATATATATATATATATATATATATATATATATATATATATATATATATATATATATATATATATATATATATATATATATATAAAGAAAAGACTGAATTAGAAGACACTTTGAATCTAATAAAATATAAAAAGACTTTTAAAAGTGTTTAATTACAATTTTTTTTTTTTAATATATATTATTTAATAATATATATTAAAAAAAAATTGCATAAAATTAGCAATAATTTATTGCTAATTTTATGATTGGAAAAATGTACCATCAATTGTTTGTAATCCAGTCTCTTATCATCCGCTTCAACATGATTATTTGATTAACTTCTATAGTGACAAAATTAAATATTTACATAAACTATTATTAGGGAAAAATTGGGTAGCCCCGGACACGTAAGGAAAAAATGATATAAACAAATAATTAAACTTAAAAACATCATGCTTGCTGATGATACAAATTTATTTGCATCAAAACTTAGCATTACGAAACTCTTCTACGAAATGAATAAAGAACTTAAGCTTATCTCTAACTGGTTTAAATGTAATAAATTAACTTTAAATGTAATAAATTAACTTTAAATGTAATAAATTAACTTTAAATGTAATAAATTAACTTTAAATGTAATAAATTAACTTTAAACTTAGACAAAACAAAATATATTCTGTTTCATCCATTAACGAAAAAACGATTTTTGCCTAACCTTATGCCAAAACTATATATTGATAAAATTGAAATAAAAAGAGAAATTGCCACAAAGTTTTTAGGAATAACTCTTGATTAAAATATTACATGGAAAACTCATATTGACTACATTAGCAATAAAGTTGCTAAAATTATTGGCATCCTATTTAAGATTTTATTTAGATAAAAAGAGTATAATGCAACTCTACTGCTCCTTTATACATAGTTATATTAACTATGCCAATTTTGCTTGGGGAAGCACAATCAAAAGTAAATTGGAACTTCTTTATTGTCGTCAGAAACGCGTTATGCTATGTCGTCATAAACGCGCTATGCGTTTAATATATTTTAAATATCGTTTAAAGCATTCAAATTTTTTATTTAAAGATGGTCATGTCCTTAATGTATATCAAATCAACATTTATAAAACTTTGTGTTTTTGTTTTAATATAAAGTTTCAATGTAAAGATGACTCAACCCTATCTACTTTTAAGGATTTCTTTATCAAAAAAATAAACAAATATATTTTGCGAAATGATAATTTTTTAAATGAACCACTTTGTCGTACAAAGTTTAATCAATTTTGTATTGGATATCGTGCACCTTATCTCTGAAACAAAATTGTTTTGAATAATTTTGATTTATCAACTTCATTTGAATTTTTTAAAAATAAACTAAAAAAATTTATTTTTTCTATAAACGATATAATAAATTACTTCTAATATGCAATAAAGCACTGTATAATATTTATTAATATTTTTTATTAATTTTTGCTGTTGTTGTTGCTTTTACGCTTTTAAAAGGTTCTGACGACAAGATCAATGAGATCTTCTATCAGAAGCCTTGTTTATATATGTAAAGCTTTTATTTGTAAAGTTATTTCTATAATTGTATTACGATTTATATAATTGTAAACTGTAACACAATATAAACAAACAAACAAAAAAAAATACACCAACAAAAAACAAAGTGTTTAAAGACTTTTTTAAAAGCAAGAATTTTTATTTATTGAATTGAAAAACAAAAAAAAAATTATTGTTTACCTTAATGGTATGCAAAACATAATAGAAAAATGTCAGAAAAAAGGCATGTTTCAAAATTGAAGGGCAGCCCTGGAAAAAGTTTAACCATGATTTTAAATCATTTTCACCCGTGTGACACAAATATAATATATAACTAATTAGCATTGGATTGTTTTCAACACATTTAAAAAAAAGAATCGCATTTAAAAGTTGCCTTTGATATATAAAGAATGGAAATGAAAATGTCATCATTTAGAAATATAAACATTAACATTTTATTAATGGAAAATAAACACTTTTTTAAAATTTAAGTCTTTTTATTGGAATTAAATAAATTATTATTATGGGTTTGTATATATATATTTTTTACATGTTTATTTTACAACTACAAAGTATTTACAAGTAACCAATCACAGATTGGCGGTAAAGATATACAAACATAAATATCATAAACATAAAGTTCGAAATATACGAAGTAAACAAAAATATAGTTGCATACAACTCCGAGACACGATTAAAATAAACACCAATTACAAAAATGTAGTAACGTGTACGTAAAAATAATTCAATAAATATATCTCTATATTATTCCAGTTAAAATAAAAAAATACAATAAATAAAAATAAACTACTTAATTTTTCGGAGAAGTGTTTAGATGTTTGACTATAAGTTTATTTACCACATTTCAAACTAATGTTTGTGTATAAATATGATAAAAACGAAATTTGTGTAAGATTGATAAGAAAAATTACTTGTTACTAGTTATAGGAAGCTCGCAGAAGACTTAAGTAAGTCTTGTCATCGAGTACCTTTTTCTGGACGTGTTATACACATAAAAATCACTTGTATACGTGGTATATATGTATGTTGTACATATATACCTTGTTATTAATATTATTATTTTTTATTATCGATTTGTATTAAAAGTTAAGCTACATTTTTTTTAATTTTTTTTTATTAATATTTAAAAAAAAATAATTATAGTTGTTTAATTTGACTATTGTAGATTTTAGCTTTATTTTCAGAGAGTGTTCGTTGTTTAGGTTTAATAGCGATTCGTTTCTGGAAACTAATTTGTTAAATAAATAGGGTCCACGATATGTAATTGAGAATTTTGAGAGTCTTGTTGTTTCAAACGGTATTTTAAAGTTGCCTGTTGCTCTCGTATTGTATTTATTTATATTGTTTTTCAAAAAGTGTGCTGTAAAATGTTCTGGAGCCAGATTTAGTTTATACTTAAACATGAAAAGTATATTTTGAAAAATATTTATTTGAAATATATTTAGTGCGTTCATTTGTTCCAATAAGGGTTGAGCATGAGCAAATTTATTTTTGTTGTATGCTAGTCTTGAAGCGTGTTTTCGACGTAGGTAAAGTGGTTCTAATTTAGATTTGTGGGTACTGCCCCATGCTATATTTGCATACATCAGGTAGCTATGCATGAATGAAAAGTAGACAAGTTTTAGACTTTTTTGTGACAAAAATGGTCTTACTTTGTATAGTAAACTAATGGTCTTTGTTATTTTTGTGTTAATGTAATTTATGTGGGGTTTCCAGGAGATATGTTTGTCAATTTGAACTCCCAAAACTTTGTATTCAGAACTCTTTTGATGATTATATTTTCTATATTAAGTGTTGGTAGGTTCAGGGGTATTTTTTTAATTTGTTGATTAGAGTGAAATAGTATGTACTTAGTTTTTTCTATATTGAGTGACAGTTTATTGGATTTAAACCATATATTAATTTTATTTAGTTTTTTTAAAAAGGTCTTCAATTGTCTTTGGTGAGTAAAATAAGTTTGTGTCGTCGGCAAACATAGTTTTAAAGATATTAGAGGCATTTGAAAGATCGTTTATATAAATAAGAAACAAAGAGGAGCAAGAATGCAACCTTGGGGTACACCATATTTTGTTCTCATTTATTAAATTAATATTTATATAAAAAAAGTTGCTTATATTTAACATGTAAATGGATAACGTTGTCCGGAACCACCCTCGCATAAAATTAAGGTATATTTATTTATAAATTTGTAAAATAACATAAATAATAAAACAAATGGCTAGAGCAAATGGAAGACATCAGTTTGTCGTATCACCGAGCCCCATAATGGCTTAATTGCATGAAGTTTTTTACAATAAAATATATAAAATTTTGATAAATGCTTGTGATAAAATATATATAAAATGTGTAAAACTGAGTTTTATAATTGATATAAATGTTAATAAATAAATTCTTTTTGAAAAATAAATTTATAAAAAATAAAAAAAAAAGCAAATAAAGAAGTAAATTGAGCTAGGTATATTATTTTAATTAAAAAAAAAAAGAAAATTCAAGAATGTAGATAATTAAAAGCACTTTTATTCAGATTTGAACTGCTTAAGTGTATATTTCTTGATAGTAACAAACTGGGGGAAATATTTCCACACATAAAGTCCGCGGTATTGAACTGAGTATGAATTTAGCTTTAATGTAAACTTTGGGATGACAAAGTTGTTTTATGAGAATCTAGTATACTAGATTTTCTGAGAGAGACTAGAACACAATTTTAGCGAAATAATTCATAAATACCCTATAGGGTATTTATGAATTATTTCACTAAAATTTGGTTGAAATATCGGTGGAGTCCATATTTTATTTTGTACATAAACTGTAAAACAAGATGTATATGAATTGTGTATACATTCATTGTGAAAGATTGAAGATGGGATGCAGTGAAAGATTGAAGATGGGATGCAGTGATGGTTCAATGATATCAAATACTGATTTTACAACAAAGCTACTGATACTATCAAAGCCCTTACTTTAGTTATTTTTTAGAGTATTTAAAGCGGATCGCAATTCATTAAAACCTAAATTTGTTTCTTTCGTAATCTTTTCTGATGTAAGGTTCTTAATCAAGTAAGAATGAAATGTTGCAGAACTCAACGGAATTTTTGTTGCTAATTTGTGACTCACATTAAAAAAAAAGATATTTAACTATTACTATCTTATCACTGAATAACTTACCTTTAATCAAAAGTTGTTTTGGCTGATTGTTTTTTGTACAGTAATTATTACAGATAATCTCTTTAATCTTATTTCATGTTTTATTAGCATTTCCATATTTATTTTTATGACAAATTTGAAAAATAAAGCTTTTTTAAGTGTTATTTTTTATATATTTATTTTATATATTTTCAAACAAGTTTTTATAATTTTTGTAAGTTGTTTCATTTACATGCGCTCTACATATCGCTCTTCTGTTGGTGGGAAACAATATCTTGCATTCCCAACCAATCACTTTTTTTTTTTTTTTTTTTTTTTTTTTGTTTGTTTATGTCGTGTTATATTTTACAATTATATAAATCGTAATACAATTATATAAATAACTTTATAAATAAAAGCTTTACATATAAAAACAAGGTTTCTGATAGAAGATCTCATTGATCTTGTCGTCAGAACCTTTTAAAAGCGTAAAAGTAACAACAACAGCAAAACTTATTAAAAAAATTAAATATTAAACAGTGCATTATTGCATATTAGAAGTAATTTATTATATCGCTTATAGAAAAAATAAATTTTTTAGTTTATTTTTAAAAAGTTCAAACGAAGTTGATAAATCAAAATTATTTAAAACAGTTTTGTTCTAGAGATAAGGTGCACGATATCTAATACAAAATTGAATAAACTTTGTACGACAAAGTGGTTTATTTAAAAAATTATAATTTCGCAAAATATATTTATTTATTTTTTTGATAAAGAGATCCTTAAAAATAGATAGTGTTGAGTCATCTTTACATTGAAACTTTACATTAAAACAAAAATACAAAGTTTTATAAATGTTGAGTTGATATATATTAGGACATTAGCACCTTTAAATAAAAAATTTGAATGCGTTAAACGATTTTTAAAATATATTAAACGCATAGCGTGTTTCTGACAATGATAAAGATGCTGCAATTTACTTTTACTTGTGCTTCCCCAAGCAATATTGGCATAGTTAATATAACTATTGGTAAAGGAGTAGTAGAGCTGCATTATACTCTTTTTATCTAAATAAAATCTTAAAAAGGATGTCAATACTCTTAGCAACTTTATTGCTAATGTAGTCAATATGAATTTTCCATGTAATATTTTTATCAAGAATTATTTCTAAAAACTTTGAGGCGGTTTCTCTTTTTATTTCAATTTTATCAATAAATAGTTTTATGCATAAGGTTTGGCAAAAATCGTTTTTTTGATAATTGGTGAAACTGAATATACTTTGCTTTGTTTAAAGTTAATTTATTACATTTAAACCAGTTAGAGATAAACTTAAGTTCTTTATTCATTTCGTAGAACAGTTTCGTAATGCTACGGTTTGATTTAAATAAATTTGTATCATCAGCAAACACGATGTTTTTTAAGTTTGATAATTTATTTATATCATTTACATAAATCGAAAAAAGTAGAGGCCCAAGAATCGAGCCTTGAGGAATATCTTAAGTTATTTGAGTCATTTCGTTGCACACATCTGTTTTGTCACCATTTTTGTAGATAGGAATAACCTTTGCAATTTTTAATTTGTCCGGAAAAATCCCTTGTTTTAAAGAAGCTTTAGAACTTTTGAAAAGTATATCTCTTAGGTTTTCGTAGCATTCTATAATTAGGTTACTATTTATTTCGTTGAAGCCAGTAGCTTTATTTCTTATAAGAGATTTAAAAGCTCAAACTCCTCGAGAGTTACTTCAATCGATAATTCATTGTTAGTATTTAGATTGTGTCTAGTGGATAATTTCTGTGAAGGATTTATTAAATTTTTTTGCAATTTCACTAGGTTCGGAAATAATTTTGTTTTCAAAGTTAATAGCATTTGAACTTTTATTTGATTTTCCAGTTAAATCTTTTATTATATTCCAAGTGCGCTTTGAGTCTTTTTAAAATTTTTTGATAAGATGTGAATAAAAGATTTTTTTCAAACTTTTTCAAGTCTTCTCAAAGATATTTTTATAATTCTTATATATTTTTTCATTTGCAGGAGATTTTGTTTTTAGATATTTTATATATAATTTTTGTTTTGTTCTGGAGGATTTCTTTAGTCCTTTTGTAATTCAGGGACTATTTAATGTTTTATTATTTATTCTTTTTTCGTAAACTAGAAAGTTTGCATCATAAACTGAGTAGAATATTTCAAAGAATTTATTATAAATGTTGTTTGCTTTATTGTTAAAGTCAATATGCTCCCAATAGAGTGAGACTTGAAGGATTCGAGATTTTTTTTGGTAAAATAACGCTTTCGTTCCATAGCTTGATTCTTCTATACTGTTCAAATACTTTTTCCTTGTCTTTGTAGTTTAAAAACATTGCAATTATTGTCCATCTTTTTTTGTCAGACTCATTCGTTCCTTTTTCCAGTTCTGTGTGCTGTTTCTATATGTACTTCTTCGTTAATATTAAGTTTTTCCTTTATAAAACTTTTTATTTTTATTTCACTTTCCTCCCAGGTTTCGTTATCTTTTTCTTCTAGTCCCTCATAACGTAGATAATTATTCCTACTCCTTTGCTCCAGTTCAGCTATTTTATTTTTAAATTCTTCACCAAGATTCATTTTTTTGCTGTCTTTAATGTTACTTTTAAATTTTTATTTAAATTCAGTTGGTTTCTTCATTGTTTGTTTACAGCGAGTATTTTGAAAGTTCCTTGCATCATTTATAAAAACAATATCTTTTTTAAAGGTTGTATTATCTTTTTTTAATTGTTCTATCTTTTCCTCGAGTTTTTTAATTCTTTCAATAAAAATCTTTATTTTCGTGTTTTTGTGCACTTATAGTAATTCTTTTACTTGTGTTATTGTTAAATTTTAGACATTTTTAAAATAAAAAAACGTGTCTTACTTCCGCAAAGGCTTTACGCAAAAAATCTTCAATGTATTATGATAGATATTTTGCATATGTCATATAATTCAATCAAATATTTTTTTATAGTAATTAAAATCACATAGCTTCTTTATTTTAAGCTGTACATTAAGTGTCCGGAGTTACCCGCGTTCCCGGGCTACCCGAATTTCCTCTATTTTACATGAAACAGAAGCTAAAACATGTCTCTTTATTTATTATTCTAAAAAGTAATTGTAGAATTATTTAAACAATTGTACTTGTGTTATTTCAAAAGCAACGAACCCAGTTAACATCCGACGTTTTAAAGACGTTTAAATAAAGTTTTTAGACGTTTAAACGTCTTTTAAACGTCTTTAAAACGTCTTTTAGACATCAAGTATTTACTAAGATTGTTTTGACCAGATAATTAGAAAAGATGCTAAAATTTCATAGGTAAATTATCAAAACATTTATCTACAATGATTAAATTAAATTTTTTCATACAAGTTATTACTGAACAAAACCTTTATTTTCTCTGCTTAAAACTTTTAAGAGGTTTCATACAATAAAGCAACTTTAGAGAATTAAATTTTTGAGAAACAAACTTGTGGTTTTGGTGCTCTAAACTTTATGACTTAAAAAGACAGCACGTCAAGGCAGGATAAAGCAGATTCAAGAAAAGTTTATTCATTTGTTTCGGAGACCAATTAATGCTTGGCTCCGCCATTTAAGTTTGCCTTACAATTTTGTTTTGCAGCAGCTTTTTATATAAAACCTTTAATGCATTTCAAAAATGGAAAGCAAAGGTTCTATCGATAAGTCAGTATAATACATCTAAATATGTTTGTTAATTATTTCAATAAATTGTTGATTATGATTGTTATGATATTTTAGAAATTAACTTCTAGTAGTTTTACAAATATTACCCGGTCAGGTAAAAATAATATTAAAAAACAATAAAGAAACTAATAATATTATTAAAAAATAAATATACAGTTGAGTCTCGATATCTTGAACTCTCAGGGGCCCGGGAAAAAAATTTGAGGCATTGAGAGTTTGAGGTTTCGATATATCGAGTAGTCGAGATATCGAGAGTCAACTTTATTGAAAATGCTATTGACATTTTTAGCTTACATGGTTATTATGGCTACTGGTAGATTCTTTTAACTTTAGCATACTTAAAATTTTTTTAAAATGTTTTACTTGAATTTTAAATAAATGTTAAACTTGACTAGTTAAAATTGATAAACATTTTGACGCACGGTTGTACATTATAAAGACCGGAGAAACCATAGTAGCTTACGAACATATGATTTAAACAAATTCTAAAAAATATCAACTAAAAGCTCTTTTGCTGACTAAAGAGATATCTATATAAAGTTGATATAATTATCTTAAATTGGTGTCTATTAAAAAATGTTTATACTAATAAAACTATACTTTTTTAGATAGCAGCAGCAAAACTTTATTTTTGACCATCAAAAAGCGTTTTCCAATTATAACGTTGCCGTGGCAACGCTCTCTGAGAACCAAAATAAGTTTCAAAAATAAAAAAATTTATAACTATTCACATGACTAAAAATTTTTTTTGTAAGTTATTTTATATACATCTCAATTATTTGAAAGGTAGAACCATAATTTAGGTGGCCCAGGTACAAGTAGGCTAGGGTTGTCCAGGATTAGTATAAAGTGTCAAAATATCGTGAAGTGAAGTTTTTCCTATTTTACTATTAACACCATGTTTAAAAATAATTTTTAGACATAGTATTAATAGGATTCTGAGGTCCCGCAAGCTTCTGAACATGTTCCCCATTTTTTGCATAAATTGCATTTTTTTTTTTAGAATCGCAATAATCAAAGAATCATTTCTTAAAAGTTTCAATTGGTTTTCAGTGGCTTTTAGTTGTATTGTTCAAGTTTTGATTGATTTTCAGTGGCTTTTAGTTGTATTATTTGAGTTTTGATACTGTTTAGTGAAAAACTAAATTTAATTTTATCAATAAAGATATTGGAAAAATGTTGACTCGAAGTAGTAAAAAGTGCGATCCATCACCACAGCTAAGTACTGAGGACAAATAGTCTAAAGAACAAAAAGAGAATCCACCTTGTCAAGGTACTTCTAGCTTTCAAAAGAAACTCCGAGCAGATCTGTGACAAGAAAGTTAACTGATTTCTGGTTGATTGGTCATCCATCAACATCAATTAATGGGGCCGAATTGCCTGATCGTAGGCAAATTATGAAATATGTTTTATTTCTAAGGAACGATCCAGAAAATATTAAAAATAAAATGAAGAATGAGGATATTTCTTGTGTTGTGGTTGATGCAGTCCTTGTTTTTTGGAATATGGCACACATAAAAACTAAATACAGACAGAAATGCATGTTTGATGTTATGAAACTTTGAAATGAATGGAAGAGTTTGATGAAAAATAAAGGAAGAATAACTGACCTTGGAAACAAGAGAGCAGATTTTATTGAATGATTTAATTCTCTTTTTAACATTGGTGCACCTGACGCCATAGATGAAATAAGAAATTAAGATTTTTGTCAGAAAAAAAAAACAAGATGATATTGCCTTTTATTTGGATCAAAAACAGAAAAGAAGAGCATGTATGGATGGGCATAATAAAATTTTTGAAACTAAAACCGAATTAAAACTTGCAAGACAAGCACGTCAAGCAAGAATTACAGAAAGAGAGCAGTGCAGGTTGGATATTTTAAGAGAAAAACAGGTCAAAGGAGTGGCTAGAATATAATTCTGAGACACAATTAGATGAAGATAACCAAACTGAAATTGATCCTGATTTTGAAACAAATCTAGAACAAGAAGCAAAAAAAGTAGATCAAGGCGAATATGTAACTCTTAAGCTACCTAGGAAAATAATGCAATTTGACCAGATAACCAGTGCTGCTGATCGTCTCAACATGCTGGGAGACACATATGAACGATTTGCAATTCTTATTTCTAGAGCTCCCGAATACAACGAAGGGAGATAATTAGATGTACCTTCTCTAGCTAACTCCTAAAGAGCAATTCAAGCTGAAGCAGCACTTGATCTGATACAAGTTTGTAATATGTCAGACAGAGTTGTAGCTCTAGTATTTGATACAACAGCTAGCAATAGTGGTATACACAAAGGAGCTGCTAAGTTAATGGAAGTAAGTCTAGATAAAAAGTTACTCTATCTGATCTGTCGTCATCACATTTTAAAATTTGTTGTTAGTGCTGTATGGAAATTATTATTTAATGATATTTTAGGCCCGGAAAACAAACTGTTCTCAAAATTAAAAGATGTATGGTCAAACTTAGATAAAATTAAAGCAATACAAGTACTGAAAACTGAAAACTAACTGTTGTTAAACATAAAACATAAAGTTGTCAAAGAACTTACAGACATGCTATCTTGTAAGGATTCAACAACTTTTGCATTAGATGATTATCGTGAATCTGCTAAGAACAATCTGATAATCTTGGCCCCACTTTCTCAAACCAGGGGGGATGCATCAAACAAGTTGGATGGTCAACACCATATATACTAGAAAGATGTATATGTTTTCCAAACAGATGCGGTATGATGATGACATGGTTGCTAAAACTCATGCACATGAATAGATTTTTGGCTTATTACTACACCCCTGCATCGATGAAAACATCATGGGGAGCGGATGCATCTATGAACAAGCTCCATTTTATTCATGACATTGATTTTAGAAATGTTGTCAAAGATATTGCTGATGTTGTGATTAACAAACTCCATAATCATCAATGGTACTTGTCAGAAAAGGTTCTGGCGTTTGCTTTATTTGATAAACATCCTTTGATGACACATGCACTAAAGATAGAAATGACAGATCAATTGCTTTTGACTCCAATACCAAAAAACGCCTTGGTAAACCAGTATTCAAAAAAATATGTCATGAAATAACTTTGACAAGTTTGATTGGGCCTGAATCTCATTTGTTGTTTAACATTTTAAAAGTTAAACAACAAATGAGATTACTGGTTGGCTTTCCAAACCAGTGGAGCGGTGGAATTCAGACTAGACTTTTAGAGTTGCAGAACAACTTGTTTGTACAGTTAATGTTGTCAACGATTTTCAAAGTGAACACTGGTTGGCTTTCCAAACCAGTGGAGCGGTGGAATTCAGATCAGGCTTTTAGAGTTGCAGAACAATTTGTTTACACAGTTAATGTTGTCAACGATTTTAAAAGTGAACACTAGTTAGCTTTCCAAACCAGAGGAGCGGTGGAATTCAGACCAGACTTTTAGAGTAGCAGAACAATTGTTTAAACTTGTTTGTACAGTTAATGTTGTCAACGATGCAGCGGAGCGTGGTGTCTAGTTAATCTTGGATTTTTCTACAACCATTACAATGGTTGTAGCAAAATCTAAGATTAACCATGCCCTTCACTTAATATCACTACAACTGATATTAATTGAAGGGCATGGTTGTTGCAGGGTGTCAGCAGCATAGAAAGTTATATTCCAGTTTTGATAAAAAGACACTAAATTTGTGAAACTGTAGTGTATTACTAAGTTCTATATGAGTGTGTTGAGTATAGGAGGTTAAACGCTTTTCAAGTAAATTACTAATTTTTCAAGTACTGTAAAGTTCATTACATTTTCTAATATTTTGTCACAAAATTAACTAAAACAACTTATTTTTTTTAAGTTGAAATGTTAAATGTAACATTAACTTATTTTTTTTTTTGTAGATCTGAATACCTTTATATTAAACATGGTTTTGTTTAAATTATGTTGTTATATTTATCGAATAATAAAATTTTATTATGTAAAAGATTTTAATTTTTGCTCTAAAAATAGGGTTCAAATTCAGAGGCCTTGAGAGACCTCAGGATCACTTTATTTTTAGACATGATTTTGATAGTATAATAAGAAAAACTTTACTTTACGACGTTTTGACACTAATTCTGGACAACCCTAAAGTAGGCCCTAGGTACACAAATGTCCCTACATTTTTTCTATAAACTTGATATTGCACCTACTTTCTGTTTGAATATTAGCTTGGTATTTTAATTTGATTATAGAAAATATATTTTGTGATTTCCATATTTACAACATATTTAAATTACCCACATGGCATCATAAAGATTTATTCCTAGTCCTTGGAATAATCGAATTTTATCTTTTATACTCATAACAATTAATTATTTATTCAGCATCGAAATTATATTAATATACTTTGATACTAAATAAATTAATTAACTAATAAGTAAAGCTTCAGTTAACTGGCCTAAAATAATTTTATTTTTTTGCGCTATCATCAGTGGAGACTTTTTAAACAGGAATTTATTTATTGGTCTCGGTACATACAACGATTATCTTATAGTCTGCTGTTGCAGGGGAGTAAAATTAAATATTATTATTTCCTTAAGGAAACAGTTTAATTTAAAATCAACTGAATAGATACATAAATCATACAATTCATTTGACTGTGATTTAATTCGAAACATTTATACTGAATAATTCAGCTTCTTCATTCCAACTAATAAAGGGTAGTGCATATTAGGCGTTATTCTTTTTTTATAATAAATTCAAATTGAAAACTAACAATAAGTACGTTATGAGAAACATAACATTTTTAAATCAGTCGTTGTGTCGTGCAAAAGTCAATCAACTATGCATTGCTTATCGTGAACCCTAACTATGGAATAATATTTTTTTATCAGTCAACCTCCGCTAACTTTTTCAAGCTCAATCTAAAAAATATATTCTTTCACTTGATCTGTTACTTCCAATATTATGAAAATTGCTATGCGATTTGGATTTTAGTAAATTAATTTTGCTTTATTTTTTAATATATTATACTCTCAATTTTGCTTCTTTATACTTTATAAGCTTTTGACGACAAAACCTTAAAATCTTCTTACATATGTTAGCGTGTTTTTTTTTTTTTTTCTCGTATTTTAACTATGTTGAATTAAATATTGTAACTATTTTAATTGTTACTCGATATATATGGCATATATAATTGTATTGTGAAATATGTAAGCGAAATTTAGAAGAAAAGAAAAAAAACATTTAAGCAACACGTTCGATAATCGAACTAATATAGAGAACATCAAATACCCGTTAAGAATGAAACCCAGAACAATGCTTAAAAATAATCTCCGTCAAACGTCAAGTTTCAAACGTAATTTTTGACATCTGTTGTAGGATTATTAAACGCAGATAAACCGTTTTAATTTAGTCGCATTAAAGTATGTTAAGCGTTTAGATTAGTCTTGTGGTTTATCCTTCCCCAGCTATTTTCCGAAATATGCAGAAGATAGGCTAAACACATTAATGACCATCGTTACCTACTTCCACGGACCAAGAGTAAGTAAGTTCTAAAAGAAACGAAAATATTATACGAATAGTCAGACAAAATTAAGTTAGAAAGATAGCAAATATAAAAGCACGCATTCTGCACAAATAAGAAACACAGCAACTAAGAAATTCTCTCATCTATTTTCGATCACAAATTATCATTACTAGTTTATTTTTAATGGCGTTTTGATTGCTTTTTATTGTTCGCAACGAAGCTAATTAGCTACTACATTTGTAGCTACTATATTTGAAACACATCAGACCATAAATTTTTGAGAAAAATTGGTAAAAAGTTTAATTTAAAAGTAGGTAACTTAGAGGAAGGAATAATTGTAATGGAATTACGTATGTTCATATTTGCTGGGTGATAGTGAATCAGGAGCGAGTCAAATTTAATTATAAAAAAATTAGTTGGTTATTTATTATTATTAATTTATTTATATTTACTCAATAATTTAGTGTTGAAATTAAATAAATTTTAAAATAGTTCATGTAACTATGAAAGTAGATATTTCATAAAAAAAGTATTTCAATAATGTTTATTAAGTATACGCGCAGTGGAGTGTATCTTAAAAGAATAGGTTTATATTACAATTAACATTATATTATAAATACTATGTACTCTAAGTTATATAGGCTTATATACTTAAGTAATGTTAAATGTGCAATGTTAAACGGAAGTACCAGCATCTTTTTTTTGTTTTTGTTTTTATTTCACCGAAAGCCGCTTAACAATACAATAATAATAAACCAATTATTTCAAAAAAGTATAAAATTAAAAATAAATACCGTTTAAGAAAACCTACATTATTTTATTTGTATAAAATAATCTCATTTATAAAATAAAATAAAATACTTTAATTACATTTAGACACTTATAAAAGAGAAACGAGATAAGAAAAACTCGAAAATATTACCTATTGAGAAAATAACTTTTTTCAGTTTAATTTTGAAAGTAGAAAAATTCCAACTTTACGAAAAATTAAAATTTTTTAA
Source organism: Hydra vulgaris (assembly GCF_022113875.1). Lineage (NCBI taxonomy): Eukaryota > Metazoa > Cnidaria > Hydrozoa > Anthoathecata > Hydridae > Hydra > Hydra vulgaris. Next base: position 33,344,844 of record NC_061169.1, on the reverse strand, counting down.
AACTATGAGACCTTCTAAAATTTGTGTGCAAATAATGTTGATAAATAAAATAGTCATTTCTTACATCATATTTGTTTTTGGGGTTTATTGCATATAAATTTTGAAAAGATATAGGAGTTAAGTTTATCATTTAAATATAAAGCAAAAAACATTGTAAACATTTAGTTGGTATATATTAAAAATACTCATTTCAAATAAAGTGGTTTTGCATGAGTAAAACGATCTTTATAACTTATTAGTCGTGCTAGATGCTTCTTTTGCCGATAAAGAGGATCTAATTGACTTTTTTTAGTACTACCCCATGCGGTATTAAAGCAATTTAGATGGCATTGAATAAGTGAGTAATAAAGTTGAATTAATGCGTGTTTATTTATAAAACTTCTCGCTTTATATAATACTCCAAAATTTTTCGAAACTTTGTTGCATCTGAAACACCTGTCAAAGTCTTATCCTTAAATTATATAGATACATAAAAATACTCACTTCTACGTCAATCTTTGTTATTTTACAACACAGAAAAAAGTTTTTATATGAAGGTTAGTAATTAGAGATAGATATCAAAAATAATTGAGAATCGATAAATTAGTTTGATAATAAAGTGAATTTAGCGAGGGTGGATAAATTTAGTGAGGATGCGAGGGTGCATAATTAGTGTGGTTGGAAAAATAGGAGATCAAAGAACAGAGATTGTATTGTGCGTAAAAGTATAAGTGCAGAAAACGTATAAAGACAAACCGGTCAATTGGTTTAACCGGTACATCCAATTTGTTGATCGTTAGGTTTTCATTACTGATACCCCACATAAGGACCAAACTGGTAGAACAACAGTAGATACTACATTAAGTTAAAATCCCTAGCAATAGTGAAAATGCTAGGAGGAGAGTATTAAGTACAGTAATTTTTATTAATCACATAAGTAATTTTTATAAATCACATAAGTGATTAATAAAAATTGGCTGGGGTATAAATAACTATAAAGAATCCTTATATATTTTAATCAAGGCTTCAGTAATAATAACCATTTATTATACACCACAGAACTAAGATATCAAACAGACGTTGTTGTTTGGTCGTATCAATATTCTCCATTTCAATTAATGGTCATTATGAGTGTATTTAACGTTTGTGTATTTAGTGTTAAAGTGTATTTAACGTTTGATGTTGATTTTTCAAGTAGTTTGTTGTTAACTGATCCGGTTATCCTCACTAGTTGCGCTCCAGTTCACTAGACTAATTTCCTTCCATCCTTGTATGTTGTTTTGCATACTCCCAGCCGTTTTTGATGGTCTCGTTTTATCAAGGTATTAGCAAAGAAGTTTTGACGTTAAAAAGTTAGCATATTAATGAGGTCGGTTTCACAAATGACCTGCTGTTAGCTGATAAAGTAAACCTCTCGTGTTTTCAGTACCTACAATTTACTATTATGCTTAGTATCTACTATTTATGCTCCACTAAAATCTCTAATAGCCCATTCCGTGAATACAAAATATGTCAAACCATTGTTGACACGATGAATAACTAAATAACTTAAAAAACTGTAAAAATAATTTATAAAAATTTAACAAAATAATTTCCGTTTTGTATATTTTTTTATCTAAAATTTTGCACAATTATTTTTTTAAAAACATAAATTGAAATAATCATGAGACTGATTAGTGATAAAAATTTGCCACCGATAGATCAACATAATTTAAAGGTCGGGCTTCCAACTGGCCAGTTGTTAGCTAACCCAGTAGTCCTCTCAAATTACTCTTTACCTCACTAGACTCTAAGTGTTGGCTTTTTATTTGTTTTAACCATCTTTTTTTAGAGTAGGTGCATAAAAGCTTATGTAAAATAACAGGTGATGATATAATAACCAATAAAAACATACCCTTAATTTACTAATATATGTTGTTTTTGATAAAATTAATAGAACTTTCAGAACGTTTTTTATAATAATATAAAAAATATAAATACAATGAGATAATATAAATATAAATAATTTAAATGTAGCATATATCACATCTTAGTTTATATTGGTTTAGATACTACTTGTTAAAATTTAGAATAATCAGAAAATCGGATTTCATTTTGGTAATCAGGATATTGAAAACAATTTGAATGTTTACTACATTCAAGATTTTTTAACATCCCCTTTGGATTTAGCAGTTTAAAAGCATAGTATTTTCTTTCTTTATCTGTTGTTATTAGAGTTAAAAAAAAAAAAAAAAAAAAAAAAAAAAAAAATTCCTCTTGAACTTCCAAAACTTATTATTGGAGATTACATCGTAAAAAGAGCATGTTCGATGAAATTTTTAGGTGTAATTCTAGATGAAAACATAAATTGGAAAGACCACATAAACATGATTGAAAATAAAATTTCTAAAAATATTGGATTACTCTATAAAGCAAAACCATTCTTAGATCAATCCTGCTTGAAATACATATATTACTCATTTATACATTCTTATCTTAATTATGCAAACATTGCTTGGTGTAGCACCAATAAAACAAAGATAAAAAAGCTATTTAGCAAACAAAAACATGCAATTAGATTATTATCAAATGCACACCGCCTCTCACATTCAAGACCATTGTTTAACAATCTAAAAATACTAAATGTGTACCAAATAAATATATATCATCTTCTGATTTTTATGTATAAAATTAATAACAATTCAATACCAAATATCTTCAAACCATTATTTAATAAAATTCAACACAAATACGTAACTAAATATTCTAACAACAACTTTGTTCAACCCAAAACTATATACGACTCCACCAAGTTTTCAATAACTGTTAGAGGACCTAATGCATGGAATAAGATAATCAGTAATGATATTAAAACACTTAAAACTCTTGATCAGTTTAAACAAAAACTAAAACTATTACTTTTAAATAATGAACAAACAGATAATTATTTTTAAATCTATCTATAAAAATATTATATTTTAAAACTATCTACTAATGCATACTTTATTTGTCTGGAAGGTCTAAATTCTTTAATTTTATATAGGTATTACAGTCTGTTATATTATAAAAAAAGTACTTATAAAGATTTTTAGCATTTTTTGATTTCATTAGTTTAAATAAATTTATTAATTTTCTTAAATAAGAGAGAGAGAGGAAAAATAAAAAAAGTAATCTTTTTTGAGTTTTAATTTTTTATATTAATATTTTGTCATTTGTTTTTGAGGAATTAATATATTACACTTTATAAGAACAGATTGTAAATTAAATTTTACGTTTACTTTTTTCATGTTTTTTAGTTTTTTGATATTTTTGTTTTTCTGAATGAACTTTTAAATTTTTCTTTCAAAAAATAAAATCGAAAAAATATCTTTCAAAACTTTGAACTATTAAACTATTTTGCATTTTATATAAACTTCTTTGTAATATTTTGCTTTTTTCTTAATTTTTTAATTTTCATTTTAGTTACCATGTATTTATATAAATGTCTAGACAAACAAGGGACTTGGTGATAAGACAACCCCGTCTTCTTCTCGTCCTTGCCATTTTTAAATATTTTAAATTACAGAACTTGTAAATATTTGTACGGCTAAATTATAAAAAAAAAAAAAAAAAAAAAAAAATAAAGAGCATATATTATGCGCCCCCTAATATCAAAGAAAGCGTTTGAAACTGCCAAAGAACTATGTTTTTCTAGACTTTGGGCCTTCAAACCTTTTTTTTTAAGAACAATCAGATGTTGGAAAAGAAATTGAAAATTAAGTTGCCAAAAAATTTGGCTGTGGAAAAATTTATTATTAGATATTTCTAGACTTCGAGGCAAGTTTAAGTTGAGCGAAGAAATTGAACTTTAAAAAAGAGTATTAGTTGCATGGATAAGAGATACTAAAACAACTAAATAGAGTTTGGGACTACTCATTGGCATGTGAATAATAAACTTTGGGACTACTCATTGGCATGTGACCGCAAAACAAAAGTGAACCTTTATAGTGCTGTGTTTGGTTAGAAATCTACCTAGACTACCAACCTAGCCTACCTAAAATGACATAACCTACCAATGACATCATCTTCATTAATTTTTTTTTTTTTTTTCTTTAATTTTTTTGTTCTTTCTTTAAATGCTTTACAATATTACAATATTACGTTTTACAATTATAATAATTTCAATAATATAATAAAATGATTACAAAATTAATTAATGATTACAAAATTAGTTAAGTTTGGAAGAGGAAGAACGCGGAATCTAGTAGAAGACTTTAAGGTCTTGTCGTCGAGAACCGCTTTTTCAACTACATCGTTACATTTATTGTGTTAAATATGCATATTCTCGTCGAGAGTAAAAATAAATAAACGTAAAAGATAAATAACATTCATATATGTAAATACTAAGAATTGAATTTTAAAAATTTTACTTTATAAAAATTAAAAATATATGTATGTTATCGATAGATAAAATTATCTGTTTAAGTTTTCTTTTGAATGTGTTGTAATTCCACTCTTGAGAAAAATCAAAATATTTCAAAACTATTTTGTTCCATAAAAAGCTCCTCGATAAGAGATACAAGATCTACCAAAATTTGTATGCGAAAAAGGTTGTTAGATAAAGTTTTCGTTTCAAAGATAGTATTTACTTATTGCTTTATGTGAGTATAAATTATAAAAAGGATAAGGGGAAGTGTTAGTTTTAATTCGTATAGTCTAATAAATAACTGATGGTTTTAAGCAAAACAAAGTTATCCTGTCTAAATTCAAATTTAAATTCTTTGCCAAAATTGTTGGCATGATGTATCAAGTTTGTTTATACTTTAATAAAAAAAAGTCTCCAACTAATATATCTTGGACCAGTTAATTGTTTCATCAGTTACGCAAATGTATTATATATATTATATTAAGTTACCCAAATGTATTATACATATTATATATATATATATATATATATATATATATATATATATATATATATATATATATATATATATATATATATATATATATATATGTATATATATATATATATATGTTTACTTTTATTTTAGGTGTTCCAAGAAGACCTAACGGTCTTGTCACAGAGCACCACGGAAGTGCATTTAACCAGGAAGTTCACGCCTCCTTACCGTGACGCAAAAATATGTTCAAAGCTCGTTTCAAACCTGGATCTACTGCTTATAATCAACAACATCATTGTAATGGATATTCATGATGGCTAATGAACCAAGTCTATCTGCAGTCATACTGGCTCTCAACCATGCTCTTAATTTTCGCATTGCTAAAAAGCTGCGTTCACATTCTGCGGACGTTACGGGTAGTGTATATCCAATCGTTAGAAGCTCAAAGAGATTAGGATATTGATTTTCATTGCAGATTTTAATGGCTTTAGCTAAAGTATTAGGCTTATCTTTAGGTTTAATAACAGACCATTTTCTTTTTCAAAGCATGAATTCTTGATTATCAGCTTCTGAATTTAGAAGATCACTTTTATACATTTTAACTAACTCCTGGAAAGCAGTTATTTCCTCACTGCAAATTATTGAGGGAACCAAGCATAAAATCTTAGCAGCAATGTAATTTGTCTTTTGGAATCGTATTTTGGTTTCTGAAATGATAGTGTCGAGAAAAGGTACAATTAAGGCCCGTTTATAATATTCATGGGGACTCTCTGCAGGTACGTTATTTCTGTAGGCCTGTCTCATAGTGATTCTGGAAATATGAGTAGCTTATTGGTAAATTGCGTAAGTTTCTTTTTCAACACTTTTCCGCAGGTGGTTCAAATTGTCGATTGTTTCTTGAATATTACTGTATGTATACACAATATCAGTTGTGCGACCTTGTAACCTCTCTATTATATACGGCAACGGGTAAAGTAAGCGGTACAAAGTTATAATACCAATTATGAATTCGAACTTAGTGAGTGCATTAAGAAGTGAGTTGGCCTATCTTTTTTCTTGTGCGTCCCAATCTATACTAAACTCTATATTGAACTGTTCTATATTAGAGTGTATTCCTAAAATAATCTCTAATGCCTCTGCCATAAATAGTATAGATAAATAAAAGTGTTCATATGCGGCATCTCTTTCTAACCATCTTGTTTTGCACATCCCTATCAAAATCATTTTTCTTTCAGTTGATTTACAACGGATCTCTGCAACAAGCTCCAGCAAGCGCTCTCTTTTCGGAGAGGTATTGAAATAAATGGATATATTTCTGTATACCTTCAAAATGTTATGTATGATTGGTATTTTTGATGTTGCATTAATTGATAAATTCAAATTATGCGAGCTACAATATGTTATAATTGCTTTTGGTGATCCTTTTAAAATAAAGCCGGCAACACCATTTTTTTACAGATTGCATGTTTAGTGCGCCATCGTAACACTGGTTTCTACAAGAACTAAGATCAATTCCACTTTCGCTATAAAATTTCATTAAGTTTTCTCTAATATGTTTGCCTGTTATCCTATGAAGATTCAAAAAGTCAAGAAATACTTCTCTAATTTCTTTTTCTCCGTTTACGTATTTCATACATACTGATAAAATTTATTGGTTTGCAGTTGTTGTCTCGTCTGCTGAAATTGAATGGTAATTTGCAGCTTTGATTTCATTAATTAGCCGATCTTGTATACATTTCTTTTCAATTATGTCAATTAATTCATTTTGACTCTTAGGGCCAAGGTAGCTGACATCTTTGCGTAATGGTGTTTGTATATGTGCACTATATTCAGCGTTATGGCAAGCTATTTCTTGCACAATTGCAAGAAAGTTTACAGGATTACCTTTTTGGTCTGAGTTTTCCATACGCTTTTTATAAGTTCCACGAAATGCAAGCCCTTGTTTTCCCATCAAATGCACTATTTTATCTAATGTTTCAACAATGCACGGGTACATTTGTTGTCAGTTTTTTAAAGTGCTATCGCTTTGTAATGTAATAGTTTGTCTTGGATCTTCAAAATGACAACAAATGCCATTTGCTTGTTCGATAGCTTCTTTATGGTATCTATTGCGGATATGTAGTTTTTATTTCTCTAAAACATTGTGCCATTCCTTATATCCACAGTTAACAAAAGCTCCCAACGATTTTTTTTATCCTGCTATAGAAACAAAGTGCAGTATATGCAGTAGACTGCGTCTTCACTTTTGCTAAATATTCTTTTTTTACAAAATTTCTTTTTTTACTTTTTTTGTAAATATTCTTTTTTAACAAGCGCGTTTGCAACCATGTTTTAATGTTTTGGGAAATTGAAAATGTATCTTCTGTTTTAAGTTATTCCCAAACATTTTGTATATTTCATGCGGTGATAATTCTTGATTTCCGCGCAAGAGTTCGTCAAAATCATATCGTTTTTCTTCTTCTTTAAAATCGCATTCTTTCAATTTTGTTTGACAAAATACTTCAAAATACTTTCTTAAAAAAAGCTTGTCATACCCCAGTAGACACGGACGTAAAAAAGACGTCTTTTAAACGTCTTATACACGTTTTGGACTTCTTTTGAACGTTTTTGACGCCTTTTAAACGTTCAAAAGACGTCTTTTTTTGGTCCGGTGTCCACTGGGATTCGCATGACAAGCTGTTTTTAACATTATTATCATCTTTAGTGACATCCTCTTTTTCTTCCACTTTGGGTAATGTTTTATCGGTTACATTTTGAAAACTGTCGATAATAAAAAAACACTTGAAACGTAAGTAATCAATAATAAACTTTCAGATCTTAAACTCAACCAAAATTAAAAATACTCGCGTAAGCATTACAATAAAAAACAAGCAATAACAAAAGTATTATCATAAAAAAATTTAACATATAGATAATATCTATATCTAGTTAATATCTATATCTAGTTAATATCAAACTAATCAAACTAATTATTATAAAAAGAAGATCAAAATAATAATTTTTTACCTAAAATATCCAGCTAACGATTTGAATTTCTTTTCAGCATTTTGAAGCTCTTTTCTATCAACTGCTAGTTTACTAATTTTTTGTTTACAAAAGAATTCGCAATCAATGACTTTTAATGACGCCTTACGTTTGTGAAACAATAAAGTAAAAATTCTTTCATGAAAATGATTCATAAAAATCAAACAATTATCATAAAATTTTTTAATAAACATTTTGACATCACACATGATTACACATTTTGACATCACACACACACACACACACACACACACACGTGTGTGTGTGTGTGTGTGTGTGTGTGTATGTGTGTGTGTGTCTGTGTGTGTGTGTGTGTGTGTGTGTGTGTGGCGTGGAAGGTTTTTAACTGTTTAAAATAACCAACTTATAAACAACATGAATATTCTAAATTTTTTTATGTATGATAAGGATTCTTTTTTAAAAAAAATTACTGTGATAGGAGAATAGGAACAAGAAACTCTGATGTCTTAACTCTCCTTCCTGCCCCAAACGTGAGAGCAACAAGTTGATATAATATTTTTTGTTCTATTTTCAGTTAAACTTATATTCATCGAGAAATTTTAAATTTCATACTAAAAAATTCTAGTGTTCAAAAGTTATGACCATATAAAGTTTGCAGCCCCCTGAAACTGAGGTTTAAACTTTATATGATAATAATTTTTAAACACTAAAATATTTTAGTATGAAATTTCTCGATGAATATAAGTAATATATATATATATATACATATATATATATATATATATATATATATATATATATATATATATATATATATATATATATATATATATATATATATATATATATATATATAAATATATAAATATATATATATATATATATATATATATATATATATATATATAAATATTTATAAATAAATATATATATATACATATATATATATATAAATATATATATATATATATAAATATTTATAAATATATATATATATATATATATATATATATATATATATATATATATATATATATATATATATATATATATATATATATATATATATATATATATATATTTCAATCAAGATTTCTAAGGTGGCAAATGATGAACTTTTATCTAAATATGTTAAATATGACTTAAGTTTTAAAAAACCTGACTTAAAGAAATAGCTACAATCCTTAATTCACACAAGATATATATTGTAAAACAGAAATTTTAAACATCTATATGATTATATGATTATAATTGTAAATTTGAGTTTAAGAATTTAGCATTAAGGTACTTGTAATTTTTTCAGGTAGTGTAAATGTCTTCCATTATTTTGACTGCTCTTTCAGCCACAATGTTTGATCGCGGAATGTCAATGACGGAAGGCTGGTTTAGCCAATGCGTTTGGAAACACTTTGTTGCTTTCTGGCAATCAAACTCTGAAACAGCAGAATGCGATTCTTCAAAATTGTGTTCAGTGAAATACTGATTAGAGAGCCACACTGATGCCCATACAGTTGATATAAAGTTGCAGATACTGCTATGCTGCTGACGATGTTCTTCCAGAAGAAAATAAGCTAGTAGAGCATATGTTGCTCTAGAGTTCAATCTTGCATTATTAAGTGAAGGAAATTTTCGCCACTTGATTTTTGGAAATTTAGCGCATTTCTTGTACACTTTGTAAGCCTCGTAAAGTTTGAATAGAAACTTGAAATCACTCCTCCATCCAGCATTTTTTTTTTTTTTTTTGTTCTTTAATTTTACAACTTTTTGATTTAATAAATATTTGTTAACAATGTATATATATATACATGATCGTTATTAAGAAATAAAAGAACGCGGGAACTCGTAGAAGACCGTAAGGTCTTGTCGTCGAGAACCGCTAAAAAATTTTCGTGTTAATATTTCGTATTAATAAAATATTCTCAAAATAAATAAACTTTTAATAGGAATATATACTTAACATACTTGAAGATAACAAATAATTAAGAATTAAGAATTGAAAACATAAACAAATTTAAAGAAAAAAAGAAAAACAAAAACGGTTCCGTTATAAATACATAGATGCGTTATACAGTTTTAAGATATCTTTAGCACAATTGCTAAACTTTTTGTTAAAGGTTTTGTTATACAGTTTTAAGATACCTTTAACAAAAGTGTTAAACAACTATTTACAAATTGTTAAATTATAAAATTTATTAATGCAGTGTTAAATATAAAGTTAAAAAAAGAAACAAAAAATTAAAAGAATATGGATATATATTATCTAATAAAAAAACGACTTTTTTAAGTTTTTGTTTGAAAGAGTGATAGCTAACTTCTTGAGAAAAGTCAAAATTCTTCAAAACTATTTTATTCAAAAGTAATGCTCCTCGAAATGAAATACAGTATTTTCCAGAATTAGTTTGATAAGCTGATTGACGAATATTATTATCATTTCGTAAAATGTACTTAGTTTTTTCTTTTTTGTTATACAAATTATGAAAAGGTACAGGAGAAATATTGTTTTTACATTTAAACATAAAACATATAACGTTAAAAATATTAAGCTCATATATAAGACTTTCATTTCAATTAATAGAGGCTTGGCATGAGTAAATCGATCCTTAAAATTAATAAGGCGTGGAACATGTTTCTGTTGACGATAAAGAGGTTCCAGTTTACTTTTATTAGTACTACCCCACGCAATGTTCGCATAGTTAATGTGACAATGAATGAGCGAATAATATAGTTTAAGTAATGTATGTTTATTTAAAAAACACATTGCTTTGTACAAAATTCCTATTTTTGATATTTTACTACTCAAATTTTTTATGTGACTTTTCCATGACAAATTTTCATCAATATAAATACCAAGAAAGTTTGTAACTGTTACTTTTTTAGAAGTATATTATCAATAAAAAGCAGTGGCATTTTATTTGGTATAAGATTTTTTTTGTGATTTGAATGGAAAAAAATCCATTTCGTTTTATCAATATTAAGAGACAGTTTATTTGTCTTAAACCAATCAGAAACTCTTACTAGTTCATTATTGATATTCTGAAATAACAATGTAATATCATTATGAGATAAAAATAAGTTCGTGTCATCTGCAAACATAATCGTCATTAAATTTGAGGCTTTATGGAGATCGTTGATGTAAATAAGAAAAAGAAGAGGCCCTAATATTGATCCCTGAGGAACTCCACAGGTCATATCAAGCAAGTTTACTGGTGAAACTACATCAACGTATACAAATTGCTTTCGATTATTTAAATAGCTTTTTAACCAATTTAAAACACTTCCGTTTATACCGTAAATCTTTAATTTATTTAAAAGAATATTGTGGTCTATTGTATCGAAAGCTTTAGCTAAGTCAATAAAGACCCCAACTGTATATTGGGAGTTTTCAAAAGAGTTAGTAATACTTCTTGTAAACTGGAGAACTGCGTGTTCTGTCGAGTTATTTTTTTTGAATCCATATTGATTGCTATATATTAAATTGTTTACAGATAAATGATTATAAATTCTGTTGTATAAAATTCTCTCCAAGACTTTTGAAAATCCAGATAGAATAGAAATGGGACGATAGTTGCTAACATTAGTTAAATCACCTCCCTTAAATATCGGAATCACCTTTGCTACTTTTAGTTGGTTAGGAAAAATTCCTTTCCTAATAGAACAAGAAAAAATCTTAAAAAGTACATCTTTAATGATTTCATATGATTTAATAACAATATTTACATTGATATCATCCGCACCTGCTGATTTGTTGGGTTTTAGCATTTTAAAAGCGCATTCAAACTCTTTAAAAGTTAGTTCAAACGAATTAAATTGCGATGTATTAGGGATAAATAGATTACTTATTGGATTAATTGCTTGAGGAATTTTTTGGGATAAATTTGGTCCAACAGAAACAAAATATTTATTCAGCTCGTTAGCTATCTCTTCTTTATCATACAAAAATTTATCATTTGATTTGATGGTTTTAGGCAATGTGAGTGTGTTCTTTTTAAAACTGCCTGTGATTTCCTTTATAACTTCCCACGCGCGCTTAGAATTTAATTTATATTTCTCAAGTAAATCATTGTAATAATTTTTTTTAAGATATTTTCTTTGACGTTCGAATTGTTTGGCGTAACTTTTATATATAGCTTTACTTTTATCTGTTTTTAGTTTTAGGAATTTAATGTACAATTTTTGTTTGATTTTGGATGATTTTCTTAACCCTTTAGTAATCCATGGGGATTTTATACTTTTTAATTTACAATGTATTTTGATTTTTGGAAACTTAACATCATATATATCAAAAAAAGTTTTAAAAAATTTGTTGTAAGCCAGGTTAGCATCATCTAAATTGGAAATGTGCCATGAAGAAGAGACAATTGCTCTTTAAATGTTTCCAAATTCTTTTCATTAAAAATACGTTTAACAAAAATTTAATTTATATTTGGTGACGTTTCCATTTTAGTATTAATGGAAAAGAAAACAGGGAAGTGATCAGAAATGTCACTTTTAATTATGCCTTTTTAAAGAGATTCGTTAAATAAATCAGTTGTTATTATATTATCAATCAGGGAAGATGTTGATTGAGTTATTCTGGTTGGTTTGGTGATTAGTGGAACCGCACCATTTTCAAAAATGTCATTATAAAAACTTTTAATGTTGGGTTTTACGTGATATTTGAAGCAACATAAATTTAAATCACCTATTAAGTAGTTAAATTTCTTTTCATGATTGGTTTTTTTAATTATATCATGATGTAAATATGAACTAAAACTTTCAATTACACCAGATGGTGGGCGATAACAACAACTAATTAAAATATTTTTAGCTTTTTTAATAATTAACTCAATTGATAAAACCTCTTTATTGCTATTAGAGATACTCATGTCAAGCCTGGTTAACAATTTCAAGCGTTCCTTTACGTAAATAATCACGCCGCCACCACGTTTATTGGTTTTACGCGCTAATGAAATCAATTTATATCCAGGCAAGTTAAAATTAGAAATAAAATAAACGTCATCAGAATCACACCAAGTTTCTGTTAAGCAAATTACGCTAAAAATGTTAAAAGTTTCATCAATTAAATTACGAAAATTTTCAAAGTTTTTTTTCAAACTTCTTATATTTATATGAATCACACTCAACTTATCCGGTTCAAGAAATTTTTCTAATTCTTGGACACACAAATAACTGCACTTGTTTTTTAAAGCACCAGCTCCACTAAAATAATTTAGGTCAGGGTCATTATTGCTGTCCAGTAAAAAATCATTAGTTTGAAATAAGTTAATTAAAGTTGATTGAAAATCAACAGATTCGTTTGAATCCATTTTAGTTATTTGAAATCCAAAAATAAAAAAAATTAACTCTTTTAAAATTCGCGTGTAACTAATTTATTGTATACTACTTTAGCATACTTACCGGTGGCTCGAATATCTTTAACTTTTTCAGAACAGGTACTTCGACTTCACCTGTATATTTCGTCCAAAGGTTCTCATACTGACTGCAAATGTTATCAACAAACTCATAGTTTATATCTAGTTTCTGTGAGACTGTTGGAACACAGTAGTCAAGTAAATGTCGAAAAACCAAGTCAAGGATGTGCTGTTGACACCCAATGTATTGCGGTCTAATAATAGATTTTCTTTCAAATTCTTTATAAAGCCAAGCGATTATTCCATTTCTGCTACCAGTATTGACTGCTGTTGTATTGCACACAATCATTTTAATACTTTTTCACGCATCGTCATCTAAGAGCTTCTTCAATCCAGAAAATATGTTTGCAGCCAAACCAGATTCACATATGATGATACCTAAATTCAATTTCCTTGAAGAACTTTGCAAGCAAACAACTTCATATTCTTTAGATAGTTTTTTTTTCATTGAAAGTTTAGTTTAGTTTAGTTTAGTTTAGTTTTTTTTCCATTGAAATACAAACAGAAATCATTTTCCTGCTGAAGAATCCGTTTTATTTCAGCAGCCTTTCTAACTCCACCTCTGACTACTCTTTTCTATATTCCAGTTTGTGATGGTGTGGGTAACTTAGCAGAACATTCAGCAGCTAGATGATAGGATGATTGTCTTGTAGATAGAGAATATTTGGTAACCAGATTTGCAGCAGCTTTGGTTTTTTGATATTTTTTCCTCTTTGTTTCCACTTCAGGTATAAAATCATCACCACGTAATATTTCAGCATCAGTTTCTTGCACAGATTCATTTGAAGTTACCATGACTTGTTTCTCAACTGAAGATTGCATAACTTTTCGCCGTTTAGACGGATGAATTGTTGTGACTGGTACAAGATTTGCAGTTGTGTATCCAACAGTACCATGAGATTCAATCTGCTGTAGGTAAAATTGTTTGTCTTCAGAGGACAACCAATTTCCATCAGTTTTGGTTATTTCAAAGAGGCTTGCTAATTCCTCCAGAAATCTCTTACCCTTTTTCTTTCTGTATCTTACATATGCATCAATTAGATTTGCAATTTTTGGATGGACACGTTGCATTGATACGACAGGAAAATTAAATTTATCCCAAAGATAATTCAGTTTCTTTGCAATAGTTTCTATTCTTATTTTCTGCTCCTTTATTTTATCGTGTAATCCCAAAAAACACCCAACAATGTCCCTGTTAAGAGGCATTTTGCAGAGTTCATTTAATTCAGTAACTCGCAAAGGTATTTTTGAAAGCCTGACAACTTTGCTTTTTATATTCTGCTGCCATACATTGGAGCTTTTATTAACTAGGTTACGCGATAGTTTAGAAATATCTTTGATGAACTAAATGAAATCAAAACTTTTTCTGTCAGAATAGCTTCTACAATAAAACAGCAAAACAATTGTAAAGCGTGCTCACAAATAAATTTTTCAAAACATAGTGGTTATCACTATATTTTAATATTTAAAATAATGTTTGTTATATTTATCTTAATATTTAATCCGAGATCAAAAATGATAAAAAAAGGAGGTTGTTAAGGTTTCCTTTTTACGAGACTCTACTTTTGCAGGGACTCCGTTTTTTGATACCAAAATAAAAATACATTAATTTTTTATTCATTAATTTGCATTAATGAAGTTTTCAAGCTTTTTATTTATTTTGATTTTGAGGAAACGAAAGTGAAACTTCTTGTACAAAATTAATACAAATATAATGTCACCAAGGAAATTTTGCTAAATATTTCTAAATCAAAGGAGCCTCACAAAAGCAATATTTTGAGATTAAAACCTTTAAGAATAACACTGAACCCTTTAAGAATAACACTGAATAAAAGAGCCAATTGCGCACACTGACTATAATTTTTATTATTATATAAAGTGAAACTGCCTGCCACATTAATTTAACAAAGATAATAAAAACAGTTGTAGAAGCCACGAAGAGTTTTTATCAGTATGTGAATGTATAACACAATATGGTTCTGGTTTGATCGTGAAATAAAATTTTCTATTATTTTTCATTTCCTCTATAATACAGTAGCGTAGCGAGAACTTTTTAGTATTTTAGAAAGATTACTTTTAGACATGGAGCAAACTTTAAGCATTTTTATGTTTATACATACGTCAAATAAGGATGGTTTGCAAAAAAATTGCGATGATTGGAGCCTGGGAACAAAAAAACCCAAAACTTTTGCGTCCCCTGCCCTAAACATAATTTTTGAACGCTAAGAGATTATGCTATAAAACTTGAAATTTATCCATGAATACAAGTCTAGTTAAGAATAGTAAAAAAATTATGACTTTATAAATTTTTGAACGCTAAGAGATTATGCTATAAAACTTAAAATTTATCCATGAATATAAGTCTAGTTAAGAATAGTAAAAAAATATTTTATCAACTTGTTGTTCTCACGTTTAGGGCGGGGGGCGCGAAAATTTCGGGCTTTTTTTTTACCAGACTCCAATCATCGCAATTTTTTTGCAAACTTTCCTTATTTGACGTAAGTATAAACATATAAATGTTCGAAGTTTGCTCCATGTCTGGAAGTTATCTCAAACACCAAAAATATACACATGTATCACAATTGTATATTTACACATACACATGTATCACAATTGTATATTTATTTTTTTTTGTTTGTTTTTTATTTTTGTTATATTATTTGTGGTTATTAAATAATAATTAAATTAAATTATTAAATAATAACGATTAAAAAGTTTATTAATTAGAAAAGTGTCAAATAAAAAATAAGTCCAGGTATGTTTCATATTCATATACGTATAATTACGTATAGGGTACTTGATAACTGGGCTTCAAACTTTAGCGGCAACGAACTCCCTGATCCCTAAGGCCAGCTCTGTTTGATATTTTTAAAGCATGTTTTGTTAGTGTCATTGAAATAGGAACTTTTTTTGCATTTAAAATAATTTTTGTGTGAAAAATTTAAATGCTTCATTGGAAAAATTGCAATTTATTTAGCGCTAGTACTTATTAAAATGATATTTTTGAAGAAAATAAATGGCGAGATTTTCGACAGCTTTCCAAATATCACGCTAGCTAAATCCATTTTATTAAAAAGTTGTCTAGATTTTTTGCGGTGGTTCATATTTATCTTCTTCAGAATATTTTAACCAACACTAAAAAATTATTTTTAAAGAAGTAAGAAACTTAATAAAACAACACTACTTAAGGAAAAATATCTCACTTAAATTTATAATTGCAATAAACAAACGCTCATAAGTTTACTATTAAAATTACTTCACTATTAAAATTAAATTCTTTACTACTGCATTATATTTAAGGTTTTGCTTTTTAATGTTTCGAAACCACAAAAATCCATAAAACAATAAAACCGAAACATCTATTTGAATTGCATCGAAACTGCAAAAACAAAACGAGCAAGTTATGACTAATAACGATTGCCGATTTGCCGTTTAAAAATGATGATACAATCGCAAATACAAAGTGATAAAAAAATATTTTCAAAATTAAAGAAAAAAGAAAGAAAAATAAGCAGTAAAGATTTAATAATCAGGGTAGAAAACACCGCCCTGACCCTGACCTTGCCCCCATCCCCCGCCCCCCATCATCCCACCCACACACTTTTTTTTCTAAAGACCTTAATTTTTCTTCCAAAAAATTATAGATATAGAGAGCTTTTTTTAGAAATTTACGATTGTGCCTCTCCACTTCGAAACCCGTATCGTCGGTCCTGATGATGTCAAACATTAAAGTCATAAAATAAAAAGTGTTGTATATTTTGATTACATCAGGTCTTGTATATTTTTATTATACTTAAACCTATATTTATTTAATAGTATTTTTGATTTATAAATCTCTTTTTAAAAGCTATTTACAAGATTCTATATGAAAATATTAAGTTCTGTTTGAAAACTAGTATCAAGATTCTATAGAAAAATATATACGAATATCTGACTTTTCTGTTATAGCCACGTTGCATTTTACTCAGTAGTTTCACCACTATAAATAAAAGCACCAATTGCTGAAGAACTTGCATCACCTAAATTTTTTTTTCACCACAATGCTTTACTACAAACTGGTTCTTAACTTTCCATCTCATCATCAATGTTTCGAAGTACACATTTCACATTCTCAATACAAACTTCATACCCAACTTTTTTTCAAGCTAATGACCCTTTTTTTTTTTGGTAGACTACAAACTATACGTAATAAATATAAACGGTTTTTTTTTTTGGGGGGGGGGCATGAGGGTAGAAGCCCCTCCTAGGGACTTTTTTATTAAATAGAAATATTCTATTTTGTAAATTGACTATTATACAGAATTGGACTATTATACTGACGATTGAAATTTCATATTTGTAAACGTAATAATCAATTTCATACGTGTATGAACTTGATTATTACGTTAAAGTGTATAACAAATAAAAGTTACTTATGAATGAAAATATGCGAACCTTTTTTTTTTTTTTTTTAGACCTTTTAGTCCTCTACTTTGCGAGTGACAAAACTCGCCCCTGTAAATAACCTAAAAATTGTTCCCCAATGAAAATACTACTCCTGATAATTTAATAATAAACTCAGAAAGATCTTTAAACGAATACTAACGATACAAACTTCATACCCAACTCTTACTAATGATAACTAATGATAACTTATATTTAGTTACAACACTCAAAAGTTAACATTAAAATCATACAGAAGTATTAACGTTTATTATTAATTAAATAACTATTTAAACCGCAAACTACTAAATTGTCACGAGATTTCCAGAATAGAATTTAACTTTTCAAAATTATACAACCTGTAATCAGAGAATTTTTGAGAAATGCACATCTTTGCAACCTCGTTGCAAAGACACTTCTCTTTTTTAAAGTCTATTTTCAGCTTTGATTTTGTACTTCAAAAACAACATTAATTTTATTTTGATGTGATACAGAGTGCGACAGAAATAACCTCTTTATCTCATTTAGGGGCTTAAAGGAGGAGGAGAGAGGGGATTGAAAATAACGATGAATCATAACATTTTATTTTTTAAATGATTTTGAAAAAATTTGAAAAAGTTTGAAATTGTTGAAAAACATTTTTAAAAGTATGAAACTATTCAACATGTTTGAAACTTATGACAGCATTCTTTCACAGCAAAAATTTACTCCAAGGCTATGTGGTCTTGTTGGCTGATAAACGAATTACCATATTGAGAAAATATTTCAAATTTTTTTCTTTGATTGGTTGTAGTATTCAGGAGGAGCAGAGTGCAGGCTCTGTTGCTTTTTCCAGTGGGACGTAAAAAAACGTCTTTAACAGGTTCTATTGAGCGTTTTGGACGTCTTTTGAACGTTTTGGACAACTTTTAAACGTTCAAAAAACGTCTTTCTTAGGTCTTTTGCTTACTAAGTTGATTCTTTTTGAACAAAAACAAAAATGATTTTTGGTATGAAATACTTTCACTTGCACGAAACCTTGCATAGAGACCAACAACAATTTAAAACATTGGTGTTTGATTGTGATTTACCACCTAATGGACTCATTTCTTTGGTTCCTTCAAGATCTGGTGTTAAGGTAGATTGAGTTAAAAGCTCTCAACTAAAACCCAAAAGTAATACAATAGAATCTAATATATTAGAAAGTATAAACTATTGAGTATTACAAACCAAACAAATGAATTTAAACTGACCTGTAACAACACCTAAACTGAAAGTTTTACATAAACCTCTATACTACTCGATAGACAATTTTTTGTTAATTTGTTGGCTGATTTCTAACTTTCTTTTTTAGCATTTTGGTTTTTGTTTTTTATTTTTAAAGTAAAACTACAATATTTAAAATTTTTTTTAAAGGTGTAATAGTAAAACTATAGTATTTAAAATTTATTTTATAATTGTTTAAATTGATATTATTTATTTTGTAAAGCCAATCACCGGAGTAATCCTTGTTATGATTATTGAGACTAAAATGTGAATTGAACTTGCTATCATACATACCTTTTTATATATACACTTACTAATTTGGTCATACTTTTTAAAAATAAAGTAAAATAAAAAATTGCAAATGATTTTTCGTTACGTAACTATACTACCTTATTAGTATTTTTGATACGTAATTTAGTTTTGCAGCTGCATTATCTTCACGAAACCTCTAAGCATGGAATAAAGGTTTCGCTCAATATTGCATATTTTATAAAGTAACATAATTTAATAAATCAGTTTTTGTTTCGGATTTTACTAAATCTATTTAAATTAAAATGAACTTCTAATTTCGCAAGTTTGCAAACCAGCCGATTAGCAGCTATAAAAAAAAGTATATTAAAAGCAATTAGTATAAATAAATAAAAAATTAAGTTATATATAATATATTCATTACAATTTTCATTTATAATGCTGATGCAAATTATAATTTCCATGATGCTGGTGGGTTTCTTATTAGTTTTACATTTAACACTTTTCTAATTTATTATAAATTTAATCGAACTTAAATGAATATAATCTATTTAAGAAAACACAAAACGTTTTTTAGACGTCTAAACAACGTATTAAACTTGGACATTTAAAAAACCTATTAGAAGGTTTTTAGACGCGTTAAACACGTCTTGGGTTTACTGGGATATTTATTGTAGACTTAAGATAGAAGAAAAAAAATTTAATTAAAATAAGAAAGATTTATCAAAATAAGAAAGTATTTAAAATAATAGTAATGAGTAAATTTGTTTGTTAATAATATACTTTTTAAAACTCTATATTTATTTTCATTTTTAGATGACGACGTTTGAAACGACCCCGCTTAATTATCCACCATGCCCCGTTAGTGAACAAGTCGATCCTTTGCAAGTCTTAAAAATATTACAGGATAAATATTACATCATATCATATTCAAATCAAGACAATGTTTCTAAGAAAATCAGAAATAACAAAGCTCACAATAATTTCTTCTGGCATACATTTAAAAATAGAAAACCGTTTTGCAAAACAGTGTCTATAGAAATTCCTGATCTTATTGACAAGGTTACTATTCCAAATAAAATCATGGAAGTGACACTTGTGAACGAATTGGGTAAACTATTCTGTAAACAAGTAAAAAAAGAAATTGTATATTTAGAGGAAGAAAAATATTGCAACAATCATATAAACGCACGCATGTACGTTATAAAACGCAGAGAAATTGTAGTAGCGTACGAATACATGACTTAACAAAAACAATGGTTGTCGGTGCAGTATACTTCAAGAACAGTTATTTTTGCTTTATTTTTTTAATATAAATACAAATATCAATGATTTTTTCCAACAATATGTTGGCGATGACGATAATGTTGTTTTAAAAGGTTTCATTTGTCAAGGAATCTACATAACTTATTATTTATAGAGACGTTGAAAAGAAAAAAAAAAGGTTTAATAGCTAATAAAGTAGCTTTTTTATTTATCAACATTTTTTTGTATAATATTTATATCTTTTTTGTAAATTATTTTTCAATTTTAGTATTTATAACAGCAAACTTTTATACAGCTATTTATCAGATTTTTAAAACATATTTATTTTACGCTATATATGCATTTATTTTTTACATACAAACTTCAGGCGTTCGTGCGAATAATAATTTGCTTTAAGGGGAAGACAAATATTGTAAAAACCTAAAACGACTAAAAAAATTCAAGATAATAAGGTTTTTTTTAACTCTGCAAAGGTCGCTTATATTTATAACATGAGATGTCTTAAAGAATGTGATTAAAGATTATGTATTTATCACTTTAGCAAGTTTTAAACTCTTAACTGAAGCCGCCGTAACGCAGTCTTTCTATGGGCGGAGTATTTACAGTCCAAACTCATTATTAAGAGGTTTGAGATCCTATGCTTTTGCCTGATAACGGAGGTAACGAAGGAGGCTTGTAACGAAGTAGGCGTAAACTTCCTTGTTAAATGCTCTTTTGCGATATTCTGTAATAAAACCGAAAGGACTTCTGAGAGCACCTATATAACTTATAAACAAAGAAAGTTTTCCCGAAGTGTTCAGCTTTCCGGAAGATGCGCAATTTACTGCAGAGTATGGTCTAGAATAATTAGATGACCATAAACTGCCACATATACCCTCAGTCTCATTCATCTGAATCTTATATAGATAGCTTTATTTTTTCGGCAAACTAATCATTAAATGTTGGAAAGATGTCTGCATTATGCAGTAAGAAAATATTTATTATTGTTTGACATTAGTCATCTGATAAATCACATTGCACCTTAAGACTGAGAGCATACTTGAGATCTAATGTACTCATTTTTATGGTTTTTGCAGGATTTATTGAGTAAACTTCATTATACTGTAACAGTTTTTTGTTCATCTGTATTAGTATATTAATATGATAAAGAAATTATTACAGTAAAAGAAATCTTAATAAATGAGAAAGTTATAACTTTATAAGCCTTAAATTTCTCATCACTCGGTGTAGTTAAGGCACTTTTAAAATATTATAGAGTCTGTATGATATTTTGTTGATTATGACATATTTCCGTGAAATGGTCTGGTCTGTAAAATTATGAAAAGACGAAAAAATTAAAATAATAAACTTTGCGGTATCATAAAATATAAATGTTTGTAGCGAAAAAACCCAGACCGTGATTTTTTTTTTTTTTTTTAATTAAAAAATCATCTTAAAATCACAATCGCTCGTCCAAATTTAAATAAGATTTTATATTAATACGTTTTTTAGGTGAGATGAACATTATAGTTTAACAATATGATCTGTTCTGATCGTTTATTGGCAATTATTTATAATTATAAGCTCTTTCTTGATCGGAATTCCAGTATTTTTTGTAAAAATTGATAGAAATATTGTGTTTTGACAACTATATATAGTTAATATACGTCAGAACCGATTAGAACTAGGATCAGTAGTAAATTAAGTAACTTTTTAAAAAGATTTTTACTAAGTTCATGTTAATGCCGATGAGCGGTATTGATCTTAAGACTCCAAAATAGTGTTCTTTAGATACATTATTACGGGTTGTAAAAAGATTTTAAAAATTATATAGAAAAAAGAAATGTTTCTTTAAATATTGTAAAAACCTTAGGCAAAAAAAAAATTATAACATTTAAAGATCTTGTTTGGGCATAATATGCTGACAAAACCATGCAAATTCCAAATAAAAGTATTCAAATATTTTGTAAACCGCCTTAACTACACCGAGTACTATATGCTGTTGAACTAATACAAGAAATGTTACTTAAATTGGAGATTTAAGTGGGAGGCTTTAAAATGATCCCGCAAGGAAGGCTTTAAAATGATCCCACAAGCACGAAAATCAAAAAAACTAGGTGGAGATGTACTTTTTATTGAGAAGACTTGCAGTATATTATTAGGTCTGACATGAGTAACTCTAATGACAATAACTCTAATGACAATAACAATAGAGACTAAAACCAGTAATACCAAAAAATTTTGGGTTATCGCCAGCCATCTGGCATTATAGAAAATTTCAATACATTTTTATTTAATAATGTTTTGAGAAAAAAATTTATAGAAAAAAAAACTTTACTATTTAATTGAAGACATAAATCTAAATTGTTTTGAATATCAAACTAATAACAACATAAAAACGTTTTAGAACGGCGCAATTCCATTAATAAACAGACCAACAAGAGTAACAGAAACATCAGCTTCCGTAATAGATAACATAATAACAACCGATATCTTTAACAATGCGCTTAAAATAGGTATAATGAAAAATGACGTTTCTGATCATTTCCCTATTTTCTTTTTTCTAAATCTTGTTACCGAAATAATACAACAACAAAAACAAATTTTCATCAAACGCTTTTTCAATGAATCAAATATCGAATTATTTAACGATCAACTATTCCTACTTATATGGAAAAATATCGACTCATTAGAAGCAAACGTAGTCTATAACACATTCTACGAAACATTTTATGATATCTATGCAAATTTCCCGAAAATCAAAATAGTTAAATTAAATAAAAGCCTTAAATCACCATGGATCAATAAAGACCTCAGAAAGTCCTCTAAAATAAGGCAAAAACTTTATATAAAATATTTAAAAACCAAAACAATTGAAAACAAAACCATATACAAAAATTATACTAAACAATTTAAAAATAATTAAAAAAATGCAAAAAAAAAAAAATACTGTTTCAATTTGCTAGAGAAACATAAACTCAATTCAAAACGCACTTTGCAAATTATAAGTGAAATAAATAGCAAACAAAAAATTGCGTTCTTTACGTAAAGCTATTAGAATTAATGATAAAATTATAGATGATCCTAAAGAAATAGTAAATGAACTAAATGTATTCTTTGTTTCTGTTGGACCTAATCTTTCAAAAAACATTTTAAATATGATAAATATAATCAATAATTATGAATTTCCTCTAACCTCTTGTCTAAGTGCCTTTGAACTATCATTTTCAGAATTTGAAAATGCTTTCAAAATGCTTAAGCCCATTAAAGCAATTAGCCCAGATGATTTAAATGAAATCATTGTTATTAAGCCATACAAAAATATAAAGAATACTCTATTTAAAGTTCTTATTTGTTCAATAAATCAAGGATTTTTTCCGGCCTAAATGAAGTTTGCAAAAGTGACCCCTATGTATAAATGTGGTGAACTAACAAATGTTGGTAGTTATCGTCCAATTTCAGTTTTGTCAGTTTTTTCCAAATACTTGAAAGAATTTTATTTGATTGAATTTATGAAAATAATATACTTTACAACAATCAGTACGCTTTCAAAAAAAAAAAAAATAACTCTACAGAACACGCAGTACTTCAACTCACAAGAATTATTACTGACTCCTTCGAAAAATCACAATTTACTTTAGATATTTTTATAGACCTATCTAAAGCCTTTGATACTATTGATCACGGCATTTTCATAAATAAATTAGAAAATTACGTTATCACTGGTAAAGCCTTAACGTTATTAAAAAGTTACTTAAATGATAGTAAACAATTCATGCATATTGATGCACACTCAACAACTACTGCTTTAGATATATCCTGTGGAGTCCCCCAGGGTTCCATACTTGGACCACTGTTATTTCTAATTTTAAAAAAAGTGGATTCTTTTTCATTCAGCTTATAAAAAGCATATACTACCAAGCTAAATACCACCACTTTTTATTGATAAAACTAATATAAAAAGAGTTTAGCCTTTAATTTTGAAACTACTTTATTTACAGTTAGTTTAAAATCTTCAATTTCAATGTCCATATTTTCTTTCAATAAAATAGTATCCACTGTTTATCTTCTCTATTTATTCTATGGTTAGTCTTTCTTGCAGGATGCTAGAAAGACTAACTATTTATAATTTGCTTCAGAAATAACTTTTACTTACTTACTTATGACTGAAATATAATCGTAAAAACTATTTATTTACTGAACATTTAACAAGTGTTATTATTTTTATTATTATTTATTCTGTAAAATATATAATAATTGGTAAATTTTAAGGAAACAATTAAGTTTATAACTAAAATCATTGATATAAAAATAGTTAGTATGTCTAGCTTCCTGTATAACCCTAAAATGCATTTAATTTTAATTTTAATTTTTTCAACAACGAGTGAAAATTTCAAAAGCAATATAAAATCGTACAATTTTGTGCAGCTGTATTTTTCTATATTGTGTTTTATCAATGTAAAGAGCAAAACAAAGTTCAAAACACTGTTGGATCATGAGGGTTTTTTTTATAGGTAACTTTAAAAGCAATATTTGTTTTAAAAATTTTGAGTTTTTCTTTGTTTTTACTTATGGTTATAAATATACAAATAAAGATATTTTTTTAATGCTTTCAAAAAGTTTTTCTTTTATTGGATTCCCAATATATCAATAGTTTGAGGATTTTTTTTTTTTGTATGAACATCATTTTGCAACGTAAATTAAAATGCCGCAAAATTCACTTAATTTTACTATTCTATCATTATGCTCACTGAAAGCTTTACATAATATATATCTGATAATATATGTCTGAGAGTATAAAAAAAAAAATTTTTTAGAAAGGTAATTTAAAATTAAAAATTGGGAGTTTTTGCCACTTTTAACTGTCTCAGGCATAGTACAACGCTAATGCATGTATATCCTCAGAAAAGCTAAGTAAAAACCAAACTCAAAAGCCAAACACAAAAGCCAAACACAAGAGCCAACCACAAAAGCCAAACGCAAAATCCAAATTAACAAAACACAAAAGCCAAATAAACAAAGTAAAGTAATTAAAAGTTTACATTTTAAAAAAATTTTTAAAAATTATTTCTGATCAAAGTTGTCAAAAACTGCACTTATCTAGTTACGCAGTTAAATATACTTATCTCGTTAATACACTATCTAGTTATCTAGTAAATACATCTAGTTATGCAGTTAAACGCCGTTATCAACATATAAATTTAGTTATTATTTTTATTTAACAACTTGTAAAGAATAGATAATAAAACATTATGTTTAACAATAAAAAAATTTGTAGTATTTTTCTTATTTAAAACAAATAATAATTTATAAAATAACAAACAATTCAAAATATACATAGTTAGATGTGACAATACATTGTATATTTATATTTATTTATTCTTTTCATCAACCAAATTACAGATGAAAAACAATCTGCTTAAATTAATAATTTATACAATTAGTCTGAACCCAGTGGTCATTGAACGTCCTGAGATGCTCGATGGACGTCGCATGGACGTTCAGACGTCCCCTTAACGTCTGAGGTAGACGTGTCATCAAATTTATAGAAGGAATATACATAACTTTTGCTGTAGTTTGATATGCTGAGGAGTAATTGTCTTAGGAATACATTCTTTCATGAAGTTTTTAAATATGATTTTTTGATCTTTGATATTCCAGAACTCAAAGAACTGGCTAAAAATTGCCCTACGCTATCTTCTACGTCAGCATTAGGACGCTTTGTACTAATTTCTTTACCCTCTGGACCAAATTTAGCTCCAGTCGTTTGCTAATTTGCCGAACTTTGTTGATAAAGTGGTTATTTTTATTGTTCTTTAATATTTGTGACAAAATCAGGGAAAAACAAGTCGGAATGCTCAGAAAACAGATTTAATTGGTTTTGAATGAGGATGATAGACATATCATCAATTTTAAAGAAGGAATAAAAGTAATTTTTGCATTAATTTGATATGCTGAAGAGGAGTTTTAATGCTAATTTTCAGAGCGCGTCTAACCTATTTAAAATGTATTGTTATAATTACAAACTTCTAAACCATATGATAGACTCGGTACACCCAGAGATTTGAGCAAACGATTGAAATTGAATAAATTGTTTGTTTAGATTTGTTGTTTGGAGAGTAGAAATATTTTTTATATGGTCTTGATTATCCCATAGAAATCCTAGGTATTTTAGTTTATTATTGAGGGAAAGGCCGTTAATTTGAATTGTATTTATTGTAATTGAACTTTAACCGGAGATAATGATTTCGGTTTTTTCAGTGTTTAGTTTAGTATAAAGGTTTTTAAATTGCATTGTGTTTGAACTTCGTTAACTAATTTTTGTAACCCAGAAATAGGACTTTGTAGGATTATATCGTCTTATTGTTCTTCAAATTTTGCAATCTGAAACAATTTGATTTAATATACTTTCAGTATAGATATTGAAAAATGTGACGATAAAATCAATCCTTATCGCACGCCTTGAGACAAACGGAAATGATTTGCTTTATGTTCAAGGTATGATATATTGGCAGTAACCGAACGGTATAATGATCGTCTAGTGCGTGAACCACTTATAGCAGTAAATTTTTATTAAAATAAAATTTTCAAACAACAAGTTCCAGTTACAGCTATCGAAGGCCTCATTTTCATTTAAACTACAGATATTTATTACTGAAGAGTTATTATTATTGTAGTGTTTCATTGTTTTACTCAAATGGAATTCTTCATGAAGAGTAGAGCTATTTTGCTTGAAACCAAATTAATGAGTGCGGCGGATGTTTAATATTTGCGGACATACATGCATGATAGTATATTCAAAAAACTTTGTCAAGGTAGGTATTATACTAATTCCACGATAGTTGAAATTATAAGGATATGGATTAGAGATTTTTTATAAGATTTGACTAATGGAACAATTATGGAGGTTGATAAGTACTCTAGGACCGCTCCATAATTAAAGATATTATGAAAAAAGTATGACGGTGTTTGTAATTTTTGTTAGTAATTTTGAGAATGTTGAGAGTCTTGTTAAAGTTTTTCCGAAATTCTTCTTCAATTAATTTTTTTCTTGTTTTTTATTAATAGTAAAAACACGAGTGTTCAAAGTTGATTTAGTTCTTCGAATTTTATTACAAAATTTTTAAGGACTAGTTTTTCGAAGGAATTCAATATTTTTGGTTACTTTATTGATTTTTAAAGGGTTGATAAGCAATGGAAACTTTATTGGATATATTGCGCAATTTGAAAAATTTGATCCTTTCCTCGCTCAATACTTGATAACTTATGGAAAAAAAGAAAATGGTTGTACCTCGTACTTATCTAAAGACATTTTCAAAGAACTCATACTCTTAATAGCCGCCGAGGTTATTTAAATTTGGTTAGATGGATTTTTTTTTTTTTTTTTTTTTTTTGTAGATATTTTAGGTATTTGTAGATATTTTAGCTCCGAAAAGTTCTTACGGTCTTATCACAGAGCGCCGCGGAAGAGCATTTAACAGGAAGTTTACGCCTCCTTCCGTACCAATGTCGCTTGTTGGGCTAGCTGGCGTCGAACCTCGGATCTCTGGGTTCAGAGCCAGAACTCTAACCACTGCGCCACGGCTGCTTTTCATAGGTAATATAATTAGCCTTAAGCAATATATTATAATATAATTTTTTTATTTACTTTAAACATAATTTCTTAGTTAGCAAAATCAAATTTGCGAAATATATTCGTTGATTCTACTTAAGATGTGTACATTACGGAAAACCAGTTGAGCGGTTCTTAGATTTCATTCCCATGTATCATCATTTTGCAGTTTCCATGCTTGAAATCCTTTTGAAAAAGTTAATTCAATGTGATCTACACGCGTTATGCGATTAACATTAAAAATTGCGTGGCCAGTCATACGACAATGCCAGTAATATGTCTGGAATATACATAGGTTACAAGCAAGAATTAAAGAGATCAACGTTCTTGCCAAATACATTCCATGTGCTGCTCACTATGTGAACCTCGCAGAGTGATTGCCGCGGAATTTAACTTGCTGTTTTTTTAGCTTTCTTTAAGAAACTTATAACTTGTTTCTGCATCAACGCATTAATGTAATAAAGTCAAAGTTCCATTATCAACGCATCAACACCTCTTAAAGGTTTATTCTATTTACAAGCTCAAAAAGAATTATTTAGAAAATTAAATAAAAACATATTTTATTTGTGATTGAACATACTTATTAACAAATATTTTCTATATAGGCTCTTCTTGATCTTAACGACAATCAGAAAGCGATACCAAGAGCAAAGGTCTTCGGACCTTTGACTAAAATAGAACAACTTGAGATAGCTAACTTGATAGTTATTTGCAACAGAATCATGACAAGGCTCAACAAAGTTAAAAATAAACAGCAGTTTGTAAAGCTTGATAAAGGTATGGTCGAAGAACTGTACAACACCCTGGAGTATTATGTGCAGCAAGTTCGCTCCAATTTCGAGGTATATGAAAAATATGAAAAAGAAGTCGTGTTTTTTGGCAACACAGATGAATATGCCTATGTTTAAAGGCTCCCAAGAGCACGCAAGAGGCATTACGATGATCAAATTAAAACTGTGGAAACTACAGTGTTTTCTAAGCGATCTTAAATGATTGCCAATGTTAATGAAATCACGGAAAAACTAATGAGTTATCTAGATAAAAAAAAAAAAAGCCTATTCTGGATTGAACTCTTTGTTTGGTTTTCTTGTGAATCTCCGCAGCATAGGTATCTCCGACATTACTTGCAGTGCACAAAACTTTGTTGACCGATATTCTACTAATCTTAACTTTCACTTATTGCCTTCATTTTGAAGCTTATTTTCAAGAACGTTTTTCAGATCTTTCTATTATTCAAATAAACAACAGGGTAATGGATTCAATGACCTAAAAGATATCATATTTGCATTTGCAAGCATTGTACTGCATTTGCAGTACAAAAGAAAGGTGTTTTAAATTTTATGTTAGTCGCAGGGTGTTTTTAATAATAAATAACGCAAGAGCATGTTTAAATACAAAAAAAAAATACATTATAAAACCATAGCGCAATAAATACAACAATATTTATAATTTAAATTGCTGTTAATTTTGAATACTACGAGGCCAACAGAGGCTAGAAGGCCTAAAGCACCGCATAGCCAAGAAGTACTTTAACCAAGCCCTGGACAAAATGCTGGATTTTTATAAAAAAAAAAAGAAAAAATCCATGCTTTACCTCCAAACATCACTTTAATATATAAGCAAATTTTGGTTTACAGTCTAATCCCAATAATCCCGATCAATTATTTTTATACGAAACAATAAACGCCTAAGTGAAAACCCCAAAAACTTTTGATTTAGGCATAAAAAAAGTGTTAAGTATAGAATTGTAATTTACTTTTAACATTATATGACTAACAAACAAATATTTTAGAGCACGCTTTTAATTTACGTTTTTTTTCTAACTGTTTTCCTTTTTTATTATCTTTAATTAAATTAGTTAATGAAAGCACGTTAATATGGGGGTATTAAAGTTGTTTACACAAATATTTAGGTAGAATAATTACTTCAACGTTAATGTTGTTATATATATATATATATATATATATATATATATATATATATATATATATATATATATATATATATATATATATATATATATATATATATATATATATATATATATATATATACATATATATATAATCTTTGAAAGTCATTTTCTTGTTTACGATAATAATAAAATATGTAAAATTCAATAAAAACGGCTGCGTATAAACTTTTTAAAAAATATATGTTTGTTTTTATTTTAATATATTTTTTCCCTGAAAAAATATATTTTATTGTTAATATCAAACGTTTTATTGTTAATATCAAACGTTTTATTGTTAATATCAAACGTTTTATTGTTAATATCAAACGCTTTATTGTTAATATCAAACGTTTTATTGTTAATATCAAACGTTTTATTGTTAATATCAAAAGTTTTATTGTTAATATCAAACGTTTTATTGTTAATATCAAACGTTTTATTGTTAATATTAAACGTTTTATTGTTAATATTAAATGTTTGATTGCAAATTTCTGATATATATAGTTTATATGTACAACTACGAGAAAACACTTTATATAAAGAAACGATGTCATACCTTCTTCTATTATAGAAGAAGTATAGAAAAAATTTATGGTTACAGGATTAAAAATACAAAAACTTGATCTTAAAGTATATTTTAATGGTAATGTGTCCACATATTATGTAAGTTGTGTATTTTGTAGACACACACTAGCAATGAAATAATAGAACTTTAGATCAAGTTTCTATGTCTTTAATCATGTAACCATTAATTTTTTTACTTCTTTTACTCCACATTTTTAGATGATAAATTTTAAATATTTCTCGCATGCGTTTGGGAGGTATGGGGGAGGGGGAGTCCCTATAAATACCGGCTGCTTTTTTTAAAAAAAATTGAAAATTCCTCAAAACTAAAATTCTTCAGACTAAAATGTGTCAAATACCTGACCAACCGACTATACTCCTCAAAAACTAGCCAACTATATTCCTAAAAAAAAAAAAAAAAAAAATTATATTTGCATTCTTTAGGGGATGGGAGGGGGTACAATCCATTAATACACACCATAGAACTGCCTCTGAGTACAGACGAATCAGGGAGTTCCTTTTAGGATTGTATAATACTTGAATAGTTTGTTGTAGTTGAATCGTTTTTTTTTTTTTTTTGTAGTTAAGCAGCGTCATGAATTTATTTGTAGTTATGCAGCGTCGTGAATTTATTTGTTGTTAAGCAGCGTCATGAATTTATTTGGTAAAAAAGGAAAACAATATAACTTAAAGTAATTAACTGATTAAAAAAAATTTAATTTGTTTTTGTAATTATGTTGTGGTAAACTCTAAAAACAGTTAGTGACAACTATGCTGGTTGTCATTAGCATAATTTTTAATTAGTAATTATATTTAATGTGTAATAATTTTTAATTAGTAATTATATATAATGTGTTTACACGGTTTTAAATAAATATTTGAGGCTTGTAGTATAATATAAATTATCGATTGATTTTTAAGAAGGAGGTGAAATAAAAGTTAAGGCGAGTTTCCACTCATCCGTTTTTCGACGGGAACGGGATAGGAAAGGAAAAAATAATCACGTGAGCATGCGTGATAAAGGTTTTTATTTGTCCGAAAGAAAACTGCGCATGCTCACGTGATTATTTTTCCGTTCCTTTTCCCTTTCCCGTTGAAAAACGGATGAGTGGAAACTCACCTTTAGTTTAATGATGAGATAGATAATTAAAATTTCTCGAAATTTCTAGAAATCTTAAAAAAAAAGAAATGTCCTTTAGAAAAAAAGTGTGTGGAAGGAGGGCGGAGAACGTGCCCCCGGCCCCCTGGCGTTGTCGGCACTGCAATATATTGACCTAAAAAATATCTTTAATAGGATATTAGTATATATTTCATATGTCATTTTCCCCAGTAAAAATCGCATTATTGAAATCTTCGTAATCTATTAATGCAGTGGCATAGGGGAAAGGCGTTTATGATGGCATACTTAACTTCGAAGCTTCATCATTCAGTATTCTGAAGACCAATAATAAAAGCTTTGATATGGATACATTCCTTGTTACATGTAAAACAATAATAACCCTCAAAATTTTCATCAGATTTTTTTTTTTTATAAGTTATTCCAATTTAAAAAAAAAAGCACAAGTATGCCATCATATGCAACAACTGCTCCTATGATGGCATAGGAGAAGATGGAGCTGGTTAGAATTAAGGGTAACTTGATGATTTCATTTAACCTTCGTGTCTTACCTCAGAAAAGCCAGAAATTACTCGGAACCATCCTAATTTACCATTTCAAGCTACACAGCAGCATTGTAAAGTTTCGCGCATGCGCATAGGATATATTGCGTTTTATGTATTTTTTGGACCAAAAATACTTTGAAGTATCGCTTTCTTTTTAATTTATCTAAAAATAAGTTTTACTTATAAAAAAAAAAGGTTTTTCAACTTGTCAATATTGCAACACACTCAACTCGTCAGTATGCCATTTTGGGAAGAAGTCATCATTTTCATTTCAACAAGCTGTGACGTGTGTGGCTGCCTGTTTTAAAAGATTAAAGTAAGTATTTCATTGAATGCACAAAACTTGGATATAAAATGCACGAAAGTTCCCATTCTGCACAGTTAATGATAAAATCACAATCTTGAATATATGAAGGGAATAAAACTTCAAACAGCACATCCCAAAATTGATTTTTGTTGATTATAAAACAATACTTGTGCACAAGGGACGTATTTTCACTAAAACTAATGTAAAGTCAGTATAGTCATATAGATCGAATCACTTTTTCACCAAAACCAACTTTTATGGAAACATGACTTGTAAGCCATCATAGGCGCTATGCCATCATAGACGCCTCCCCCTATACATTTTTAAAATATTAACAATGCATTCTAAATTTGAATTTTTTGGGTGTGGCCGACTGCCATAACGACATTTGCCGACTGACCGACGGACTGTCTAAATTTACCGACTAACCTGTCGAAAGGGTCTAAATTTGCCGACTAATTAGTCAAAATGGGTCAAATTTGCCGACTAAATGAACGAAAAAATCATTGATGGGGGGGGGGGGGGGAGGTGACCCGGAGCTTAGGAGTCCGTAAAAAACTCTTTACTTTTTGGAGGGGAAGGGGGCCCAAATTTATAGTTACGCCACTAGTGACACCTTAAAAACCAAAAAATAAAAAATAAGACGTTGGATTTTTATACGTATGGGAAACTGATGCGGAGATAATTGGGTGTGTTTCATTTAAGAAGGTAGATATCCAAGTATACATCAAATATGGAGTAAAAACAAAATGAATGACCCACCCATGCAGTTTACAGCTTAAAAAGTAAAGTGACTATTCTACATTTCTAGACAATTCAACTGGAATCCACTTTGATGCTGCAATTAACAGTTGGAAACCTAGTGCATTTACTTATGTATTTTTTTTTGACAAATTTTTTTTTTTTTTTTTTTTTTTTTTTTTTTAATGTTGATTTAGGTGCCCCAAAAAGTCCTTACGGTCTTATCACAGAGCACCGCGGAAGAGCATTTAATAGGAAGTTCACTCCTCCTTCCCAACCGATGTCGCATAACTTGTCCAGAAGTGGGGTTTAAACCACGGATCTTACGTTTCTGAGGCAAGTGCGTTACCACTGCGCCACGGCTGCTCTTTTTTTTTATTGACGTTTTTATTTTATTTTTTTGACGTTTTTTGACGTTTTTTAAATTTAGACCCTTTCGACAGGTTAGTCGGTAAATTTAGACAGTCCGTCGGTCAGTCGGCAAATGTCGTTATGGCAGTCAGCCATACCTAAAAAATTCAAATTTGAATATAATTTTATTTTATTTTTTTGAATTTTATTGACGTTTAATTTCAATAATTACATTTTTTTTTTCGCTCCATATTTACTGTTTATATAAATATATGGATGTCTACCCCCAATTATGTAGCGCATCCTAATATCTCTTTGTCAGTTCTCTATGTCGTATAATCAAGCATCTTAATAAATAAATCTTTATGCAATATTTAAATACCTGATAATTTTCTCGTGTATCTCGTTGCGCAATCGGTTAGAAAATTTTAGTAAACCAAGTTGCGTTCATCTTCATTGCCAGTTTGATAAGATAGACTGGTTTGAAGAAGCAGTTTATATAGTTTTTTTATATATGTTTATATATTCGTAGTCGTAGTCATTTTCGGTCATGTATTCTGAGCTTTTGACCCTAAATAAATGATAACAAGCTTTAGACTTTAAATAAGTGGTAACGAAAAGTACTATTCGTTAAACGATAGTACTATTCGTTAAATGATAGTACTATTCGTTAAACAATAGTACTATTCGTTAAACGATAGTGCTATTCGTTAAACGATAGTGCTATTCGTTAAACGATAGTGCTATTCGTTAAACGATAGTACTATTCGTTAAACGATAGTACTATTCGTTAAACGATAGTACTATTCGTTAAGCAGCTATTAGTATTTGTTAAACAAATAGTGCTATTAGTTAAACAGATTAAATAGTAACAAATTATACTATTAAATATATATATAAATAGTACTATTTGTATTACGAATAATTTTGTCCAACAAATAGTATTTACATCGTTGAACGGTACCAAAGTTCAACGAAGAATAAAAAAAAAATCTTCACTTAATATGCTTTGTCATTTTTTACTGAACTAAAACTAACTTGACATCAATATTAAGAACAGTATTTAATAAAAGATTGCATAAACTTTTTTGATAAACCATTACAACTTCAAAAAAAACCCGCTATTTTGTAGTTTTAGTTTGTAGTTATTGTAATACGTAGTTAAGGTTTGAATATACTTTTTTGTAATATATTATTACATTTACTATTTTATGATTTAGATACAGAGGTATATTTGTTAATGTTTATTACTGTATACCTTTTTCTATATCTATGTTTCTTCTATATATTTTTTTTTAATTTTTTTTTTTCTTTTTCTATATTTTATCTATAATCTATACCTATACTTGATTTCCTGTTTTACTGTTGTAAAGCTAGACTCAAGTGATTTATTTATGACTACATATTAAATTATATGTACCTTATTCAAAAATAATTAATTATTCAA
Organism: Hydra vulgaris; assembly: GCF_022113875.1. Classification (NCBI taxonomy): domain Eukaryota; kingdom Metazoa; phylum Cnidaria; class Hydrozoa; order Anthoathecata; family Hydridae; genus Hydra; species Hydra vulgaris. Next base: position 33,309,808 of record NC_061169.1, on the reverse strand, counting down.
AATATTATAAAAATCTAAATAAATAAAAAAGTGGGATCCATGTGGCTCTCACTTATGCAGCCCATATGGGCTGCTTACTTGGGCCCCAATTTACGCCCAGCAACAATTTTCCTTGGGCGAGATGTGGGCAACCCCTTTGGGTTCCGTAAAGCTGCCAACTTGGGCCCCATGTAAGGTCCAATATGACTTGCTGGCTCGGAAATGTTTTCCTTATTTTATTTATATTTAGTTTAGGTATTTCAATTTATCATCTTTACTTTAAAATTAATATTATTACGATACTTAAAGCTTATTTATTTAAAATTAAAAAGATAATTGCTTATGTTGTTTGGAAATTGAACAAAACTTTGTTTGGCATTTTGTCAAAGGCTCATTTATTTTTTAATAGTAAAAAGTGTTTAGTTTTTAAAACCTTAATCTTTAGCAATTGCATTGAATATTTCAATTTTTTAATCATTCCTTTTTTGTTTTCTTATATTTCGTACCGAATTCTTACAAATTTAAAATCTTCATTGAAAGATGTTAAAAAATTTACTTTTATTATACAATTTTGAAACTGTTTTATATATGTGTAAGGATTTTTTGAATAAAGAAAGGCTGCTGATAGTCTCGAAAATCTGTGGACAACCTTTTCTACAATTTCAATTTTTTCTATAATTTCAATGTTACTAATGTCTTCTGACTTTGAAAAATTAAATAATACTAAATTCATTATCAAATTTTTATTTTGAGGAAGGCAACTGTCCAATTAAAGAATGATTTTATGAATATAAGAAATTTTATTTTTATTTAACTATATAATTTGTGTATATTTTATATAATAAAAATATTTTTTTGAATATCGGGTGGACACGGAAAAATACGGTCAACTATAAATTGAGATTTCTCCAAAACCACAAATGCTTTTAATTTAATTTTTTTTTTAATTAAACCTTACTTTCTTATCTTAAATGGTGTTGATGACTTTTTGTTTACAAATCAATGATTTGCAAAATGTTTTGGAAACAAATTGAGGTGCGTAAAAAAGTTGTGAATTTTTTCTGCAAAAATCCATCGACTTCTATCGCTTGATTGCTAAATGCACAAGTGTCCCAAAATCTAAAGTCATAGATATTATAAAAAAGTTCAAGACTACTCAAAGCTTCAAAAGAAAACTTGGAACTGGAAGAAAAAAAACTTTCAATAAATCCAAAAAGGTAGTCGATTTTACGTTCAATAGCAAGAAATCCAAACCAGTCACAGCGAGATCTAGCGAGAAAATTCAAGACTTCTTATTCTTATATCAAAAAAGTACTTAAAAATGCTGGAAATAAAGCATTCTTTAAAAAAAATACACCTATGAAAAGCTTAAATTGTGAAATTAAAGGAAAGAAGTTGGTTAAAATAATGGCGGATAAAAGTATGTGCATAATTAAAGACGACGAAACGTATTGCAAGGCGGATTTTTCACAACTTCCTGGTCAACAATTTTACTATGAAAACAAACCTGTCGATGATCAATTTAAATATATTCGACGAGAAAAATTTGCATCCAAGTTCCTTGTGTGGAAAATAATTTGTAGCTGTGGTATGCAGTTCTCTTGTTTTGTCACTAAAAAGACCTAGACTGCCAATCTCTACATCAAAGAATGCTTCCAAAAAAGACTTTTGCCTTTTACAAAAAAACACAAATACTGATGTCTCTTTTGGCCCGATTTTGCTGCCTCTCACAATTCTAAAAAAGTTCTACTGTGGTGCAAAGACAATAATGTGAAAATTGTTTCTAAAGATGCGAATCCTCCAAATCGTCCTGAAGTGCGCAAGATTGAAGATTTTAGGGCAATAGTTAAAGGAGTACTTTGTAAGACAGGTGGAGTTAGAAACAATAAAAAGGACTTCCAAAAAAAGTGGATTAATGCCACCAATATGGTGAAAAAAGAAAAAATCTATGAAATGATGGCATCAACCTGCTAAAAAGTTTGATTTCTTGCCAAACAACCCATCAAACCCCTAAAATTAAGTTGAAAATCTAATTAATGTAAACACTAATAATAAAAAAATTGAAATAAAAAGCGTTTATGGTTTTATAAAAATCTCAATTTAAAGTTGACCGAATTTTTCCGTGTCCACCCAATGTTTTCACAACTTAATTAAATAAACAATTAAATACGCCTTCATTTAAGGTTTTGTTCAAATTATATATGGTATATATAAATTAACAAACCAATATATATGGTATATGATTTGTTCAATATTATAAACAACATTTTTTTTTTTTTTTTTGGAAGACAAAAAATCTGAAAATTTTGAGAAGTAATGCCGATTCTATATGCTTTAAAGTAAATATTAAACAATTTTTAAATGAAACTCTGTTACAACAACTCATTTTCAATAAAAAGTGGATGTTGAGCAAGCATATTTTAAAATGAAACTATGTTACAACAACTCATTTTCAGTAAAAAGTGGATGTTGAACAAACCAATTCTCAGTTGACGGTTTAGACGTACTTTTAAAAATTCTTTATAAAATAATTATATGAGTTCAGACGCATAAGATCCAGCATGCACAAGCTGTAAATTGAAAATATAGTTAATGATTATTTTGAAGCTAAAGATCGATTAGCATTACTTGTAAATAGTTGTATATGTATAAAGTCGTATTTGTGTATAATATAAAAACATAATTAAAAATATTAAAAGAATTTGTTATTAAATTATGTTGAATTCCATTAAGATACATGAGGCGTTTTACGCTTCACTCATGAAATTCTTTTTAATGTGAAACAACTTGCTATTTCGGCGAAAATGTCGACTAAAATCGATTTAAAGTTAATTACGGAGTTTAGTGGAAACGATCAACAATCAGTTGCAGAATGGCTAGAAATATTTGAACTGGTATGCAAACTAATTGGTGTAACCAATCTGGCAAATCTTGTTCCCCTCCGTTTGCAATTGGTGCATTTGCAGTATATCAACAGTTAGCAGAAACTGATAAAGAAGATTTTGAACGATGTTAATGCATTACAGCTTAAGAACAGTTCATTACGAGAAAGTTTAAGCATGGAGCGGCAGTTGATGTTTGTTTGGCAGAACCGCAAAGATTATCTGCGTAATTGGTGGGCTACCAGACAGAGCAATTGCATGTGCTTGTGTTTCTGGACTGAGGAAGTTCGACGGATGCTGAGATTAAGATCTCGTATGGATAATCTTACAACTACACAAATATTTGAGCGAGCAAGTACATTCATGGTTGAAGAACGAAACGATGAAACAAACCAAAATTTTGCTGCTGCTGCAACAAGAAGATGTGATGAGCCAAGGTTGCTTGAAAATCAAAAACAATCTGTTTACTATAAGTGTAAACTCCCCAATCATTTTGCAGAAAATAGTCATCGACGAAGAAATAGTAATTGAAACAAGTCAGGTTGAAGACGTTAGACAAACAATGTCTTGTGTTACTCGTGTCAAGAGTACGGACACATATCAAAAATATGACAAAAAAACGTACCGAGGGAGAAGATCTTTGCGCCAGCTCTCTACCTAAACAATCAGTAATGACGTTACTTACTATGCGCTTGGACATTAACGGCGTTCTTCGAAATGTGTTGATTGACTTTCGATGTACCTGCTGCATCATTTATAAACAATGTGCCACAAAAATTACTAAGAAAGAAGTTAGCGTGGTAACTGTAAAAGAACAACAATAACAGTGCGAAGGCGTTAGCCAAACTTAAATTTTCACACCAAATGGGAATGAACTTTTTATGGAAGTACTTGTAGTTGACGTCAAACCACTTGGTTATTGTTTCTTGTGGTTATGAATGAAATAGTAGCTTTTTGTGGAGTACCAATACCTGCAACTCGTGATGTTTTTTTAATAGAATAAAACGAATCGTGTTTATTTGGACTAAGAAGTGATATTCCAAAAAGTGTCAGTAATATGAATATAGTAATATGAATAATAATATGAATAGCTTGGGATTTCACAGCTTTGTTTGAAAAACAAAATTGAGAATGGATAATTGCGTGGAAATGGAGTAATAATTCATAACCTGAAACAAGACTGCTGAATACACTATCCCTGTTTGCATAAAACACGGTTACAAAAAAGAAATTGAAGGGTGGATAGAGAAAAAAATGGCTGCAAAAGTACAATTTTATAAAACACTATCCAATAAAGGGTTTTAATTTCAATAATGGGTTCCTCTCATGGCAGTGGTGCAGCGAAATAAAGGAAAAGTACGACCAATATTAGACTTCAGGGAGCTGAACACGTTTATTCAAGCATTCTCACTGCAAACACAGATGCGTGTGCTAACAAACTTTGAGACTGGAGACGGTTTGAAGAAAACGTTTTAATAATTGATTTATCTTCAGCTTAGGTGCAACTAAATTTAGACGTGAAACTCTGGGCTTACCAAACTATTGTGTTCCTAGGACAAAGATTTTATTTAACACGTTTGGGTTTAGTCTCGAACTAAACGTTGCGCAAGTCATAATGAAAGCGGTGTTGGTCAAAGTGCTTAGGACGAAACAATCTGGAAAGAAACTTCATCATGCATTAATGATATTTCTGTGAATGAAAACATAATACCCGTTTGTCGCGTACTTGATCATATGGAAATTTTAAGAAAAAATGTAGGCCGGTGGTCCGCGTATCCGAAGGAGCAAGACTTCTTGGTTTTTATGTTGGAATAGAAAATAAAAAGTTTTGCTGGAAGAGAAATTAATTTTGGTGAAATTCCAAATTCACTAACAAGACGTAACATTTTCTTTGTGAGGAAAAAAAGATAGGAAATCTTTCTGTTTGTGGTTGGTTGCGTGTAGCTTTGTCGTATATTTAAAAAACAGCATACGCCCTGACAAAAAATGGGATGAAAAAATTAAATGCATTATTCTGTAAAAATACTGAATGATATGGTTAAAAAAACTCGTAATGACAATCCTGCAAAGAAAATTTAGAGTGTTTTAATGAGCTGCCGTGGCGCAGTGGATAGAGTTCTGGCTCAGAACCCAGAGGTCCGAAGTTCGACAATGGCATCGACTTGGCATGGGTATAACTAATTATGAGAGGCAGCGCTATTTTGGTCTAATCGACTGTGGACCTACACGGTATGTAATATGGTGCTATCTTAAAGATCAAACCAGTGCATGTGTTATTTAAGAATTAAACGCGATTTTTTAAACCAGGAGTTCCGCATGAAATACTAACGAACAATGATACAGCATTTCGAAGCATATTGTTTTCGCAATTCGAAAATAAATGGAACGTTAAACTTTAGTTTAGGTGCGTTTGTGTACCTTCTGGAAATGAAATTGCAGAACGATGTCATTGAACTGTCAAAGGAACGGCGAAGAGAGCTCCGTGCAGCATAATCGAGGCAGTTTATTGGTATACCGTTAGTCTAAAAGATAGTTGTAAATTTTATACTGCACCTGCAAATAAGTTTTATCAAAACAAAATTAGAGTAAGAGGATTTAACAACAATTAAAACGCACATGATCCTTGTAAGAAGATAACCAATAACTTTAAACTTAGCGATTTCGTCTGGGTTAAACCCCCGGGTAACCAATGCGACTCTCAATACAAGATTGGAATAACTAGAGGGGTAATCTCGGAATAAACGTTAGAAATGGACAAAATGTGTCGACATGTACGACACCCAAGACAAGTAAGAGTTGACAAAGATTTGAATGAAGTGTTAAGTGTAAATATAGTTTATGATTATTTTAAAGCTAACGATCGATTAGCTTTACTTTTAAATAGTTGTATATGTAAAAAGTATTTGCGTGTAATAAAGACATTGTAAATATCAAGAGAATTAGTTTGTATATGAATTATGTTGCTTTGTATTAAGATACATGAGGTGTTTTACGCTTAACTTAAAGTTCTTTTTAATGTGAAACAACACAAGCAGAATAAATAATTCCTAATTTCGCAGTTTAAATTTAATAAAAGAAAGTTCTTTAGCCATTAGAAGTCTTTGTTGGTCAAAAAGTGTTTTAATAATGAGTTTGGCAAAATTTCATCAACTCTTTCTGAACTATCTAGCGCAAAAAAATATGGAAGACGAGGTACATTGTTTTAAAAAAATACCTATTTTATCTTTTTGACACGTTTTTTTTGTACCAATAATTTTAAAAAAAGGTAATCATATCATTATGTTTTTTAGATCAAATATATTATGGCTTATTAAAATAGACATAAGTGCAAACATAGTCTTCATTTTTTTATATCTATGTCTGCTATACACTTGTCCGATAAGATAAAAAGTGAGCATAGCATACTATGTGCCACATTTGTGAGAAGAAAATTCAAGATTAAACAAAAGGAAAAAGAAAGAATAATTTTTATATCAATTACGAATAAAATATAATTTATACAACTAGTAAAGAATAAAATATAATTTATACAATAAAATTATTTAAAAAGAATACAAAGTAATGATATGGGTTACAAAATAATACATTTTCAGAATAATTTATAAAAATATATTGAGGTTTATATAAATATATATATATATATATATATATTATATATATATATATATATATATATATATATATATATATATATATATATATATATATATATATATATATATATATATATATATTTAGACACTAATAACGCTTTTGATATGAGTCTTTGATAATGTGTTCTTGGAGCGAATTCTTTCCCTAAAAATATTTTTGAGAACTTCGATATTTTTGATCGTAGAAAATGTTTTTAAAAAAATGTTAAAACAATAAAATTCTTACATTAGAAAAATATCGCGCGAAGCATCCCATCTTTTAGTATTCGATATGAAAACACTTCGGTTGCCGTTGCTGTTTTTGTTATGTCTACAAACTTCATACCTGCCTGGTCCAACCGTACCCTAGTAAATATTATGGTGCTTTTATTTAAAAAGACAAATAGTTGATTCAATATACTTATGCTAAATGGACGCGATCACTCCATGATTGCAATCTATTTGTAAAAACCAATTAAATAATCTAATATAAGCAACTACACAACTTTTAGCTTTGTTTTGTTTAGTAAATTTGTTGTTTTAAGTTTCCAGTAGAAGCTTTAAATTTAATACTTTGCATTACCCCATTTAATGTAATAATATTGCTTTAATATTTCTAGGCTAATCTATAAAAAAGGTAAACTATTAAAACAAATTCAAAATGGTTGAACCAGTTTTTTTTTTTTTTTTTTTTTGAAGTGACTTAAACTTCAACTAAAAATGGTTAAAGTTTAAGTCACTCAGTATATTCTAATTTAAATAAAAACCCGTTTACATTTAAATTTTTATGATTTTCTATGAAAAACGTGTTCATTTATTAAAATATTGTTTTACAAAAAAACTTACGTAATTTCCTAATAAAAGACTTTCAGCATTCTTATCGACCCTTGACGCTGATGATCCAAATGCAGGTCGGCTACAATAAACAAGCTGTCTTTCATCACGAGGATCATAACTACCTGGACCGGGTTCATTCTATACAAAATATTAAAATTTTTGTTAACAATACAAAAAAGAGCTTTATAATAGTAAATTTTGGCAGACGTTTACACAGCTTACACGTTTACACAGTCTTTTTTCGCTTCTTGTTTCTATTGTTTATTTTTTTTTAAATACATTATTTATATCACATTACTCTTTTATTATTAATTTCATTATTTATAGATATTAATTTCATTATTTATAGACATTTTTTATAAGATTATAGTGTATGATAGCATGAATATCAGTTGTGATTGTCAACCACCGTCTACCTCAAGATATACAAATGATCTGTCAACTTATACTGCAATTAGAAGGAGCATAAGCAAGTCAAAGCTATTTGTTGACACTAAAAAATTCAGCTCAACACTCATGCGATGACTTAACTTTCAAAATGTGAAATGGTTTAATAATGGTACCGTGTAACTAGCCCTGAAAATAACCCGTTTGAAAAATTTATTGATATGCTCGACGACAGTTTCCTTACTCAACTTGTTGACTTCCACATTCATACAAGCAAATGAACAATGTAAAACCACTCTTGACTATGTGATATGTGACGATGTAAATCAAATAAAAAATTTACAATCGGACTCGTCACAAATCGACGACAGCAAGTCGTTCTAGACAACACACTTTCGGGATGGGCACCAGTGTCTAGCGGTGTTGCCCAAAGATCCGTGCTAGGACCAATTCTATTTGCCATCTTTATTAATGACCTCCCAGACAACATTAATTCTTGCTGCAAAATGTTTGCGGACAACACCAAATTAATAGCACCAATCCGGCCAGGAAACAAAAGCACTAAAAGCCTGCAAGATGACATCAACAAGATAAGTGCTGCACTTGGCAAATGCAACTAAATCTTAGTAAATCAAAAGTGATGCACATTGGATGAGCAAACAAATCAGCAACATACACTATGCTAGATCCACTATCAGGCGCAAAAAGAAATCTAACAACAACGATGATAGAAATAGACCTTGGAGTCACAATAAGTCAAGATCTTAAGGCAGAAAAACAAGTCAATAAAGCCTCATTAATCGCAATTAAATTTCTTGGACTGCTAATAAATACGTTTATATTGCAAGATCCTTCACTATGGAAAAAACTCTAAACAACATATGTCAGACCATTTGGAATATGCAGTATGCACTTGGTCAACAATAACAAAAAAGGACCAAAAAACACTTGAAAAAGTTCAGCAACGAGCCACCAAGATTGGACATGCAATGAGACAACATAGCTATGAAGAAAGGCTAATCAAACTCAACCTAACTAGTCTAACTTTGTGTCGACAAAGGGGCGACCTCATTCAACAATTTAAAATAATAAAAGGAACCAATAAAGTGAAATGGTGTGTACCAACAATCACAAGAGAGCCAAGAGCTGGTCGTAGAGAACAATTGAACAAAGAATTAGTCCATAACAGCACACTGTGAAGCAATTTCTTCACTAACAGAATCATGAATTGTTTGAACTCGCTATCTGACGATACATTGAACGCAGAAACAGTCAATGCATTCAAGAACCGGCTGGACAACCTCCAGCATAGTTGCTACAGTGGCTTATCTTTGGATGGGTTACTTCGTGTGAGCCAATAAGCTCGCATTGCAACTTATTATAACTAACTATAATGATATTTAAATTCTAACAACATATTTCTTTTAATTATATTACTTTCAATCAAGAATAAGACTGTGACAAAAGTAAATAGATAATAAATTAAAAATATATGAAATGTAAAATATAATAAATAACTGCGAAAATAACATGTTAAAAAATGCATATAAAAATAATTACAGCATTTCGAGGCCATTGGGAAAGAGTTTTGCAGTAGATGCGCTCTGTTGGTACAGTTGGCATTCGTTGGACTTTAGAAAACTTGCCATGCGTTTTTTTGTGATCATCTATAAAGATAAAAAATTTCAGTAAAGACACAAGCTAGAAAATGTATTAAACAGTATGTGGTATTAATTCCAAAGATTTTTAAATCAATGAAAGTTCAAAAATATTAGAACAACATATCATAAGAAGTTTGAATCATCAAAAACAAAAATATTTAATTAGTTATTTGCATCAGAATTTTAAATCACTAGAAACATTAGAATTATACTATTATTTTCTTAATTCTAACCAGGATCAAGAAAACTTTTGCATTTATACATTCCAGGCTCCATTTGGCTATTAATCTGAAAATAAAGTAAAAATGTAAAAAAGATTATAATAACATGAGAAGAAAACTTTGAACAATGTAATGATTAGTATCTTACTTACATGAGCAGAAAAGCGTCCAACAGAAATTAAAGCATTTCGATCTCCAGTAAATAGGTCATAAGGACCACGCTTACTGACTAAGCGTTCTCTCAATTCATCTGTAAAACTTTTGTAGTTGTATTGTCCAGGACATAAACCAGACCCCTAAAAAAATTTGAAATATGACTTTATAACTGTACCAAGTTGAAAAATGCTATATATACACACATATGTTCAGTTCCAAATTTCCAACAGAACCTATTGACTCACTTGTTTTTTATTATACTATAGTAAAGAAATTTAATAAATAAAATTTTAATGTATCTTTATGTTAAGAGATTTCAAGTTATGGTTAAATTGCTAAAGTGAAAATTTAACTAAACTATTTCAGTAGCACAGCGCTTCCCAGATGCAGCAGAATCAAGTATACCAATTATACCAGGTGATTTTTTTTCTTTTTCTTCCATAGCAGCATGAGGAATTCCACCTATTCCATATGTTCCTGGTCCTGGAACTGTGTTCTAAAATGAATAAATATTTGTTTAACATTTAAAACATTTTTTTGATTCCTTGAACAAACATGCATAATTGTTTGTATAAATTAGAAAAATAAATAGCAATAGCAATCATAAAGACATAAAAAAAAACATTTTAAATATGTATGCATATACAACCCTCGGAATTAGGAAAAATAAAACCTCAAAACTGTTAGAGATTGGCATCAGGTCGGCATCAGATCGGGATTACCATAAAACATAGAAATGAGGTTGGCGATTTTTTGCCGACCTCAAACACTTTGAGGTAGGCAGTTAGATCAGCATTGCCGAATGCCCACCTTAATTCTGAGGATTGCATATACAGTCTTATCATCAGGCTTTTAAACCGAAAAGAAGGCATACATATTTTATTTTTATTAGAAGACTGATGTTCTGAAAATACTTTGAATCAGATTGAAATTTTTATTATTCTTATATTTTTATAAAAAAATAAGTAGGACACTAAGTGTGGTTTTCAGTGTATCATTGAAAATAAATTAGTTAATTCAATCCAGGTAAAGTTTCGAATATCGAATACTATAATAAGCGTACTTAGATTCTAGATTCTTAGATAATCTACTGAACATCTGGATTCTTGGTATGCTGTGTAGACTCCTACTTTTTCTTTATCAAAGAAATAAAAAGTAGTTTCCTAGCCTCAATCCAATGATTGTAAATGTAATTAATATTTCAGTATATTACCAGCAGTAATTGTCATTTACAGTATTTAAAGTTTCATAATATTGTTATTTGTCTTACTCATTGTCAACTGGTTAGTCAAATATTTTACGCTATTCCATTTTAGAAACCAATAAAATTTTAATTTGATAAGTTTGAATACCATATTTTACTCCTTTTTAAAGTCTTTAAAAGAATAAAAATAGATATTTTACATCTCTACTAAAGTAAAAAATCAAATTGCAAAACCCTTTGTTTTAGTACTTTATAGAGATTTACCATTTACAATGAAGAAATACATTTGTGTAATAGTAAAAAATTTAACAGTTTTTGCAAATAAAACTTCGAAAGTATATGATTTTATAACCTTTTTTTTTTTTTGCTAACTATTAAAACCATTTAGCTTTTTATAAAATGATTTTTTCACTAAAACTTAGAAAGCTATTTTAATTTAAATAGCATCAAGTCAACACCTTTATTATTCAACATTATAATCAACACCTTTATATGAAGTAATTATGAATTACCTAAAAAAAACACTTTTATTGGGTGTTTATATGAAGTAAAGATGAATTACCTTAAAACCAACACCTTTATTGTGCATTTATATGAAGTAATAATAAATTACCTCAAATTCAACACCTTTTTTGGGTATTTATAATAAATAATGATGTATCTCAATACCAACAATTAAGGGGTATTTATAATAAGTAATGATGTACCTCGATATCATCAATTAAGTTCAAACACAACATCTTTATTGGGTATTTACGAATAAATGCAGAAAAAGCATAAAATGCCACTGATGGTAAAATAACCATTATAGCTTTATAAAATATTGTGTAATAATATTTTCAATTATAACTATTTTTTTAATTAAAATAATAATAAATATATTATAAATATATTTAACAATACTTACTGCTTTTATATAGTATTATGTAATAGTATTGTATCACATGATATAAATTTTTTTAAAGTTTTTGAATAGAAAAGTGTCAAAATGTTTAAATGAAACACTAAAATGCTAAAACATTTGACTCAAGTTAGAATAAATCTTTTTTAAAAAGATTCAACTTGGTGTTCAATAAGAAAACAACCTACACTTTGCTTTATTCTCTAAACATTTGAACCATACAGTTTGCTTGTCATGTGAGGCCACTAAAGTCAAGGAGACTACTTATTATTTTTTTTTTTTAATTATTGCTATAACTTTCATTTATCCCATTAGATCTGCAACATGATACTTTATGAATAAAGTTGTTTTGTGAAGAAACAAAATGAGCACAGTTCAACCATGGATGTGGTACTTTTCTTTCCTCCCAAAGTAATTTATAAGATTTGAAAAACTCAATACTTCTGGCTGCTAATTTTTTTTTTTTAAATACAACAATACAAGAGAAAATTCATTAAAACACTGAATATGGTTTAGTGCTTTTGCATTTGAAATGTTGAGTGTAATGAATTTTGTTAAAAACATCATTTAATTTTTTTGTTATAAAGATATGCATGTATAATGCAAAGTTATTTAAAATTTTAACATAAAAACTAACTAAAAACAACCTTCAAAAAAATTATCCAACTTAATACATAAATAAAATAAATTTCTGTTAACCAATCATTTAGACTGTTTTAAATCTTCATTAAGCTCTAAAGAAAAATATGTGAAATAAAAAAAATTTGGAATACATAAATTATGAGATTTTTCAGAAGTATGTTAGTTATTCTGCCAGTATCATAAGATTTACTAGGTTTTAGATTGATTAAAGTTGAATAAACTGTCTCAACAGAAAAGTTAACATCTTCAATGTTTATAGAGTCGTTACGAATTAATAATAATTATCTCCATGATCTTGTTAAGTTTTAAAATTGTCTTTTTGTGTTTGACTTTCTCCAAATAAACAACCAAACTCTTTTTTAAATATTTTTATTAAAAAAGTATATATTAAAATAGTATAAAAGTTGTCCTCAATGGACAGCACTCTTCTTCTTATTCTGTAAACTCAGGGGTTCCTCAAGGTTCAATCCTTGGCCCTATACTCTTTTTAATTTACATTAACAATCTTCCAGATATTCTCACATCTAAGGTAGCATTGTTCGCTGATGATACTACCATTTATTCTTGTCATAAGAAGCCAACTCCCTCTGATTGCTTGCAGGGGGCATCTGAGCTTGGAAAGAATCTCACTTCTGCTACAGCATGGGGCTCACAGTGGCTGGTGAACTTTAATTCAGATAAAACTTAATTTTTTTCAGCCAATCGTTATCGCAATAATTTAGACCTTCCTATATTTATAAACGGTAATGTACTCAATGAGTCTCCTACCCTTCATCGTCTAGGATTAACTCTTACTTCTGATCTTTCTTGGAAACTTTATCTCAAATCCGTTGCAAAATTAGCATCTGCTTAAGTCCCTTCTCTTTATCGAGTTCGTCACTTTCTTACTCTGGATTCTATTCTCTATCTCTATAAATCTCAAATCCGGCCTTGTATGGAATACTGTTGCCATATCTGAGGTGGATCTTCTAATGATGCCCTTTCTCTTGTAGACAAGGTGCCCTTTCTCTTGTAGACAATGGCACAAAAGACGCTAGCTCTAAAGAGCTAGCGTCTCTTGTGCCATCTACAAAAATTCATTCTCGTGTTACTCATCATTTAATTAAGTCTCATCCTTTTTCTGTTACTGTTCCTAAGTACTCCAAAAACTCTTATTCGTCTTGTTTTTTTCCTCGAACATCAGTTCTTTGGAATTTGCTTCCTTCATCTTGCTTTCCTGATTCATATAATTTGCAATCTTTTAAGTTGTCTGTCAATCGTTATCTTGCTCTACAATCTTCATCTTTTCTCTTCCAGTAACTTCCAACACTAATTAGTGGTTGCTTGCAGCCTTTTTAGAAGCGAAGATGTTAAAAAAAAAAAAAAAAAAAAAAAAAATGAAATTCATGATCATCACACAAAGAATCAAGATAATAGTAAGCTATACTATTCTTTTTTCAACACAATTAAACATGGTAAGTTTTCCATAAAACAACAATGTATTTCCCAATGGAGCTAGTGTATTCCTGCATTAACAAAAAAGTTTAAAAAAAAAGTATCCCTTTGTTATGAGTTATTTACTGCTCAACAGAATTAAATTTAAAAAACTATTTTTAGAGTGTATTTCTTTATAATTTCTCTCTGTACTGTAGTGTCTTCGATATATAATTTCTTTAACAAAGAAGTGGTTTGAGTTTTCCTTTATTTATTATCTATTTATATTATATTTATTTATTATTGTTTTATTATTACTGCATTTTATGTTATTATTATATTAAATTATTATCTATGATATGTACATACAATTTATATTGTATTATAATTATTCTTAATATTATTGATACTTTATTATTATTGTTATTATTTTTTATTATTACTATAATTATTACATATATCATTGTTATTTGTTTAACAATATTTTCTTTTTTTCTCTTGTATATATATATATATATATATATATATATATATATATATATATATATATATATATATATATATATATATATATATATATACGATAAATCAATCTTGATAATATCAAACCTAAAATCTAACATCTAATCTAACAACTAAAATAATGCCATGTTCACTTTTTTTAGTACATAAAACATCAAAAAATTTTAGTACATAAAACATTAAAAAATGCTATTTAGAGGTTATAAAAAACATATTTCTGACATTTTTAACAATAGTAGCGCTCTCCATATCTTGTGATAACCTTGTAAATAAAATTTGGCCACATTTTACAATGATTAAAGGGAAGCTTATTTTTTAATACAAACATTGTTAGTATGAAGACTTATAGTAAAGCTAGAATAGTATACATAAAAATTTATATCATTAAAAGTCCTTTTAAATTAAAAAAAAAACTTCTTTTTTGCACTTAACCTTTTATTTTTGTCAGTTAAAAAAAGGTTAAAAAAATTAGGATAAAAATAAAAAAACAAAGTGACATTCTTAACTGAAACTAAGTGACATTCTTAACTGAAATAAACCACAGATCATGTTAGCAAGAAAACTCAATTCATTAATTTGAAAATAATTTTAATTTTTATATGTTTATTATTTTATATGTAGCTTATTTACTATAACATATTTAGAAAATTGTGGCTAGTTTTTCTTACATGTACAGCAAATAACGTTTTCAGAAAAAGAAGATAAAAAACTAAGATAATGAAACAAAAGATTGAAATTAGATACTAATAAACATAAATAAATCAAATAAGTACCTTTTCTGAAATGTCAAACCTTTTTGCAGCTGTTTGACAAACACCTTTGATACTTCGTGGTTTATTTGATAGATCATAAAAAGAATCATGGATGTTGTATGTGCCTGGACCTAACTGTTTTTTCTAAAATAGCATTTTTTCTACAAAATTGTGAAATAAAATAAATAAATATAGTAAAATAAAATAAATAAAAATAAAATAAAAACTTAGAGAAATTATTGATGAAAAAACTAACTAGCATTTGTTTTTTATCCCACTCATTACGAAATAAAAAATGTGGAACCATTGCTTCTTGTGCCAATTTATAACCTATTTCCCATCCTAACATTTAAGAAAATAACACTTAAAATTTTATATTTTATAAATTATAAAGTACTTTACCATTATTCCTTTTTTATTGGTTGAAAGATTAAACTGTTGCTTTATGATTAAAAAAATTGATAAAATAAAACATTAAAACAGTCTCAATATTGTAAAACCTGGGCCAGAACTTCTCTCTTGGATACTTTTTTCACTAAATCCACCATAATCCAAATTG